>JAIOJX010000028.1:180908572-181508572 GCA_022376925.1 Tragulus kanchil
TTTTGTTATATTTTAGTATGTATCAATTTTTAAGTTTATAATTTATTGCAACATCTATTTTTACTTTAAGTAAAAATTGATTTACATATTTTTGTTTTTCAAGAGGACTCCCAAATTATGGAAGTTTTAAGCCCTATAGAGATACACGCTGGGAATCACCAGGCATATTCCACAGCTGTCTCCTGCCAGACAGGAGCTCATTACTTTAAACCCCCTTCCTCCTTCTATCTCCTTCTATGCTATAGGTCATTCAGGTCTTATTTTCTCCTTTCCTACTTTCCCTTTATATTCTTTCTCACTTCCAATTTAGATGACTCCATTATGCACTATAATCAGAATTAAAGAAATATGCATGGATACCTCTTTATTGCATAACTCCTAGCCTAAGAATTTAGACATCTTTATTCTAGTGTAAAAGGGGAAAAGGTAGAAGCAGTGATAGATTTTATTTTCTTGGGTTCCAAAATCACTGTGGATGGGGACTGCAGCCATGAAATTAAAAGACGTTTGCTCCTTGAAAAGAAAGCTATGACAAATCTAGATGGTGTATTAAAAAGCAAAGACATCACTTTGCTGACAAAGGTCCATCTAATCAAAGCTATGGTTTTTGCAGTAGTCATGAATGGATGTGAGAGTTGGAGCGTAAAGAAGGCTGAGCTCCAAACAACTGGTGCTTTAGAACTGTGATGCTGGAGAAGACACTTGAGAATCCCGTGGACTGCTAGGAGATCAAACCAATCAATCCTAAAGGAAATCAGCCCTGAATATCCATTGGAAGGACTGTTGCTGAAGCTGAAGCTTCATCACTTTGGCCACATGAGGCAAAGAGCTGACTCATGGGAAAAGATGCTGATGCTGGGAAAGACTGAGGGCAGGAACAGAAGGAGGCAACAGAAAATGAGATGGTTAGATAGCCTCACTGACTTAAAGGATATGGATTTGAGCAAACTCTGGGAGAATGGAGGACAGAGGAGCCTGCTGTCCTGCAGTCTATGGAGTCATAAAGAGTCAGACATGACTTAGCGACTGAACAACCTATAGTGTAATCAGAGAATGGTCTGTGATGCACCTATGTCCTGTAAGGCGATCATATCTAGATTCATCCATCTGAACCCAACATTTTCCTCACCACCTACAATTCCTTGCCTCTAGCAACTGTCTATACCCTAATGTCTCCTTCTGTACTTCCACTTTGTCCCTATTTACATGCAGCACCAAAAAACAAAGGTGAGAAAAAGTATATGCTAACCACATATGAGCTTGTCCAAGACTCTTTGGCTGAAAGAGTATCCTCACACTGAATTGCTATATGATAAGAGGGAGAATGAGTTCAGTCTGAGCTTTCTATATTTATGTTAGAATTTGGGGAGACAGAGAACATGATACAGTGAAAAAAAATGTCAGGGCTTCTTTGGCAGACCATCTTATTTTAAATTACCATCTTCTGAGTTAGGATCACTAATACAGTACTCAGATTTATTTCCCTGTTCCTGAAAAATGAAAACCATTGATACATATTTTTTCACACAAGGAATTTGGAAAAAAGTCTCAAGTCACTGAAAGAAGGATTAATTTGCCTGTAATGAAACTGACACGGAGGAAAAACTTAAAATCAATCTCGTGCTGAAAAGCAGAACAAACCTATTGGTGCTTCCATATACTCTCCATCTTCCTACTACTAGATTATTACCACTGAACACAAATTATGCATATTACCCACCCATCTTTCCTCTATTTAAATTAGAAGGCTGAGCTCCAAACAACTGGTGCTTTAGAACTGTGATGCTGGAGAAGACACTTGAGAATCCGTGGACTGCTAGGAGATCAAACCAATCAATCCTAAAGGAAATCAGCCCTGAATATCCATTGGAAGGACTGTTGCTGAAGCTGAAGCTTCATCACTTTGGCCACATGAGGCAAAGAGCTGACTCATGGGAAAAGATGCTGATGCTGGGAAAGACTGAGGGCAGGAACAGAAGGAGGCAACAGAAAATGAGATGGTTAGATAGCCTCACTGACTTAAAGGATATGGATTTGAGCAAACTCTGGGAGAATGGAGGACAGAGGAGCCTGCTGTCCTGCAGTCTATGGAGTCATAAAGAGTCAGACATGACTTAGCGACTGAACAACCTATAGTGTAATCAGAGAATGGTCTGTGATGCACCTATGTCCTGTAAGGCGATCATATCTAGATTCATCCATCTGAACCCAACATTTTCCTCACCACCTACAATTCCTTGCCTCTAGCAACTGTCTATACCCTAATGTCTCCTTCTGTACTTCCACTTTGTCCCTATTTACATGCAGCACCAAAAAACAAAGGTGAGAAAAAGTATATGCTAACCACATATGAGCTTGTCCAAGACTCTTTGGCTGAAAGAGTATCCTCACACTGAATTGCTATATGATAAGAGGGAGAATGAGTTCAGTCTGAGCTTTCTATATTTATGTTAGAATTTGGGGAGACAGAGAACATGATACAGTGAAAAAAAATGTCAGGGCTTCTTTGGCAGACCATCTTATTTTAAATTACCATCTTCTGAGTTAGGATCACTAATACAGTACTCAGATTTATTTCCCTGTTCCTGAAAAATGAAAACCATTGATACATATTTTTTCACACAAGGAATTTGGAAAAAAGTCTCAAGTCACTGAAAGAAGGATTAATTTGCCTGTAATGAAACTGACACGGAGGAAAAACTTAAAATCAATCTCGTGCTGAAAAGCAGAACAAACCTATTGGTGCTTCCATATACTCTCCATCTTCCTACTACTAGATTATTACCACTGAACACAAATTATGCATATTACCCACCCATCTTTCCTCTATTTAAATTAGACAAAGAAACGCCATGTTTTTAATCAGTCTATTTGCACTTGGCTGTCAAAACTCACAAAGGCACTTTGATTTCTTTTCATTATTCTCAAGAGAACCAAATGTGGATGAATAAAAAGAATGAAAAGGAGAGCAGATTAAGGGTTAATACACCTTGCTAAATTCAGGAAAATGCAAAAAAAGAAAAAATGAGGACTGTATTTATTCATAGCCTTAAAGATCTGTGCTAGGCTTCTTCCAATGACTGTTACCCAAATCATCAGGTATAAATACAGGCTTTTATTCTTTAACTATCAGATTGTTCTTCTATGGTCCCGTTTTTTTCTACTGCACAAGCAACAGCTTTTAACATCAAGATAGTCCAGTCTCTTGAATGTGAATTATAGAGTCTTAAAGGTCAGGCAGGACCATCCATAAGAACTTTGGAGATGTATCATTTTGAACTTGTTGATCAAAGATCTTCTATGGACAGCCAAGAGACCAAATGCTCATCAAAGGATCAGACAGATGGAGCTGGATGACTCCTAGCAAATTCTGAGCACTGGGAGCAAGTGGTCTCCACAGAAATAGCAAACCCCACTAGCTGCACAAATTGGCTAATCATTTGAACTTCCTGAGTGCAGTTTCCAGATTTACCAAATAAAAATACAGGATGTCCAGCTAAATCTGAATTTCAGATTATAAGTTTTAAACAACTTTTATTCTTTAAATAAATTGCATGTATTTTTTGATTTTATGTATTTCGTTTTAGAACTTCTGATGTTTACAAATAAATCTTAAATTAATTTAAGAAATCTCACTGAAATACAGGATCTACAGGTTACATTTTAAAAAATTGTTTACTGTAAATCTTTTCACTTTTACTATTTTTTCAACAAATTCAAGATATCAACAAGTTTCAAATATCAACTCAAGTATATCGCTCATTTTTTTGCTTCGTACCAGTTGCAGACATAACAATAATCAACTACTTTAATATTTTTAAAATCTTTTTAAATACTTTTTATCTCTGAGAGTTAAGGAAAAATTAAAAAATTCAGATCTTTCACACTTTACACAGTTGTAGATACAACAAAGTGGACCAACTACTTGAATAAAGTTATAGCCATTTATGTTTGAGAATAAAGGAAACTAGTTCACATCTCACTGCTCACAGTAAGCTAAGTTACCTATCAGTTTGTCTCTCTTCACACCAATTGCAGATACAATGAAATATAATCAACTACTTGAATAAATTCATATCCTTTCCTATCATTAATAAAGGAAATTAAATTGAGATCTCTCACATCTTAGAGCAAATCTTATTTGGTTCATCAGTTTAGCAAATTTGTTTTCCATATGTAATGCTTATATGTAACTTCTAAATTTAACAAATACGTTCAGAATTCAGCAAACATCTAAACTACAATTAATTTGCAACTACACAAGGTTCTATGAAAAAAAGAAAAGAAAACCAAAAAAACCAGCAAAATACTAGAGGAGGTCTTGTTTCCTAACCTGAGACACTTCCTGAGTAGCCCAGATATAGGGAAAAGCAATGCCCTCTAACATCCCACAATAATTGTTTTTTCTTCCCCAAACAATGAAGCAAAAGGCATTCTCAAATCATTTTGATCACATCAGTTCCTTTAAGTACTATGGGAAGATTCTGAGCTAAACTGAGTTTTTTCCCCAAGTGAAGAAGGCATCAAACCAAATGGCCGTTTTGTAAACCCCAGAGCTATGTGTGATATTTTAAACCCCAAAGCTATTTGCAACACTACCAGTTCTCGTGGGTGGGGGCTGGAGGGAGAAACTCTTCAGGGCAAGAAGTGGTGAAAACTGGGCAAACTCTGGTAGGACAATGCAGATCTCTTCTTGTCACCAGTCTCCTGACCCCCATCCAGTAAAAGAAGCAATTCAGGGGCGATGGACGGGGATAGAAGAGCAAAGCAGGGTGAGTGAAGGCAAGGGGTTGGGGAAGGAGGGGCGTGAACTATGAGTAAATGGAAGAAAGAAAACCAAAGGAAAAAAGACAAAATGGAGCCTACTGAGGAGACGCTGTAGCAGTAGCTTCCGCTGCAGTGTCAATGGCCACAGCAAAGGCAAAGGGCCTAGGAGAGAAGCAGGGGTGAGCCCCAACGGCGCCGGCCTCCAGCAGCCTCACGGAGTTGTAGTGCTCCCGGAAGTTGCAGGTGCAGCATGGGTAGATGAGGATGAGTGGCTTCTTGGCATACTCTCGGAGAACAAGGATGGGCAAGTCGGCCTGGATCACCTCGATGGGGGTCTGCAGACGGTTGACAGGGCCCTCTGCTCCAGTTGGCCTCCCCACAATGGGGGTACGCACGGTGTGTGGCAGTAGCTCAAGAAATCTTCGTTGCTGTAGATGTCCTGATTTCTGGATGACTGAAGAATGGCAAGAAATCATCAATGTCGTTAAGCATGTACTCAGCAGTGCACCTCCGCAGGTCCTCCACGGTCATGGAGAACAGCAGCTGGTCTTGGATGGTGTGATACATGCACTGGCCATCCTTCGGCATTTCCTTCATCTCCAGATTCTTGGCCCCCCAGGATGGCGTCGAGCTTCTCTTGCTGCTTGAGGTACAAGCTGGCCAGAGCCTCTATCTGAGCCTCAGCCATCCTCTGCAGGCATAATGTCTTGAGGGCCGCTCTTCTTTCAAGCCTTCTCTGTGCCCTTGAGTAGCCCAGAGGCCGGTTCTTGAGGTTTATCTTGGCCAGATCTTTAGTGACAGAATCGATGCTGATGATATTAGGGAAGTTCTCCTGGAACTTCTCCAGCTCCTGGTGGTGCTTCTGTTTCATCTTGGCCTCAAGGTGGGCCATGTCGAGGTGCAACTGCTTTCTTTTCTTCCTGTTGTTCTTGGGGACCGAATTTTTCATGCTCTGAATTTGGGCCTGTAGCTCTCTCTCTCTTCTTGTGGTGGTGGCATTGTAACATCTGCTGGTGCTCACTCTGTGGATCGTCCATGATGTTTAACCACAGGCAGAGTACAGATAAGAGTTTTTTTCAGAATTTTTTCAATGGCAGTTTTTCTTTCTTTATTTTTTGCCTTTTTTTTTTTTTTTTGCAAGATAGTTACTTTATAATATTGTGCTAGTTTCTGCCATATATTAATATGAATCATATCAATTTCTTTTGTTTGTTTGTTTGTTTTGAATCTAGGTCATCGTTTATTCTTCATCTATCTGTATTCTTTTTGGCATGTGTGGGCCTCCCATCGCAGTAGCCTCTCTCATTGCAGAGCACTGGCTCTGGCCACATGCACTCGTAAATGAACACACTGGCCCAGCCGTTCCTCGGCATGAAGGACCTTCCCGGGCCAGGAATCAAACCTGTGCCCCTTGCACTGCAAAGCAGACTCTCTAACCACTGGACCACCAGGGAAGCCCCACATCAATTTCAATATAAAATCTTGGATCTTCTCTTGCGGTCCAGTGGTTGAGAATCCACATGCCAATGCAGGGGACACAGGTTCAGTCCCTGCTCCAGGAAAATCCCACATGCCACAGAACAACTAAACCCATGTGCCACAACTACTGAATCCACATGATGCAGCTGCTGAAGCCTGCGTGCCCTGGAACTTGTGTTCCACAAGAGAAGACACTGCAATTAGAGAGGAGCCCTTACTCCACAACTAGAGGAAACTTGCATGCAGCAATGAAGACTCAGCACAGCCAAAACCCAATCAATCAATCTTTAAAAAAACCTTTCTGGGAGTACATCAAGAGGCTATACATGACTCTGTATGGAACTATGAAATGAGGGAGAAGCAGGTGGGAAGCCTTCTCTGTGCCCTTGAGTAGCCCAGAGGCCGGTTCTTGAGGTTTATCTTGGCCAGATCTTTAGTGACAGAATCGATGCTGATGATATTAGGGAAGTTCTCCTGGAACTTCTCCAGCTCCTGGTGGTGCTTCTGTTTCATCTTGGCCTCAAGGTGGGCCATGTCGAGGTGCAACTGCTTTCTTTTCTTCCTGTTGTTCTTGGGGACCGAATTTTTCATGCTCTGAATTTGGGCCTGTAGCTCTCTCTCTCTTCTTGTGGTGGTGGCATTGTAACATCTGCTGGTGCTCACTCTGTGGATCGTCCATGATGTTTAACCACAGGCAGAGTACAGATAAGAGTTTTTTTCAGAATTTTTTCAATGGCAGTTTTTCTTTCTTTATTTTTTGCCTTTTTTTTTTTTTTTTGCAAGATAGTTACTTTATAATATTGTGCTAGTTTCTGCCATATATTAATATGAATCATATCAATTTCTTTTGTTTGTTTGTTTGTTTTGAATCTAGGTCATCGTTTATTCTTCATCTATCTGTATTCTTTTTGGCATGTGTGGGCCTCCCATCGCAGTAGCCTCTCTCATTGCAGAGCACTGGCTCTGGCCACATGCACTCGTAAATGAACACACTGGCCCAGCCGTTCCTCGGCATGAAGGACCTTCCCGGGCCAGGAATCAAACCTGTGCCCCTTGCACTGCAAAGCAGACTCTCTAACCACTGGACCACCAGGGAAGCCCCACATCAATTTCAATATAAAATCTTGGATCTTCTCTTGCGGTCCAGTGGTTGAGAATCCACATGCCAATGCAGGGGACACAGGTTCAGTCCCTGCTCCAGGAAAATCCCACATGCCACAGAACAACTAAACCCATGTGCCACAACTACTGAATCCACATGATGCAGCTGCTGAAGCCTGCGTGCCCTGGAACTTGTGTTCCACAAGAGAAGACACTGCAATTAGAGAGGAGCCCTTACTCTCCACAACTAGAGGAAACTTGCATGCAGCAATGAAGACTCAGCACAGCCAAAACCCAATCAATCAATCTTTAAAAAAACCTTTCTGGGAGTACATCAAGAGGCTATACATGACTCTGTATGGAACTATGAAATGAGGGAGAAGCAGGTGGGTGGAAGGAGCATGAGAAGAGATGTGTGTTTAGTACATAATAAGGACATATGACAAACTTGTAATTTCCTTTCGGTATATTTATTCCTGGCAGAATAAAAATCTATCTGTAAGACCATATTTATCTAAGACTCTTTGGAAATGATTCTTTCGGGAGAGCCAAGATTTTTGTTTGTTTGTTTCTTAATAGCTGGGGTGTTCCATCTTTAGACAGTAAGACATTTTATATTTTAGCTTCTTTGGATGGAACTCTTTCTTAAATGTGTCACACATATATTCCTGCCATTTTAAACAGAAAACATTGCTATTAATTCAATTTATGACACTTTTCTGTTGGTCCAGAGGCTGTAACTTCACCTTCAATGGAGGGGGTGTGGGTTTGTTCCTGGTTAGACAGCTAAAATCCTACATGTCTCTGTGGCCAAGAAAGCCAAAATGGAAAACAAAAGCAATATCGTAACAAATTCAATAAAGACTTCAAAAGAATAGTCTTCATTTAAAAAAAATCCAATTTCTTTCCTTGAAGATTCAGGGTTATAATCATGAACATCTATTATTATAATAGATTTTGATATCTTTAAAATTCATTGAGGGATCTGTTGGACTATTTGCTCTAAATATTATCTCTATTCTGCTCTGAGGTTTAAATATTCACATCTGTTTTTGTTTTTCCTGTCTTCTCCTGGTCAGGCTATTAACTGTTATTCTTCCTCTTTCCTAATTGTTCCATACTTCTTTCTCCCTATCTCCTAAGGTCTAAAAATAAGAGAGCAAGGCACTAAATTCAACTATTAAGATTGTATGAAATTTAAAAGACCCCATATTAAGATCCTAATGGGGTCTCCTATGAAGAAAGTACATTAACAGATAAAAAATAACCCTAGGCTGCTAAAAAAGTTGCCATATAGATATTCTACTCAAATTGACTGCTGGCTAGTACCAGGCAGGTGTAGTTACAAGGTGGGCATAAATCTATCCCAAGTGGAAATGTAGGATGTAATATGCTATCTCTGAATATATACAGAGTGATGCCGAGGTAAAATTATCATTATCAGAAAAGAGGGTAGGAAAAGACCCCAGCAGTCCATAGGGTCGGTGATTCTGAGTCCAAAAGACAGTAGACACGGTGGCATCAGAAACAAGAGAGATCCTCTGGTCTGCCATGCCCTAGCTTATATGATGATTCACTTATCACTTATAAGATGATTCATTTAATCACCTTGTACCACAGTTTTCTTATTTGTAAAATGATGTTGATAATTAATACCACTTTGGGGAAGTGATGACTATTCCTGCTGTTGTAATTTTTCTAAATTCCTTCTAAGGGATGTGCGTAGTGTCTACTATTTTTCCTCATCATTAGCCTCAATCAAGGACTTTCTAATAGAACAGAGCCCCAGACCTTATGGTCATGATTTACAGGTGCAGAGTTTCTGTGTCCTGCAGGTGGTTTTCTCAGTTTCACCTGGCATTTCTGTGCTCCTGCATGGGCTGATCTTTTGCATTTCCTGGAAACAGATCTTGAGCAAGGCCTGCCATTTTGTTTTGGACCTCCATGTCTGTTTCTATTCCCTCTCATTGCCTCTGACACTGATTGG
The DNA here is from genome assembly GCA_022376925.1 of Tragulus kanchil. Lineage (NCBI taxonomy): Eukaryota > Metazoa > Chordata > Mammalia > Artiodactyla > Tragulidae > Tragulus > Tragulus kanchil. The sequence continues at coordinate 180,917,907 of JAIOJX010000028.1, forward strand.
ATAAATAAGAACCTAGATGTATGTTAGGGTGAGATGAATAAATGGAACATCTATTATTATAATAGATTTTGATATCTTTAAAATTCATTGAGGGATCTGTTGGACTATTTGCTCTAAATATTATCTCTATTCTGCTCTGAGGTTTAAATATTCACATCTGTTTTTGTTTTTCCTGTCTTCTCCTGGTCAGGCTATTAACTGTTATTCTTCCTCTTTCCTAATTGTTCCATACTTCTTTCTCCCTATCTCCTAAGGTCTAAAAATAAGAGAGCAAGGCACTAAATTCAACTATTAAGATTGTATGAAATTTAAAAGACCCCATATTAAGATCCTAATGGGGTCTCCTATGAAGAAAGTACATTAACAGATAAAAAATAACCCTAGGCTGCTAAAAAAGTTGCCATATAGATATTCTACTCAAATTGACTGCTGGCTAGTACCAGGCAGGTGTAGTTACAAGGTGGGCATAAATCTATCCCAAGTGGAAATGTAGGATGTAATATGCTATCTCTGAATATATACAGAGTGATGCCGAGGTAAAATTATCATTATCAGAAAAGAGGGTAGGAAAAGACCCCAGCAGTCCATAGGGTCGGTGATTCTGAGTCCAAAAGACAGTAGACACGGTGGCATCAGAAACAAGAGAGATCCTCTGGTCTGCCATGCCCTAGCTTATATGATGATTCACTTATCACTTATAAGATGATTCATTTAATCACCTTGTACCACAGTTTTCTTATTTGTAAAATGATGTTGATAATTAATACCACTTTGGGGAAGTGATGACTATTCCTGCTGTTGTAATTTTTCTAAATTCCTTCTAAGGGATGTGCGTAGTGTCTACTATTTTTCCTCATCATTAGCCTCAATCAAGGACTTTCTAATAGAACAGAGCCCCAGACCTTATGGTCATGATTTACAGGTGCAGAGTTTCTGTGTCCTGCAGGTGGTTTTCTCAGTTTCACCTGGCATTTCTGTGCTCCTGCATGGGCTGATCTTTTGCATTTCCTGGAAACAGATCTTGAGCAAGGCCTGCCATTTTGTTTTGGACCTCCATGTCTGTTTCTATTCCCTCTCATTGCCTCTGACACTGATTGGATAAATAAGAACCTAGATGTATGTTAGGGTGAGAAGTGAATAAATGAGAAGCCTTACTTATGACTCCAACTTTAAGCTTCCTACTGATGCCTCCTACCTGAGGAACCTTGAACTGCACAGCACTGGGCTATGGTGTTTGTAGGCAGAAGACTGGGTGGTGGAGAGGCATTCCTCAGGTGCTTGTCCAGCCATTTATAAAGCCAATAATTTATTTCCTTATTTGGTTGGTGTCATTGTTGCCTATAATTTTCTCTACAGCAAACTCTGAGGGAGGAGGGCAGAGCAGCATGACTCTAACTCAGCCCCATCCAGAAATCCTCTCATTCCTAGGGATTATGGTGATTACAAGATATAAAAGCCAGGCCCTGTGTGAGAGGGCAGGGAAAGGAGCAGAGGTGGTAAAAGTGGTAAATCATAGTGTTCTACCTAACAGGGAAGCTGTAAGGATTAACTAATGAATGATTGGAGAGTCTTTTGGAAAGATAAAGGCTATAGAAATGCAAAATAATAATATCAGGGAAGTAAAGATGTCAGTTGAATATAAAAGAGACAGCTTTTATTCCCATACAAATAGCTTGGTCACTATCAGCAGCAGTGGAGAAAAAAACAGTAGAAGGGTATGTGACAGTTTAATAGTGTTTTGTTAAAAATAGAACACATTTTAAGGATGTCTGGACTTTCTTTAAAACGAAAAGATGAGACCTGACTCACTGCCTGATGGAATAGATTCAGAAGTGCCTCTGGCAAAAAACACTGGCTTTCCCACTTCTGATTTCTTACATTAATTAAATTGGGAGGGCCGGTTTGGTTATGAGAGGAATAATGCCAGAAAGTCATGCTGATAGGCAAAGTACCACTGCACGTGGGGACAGTTTGTGAGTGTCCAGCTCTGAGTAGTTCAACCTTCCACCCTAGATTCAAATCTCACTACAGATTCAAATCTCTGGCCCATCATATTTCTCCTGAGGATGTCCTAGGGGTTTGGATAAACTCAGAAACCCCACCAGTTTAAGGACTTACATTAAGGATCTTGGGGTGAGGGAAAGTTCTTAGCTTTTTCTCAGTGTTCTGAGGCTGCATTGCCATGCAAAAAATAGTTTATCTAGCAGAATGACTTTGGAAAACACTGTATTAAAAAATAAAAGCTTAATTTTCAGTGTAAAAGTCCCCATAACATTTAGTCTTTTAATATGTATTGTAAATTTCCAAAAGATAAAGGCAGTGTATTCCTCAAATTTACCTGACTATGAAACTGTTTTCCAGAATGTTTAATAGAATAAGCCACAAGGCACACTTTGGGAAATACTGTTCTGGGGCCACCTACAGAGTTTCTCTTTCTGGTTTAGGCTTCCTAAGAATTTTCTAGGGAGAGCTGAATTCTCAGAAGAGCCAAGGAAATGGAGCTGAGGATTCCATTTCAGTCTGAACAAACTATTTCAGTTGCATCTTAGACCACTTTAGTACCAACATATGATTTTCTAATTCTGTCCTAGAGCCTGCAGGTTGCTATATACATTCAGGCACCCAAAACAGAGTTCTTTGAGCTTAACAAGATACAATTAGATGGAAACACATCTAGGGACCAGCCAATGGTCCACCTCTCTCAATGTGCCTGAATCAGGCAGATCTCACTTAGAAGAAAGCTCAAACTATGGAGAACACATGCTTTCTTACCCAAAGATTGTGAGAAATCTGCAGTGATGACCACCTTTACTGAATCACCTTAAAGGGAGCTCAGACAGGGCAAGAGAGGAGCTAGTGTGTGAACTTCTCATTGGCTGAGTGCACTTTGAGTGTGGGCTACAGAGGCCATGAAGTTATCATTTGAAGCCATACAGCACATGTAGACAGCCATGGATCAAACACTGGCTTTCCCACTTCTGATTTCTTACATTAATTAAATTGGGAGGGCCGGTTTGGTTATGAGAGGAATAATGCCAGAAAGTCATGCTGATAGGCAAAGTACCACTGCACGTGGGGACAGTTTGTGAGTGTCCAGCTCTGAGTAGTTCAACCTTCCACCCTAGATTCAAATCTCACTACAGATTCAAATCTCTGGCCCATCATATTTCTCCTGAGGATGTCCTAGGGGTTTGGATAAACTCAGAAACCCCACCAGTTTAAGGACTTACATTAAGGATCTTGGGGTGAGGGAAAGTTCTTAGCTTTTTCTCAGTGTTCTGAGGCTGCATTGCCATGCAAAAAATAGTTTATCTAGCAGAATGACTTTGGAAAACACTGTATTAAAAAATAAAAGCTTAATTTTCAGTGTAAAAGTCCCCATAACATTTAGTCTTTTAATATGTATTGTAAATTTCCAAAAGATAAAGGCAGTGTATTCCTCAAATTTACCTGACTATGAAACTGTTTTCCAGAATGTTTAATAGAATAAGCCACAAGGCACACTTTGGGAAATACTGTTCTGGGGCCACCTACAGAGTTTCTCTTTCTGGTTTAGGCTTCCTAAGAATTTTCTAGGGAGAGCTGAATTCTCAGAAGAGCCAAGGAAATGGAGCTGAGGATTCCATTTCAGTCTGAACAAACTATTTCAGTTGCATCTTAGACCACTTTAGTACCAACATATGATTTTCTAATTCTGTCCTAGAGCCTGCAGGTTGCTATATACATTCAGGCACCCAAAACAGAGTTCTTTGAGCTTAACAAGATACAATTAGATGGAAACACATCTAGGGACCAGCCAATGGTCCACCCTCTCTCAATGTGCCTGAATCAGGCAGATCTCACTTAGAAGAAAGCTCAAACTATGGAGAACACATGCTTTCTTACCCAAAGATTGTGAGAAATCTGCAGTGATGACCACCTTTACTGAATCACCTTAAAGGGAGCTCAGACAGGGCAAGAGAGGAGCTAGTGTGTGAACTTCTCATTGGCTGAGTGCACTTTGAGTGTGGGCTACAGAGGCCATGAAGTTATCATTTGAAGCCATACAGCAACATGTAGACAGCCATGAGCATCTCAGATGGCACTACAGTCTAAATGTAGACAAATTAGTTCAGTATCTAGAACCCAAAGGATACGATGGAGTTGAAATCATGGAAGAAAGCTAAAAAAGTCTTCATTTTAATATGCTAAACACACACACATAACTAAGGCAGCCAACCTGTAGCTGAAACAGATGAATTCAGGGTACAAAGAATAACATTTATAGCTAGCTCGGCTTCCTTTCAAACAGTCCAACAGTGAGAACTTTCTGAGAAATGCATTTATATAGGTACAAAGCATGTGTCTCCGTGACAGCAGGATTCTCTATTTGCATCAGATTTACTTTAACACCTGTTTGTTTCAGAGGGCACAGCCTTCCTAGGAAACCCTCCAGAAATGGGATTATGTAAGGCAAGGATGTCTCACTTTGGCAAGAAGAGGCAGAGCGGAGCATTCACAGTTACTGTGACGCACTGAGTCTACTTTTCTGGGTGAATAAGAGAAAGGTACTTAAAAAAATACATATATTATTAGGAGAGCTGTGATTACCCTTGTGTGCCTAATGGCCTGATGCCTATTTTTAAACCACATGCTAGGAACACAATAAGTATTCAATAAGAGATGTAGAGTGAACCATCTCAATAACTCAATCCTGCACATCCACTAAATCTTATTTGTCAAATTGCCATGAAATCTAAATGTGATGCTGTTTTATTCTGTTGATGAGAATGATCTGGTTATCTGTGTCTAAACATAGTCCGAACACCAACTTTGCACAGTCAGCGACACTAGATTCTGAAGCATCCCGAGAAGAGGACCTGGCATCTGGCTCCGTTTTAAATTGTGCTTACTATTGACAACAGAATTCTCTAAAAATGGCACTGGAGTCTATATTTATGCCCGTCTAATGTATTTCAGAGGAACAGACCCAGTTTCCAAACTGAAATATGGTCTCCTGATGACCATTAGGAATGTCCCGCTTTCTTGAGAGCTTGTTTGGAGGTTCTAGCAGGGGAATGTAGCTACTTATGTACCCTTGACCTAAGACCCGTCCTCCTCTACCAGGGATGGTTGTCTTCTTCAACCGAGCCCACAGCTTTGGGAGGGAAGCACATGGAGCAATGAGAGAAGAAAGGGACACCTGCCTAGTCAGCCAGATCAGCTGAATCAACCCTGGCGGTCAATGGGGTGACAGATGTCACAACTAGATCACCTTCACATCCTCCTGCTTTCTTTCTTTTTTTTTTTAAAAGATTTATTTATTTATTTATTTTGAGAGTGTGGGGGGGAGGGAGGGGATCAGGCGGGCCACTTCTATTGGTCTTTCATTTCTCTATTTTCATCCGTCTTTGTTCTTTGGCTCCTGTGGGCCTCCCATCGCAGTGGCCTATGTCGTTGCAGAGCGCCGGCTCTGGGCGCATGCGCCCCAGAGCTCCGGCTCGGTAATTGGACACATCAGTCCAGCCGCTCCGCGGCACGTGGGATCTTCCCAGGCCAGGGATCGAACCAGTGTCCCTTGCACTGCAAGGCAGTGTCCTTACCCACTGGACTACCAGGGGAAGCCCCCTCCCGCTTTCTTAAGAAGTGAAAGGCAGAAAGACAAGGAAGGACCACTATAGGTTATACTACTTTATTTCCCCACCGTGGTGCTCTAACCATGATAAATAATTTGGGTATAGAATTACACTTAACTGTTTACTGTTGGGATATCTGTTTCATGACTAGTCTTCCCCAAGATTGACAGACAAGAGAATTTCTGGGTGCATTGTGATCTTGCAGATGTTACATTCTAAACCCAAATTCTACAGATGAGAAAGCAGAAGCATGACAAGAACAAGAGCTTCATCTCAATTCAAATTGTTCTTAGATCTCAGAGCCAGCATTTCCTACAAATGCCAACCCTGAGCCTCAAAGATCAGGCATTTGAGGATTACCTACATTTACAAATTTTCTGCATAGTGATAAACTGGAAGGTAAAAGAGCAGATCAATGTACAACCAAAAGGAGAGAAGTTAGCTGTCCCACTGATTTGAATCCTGTTTTTTGTTTTCCGTATCAAGGGAAAAACTGAAAATATAATAAAAATGGTGAACTAGGAAAAAAAATTGTATTCTCTTGTTCGGTGCTTCATGAGTCCATGGCACTAATACAGTGGCTTCTGCATCAAGGTGAAAACAGCTTATTTTGACTTATGGCTGTAGATCCTGGAGTCAAAGTGTCTAATATAGTATACACTATTTTCTTATTTCTTTGGAGGAATTCTTCTTACCTTTTCCTTATTTTTACCTTTTCCTCTCCCAATTTTCACAAGGTCAAAAAAAATGTCCATCTCCCACCCACACATATTCTCCTCATCCCTCGAGTTCAGCTTTGCTCTGGTCGTAAGTAGCAGACTCCTCTTTAAAATCCTTGTGAGGAAACTAAAGTAGTAAAAGGACATTTATGGACTGCTGTCAGCTCCTCTTGACAAATGTTTGGAGTCTCTGCTATAAGAAACATTCTGGGTCTGAGAGTCTGGATTTAAACTGTCAGTGATGGCAACTAAGAGCAACTTACATAATTACTGCCTTTTGCCAATTTAGCAGCAAAATGCTAGCTGGAAGGCACAAGAACTAGGCATATGTATAATAATACATTTTTATAGGTTTCAAAGTGTGTCCCTGGCTGCCTTCTCTTCGTGTTCTACTTATTTCACTTGGGCTACAATTACCCTCTTGATGTGGATACCTACCCAAATAGTGTTTTAAGGCCAGGTCTCTGCTGAGCTACAGATACCTTATTTTCAACTACTTGACAGACAAGAGGAATTTCTGGGTGCATTTGGTGTTTTCTTGCAGATGTTACATTCTAAACCCAAATTCTACAGATGAGAAAGCAGAAGCATGACAAGAACAAGAGCTTCATCTCAATTCAAATTGTTCTTAGATCTCAGAGCCAGCATTTCCTACAAATGCCAACCCTGAGCCTCAAAGATCAGGCATTTGAGGATTACCTACATTTACAAATTTTCTGCATAGTGATAAACTGGAAGGTAAAAGAGCAGATCAATGTACAACCAAAAGGAGAGAAGTTAGCTGTCCCACTGATTTGAATCCTGTTTTTTGTTTTCCGTATCAAGGGAAAAACTGAAAATATAATAAAAATGGTGAACTAGGAAAAAAAATTGTATTCTCTTGTTCGGTGCTTCATGAGTCCATGGCACTAATACAGTGGCTTCTGCATCAAGGTGAAAACAGCTTATTTTGACTTATGGCTGTAGATCCTGGAGTCAAAGTGTCTAATATAGTATACACTATTTTCTTATTTCTTTGGAGGAATTCTTCTTACCTTTTCCTTATTTTTACCTTTTCCTCTCCCAATTTTCACAAGGTCAAAAAAAAAAATGTCCGCATCTCCCACCCACACATATTCTCCTCATCCCTCGAGTTCAGCTTTGCTCTGGTCGTAAGTAGCAGACTCCTCTTTAAAATCCTTGTGAGGAAACTAAAGTAGTAAAAGGACATTTATGGACTGCTGTCAGCTCCTCTTGACAAATGTTTGGAGTCTCTGCTATAAGAAACATTCTGGGTCTGAGAGTCTGGATTTAAACTGTCAGTGATGGCAACTAAGAGCAACTTACATAATTACTGCCTTTTGCCAATTTAGCAGCAAAATGCTAGCTGGAAGGCACAAGAACTAGGCATATGTATAATAATACATTTTTATAGGTTTCAAAGTGTGTCCCTGGCTGCCTTCTCTTCGTGTTCTACTTATTTCACTTGGGCTACAATTACCCTCTTGATGTGGATACCTACCCAAATAGTGTTTTAAGGCCAGGTCTCTCTGCTGAGCTACAGATACCTTATTTTCAACTACTTGCATTTCAACAATAACATGTCTAAAGTCACCTTTCCATCTTATTGTCACAAACCAGCTTATCCCCTTGCATTTCCTCTCCCAATGCGGTCAGTCACTCAGTCGTGTTTGGTTCTCTGTAGCCCCAGGGACTGTAGCCCACCAGACTCCTCTGTCCATGGGTTCTCCAGGCAAGAAGACTGGAGTGGGTTGCCATTTCCTCCTCCAGGGAATCTTCATGACCTAGGGATCGAGCCTGCGTCTCTCGCATCTCCTGAACTGGTAGATGGATTCTTATCCCCGCAGTAGCCTAAGCCAGAATTCTGTTTAATCAGCCTAAAATCTCAACTTCCCCAATATCAACATCTAATTAAATATTAAGTAAAATCTTCTAAATATAGCTCTGAGACATCTTCCTTTCTCCATCACCATGACCTTAGTTGGAAATGTTATCTTATTTCACCAAGGCAACTAATTTCTAGGCATATACAGAGTATCACACCTCACAAGTGGAGAATAGAAAGTCTCTTAAATACTTATGAATCATTTACATAAACTGGCCATATTCAGGAATAAAAAAACAAGTCTCAGTAAACCGACCTGATAATTACAGATCACAATCTCTGGTCAAAATGCAATTAAAATTATAAATTGGTGATAAAATTTAACTGAGAGAAAAATCCCTGTGCATTTATAGATTCTAAATAACTCAAGGGCAATGGTATAAGTCATTATAAAATAAAAATGAACAACAATAAAAATACAACAAACCAACCCCTAAAATCTGGTCAACTTTAAGAGAAACTAAAGTAGTAAAAGGACATTTATGGACTGCTGTCAGCTCCTCTTGACAAATGTTTGGAGTCTCTGCTATAAGAAACATTCTGGGTCTGAGAGTCTGGATTTAAACTGTCAGTGATGGCAACTAAGAGCAACTTACATAATTACTGCCTTTTGCCAATTTAGCAGCAAAATGCTAGCTGGAAGGCACAAGAACTAGGCATATGTATAATAATACATTTTTATAGGTTTCAAAGTGTGTCCCTGGCTGCCTTCTCTTCGTGTTCTACTTATTTCACTTGGGCTACAATTACCCTCTTGATGTGGATACCTACCCAAATAGTGTTTTAAGGCCAGGTCTCTCTGCTGAGCTACAGATACCTTATTTTCAACTACTTGCATTTCAACAATAACATGTCTAAAGTCACCTTTCCATCTTATTGTCACAAACCAGCTTATCCCCTTGCATTTCCTCTCCCAATGCGGTCAGTCACTCAGTCGTGTTTGGTTCTCTGTAGCCCCAGGGACTGTAGCCCACCAGACTCCTCTGTCCATGGGTTCTCCAGGCAAGAAGACTGGAGTGGGTTGCCATTTCCTCCTCCAGGGAATCTTCATGACCTAGGGATCGAGCCTGCGTCTCTCGCATCTCCTGAACTGGTAGATGGATTCTTATCCCCGCAGTAGCCTAAGCCAGAATTCTGTTTAATCAGCCTAAAATCTCAACTTCCCCAATATCAACATCTAATTAAATATTAAGTAAAATCTTCTAAATATAGCTCTGAGACATCTTCCTTTCTCCATCACCATGACCTTAGTTGGAAATGTTATCTTATTTCACCAAGGCAACTAATTTCTAGGCATATACAGAGTATCACACCTCACAAGTGGAGAATAGAAAGTCTCTTAAATACTTATGAATCATTTACATAAACTGGCCATATTCAGGAATAAAAAAACAAGTCTCAGTAAACCGACCTGATAATTACAGATCACAATCTCTGGTCAAAATGCAATTAAAATTATAAATTGGTGATAAAATTTAACTGAGAGAAAAATCCCTGTGCATTTATAGATTCTAAATAACTCAAGGGCAATGGTATAAGTCATTATAAAATAAAAATGAACAACAATAAAAATACAACAAACCAACTCCCCTGGGTGTCAGTTAAAACAGTTCTCAGAGGGTGACTGATGACATTAAGTGTTTACATTATAAAGAAAAAGATGCTGAGGATTAATGAGCTCAGCATATAGTTCAGAAGTTACTAAAAGAACAACATAATAAACTCATAGTAAGTAGAACAAAATGACAATATAGATAAGACCCTAAATTGTAAAAATGGATCAATATAACAAAAACATGGAACAAACTGAATAAAATCATTTGTTTGTTCTTAAAAAAAATAAAAATCATCAAGTCTATGAGGCGTGGTCAAAAAAAAAAAAAAACAAAAAACAGATGAATACTAGGAACAAAACAGTATTTAGAAGTATAGATTCTAGTCAAAAATTGAGTGTCACTATAGCTGAAAAAGATGAGAAACCATTATATATATTTTCAGAATTATTTATTGGGACATTAGAAAATTTTATGTCAAATGCTTTAAAAATTTAGATGAATTTTAAAAATTCCAAACAACATAACTTATAAAAGCTGATTCAAGAATACATTTTAAAAGCTTCCAGTTGTACACTCATTCTAGAAGTTTATCTGATAGATTCAAATTCCCACACTCCCCCTGAAACACACATAAAAATAGGCTTAGATAAGACTGTAGGAAACAAATTAGAAAAACAATCCAAATTTATCTTATCACTCCTGCATTTATAAACATAGGAAATATTTTACAATTCATTTGATGAGGCTAGTGAAACTGAAATTATTCCTAAATCTGAACATCTATTCCTTTCTCCATCACCATGACCTTAGTTGGAAATGTTATCTTATTTCACCAAGGCAACTAATTTCTAGGCATATACAGAGTATCACACCTCACAAGTGGAGAATAGAAAGTCTCTTAAATACTTATGAATCATTTACATAAACTGGCCATATTCAGGAATAAAAAAACAAGTCTCAGTAAACCGACCTGATAATTACAGATCACAATCTCTGGTCAAAATGCAATTAAAATTATAAATTGGTGATAAAATTTAACTGAGAGAAAAATCCCTGTGCATTTATAGATTCTAAATAACTCAAGGGCAATGGTATAAGTCATTATAAAATAAAAATGAACAACAATAAAAATACAACAAACCAACTCCCCTGGGTGTCAGTTAAAACAGTTCTCAGAGGGTGACTGATGACATTAAGTGTTTACATTATAAAGAAAAAGATGCTGAGGATTAATGAGCTCAGCATATAGTTCAGAAGTTACTAAAAGAACAACATAATAAACTCATAGTAAGTAGAACAAAATGACAATATAGATAAGACCCTAAATTGTAAAAATGGATCAATATAACAAAAACATGGAACAAACTGAATAAAATCATTTGTTTGTTCTTAAAAAAAATAAAAATCATCAAGTCTATGAGGCGTGGTCAAAAAAAAAAAACAAAAAACAGATGAATACTAGGAACAAAACAGTATTTAGAAGTATAGATTCTAGTCAAAAATTGAGTGTCACTATAGCTGAAAAAGATGAGAAACCATTATATATATTTTCAGAATTATTTATTGGGACATTAGAAAATTTTATGTCAAATGCTTTAAAAATTTAGATGAATTTTAAAAATTCCAAACAACATAACTTATAAAAGCTGATTCAAGAATACATTTTAAAAGCTTCCAGTTGTACACTCATTCTAGAAGTTTATCTGATAGATTCAAATTCCCACACTCCCCCTGAAACACACATAAAAATAGGCTTAGATAAGACTGTAGGAAACAAATTAGAAAAACAATCCAAATTTATCTTATCACTCCTGCATTTATAAACATAGGAAATATTTTACAATTCATTTGATGAGGCTAGTGAAACTGAAATTATTCCTAAATCTGCATCCTAATTAATCTCCTCTCTCACTTCTCCCAAATCTTTCCTTCATCCTCAGCATGATTTTCCTAAAATGCAAATTTGATCATGCCAGTCCTTTGGGGGTACTGTTTCAATAGCTTCTCATCACCTCCAGGATAAACCATTGAAGTACCCCCCTCTGGTGTCCTGTTTCCTCACTCATCTCATCTCTTGTCTGCCTTTTCAACTTCATCACTCCACTTCCCATGCATTTCTGTCGCCCTTTTCCAAGGGCGCTGTTTTTACACTTCTCTGTGTCTTTACTCATACAAATTCTTGTTTTTAAAAACTAGATTCAGCTGTTCCCCTCTTTGTACCACAGGGTATTTTTACCTGTCTTCTTCACAGTACCCATGTCTCCATATTGAACCCTGCTTTCAATAACAGTTTGTCTTTTTCATGGAAATGTGAGTTTCTTAAGGGGATTTGTTTGTGGCTCTTCATGACTCAGCACATGGCTGTCACATGGTGGTTACATACTATATTTCAGCGTATCATGGATGAAATGACTTTCTGTATGGTTGTCTTGCGATTTAATCATCAAGTAGCATCTTATTTCTGCAGGAAAATATATTCCAGGGTACAAAGAACAACCAAAAATTCACTTTTGAAATACACTCTATTTGTAGGTGGGGCTGTCTCTATTAGCTATGAAAAGATTTTCAAAAGTTTGGAATACGGGGAGATAAGAAAAGCATCACCTTTCTCTCCTAAGTACTTCAAAGGAGAGGAAACTCACAGAGGCTCTAATAGGAGATACTGATGAGATTGGGAAGCATTCTTTAGTGCATAGACGCATGGCTTCCTGAAAAAAAAATCAATGTTTTACCTTCCTCCCTGCTGGGTTTCATTTCACGATACAGAGCTATCATTACAAGCTTCTGAAATATACCTGTTCGGTTTTTCATCTGTGAACAACATTGCACTGATTTCAATTAAATTTCAAACTAGGTACTCCAGAGTCCTCCCTAGAATTTTTAATATTTGGCCTTTAATATAAATTGATCCTTTGCGAGTGAGTCAGTAACACAAAACCAGGAAAAGGCTTTGAGAGTTATTAAAGTCACAGGCTGTGCAGCTGTATGGGGCTCACTTGGGAACACGCAGTATAGAAAATTCAGCTCTGCGTATAGAGAAGTCACATGTTTACAATACATCAAAGGTCTGGTGTGACAGCCTGGCAGGAGATGCTAACATGCTCATTTCCCTCAACTGTACTGGCACTTGCAGTCTTGGCAAAAAAGAAGGCTTCCTGTCGACTGCCCCTCAGGAGTGTCTCTCATTCTAGACTGTCAGCAAGTCAGGAGTCTATAGAATATTTGTGAGGGGATTCTGGGAGTGAGAAAATTACTGAATGTTCCTGTTTTGCAACGGGCTGGGAGGTGAGATGAGGTCAGCCAGAATTCCCAGGTCATAAGGCTCTGGCAGAACTGGAAATAGCAAACATGACTTTTGGCATTCAGTCTGTTCATCTGACCACTGGACCCTGGAAACAGGTGCTGAAACCTTATGGAAAGCAATTAGAGCTCTCATCCAGACTACAGGATTTTGCCAATGTCAAAGGAAGAAAAAAAGCCGATGTGGTTACTAGCCCAGGGAATTTCACTCTGTTGCTCTCGCCTTCAGTATTATGCCAGAAATGCATTCAGTGATGGAGTTCTGCTTTTTATAACATGTGTCCCTTTGTCTTTGGGAGAGCAGAGGTGACTAACAGAGGTTACTTTTATTTATTCCATTTCATCTATCTGAGATCAGCATTTATTAGGCAGGGTACTGAGATTATGCTTGATTTCCCCTCAGTTTTCTTTAATTGTTTTTCATGTTAGGCTTAGGGAAAATAATACTGCTCTGGAGAACAAATGGCTTAAAATGAATCAGATGTTGTCTGGGTGTAGGTACTGCCATGAGATCAACTTTGTTATCATAGTTATTGCAACATGTATCTATCTGCTGAGTGAACTTCAAAGAGCAAGCAGTTCACAGCTCTGTAATCCAAAGAGGGAGGCAGTATGGAAGAGCAAAAAGATCTTTAACTTGGGAATCCCATTTCTCTCTCCTCCTAGCTGCATATCCAGGAGCAAGTCACTTCAACCATCAAAGCCTTAATTTATTCATCTGTAAAGGAAAGCTAATAGTTTTGTTTGCTGAAGGCTTTAAGTAAATTACTATGTATAAAGAGTTTGGCACAGTTTTGGGCACACAGCAGGTGCTCCTTGCAAGTTAAGTCCCATGCCTTATTTTATACACGCTTTTCCAAGAAAGTTCAGAGAAAAGATGTGGTCCAATAATCAGGTATTACATATTAAACTGAATTAGAGTCAGCTAATTATATCTTTGCTCATTTTATTTCAAAGAATGTGCAAAATAACTTTTGGAGGATTAACTTGAATTCTTAGTCAGGTTCTATATAGAGAAAGCCAAGTAAAGAGGTAAACAGTAAGCCTAATAATTTGATGCTAGCAACAAATCAAACAATTGGAATATGGAAAACAAACTACCTTTCCATCAACTGCACAAGTGGGTTGGTTTCCCATCTCAGTCCTGGACTGTCAAACAGAGAGCACACCCATTCAAATTTGCTACAGTGGCCTTCAAGTCTTGTTACCTACTTTCAGCTTGCCCATACTTGGATCAAACTCCTGTTTAGTCTATGACCTTCATTCTAATTTCCTTTCCTGTTTCTCTTGCTTATCTATCTTGTGAGTTTCTGCTCTCTCTCAAGCTACTGGGGACTGTAGGCTATGTCCTCAGTCACATCTGCCTGACTCTACATGAATTCACAGGGAAGAGTAAAATAGCAAAAGGTAGTTCCCAAATCAGGTTTTGGGGTATACAAACTAGGCAAAGTTTTTAGTAAAAATGAAAAAGTTTTTCAGTGAAATTTATTAGGCAGGGTACTGAGATTATGCTTGATTTCCCCTCAGTTTTCTTTAATTGTTTTTCATGTTAGGCTTAGGGAAAATAATACTGCTCTGGAGAACAAATGGCTTAAAATGAATCAGATGTTGTCTGGGTGTAGGTACTGCCATGAGATCAACTTTGTTATCATAGTTATTGCAACATGTATCTATCTGCTGAGTGAACTTCAAAGAGCAAGCAGTTCACAGCTCTGTAATCCAAAGAGGGAGGCAGTATGGAAGAGCAAAAAGATCTTTAACTTGGGAATCCCATTTCTCTCCTCCTAGCTGCATATCCAGGAGCAAGTCACTTCAACCATCAAAGCCTTAATTTATTCATCTGTAAAGGAAAGCTAATAGTTTTGTTTGCTGAAGGCTTTAAGTAAATTACTATGTATAAAGAGTTTGGCACAGTTTTGGGCACACAGCAGGTGCTCCTTGCAAGTTAAGTCCCATGCCTTATTTTATACACGCTTTTCCAAGAAAGTTCAGAGAAAAGATGTGGTCCAATAATCAGGTATTACATATTAAACTGAATTAGAGTCAGCTAATTATATCTTTGCTCATTTTATTTCAAAGAATGTGCAAAATAACTTTTGGAGGATTAACTTGAATTCTTAGTCAGGTTCTATATAGAGAAAGCCAAGTAAAGAGGTAAACAGTAAGCCTAATAATTTGATGCTAGCAACAAATCAAACAATTGGAATATGGAAAACAAACTACCTTTCCATCAACTGCACAAGTGGGTTGGTTTCCCATCTCAGTCCTGGACTGTCAAACAGAGAGCACACCCATTCAAATTTGCTACAGTGGCCTTCAAGTCTTGTTACCTACTTTCAGCTTGCCCATACTTGGATCAAACTCCTGTTTAGTCTATGACCTTCATTCTAATTTCCTTTCCTGTTTCTCTTGCTTATCTATCTTGTGAGTTTCTGCTCTCTCTCAAGCTACTGGGGACTGTAGGCTATGTCCTCAGTCACATCTGCCTGACTCTACATGAATTCACAGGGAAGAGTAAAATAGCAAAAGGTAGTTCCCAAATCACTGGGTGCTTGTTTGTGAGTATAATACAAACTTAACAGCAAAAAAGTTTTTCAGTGAAATGATTTAGCTTGTAATCAAACTGAAATTACAGATTTTTATCTGAAGCATTTTGCTGAAAAAAAAGGAAAGGCAAATGACCAGGTGCTGTTGGATAAGACAGGACGACTTGGGGGGTACTCCATGTCTCTTATCCTGAAGATCAACATGAGACCTGCTGAGCAGTTTACACTCAGACAACATAGCTTGTCTCCTGTCACTGCTGACTTGAACTGTCTGCAGGTGGATCCTTTGTGTTAAAAGAGGACAAGTAATTCATGGAGAGATTTCAGGCCAATCTATGAAGTCCTGCTGTTTAATCAAAAGGGGAAGATATGAAAACTCTCCCTATATTTTCTTCAGAAAAAGAACCAACCCTGGAAACATATCCTGCAATATCTGATCTAATAATTTTAGATCATCCCATACCTTAGAAAACTGTGTTGTACCTAACTTAATAAATTACTGATTTATTCCTTACCTTATTATCTTGCTAACATGAAAACTCTAGTATGTAATCTGTCCATCTCTAAAGATCAGACTAGAACATTGCAGATGGGCATATTTGCAAAACTCGAATCCAGGAAGCAATCTTGGTATTTAACAAGGTGAAGGATGAGATGAACTCCCATAAGCTTAACTTTTGAAGTTGCTCATAGCTTGACCTTTTTCTATAATTTTTAAGATATTCATTCTCTGGTATTTATATAGAATTTATTTCTATGATGACAAGAAACAAAAAAGAGAAATATAAAAATAAAAGGATGAGATGGCTTTACTATCCTGATTGCAGTCAATACAATTCTTTCAGTTCAAGTGAGCATTATTTTGAGTCATACATCTACATCATAGACTTTTACAGCTTCCTTCTGAAGCCCTCTCTCCTTACAGTGGGCATGTTTTTACCTAGGGGATCAGCCTGGCCCCAAGTACTGAATCCCTCCTGCCATCAGTCAAGAGGGACATAAGATGCTCTAATTCAGTCTTTAGGTATAATACAAACTTAACAGCAAAAAGTTTTTCAGTGAAATAAATTCAAAAAAAAGCAAAAGGTAGTTCCCAAATCACTGGGTGCTTGTTTGTGAGTATAATACAAACTTAACAGCAAAAAAGTTTTTCAGTGAAATGATTTAGCTTGTAATCAAACTGAAATTACAGATTTTTATCTGAAGCATTTTGCTGAAAAAAAAGGAAAGGCAAATGACCAGGTGCTGTTGGATAAGACAGGACGACTTGGGGGGTACTCCATGTCTCTTATCCTGAAGATCAACATGAGACCTGCTGAGCAGTTTACACTCAGACAACATAGCTTGTCTCCTGTCACTGCTGACTTGAACTGTCTGCAGGTGGATCCTTTGTGTTAAAAGAGGACAAGTAATTCATGGAGAGATTTCAGGCCAATCTATGAAGTCCTGCTGTTTAATCAAAAGGGGAAGATATGAAAACTCTCCCTATATTTTCTTCAGAAAAAGAACCAACCCTGGAAACATATCCTGCAATATCTGATCTAATAATTTTAGATCATCCCATACCTTAGAAAACTGTGTTGTACCTAACTTAATAAATTACTGATTTATTCCTTACCTTATTATCTTGCTAACATGAAAACTCTAGTATGTAATCTGTCCATCTCTAAAGATCAGACTAGAACATTGCAGATGGGCATATTTGCAAAACTCGAATCCAGGAAGCAATCTTGGTATTTAACAAGGTGAAGGATGAGATGAACTCCCATAAGCTTAACTTTTGAAGTTGCTCATAGCTTGACCTTTTTCTATAATTTTTAAGATATTCATTCTCTGGTATTTATATAGAATTTATTTCTATGATGACAAGAAACAAAAAAGAGAAATATAAAAATAAAAGGATGAGATGGCTTTACTATCCTGATTGCAGTCAATACAATTCTTTCAGTTCAAGTGAGCATTATTTTGAGTCATACATCTACATCATAGACTTTTACAGCTTCCTTCTGAAGCCCTCTCTCCTTACAGTGGGCATGTTTTTACCTAGGGGATCAGCCTGGCCCCAAGTACTGAATCCCTCCTGCCATCAGTCAAGAGGGACATAAGATGCTCTAATTCAGTCTTTAGGATTCCAGACTAGGTCATCCTTGCTATTTGTTTTGTCTACCATGACCTTATACTTGAATTTAAATAGTATAACTTTTACCTTTTTTTTTTGGAAGTTCCAACTTAGATGCTAATTCTAGCAAAACAAATTTGGATTCCTGTGTTACTCAATACATACAATGTACACTTGCCTTATCCTACAGGCTGTCTAGGTTGAGCATCTGTCTAGGTCTCTGGAGTGACCTGTTTTAGACAGTCTTCTCATGTCATCCCTCTTAGCCTTGATGTCCCTTTTGCCATCCCAATAACACAGATTTCTGATGCTAACTGATTCTGGAATACCAAACATTTTGATTCTAGATTTCTGACTCTCTGGTCACTTGCCATATCTCATATTTCTTCTAGTTCTCCATCTTGACTTCTTTGAGTCTGCACAGTCATGAAAATGGTCCCTTTTTGACTTGTCCCTGTCATGACATATGAATGTAAAAACCAGTAGAAAGATCTCCAAGTGAATGACTTAAGTGTCAAATGCCCCGGTGTTTATTTCTGTTCCCTTGATGGAGTCATTCATCTAGTTTACTATAGTACTTGCATTCATTTCAGGAGCAATGTAAGATTCCCACCATCCTCACCTCCTATAAATAAACTTCGACTTGGAAACTCCTATTTCTAGCTGTTGACTCAATCTGTACATTTCTATTTCTTATTTTTTCTTTAAAATTAAGAAATATATCACTTCTTAGGATGGCCAGGATTGGCTGTCTCTGTTGAATTTTGGGAAGTGGTGCCCACGGATAAAACTTAAAATGTTCTAAACAGCTACAGAGACATCATCTGCATTCCATCAGTTTGGGGTCAGAAGTAGTAAGAGACCAGTCAGGATAAGTATACTTTAACGAGAAATTTGCTATATTAGAGAGGAGGTAATTTTGCTTTCATTTAGCTCATTCTATATAAATTTCTGGTACTGGTGCTTTACTCTTCTAAAAAGCCAACATGGATATATTTAGCCTCCTCTTTGCACTACTATGTTTAGATTGGTTATTTTTTGCTTGTAAAGACACATCTAAATTCTTGATTCTGTATGCTCATGTTAGTGTTTGTCTTAATAATAACAATCCCTTTCACATTACATGCTTATTTGATCTTATTATAATCCTGGGAAGAAAGTAAGAAAACATTTTTAGTTTGTTTAGTTTATAGAAGCTCAGAGAAATTAAGTAAAATATTTAAAGCCTCAGGGCTAATAAAAAGTAAAATTCAGGTATTTCTCCAGATCCTCCTTCTTTCTATCCAGCAGTTCTCAAGACGTTTTAGATGCTAATTCTAGCAAAACAAATTTGGATTCCTGTGTTACTCAATACATACAATGTACACTTGCCTTATCCTACAGGCTGTCTAGGTTGAGCATCTGTCTAGGTCTCTGGAGTGACCTGTTTTAGACAGTCTTCTCATGTCATCCCTCTTAGCCTTGATGTCCCTTTTGCCATCCCAATAACACAGATTTCTGATGCTAACTGATTCTGGAATACCAAACATTTTGATTCTAGATTTCTGACTCTCTGGTCACTTGCCATATCTCATATTTCTTCTAGTTCTCCATCTTGACTTCTTTGAGTCTGCACAGTCATGAAAATGGTCCCTTTTTGACTTGTCCCTGTCATGACATATGAATGTAAAAACCAGTAGAAAGATCTCCAAGTGAATGACTTAAGTGTCAAATGCCCCGGTGTTTATTTCTGTTCCCTTGATGGAGTCATTCATCTAGTTTACTATAGTACTTGCATTCATTTCAGGAGCAATGTAAGATTCCCACCATCCTCACCTCCTATAAATAAACTTCGACTTGGAAACTCCTATTTCTAGCTGTTGACTCAATCTGTACATTTCTATTTCTTATTTTTTCTTTAAAATTAAGAAATATATCACTTCTTAGGATGGCCAGGATTGGCTGTCTCTGTTGAATTTTGGGAAGTGGTGCCCACGGATAAAACTTAAAATGTTCTAAACAGCTACAGAGACATCATCTGCATTCCATCAGTTTGGGGTCAGAAGTAGTAAGAGACCAGTCAGGATAAGTATACTTTAACGAGAAATTTGCTATATTAGAGAGGAGGTAATTTTGCTTTCATTTAGCTCATTCTATATAAATTTCTGGTACTGGTGCTTTACTCTTCTAAAAAGCCAACATGGATATATTTAGCCTCCTCTTTGCACTACTATGTTTAGATTGGTTATTTTTTGCTTGTAAAGACACATCTAAATTCTTGATTCTGTATGCTCATGTTAGTGTTTGTCTTAATAATAACAATCCCTTTCACATTACATGCTTATTTGATCTTATTATAATCCTGGGAAGAAAGTAAGAAAACATTTTTAGTTTGTTTAGTTTATAGAAGCTCAGAGAAATTAAGTAAAATATTTAAAGCCTCAGGGCTAATAAAAAGTAAAATTCAGGTATTTCTCCAGATCCTCCTTCTTTCTATCCAGCAGTTCTCAAGACGTTTTACTTGAGCAAACTGGATGTTAACATTGATTAGTCAAAGATATGAAACATTCCATCAACACAAACATCTTTCACATTCCTTTTTCATAGCCACAATTCTGCCTACCTGTCCCCATCTCTTCCTGAGCCCTGGAAAACACTGGTATGTTCTTCACTTCTATAATTTCCTTTTCCTATTAACAGTGTTCTATAAATGAAATTGTAGAGTACATAACTTCTGTGTTGGCTTTTTTTCCTGTCAGTATAACTCATTGGAAAATCATTTCGGTTGCTCTGTGTATCCATAGTTTATTCCTTTGTATTGGGGAACTGTGTCAATACCACAATTTAACTTCCATTGAAGGACATTGGGATTGTTTCTGCTTTGGGACGATTACAAATGAAGTTGCTGTAAATATTTGTGTACAAGCGTTTGTGTGAACATAACTTTTTATCTCTCTGGGATAAATGCCTACAAGTATGGTCACTAGAGTATATCGTAGTTATATGTTTAATTTTTAAAGAAAATGCCAAAATTTTTTCCAGAGTGGTTGTACCATTTTACATTCGCACTAGCAATGGATGAGTAATTCAGTTTCTCCACATCCTCACCATCATTTGGTGTTGCAATTTTTTTCTATTATTTTAGCCATTTTAAGAGCTATATAGTGGTACCTCATTGTGGCTTTAATTTCCACTTCCCTAATGCTTAATGATATTGAAGGCCTATTTCTCATGCTTATTTGCCACATATACACCCTCTTCGTGAAATATTTGTTTATCTCTTTTGTTCTTTTGCTCAGGGTCTTTTTTTTGTTTGTTTGTTTGTTGTTTTCTACTATTGAGTATTGAGTCCCTTATGTATTCTGGATATCAATCCTTTATCAAATAAGTAGCTTCTCCCACTCTCTACCTTATTTCATTCTTTTTAGAGGTTTTTTGTTGTTGTTGTTTTTTCAGGGTGTAAGGTTTTAAATTTGACGCAGTAAAATTTATCATTTTTTCTTTTTATGGATTATGTATCCAGTGTCAAGTTTAAGAAAGCTCTGTCTACCCCAGGTTGACTTTTTTTACCTCTAAAATTTTATAGCTTCATATTTTATATTTAAGTGCCTTCATTGGTCCTTTGGTTAGAGAGAGCAGGTTTTTGTTGAGGCTTTTATGTCTACATCCATTGCATTTTCAGGTCGCCATTTTCTGCAATTCCAAGTCTGGGATTTATGAAACAAAAGAAAACCACAGAGAACTTACGGCCATGTTGTTCCTTGCATCCCAAGGTCCCGACCTAGTTTGCCTTTCCTCTCCAACTTTTAGACTCTTCTATGTTTGTTTTATATGAATTATGTAGGCTTTTATAACTCTATTTTTTCTGGAGAAATAAAGATAAATAGGTAACTCTGTCTTTCCAGAAACGGATGTTCTCCAATTTAACTTATAAGTAGAAACTGATGGTTTAGAATATTTCATTTTTTTCAGGCAAGTGAGCTATAGTATTTTAATATGCTCTTCAGAATCCATAGCACAAGATAATATGGAGGACAGATGCTTCAATAAGTTGCAGGATTTGCATGTTGATTAAAAAAAAGGAAAAACTGATCTTCATCAGTTAATGACCTCTAGGAGAGAGAATATAATTGATACTTTTTGTTTTCTTTTTGACTTTATATTCCTCTAAACTTTTAGCAACTCATTTTTCAGTGTTTTTTTTCTGCATCCCAGTCAGCTGGTTGTATTGATATCTCCAGCTCACCAGCTGCATGACAAAGCCACATACTTAATGACCTACAGGCTTCTGTCAGTCTACAAATGTTTATTGAATGGCCCCTGAGGCAGATACCTGTGTGCTGGGTGCTCAGCAAGCTAGCAGGAGCCTGTGTCCTTTGGCCTTCAGTCTCCCCAGAGGAAGGACCGTCAGACAGCTGAAGGGTACACAGGTGCTTTAGGTTTTAAAAAAACTGCCCTAGAAATGTCTTTCTTCAACAAAGCTCTTTTGAAGCTTACACTGAAAATTATCTTAAAAAATAGAAACAAAATATGTAACCTCCCCTTTCCACTTATGAGGGATCTCTCTTTAAGAGAAATTGAAGAAAAAAGTAAGTGATGCATCATTATTATCGGTTCTTTCATGAAACAGTTTTCCACAAGGGCAGTGTCTTCTTCATGTATGTCTACCAGCATGGTCCCTGGCAGAGAGTAAAGGCTGAAATCTGTATCATATTGGGCCACACAATCACTTGTAAAGCCTTGTAGATCTTGAGAAGTTAATGTCCAGGGAACTGAACTGCATAAATCCAAAAATATTTCACAAGAAGAAAGAGAGAGAGAAAACACAGAAAGAAGAGACCAAAAAACCCATTAAACCGATAAGTTCCACAGAACCACTGTATGACAATGGCAGCTTTGCAAACATGAGTTTGAATGATCAGTGACTAAAAAAAATAAAGGTCCTCAGAGACTCAGAATATTTGGAGAACTAACATAGACTCCTGTCAAGGAAAAATTTACTCATGACACTTACTAAAGACAGTAAGGCTGACTTTGCGCAAGATCATGGAGATAGGTTTAGGGACTACTACAGTGATGTTTTGCAATATGGGAGAGCGATGGGGCTCAACTCTGAATACATGGAAAAGTGTGAATTTATTGCCAAGAGCAGGATGGGGCTGGTGGATGGAAGCTTAGTAAGAAGAAATTAGGAATGCTGGCTATATCAACCTAACAGAATTCTTGCTGAAGGCAGGCCAGGATGATCAGGTGCCACCTGATGGATGGGACGATAACTTTTAGCAACTCATTTTTCAGTGTTTTTTTTCTGCATCCCAGTCAGCTGGTTGTATTGATATCTCCAGCTCACCAGCTGCATGACAAAGCCACATACTTAATGACCTACAGGCTTCTGTCAGTCTACAAATGTTTATTGAATGGCCCCTGAGGCAGATACCTGTGTGCTGGGTGCTCAGCAAGCTAGCAGGAGCCTGTGTCCTTTGGCCTTCAGTCTCCCCAGAGGAAGGACCGTCAGACAGCTGAAGGGTACACAGGTGCTTTAGGTTTTAAAAAAACTGCCCTAGAAATGTCTTTCTTCAACAAAGCTCTTTTGAAGCTTACACTGAAAATTATCTTAAAAAATAGAAACAAAATATGTAACCTCCCCTTTCCACTTATGAGGGATCTCTCTTTAAGAGAAATTGAAGAAAAAAGTAAGTGATGCATCATTATTATCGGTTCTTTCATGAAACAGTTTTCCACAAGGGCAGTGTCTTCTTCATGTATGTCTACCAGCATGGTCCCTGGCAGAGAGTAAAGGCTGAAATCTGTATCATATTGGGCCACACAATCACTTGTAAAGCCTTGTAGATCTTGAGAAGTTAATGTCCAGGGAACTGAACTGCATAAATCCAAAAATATTTCACAAGAAGAAAGAGAGAGAGAGAAACACAGAAAGAAGAGACCAAAAAACCCATTAAACCGATAAGTTCCACAGAACCACTGTATGACAATGGCAGCTTTGCAAACATGAGTTTGAATGATCAGTGACTAAAAAAAATAAAGGTCCTCAGAGACTCAGAATATTTGGAGAACTAACATAGACTCCTGTCAAGGAAAAATTTACTCATGACACTTACTAAAGACAGTAAGGCTGACTTTGCGCAAGATCATGGAGATAGGTTTAGGGACTACTACAGTGATGTTTTGCAATATGGGAGAGCGATGGGGCTCAACTCTGAATACATGGAAAAGTGTGAATTTATTGCCAAGAGCAGGATGGGGCTGGTGGATGGAAGCTTAGTAAGAAGAAATTAGGAATGCTGGCTATATCAACCTAACAGAATTCTTGCTGAAGGCAGGCCAGGATGATCAGGTGCCACCTGATGGTGGAGGATGGGGAGCCTGATAATCTATCAAGGGTAATCAGATATTGAGGATGGGAGATTCTGACTAATGCAGAAGCATTCTTGCTAATTTTGGACACAACAGCAATAAATATGGAAACCCCAGAAGTCAGAGCCTTGTCAAAATGTGGACTCAGAAGAGTTTGACCAAAGTTTGAACTGGGAGAGATGCTTTGTCACTCACTGCTTGACCAATTTAACCATGTTCCTCTGAGTCATCTCCTCTACTAGCTCTCAGCTTCTGTCTCTGTATTTGCTGGGGGCTGCACAACCCAGTTTTAGCAAGGATCCCACTAAGGCAGTATAGCCAGAATCTCTCTACTCTGATCACCCTCAATATCCGATTAAATTCCTTATTCCCCACTATGCCACCCTTGATCTATCCGATCATCCTGTCCTGCCTTTAGCAAGAATCCAGCTAGGTCAATTTCAAGGCTAAGAAATTCCTCTTAAACTTTGATATCTCCTCCCTTAGTAGTTTTGATGTGAGCCTCCATCCCTCAACTCCCAATCCCCTGTCTTGACTTAGTCCTTGGCTTTAAGTCCCCACTTGCTTTTACTGTATTGGGAGCTACACTTGATCTCTGTGCCCTCCTGGGGTAGTCTTCATAGCTTTCACAAGTCCTGAACAATGTCTTTCTTACCATTTTAACAGTGTCAGAATAAGTTTTCTTTAACAAACTCTAAATCTAGAGGAGAACTTGAGAGGTAGTTCTTTCCTCCTCCTCTCTCTCATTATATTTCAATTTATTACCCCTAAGAGTTAGATAAACTGAAGAGAGAAGTATGTCTCTTAAGCTATGCCTAGATCTGTGCTTTTTGCTGCATACCACATAAAACCTGACCTACAGTGTCAGGGAGAATGGGGCCCTAAGTGCTCTCATGCATGGAGACACAAAACTTACTCATTCTTCCTAACCTCTCCGGATTTTTCTGCACTGCCGGAGAGCGATGGGGCTCAACTCTGAATACATGGAAAAGTGTGAATTTATTGCCAAGAGCAGGATGGGGCTGGTGGATGGAAGCTTAGTAAGAAGAAATTAGGAATGCTGGCTATATCAACCTAACAGAATTCTTGCTGAAGGCAGGCCAGGATGATCAGGTGCCACCTGATGGTGGAGGATGGGGAGCCTGATAATCTATCAAGGGTAATCAGATATTGAGGATGGGAGATTCTGACTAATGCAGAAGCATTCTTGCTAATTTTGGACACAACAGCAATAAATATGGAAACCCCAGAAGTCAGAGCCTTGTCAAAATGTGGACTCAGAAGAGTTTGACCAAAGTTTGAACTGGGAGAGATGCTTTGTCACTCACTGCTTGACCAATTTAACCATGTTCCTCTGAGTCATCTCCTCTACTAGCTCTCAGCTTCTGTCTCTGTATTTGCTGGGGGCTGCACAACCCAGTTTTAGCAAGGATCCCACTAAGGCAGTATAGCCAGAATCTCTCTACTCTGATCACCCTCAATATCCGATTAAATTCCTTATTCCCCACTATGCCACCCTTGATCTATCCGATCATCCTGTCCTGCCTTTAGCAAGAATCCAGCTAGGTCAATTTCAAGGCTAAGAAATTCCTCTTAAACTTTGATATCTCCTCCCTTAGTAGTTTTGATGTGAGCCTCCATCCCTCAACTCCCAATCCCCTGTCTTGACTTAGTCCTTGGCTTTAAGTCCCCACTTGCTTTTACTGTATTGGGAGCTACACTTGATCTCTGTGCCCTCCTGGGGTAGTCTTCATAGCTTTCACAAGTCCTGAACAATGTCTTTCTTACCATTTTAACAGTGTCAGAATAAGTTTTCTTTAACAAACTCTAAATCTAGAGGAGAACTTGAGAGGTAGTTCTTTCCTCCTCCTCTCTCTCATTATATTTCAATTTATTACCCCAAACGAGTTAGATAAACTGAAGAGAGAAGTATGTCTCTTAAGCTATGCCTAGATCTGTGCTTTTTGCTGCATACCACATAAAACCTGACCTACAGTGTCAGGGAGAATGGGGCCCTAAGTGCTCTCATGCATGGAGACACAAAACTTACTCATTCTTCCTAACCTCTCAGGATTTTTCTGCACTGCCGGCAAGTTGGAGCTAGGAAGTTTATTTTTATCCTTGAAAGGGCTGTATCCTGGGTTTGACTCAAAAGGGGGTGAGACAACAATCACCTTAAAAGAGGCAAGGTCGGGGAGAGGTGCAGAAGGTAGGGACTGTTTATTTCTCTTATTTACCAGGAAGCCAGAAAGCTGATGCCTGGCTGTGATATAGAAACTGCCTGAAAAGGGATGTCCTCTCACCCTTTTCCTGCTCTTATGTAAGTGAAGCTGGCTGGAATTGGGACACCCAGGATTTGCTGCACCTTTCCATTCTCTGGTTTTCTTAATCTGTGACCAAACACCTGAGTGAAAGTCTGACATCCCTAACTTGGCAGAGACAACTCCCACGCTATTAAATATGGCTAACTCAGCTCCCTTCTATTGGGTAAGGTCTTGTTGACAGCTCAAGTGATAAATTTAGAAGTGGAGAAATGAGATGGGGCTGCTCCAGTGTCTGCTTGCCTACTTCTAAGTGGTTTGGCTGACTACAGAATTTTGCTGCTGGAAAAGACCTTTGAGATCAACTAGGTCAACTCCTCCCTTATTTTATGGATAGGGAAAAGCAAGTTTAGAGAGGTAAAACAATATGACTTAGATCTTCCAGCTAATTAATAGCTGGGGTGGATCTTGAGTCTAAGTTTTCTCACTCCCAGCTTTTTCTTCTCCATCATTGTATGAAAACTTCTGAGGTTAATCTTTTTTGAGCATTTGCTTTTACTGTATTGGGAGCTACACTTGATCTCTGTGCCCTCCTGGGGTAGTCTTCATAGCTTTCACAAGTCCTGAACAATGTCTTTCTTACCATTTTAACAGTGTCAGAATAAGTTTTCTTTAACAAACTCTAAATCTAGAGGAGAACTTGAGAGGTAGTTCTTTCCTCCTCCTCTCTCTCATTATATTTCAATTTATTACCCCTAAGAGTTAGATAAACTGAAGAGAGAAGTATGTCTCTTAAGCTATGCCTAGATCTGTGCTTTTTGCTGCATACCACATAAAACCTGACCTACAGTGTCAGGGAGAATGGGACCTAAGTGCTCTCATGCATGGAGACACAAAACTTACTCATTCTTCCTAACCTCTCAGGATTTTTCTGCACTGCCGGCAAGTTGGAGCTAGGAAGTTTATTTTTATCCTTGAAAGGGCTGTATCCTGGGTTTGACTCAAAAGGGGGTGAGACAACAATCACCTTAAAAGAGGCAAGGTCGGGGAGAGGTGCAGAAGGTAGGGACTGTTTATTTCTCTTATTTACCAGGAAGCCAGAAAGCTGATGCCTGGCTGTGATATAGAAACTGCCTGAAAAGGGATGTCCTCTCACCCTTTTCCTGCTCTTATGTAAGTGAAGCTGGCTGGAATTGGGACACCCAGGATTTGCTGCACCTTTCCATTCTCTGGTTTTCTTAATCTGTGACCAAACACCTGAGTGAAAGTCTGACATCCCTAACTTGGCAGAGACAACTCCCACGCTATTAAATATGGCTAACTCAGCTCCCTTCTATTGGGTAAGGTCTTGTTGACAGCTCAAGTGATAAATTTAGAAGTGGAGAAATGAGATGGGGCTGCTCCAGTGTCTGCTTGCCTACTTCTAAGTGGTTTGGCTGACTACAGAATTTTGCTGCTGGAAAAGACCTTTGAGATCAACTAGGTCAACTCCTCCCTTATTTTATGGATAGGGAAAAGCAAGTTTAGAGAGGTAAAACAATATGACTTAGATCTTCCAGCTAATTAATAGCTGGGGTGGATCTTGAGTCTAAGTTTTCTCACTCCCAGCTTTTTCTTCTCCATCATTGTATGAAAAACTTCTGAGGTTAATCTTAGGAAGTGATCTGGTAACGTCCATGTCATCTCTTGTGTTGTTGGAATAGAGTGTTTGCTATACCAGACCTTGTGCTAGATACGATCCCTAGAATATTATGTGAACTCTGGCCCAGAAGGGAGGGTAGTTAATATAAAAATCACCAGAAATACTTTGGGAAGACTGCTCTGTTTCCAGTCACTCTTATTTGACAGAGAATGAATGAGATGTGGGTTTGGGGGTTTGCTTTAACTTTAAAGATGAATGAAACATATCTGAAATGTAGAATATTAAAGCTTAAGGTCTGACACCAAACAACGAATAGTGAAGCAGATGCAAGGAAATGCAATAGGAAATACGGGATGCCTGGCCTTGCTTATAGGGATGCTCCTATAGCTTTTTCTCTTCAAAGCCCACTGCTGAATCAGTGGGGCCTGAACTGTAGGGATTCAGAATGCAAAAAACATGGGGAGCTTCAAGAGGTTCAACAGCCAAGAGACAAATTTAACAGATGTTCTCAATATGGAAGTCAAAACATTTGAAATACATAATAAGCATTATTAATTTTCTATAACATGTCTGCCAAATATCACCACTTCCTCTCAAGTTTAAATTCCTATCATCTAACAGACCTTAATTGTTCTGTATAGCTCAGATCAAGAGCATAAAGGGCATTCAGTCATTTATAACATTGGTATCAAGCTAGGAAAATCTCTATAAGTGTTTAGTGGTAGTCTTTTTTATCTTCTCTTCCAAAATTTTCATTTTTGTTTAACATATGTTCCTCATCCAGCTTTATTGAGATATAATTGACATACAACATTTTATAATACATTGTTTTAGCTCAAAATAGGTCTTGTTGACCTAAATTTAGAAGTGGAGAAATGAGATGGGGCTGCTCCAGTGTCTGCTTGCCTACTTCTAAGTGGTTTGGCTGACTACAGAATTTTGCTGCTGGAAAAGACCTTTGAGATCAACTAGGTCAACTCCTCCCTTATTTTATGGATAGGGAAAAGCAAGTTTAGAGAGGTAAAACAATATGACTTAGATCTTCCAGCTAATTAATAGCTGGGGTGGATCTTGAGTCTAAGTTTTCTCACTCCCAGCTTTTTCTTCTCCATCATTGTATGAAAAACTTCTGAGGTTAATCTTAGGAAGTGATCTGGTAACGTCCATGTCATCTCTTGTGTTGTTGGAATAGAGTGTTTGCTATACCAGACCTTGTGCTAGATACGATCCCTAGAATATTATGTGAACTCTGGCCCAGAAGGGAGGGTAGTTAATATAAAAATCACCAGAAATACTTTGGGAAGACTGCTCTGTTTCCAGTCACTCTTATTTGACAGAGAATGAATGAGATGTGGGTTTGGGGGTTTGCTTTAACTTTAAAGATGAATGAAACATATCTGAAATGTAGAATATTAAAGCTTAAGGTCTGACACCAAACAACGAATAGTGAAGCAGATGCAAGGAAATGCAATAGGAAATACGGGATGCCTGGCCTTGCTTATAGGGATGCTCCTATAGCTTTTCTCTTCAAAGCCCACTGCTGAATCAGTGGGGCCTGAACTGTAGGGATTCAGAATGCAAAAAACATGGGGAGCTTCAAGAGGTTCAACAGCCAAGAGACAAATTTAACAGATGTTCTCAATATGGAAGTCAAAACATTTGAAATACATAATAAGCATTATTAATTTTCTATAACATGTCTGCCAAATATCACCACTTCCTCTCAAGTTTAAATTCCTATCATCTAACAGACCTTAATTGTTCTGTATAGCTCAGATCAAGAGCATAAAGGGCATTCAGTCATTTATAACATTGGTATCAAGCTAGGAAAATCTCTATAAGTGTTTAGTGGTAGTCTTTTTTATCTTCTCTTCCAAAATTTTCATTTTTGTTTAACATATGTTCCTCATCCAGCTTTATTGAGATATAATTGACATACAACATTTTATAATACATTGTGATAATTTAATACATGTATATTTTGTGAAAATTACAAAATGATCTTGGCTCGTTTTCAAGACAAACCATTTAACATCACAGTAATCCAGGTCTATGCCTTAAACACTAATGCCAGAGAAACTGAACAGTTGAATAGTTCTATGAAGACCTATAAGACCTTCTAGAACTAAGGCCAAAAAAAAGATCTCCTTTTCATCATAGGGGATCAGAATACAAAAGTACAAAGTCAAGAGTTACCTGGAATAACAAGCAAGTTTGGCTTTGGAGTACAAAATGGATCAGAGCAAAGGCTAACAGATTTTTGCCAAGAGAACACACTAGTATAGCAAACACACTCTTCCAACAACACAAAAGATGACTCTACCTGTGGACATCACCAGATGGTCAATACCGAAATCAGATTGATTATATTCCTTGCAGCCAAAGATAGAGAAGCTCTGTACAGTCAGGAAAAACAAGGCCTGGAGCTGACTGTGGCTCAGATTATGAGTTTCTTATTGCAAAATTCAAGTTTAAATTGAAGACAGAAGGGAAAATCACTAGGTCATTCAAGTATGACCTAAGTCAAATCCCTTATGATTATTCAGTGGAAGTGACCAATAGATTCAAGGGATTAGATCTGGTAGAAAGAGTGCCTAAACAACTATGAACAGTGGTTCATAATATTGTACAGGAGGTGGTTACCAAAACAATCCCAAAGAAAAGAAATGCAAAAGTCAAAGTGATTGTCTGAGGAGGCCTTACTAATAGCTAAGAAAAGAAGTGAAAGGCAAAGGAGAAAAGGAAAGATATACCCATCTGAATGCAGAGTTACAGAGAAAAGCAAGGAGCAATAAGAAAGCCTTCTTAAGCAAAGAATGTAGAGAAATAGAGGAAAACAATAGAAAGGGAAAGACTAGAGTGTTCTTCAAGAAAATCAGAGATATCAGGAGAACATTTCATGCACAGATAGGCACAATAAAGGACTGAAATGGTATGGACCTAATAGAAACAGGAGATATTAAGAAGAGGTGGAAACAATGCACAGGAAGACTCTACAAAAGATCTTAATGACCTGGATAATCACGTGTGATCACTCCATCTAGAGCAGACATCCGATGGAGGTCAAATAAGCATACAACATTTTATAATACATTGTGATAATTTAATACATGTATATTTTGTGAAAATTACAAAATGATCTTGGCTCGTTTTCAAGACAAACCATTTAACATCACAGTAATCCAGGTCTATGCCTTAAACACTAATGCCAGAGAAACTGAACAGTTGAATAGTTCTATGAAGACCTATAAGACCTTCTAGAACTAAGGCCAAAAAAAAGATCTCCTTTTCATCATAGGGGATCAGAATACAAAAGTACAAAGTCAAGAGTTACCTGGAATAACAAGCAAGTTTGGCTTTGGAGTACAAAATGGATCAGAGCAAAGGCTAACAGATTTTTGCCAAGAGAACACACTAGTATAGCAAACACACTCTTCCAACAACACAAAAGATGACTCTACCTGTGGACATCACCAGATGGTCAATACCGAAATCAGATTGATTATATTCCTTGCAGCCAAAGATAGAGAAGCTCTGTACAGTCAGGAAAAACAAGGCCTGGAGCTGACTGTGGCTCAGATTATGAGTTTCTTATTGCAAAATTCAAGTTTAAATTGAAGACAGAAGGGAAAATCACTAGGTCATTCAAGTATGACCTAAGTCAAATCCCTTATGATTATTCAGTGGAAGTGACCAATAGATTCAAGGGATTAGATCTGGTAGAAAGAGTGCCTAAACAACTATGAACAGTGGTTCATAATATTGTACAGGAGGTGGTTACCAAAACAATCCCAAAGAAAAAGAAATGCAAAAGTCAAAGTGATTGTCTGAGGAGGCCTTACTAATAGCTAAGAAAAGAAGTGAAAGGCAAAGGAGAAAAGGAAAGATATACCCATCTGAATGCAGAGTTACAGAGAAAAGCAAGGAGCAATAAGAAAGCCTTCTTAAGCAAAGAATGTAGAGAAATAGAGGAAAACAATAGAAAGGGAAAGACTAGAGTGTTCTTCAAGAAAATCAGAGATATCAGGAGAACATTTCATGCACAGATAGGCACAATAAAGGACTGAAATGGTATGGACCTAATAGAAACAGGAGATATTAAGAAGAGGTGGAAACAATGCACAGGAAGACTCTACAAAAAAAGATCTTAATGACCTGGATAATCACCCGGTGTGATCACTCCATCTAGAGCCAGACATCCTGGAGTGTGAGGTCAAATGGGCCTTAGGAAGTGCTACTATGAACAAAGCCAGTGAAGATGATGGAATTCCAGTTGAGCTATTTGAAATCCTAAAAGATGCTGCTGTTAAAGTGTTGCACTTGACAAGTCATCAAATTTGGAAAACTCAGCAATGGCCATATGGCTAGAAAAGATCAGTTTTCATTCCAATTTCAAAGAAGGACAATGCCATAGAATGTTCAAACTACCACATAATTGCACTCATTTAATATGCTAACAAGGTCATGCTCAAAAATCCTTCAAGTTAGACTTCAACAGTACATGAACTGAGAACTTCCAGATGTACAAGCTGGGTTTAAAAAGGCAGAGGGAGAGACAAAAAAAGGCAGAGGAACCTGAGATCAGACTGAAGAATACTCTTGAGAGTCCTTTGAACAAGGAAATCAAATCAGTCAATCCTAAAGGAAGTCAACCATGAATATTCATTGGAAGGACTGATGCTAAAACTCCAATACTTTGGTCACTTGATGCAAAGAACTGACTCATTGGAAAAGAGCCTGATGTTGGGAAAAACTTTTAAAGGAATGTGGGGAAAACTTTTAAGGGTGTGTTTTCACTTAAAGAAGGTGAGAGAAATGAAAACTACTGAAATGAATGAGTTATGAGTGATTAAGATTTTCTCAAATTGCATTACAATTAGTTGGGTAAATGGATTTTGTTAGGAATGACTTAGCCATAGGAAAATTGGTTAGAACCAGCTGAATACCAGATGGTGGAGTTGAATTTAGAGCCAACTAGATCAAGATCTACTTGGGCTCCCTAGGTGGCTCCAGTGGCAAAAAACCTGCCTGCCAATGCAGGAGACCTAAGAGACATCGGTTCAATCCCTGGGCCAGGAATAACCCTTGGAGAAGAAAATTGCAACCTACTCCAGTATTCTTGCCTGAAGAATCCTATGAACAGAGGAGCCAGGCAGGCTGCAGTCCGTTCAATCCTCTGGGGGGGGCCCGCGAATGAACTCCTGGAGAAAGGAAACAATGCACAGGAAGACTCTACAAAAAAAGATCTTAATGACCTGGATAATCACCCGGTGTGATCACTCCATCTAGAGCCAGACATCCTGGAGTGTGAGGTCAAATGGGCCTTAGGAAGTGCTACTATGAACAAAGCCAGTGAAGATGATGGAATTCCAGTTGAGCTATTTGAAATCCTAAAAGATGCTGCTGTTAAAGTGTTGCACTTGACAAGTCATCAAATTTGGAAAACTCAGCAATGGCCATATGGCTAGAAAAGATCAGTTTTCATTCCAATTTCAAAGAAGGACAATGCCATAGAATGTTCAAACTACCACATAATTGCACTCATTTAATATGCTAACAAGGTCATGCTCAAAAATCCTTCAAGTTAGACTTCAACAGTACATGAACTGAGAACTTCCAGATGTACAAGCTGGGTTTAAAAAGGCAGAGGGAGAGACAAAAAAAGGCAGAGGAACCTGAGATCAGACTGAAGAATACTCTTGAGAGTCCTTTGAACAAGGAAATCAAATCAGTCAATCCTAAAGGAAGTCAACCATGAATATTCATTGGAAGGACTGATGCTAAAACTCCAATACTTTGGTCACTTGATGCAAAGAACTGACTCATTGGAAAAGAGCCTGATGTTGGGAAAAACTTTTAAAGGAATGTGGGGAAAACTTTTAAGGGTGTGTTTTCACTTAAAGAAGGTGAGAGAAATGAAAAACTACTGAAATGAATGAGTTATGAGTGATTAAGATTTTCTCAAATTGCATTACAATTAGTTGGGTAAATGGATTTTGTTAGGAATGACTTAGCCATAGGAAAATTGGTTAGAACCAGCTGAATACCAGATGGTGGAGTTGAATTTAGAGCCAACTAGATCAAGATCTACTTGGGCTCCCTAGGTGGCTCCAGTGGCAAAAAACCTGCCTGCCAATGCAGGAGACCTAAGAGACATCGGTTCAATCCCTGGGCCAGGAATAACCCTTGGAGAAGAAAATTGCAACCTACTCCAGTATTCTTGCCTGAAGAATCCTATGAACAGAGGAGCCAGGCAGGCTGCAGTCCGTAGGGCCACAAAGAATAGGACATGACTGAAGCAACTTAGCAGTACACAAGGGCAGGAAGAGAAGGGCACAAGGGGGATGAGATGTTTGTATGGCAGCACCAACTCACTGAACATGAGGTGGAGCAAACTCCAGGAGATAGTGAAATACAGGTAGCCTAGTGTGCCCCAGTCCATGGGGTTACAAAGATATGGACCTGACTTAGCAACTGAACAATAAAAATATACTGTGAAATGATTGCCACAATAAGGCTAGTTAACACATCATTCAACTTACTAGTTTCATTTGTTGTTGTTATAGAGAGAACATTTAAGATGTATACTTTTAGTGACTTTCATTCTTTTCCATTAATTTCATTCATTTCTTTAAAATCCTATTTTTCAGGTATTTTAGGTAATCTAAAAATATTTCTAGGATGAGGAAATGAATGAATATAGTTTCATTTATTTCTCATGACAAAACTCTGATAAAACAGCTACTATTCTCATACTAGAGATGGGGAACTAAAACTCTGAAGTTGTAAGTCACCTGTCCAAGGACAGAAACTACATCCAGGTCTGTCTGTCATCAAAGAATTATATACCCTGCATATATATCTTTATATTTCTGAAGACCTGGAGAGGATAAGTATAGAAAGTAGAGAGACAGAAAAAAAGTGCTAATATTTGCCTTATACATGGTAGCTTCACTTTTATGTGAATGAGATTCTCCAATGTGTGTATTATTAAAAAGTCTAAGTAAGAGACCCACAGTTCTGCAAAATATAGACTAGAGGAACAAGGGGCTCTGCTAATGATTTCCTGAAAGTTGCCTCAGGCTTGTTAGCTGGGAAGAAGAAAATGATTGCATCCCAAGGCACACAGTAACTTACTGTGGAGTATTTCAGATATTTCTCAGGTTGGGAAACGTAAGGGGAAAAAAAAAATATTAAGGAAAGGGTTGAAATAGGACATTAAAAATGCTCAGTAGCCCTGGGCAATCCCTGGACACTTGCAACCTACTCCAGTATTCTTGCCTGAAGAATCCTATGAACAGAGGAGCCAGGCAGGCTGCAGTCCGTAGGGCCACAAAGAATAGGACATGACTGAAGCAACTTAGCAGTACACAAGGGCAGGAAGAGAAGGGCACAAGGGGGATGAGATGTTTGTATGGCAGCACCAACTCACTGAACATGAGGTGGAGCAAACTCCAGGAGATAGTGAAATACAGGTAGCCTAGTGTGCCCCAGTCCATGGGGTTACAAAGATATGGACCTGACTTAGCAACTGAACAATAAAAATATACTGTGAAATGATTGCCACAATAAGGCTAGTTAACACATCATTCAACTTACTAGTTTCATTTGTTGTTGTTATAGAGAGAACATTTAAGATGTATACTTTTAGTGACTTTCATTCTTTTCCATTAATTTCATTCATTTCTTTAAAATCCTATTTTTCAGGTATTTTAGGTAATCTAAAAATATTTCTAGGATGAGGAAATGAATGAATATAGTTTCATTTATTTCTCATGACAAAACTCTGATAAAACAGCTACTATTCTCATACTAGAGATGGGGAACTAAAACTCTGAAGTTGTAAGTCACCTGTCCAAGGACAGAAACTACATCCAGGTCTGTCTGTCATCAAAGAATTATATACCCTGCATATATATCTTTATATTTCTGAAGACCTGGAGAGGATAAGTATAGAAAGTAGAGAGACAGAAAAAAAGTGCTAATATTTGCCTTATACATGGTAGCTTCACTTTTATGTGAATGAGATTCTCCAATGTGTGTATTATTAAAAAGTCTAAGTAAGAGACCCACAGTTCTGCAAAATATAGACTAGAGGAACAAGGGGCTCTGCTAATGATTTCCTGAAAGTTGCCTCAGGCTTGTTAGCTGGGAAGAAGAAAATGATTGCATCCCAAGGCACACAGTAACTTACTGTGGAGTATTTCAGATATTTCTCAGGTTGGGAAACGTAAGGGAAAAATAAAATATTAAGGAAAGGGTTGAAATAGGACATTAAAAAATGCTCAGTAGCCCTGGGCAATCCCTGGACACTTGCTTCCCTATTTCTAACTTGCAACCAAACCTTTGGTTCTACATCTTTAGCTGATTGTTTATTACTTGCCTTTGCTCATCTGTTGTTTCTCCCTTCTGAAATAAAACCCTTCAGTCCAGGGATCACAGCAACAGGACAAATCTCTCAGTGATTTCTTCTTCATCATTTTTCTGGAGGTAACTCTCATGTTGTGTTATCACTACTCTTTCTTCCTTCCTGATACTTCTAAAATGTATTTCTCTTTATTTTTCCCATTCTCAAAAACTGCATAACCCATGTTTCTTTGTTTTGCAACATCCATAAAGGTCACTTATATTTTTCATATCCTCTTATCCATTGTTTCCAATCTTCCTGATTCTATTAAACACTTAATTTAAAGAACATAGCTTTCATGTTCAGCATAACTACTGAGTATCCAAAAACCTGCTTTGGATAAGAATAGCATCCCCAGTAGGAAGAGGGTTAATTTTGTGCTTATTGGATATTCAAAATGAAATACAATTTTCTTTACTCTCTCCCATTTCTACAATTTGCCTGAACATTTTTAAAACTATTTATTTTATTAGGTACAGTACATTAATGCTGAAAACATGCTAATGACAGAAAATCTGCTGCCTTGGCAACTTCCCTGAATATGAAAATTGTCTCTCTTTATCAGAGAGATTTTAATTATATATTATTATTTCCTAAGAGTACCTCCTGTTTCAAACTGATGCAGTCTTCAAAATACAAGACTGTTCAGTGAAAGTTGCAAAGAAGTGAAGCAGAACCTGCGGTTAACACCTTGGCTGCAGACAGTGTTCAAGTTCAACTGCACTTTTATGTGAATGAGATTCTCCAATGTGTGTATTATTAAAAAGTCTAAGTAAGAGACCCACAGTTCTGCAAAATATAGACTAGAGGAACAAGGGGCTCTGCTAATGATTTCCTGAAAGTTGCCTCAGGCTTGTTAGCTGGGAAGAAGAAAATGATTGCATCCCAAGGCACACAGTAACTTACTGTGGAGTATTTCAGATATTTCTCAGGTTGGGAAACGTAAGGGAAAAATAAAATATTAAGGAAAGGGTTGAAATAGGACATTAAAAAATGCTCAGTAGCCCTGGGCAATCCCTGGACACTTGCTTCCCTATTTCTAACTTGCAACCAAACCTTTGGTTCTACATCTTTAGCTGATTGTTTATTACTTGCCTTTGCTCATCTGTTGTTTCTCCCTTCTGAAATAAAACCCTTCAGTCCAGGGATCACAGCAACAGGACAAATCTCTCAGTGATTTCTTCTTCATCATTTTTCTGGAGGTAACTCTCATGTTGTGTTATCACTACTCTTTCTTCCTTCCTGATACTTCTAAAATGTATTTCTCTTTATTTTTCCCATTCTCAAGAGCTGCATAACCCATGTTTCTTTGTTTTGCAACATCCATAAAGGTCACTTATATTTTTCATATCCTCTTATCCATTGTTTCCAATCTTCCTGATTCTATTAAACACTTAATTTAAAGAACATAGCTTTCATGTTCAGCATAACTACTGAGTATCCAAAAACCTGCTTTGGATAAGAATAGCATCCCCAGTAGGAAGAGGGTTAATTTTGTGCTTATTGGATATTCAAAATGAAATACAATTTTCTTTACTCTCTCCCATTTCTACAATTTGCCTGAACATTTTTAAAACTATTTATTTTATTAGGTACAGTACATTAATGCTGAAAACATGCTAATGACAGAAAATCTGCTGCCTTGGCAACTTCCCTGAATATGAAAATTGTCTCTCTTTATCAGAGAGATTTTAATTATATATTATTATTTCCTAAGAGTACCTCCTGTTTCAAACTGATGCAGTCTTCAAAATACAAGACTGTTCAGTGAAAGTTGCAAAAGAAGTGAAGCAGAACCTGCGGTTAACACCTTGGCTGCAGACAGTGTTCAAGTTCAACTGCACATTTCTATGTGCTGAACTCTCTGGCTCTCTGATCGTTCAGAGATCGTTCAGGTCAGTGGTCACTGACTCGTAGCAGGGGACCGAGAAGCACTTTTATTCTTTGAATGCCACTAGGACCTCAGGTTTGTTGGTGAATTCTTATGTAGGGTCATTACCAGAACAGATCTAGGATAAGACCATGTTATTTCTAGCAATGTATAGGTTAGGGCTTATTCTTCCTGGCCATGGTTAAAAAAAATGCCATGTGGAATGAAATGCTCAGAGATTTCTCTCAAAGCTGAGGAATGATGTTATTGGGTATGACATTATGTGTTCCTTCAGTAAAATAAATCCTGATTCAATCATACAAGGGACACTTTCTGAGATCATGATAACCTGCTGAAATCTGAGGTGTGGAGGAGGACTTTTTATACTGTGTCTGGTCAAGACTTCCACCTACATTAGTCTCCTGATGATGAAGGGCATGGGAATGGCCCCACAGTTGGAGCAATTGTTCTGGCCCTGACTGCGGCTTGGCTGGGTGATGATGAACTGCCTCTCTCAGTGGTTGCTTTGCTCAGAGTAAATCCCCAGATGGCTTTATTTTTAGATGTGAAATGAGATTCCAAAAGACAGCATTTTGTCTCAATTTCCATGGTGCTTATAGCTCAAAGAGATGGGAGGGAAGTTTCCCTGTTTCAAAAGTAGTTTGGAATTAGTTAAATTTGACCAGATTAGGTAATAGCTACCAATCACTGAGTGCTGTCTACAGGTCAACCATTGTACTAAACTCCTTACATGCATTATCTAACTTAGTCTCACAACCTTAACACAATCTACAGTGCCTCCCAGGATAGGTGAAAAGAGGTGAATTTTACCTGCCCCAGAAGAGTTGATTCTTCCCTATATCCTGTGGGACAGACCACACAGCACTTGAAAAAGTCTGCTATTTTTTCCCCCATCTGTCCTGTTCGATGCTGGGCTGTCGATAGGACATTCTATATTTAGCTTTCTGAACCTAGAAAGTAAATGCCAATGTGATCCATTCAGAGTCATGTTTCTATCCACCTGAGTTTGTTTATCCTTGAGGGAAAAAGTTGCATGTGACCTTTCTTTCTTGTACTTACTAGACTCAAAAATACATATAAAGTAGCTTGACCAGGTCTGCTCACTGACTCGTAGCAGGGGACCGAGAAGCACTTTTATTCTTTGAATGCCACTAGGACCTCAGGTTTGTTGGTGAATTCTTATGTAGGGTCATTACCAGAACAGATCTAGGATAAGACCATGTTATTTCTAGCAATGTATAGGTTAGGGCTTATTCTTCCTGGCCATGGTTAAAAAAAATGCCATGTGGAATGAAATGCTCAGAGATTTCTCTCAAAGCTGAGGAATGATGTTATTGGGTATGACATTATGTGTTCCTTCAGTAAAATAAATCCTGATTCAATCATACAAGGGACACTTTCTGAGATCATGATAACCTGCTGAAATCTGAGGTGTGGAGGAGGACTTTTTATACTGTGTCTGGTCAAGACTTCCACCTACATTAGTCTCCTGATGATGAAGGGCATGGGAATGGCCCCACAGTTGGAGCAATTGTTCTGGCCCTGACTGCGGCTTGGCTGGGTGATGATGAACTGCCTCTCTCAGTGGTTGCTTTGCTCAGAGTAAATCCCCAGATGGCTTTATTTTTAGATGTGAAATGAGATTCCAAAAGACAGCATTTTGTCTCAATTTCCATGGTGCTTATAGCTCAAAGAGATGGGAGGGAAGTTTCCCTGTTTCAAAAGTAGTTTGGAATTAGTTAAATTTGACCAGATTAGGTAATAGCTACCAATCACTGAGTGCTGTCTACAGGTCAACCATTGTACTAAACTCCTTACATGCATTATCTAACTTAGTCTCACAACCTTAACACAATCTACAGTGCCTCCCAGGATAGGTGAAAAGAGGTGAATTTTACCTGCCCCAGAAGAGTTGATTCTTCCCTATATCCTGTGGGACAGACCACACAGCACTTGAAAAAGTCTGCTATTTTTTCCCCCATCTGTCCTGTTCGATGCTGGGCTGTCGATAGGACATTCTATATTTAGCTTTCTGAACCTAGAAAGTAAATGCCAATGTGATCCATTCAGAGTCATGTTTCTATCCACCTGAGTTTGTTTATCCTTGAGGGAAAAAGTTGCATGTGACCTTTCTTTCTTGTACTTACTAGACTCAAAAATACATATAAAGTAGCTTGACCAGGTCTGCTCAGAAAGAAGAGTATAATTGTCTCATAACAGGCCATACTTCTGCTGGCCAGCACTTTGTTTTTCATTGCAATTATAGATGGTCGTTTTGGGTTAGGGATGCATGTGAGACGTTTGCGTGTGTGTGTGTGTGTGTGTGTGTGTGTGTGTGCACACATGGATACACATATGGATGGATGTGTTATATGTCTGTGAATGAATGTGAATAGGGGGTCTGAGATATATACAGTTGGTGGATTCTCTGAAGTGGTCAAATCTGGGATTAAACAATTGACTATACTATAATCATTTATTCCTAAAAAATAAAAATGTCTTTTATATATATTATGTATAATGCTGTCTCTCTTAACACATGCACACACACACATGTATTCATGCACATATATCAGTTAAATCTGCTTCAGCCTGAAGAGTCAATGATTTTGGAAAAATGCAAATTTCTTAGGGGGGTATATGAAAGGATTTATGACACAGTTTTAAAAAGTCACTTAAAAGGAAAGAGGAAAGAATACCATAGTAGACTAAAGCATCCTGGAGACTTACTGAGTTTAAGTTTCAGCTCCATCACTTACTAGCTGTAAGATCATGGAAAAATCCTGCCTAAGCCTCAGAATTCTCATCAGTAAATGAGAGGCAGCAACAGTTGTTTGTAAGGCTTTTTAGAGTAGTGTTAACTCTAAGCACACTGTTGTACAGCAGCTCTTTGGAACATTTTTCATGTCGCATGACTGGAACCATATTCATTGAACAGTAGCACCTCTGTTTCTCCCTTCCCTCAACCACTGGCACCACCTTTCTACAGATGACCTTCAAAAAACATAGGTTTAAATGGGTCCACATATATAGGAACTTTTTTCAATAGTAAATACTATAGCTCTGCATGGGCCTCCCAGGTGGAGCACGGGTAAAGAGTCTGCCTGCCAATGCAGAAGATGCAGGAGACGTGGGTTCAGTCCCTGGGGTGGGAAAATCCCCTGGAGAAGTAAATGGCAACCCACTCCGGTACTCTAGACTGGGGAATTCCATGGACAGAGGAGCCTTGTGGGCTACAGTCCATGGGGTTACAAAGAAGTGGACATGACTGAGCGGGTACACATGCATAGAACTACATGATCCATGACTGGTTGCAGCTCTGGCTGCATAACTGTGGACAGGTAAGGACCACACATATATAGACCTGACTATATGTTATAAGTAGATTTTTGACTACATAGAAGGTCACTGTGTGTTGGTCAAGGGCTAATTGGGTTTTCTGTTTCTATGGTTCTAACCAATTTAGATATGTAAGTGGAGCAATGCAATACTTGTCCTTCTGTGACTGGTTTATTTCATGTAGCAAAATGACCTCAAGATTCAACCATGTTGCAGCATACAACAAGATTTCCTTCTTTTTCATGGCTGAGTAATGTGCCATTATATATATGTCACATTTTCTTTATCCATTCAAACACTGCTGAACATTAGATTGTTTCCACTTCTTGTGTATTACTGCAATGAACATGGGAGTGCAAATAGCTTTTAAAGATCTTGACTGCAATTCTTTTAAGTACATAGCCATAAATGAAATAACTGGCTTACATGGTAGTTCTAGCTTTAATTTGTAAGCCTAATGGTGATGAACTCCCTCAGGGTTAGTTTTCATGGGAAAATTATTTTTTTTCTCATTCATTTTTAAGGAGTAGTTTTGCCAGATATAGAATCCTTGGTTGGCAGTTTTTTTCTTTCAGTTCTTTCAATATATTGTCCCACTCCTTTTTCGGCCTGCAAGGCTTACATGAGATATCCTCATATAGTTTCATAAGGGGTCCCTTGTACATAACAAGTTGCTATTCTCTTGTTGCTATCAAAATTCTATTTTTGTCTCTTACTTTTGACAATTTGATTGTAGAGTGTATGGGTATAGATTCTTTCGAATTCTTCCCAAGTAGAGTCTGTTAGATTTCTTGAATTTGGATGTTTATTTCCTTCCCCAGATTTGGGAAGATTTCAGTCATTATTTTTTTAAAAATAAACTTTCTGCTCCATTTCCCAGAATGCAAATATATGCTTGCCTTATGGTGCCCTGTAAATCCTTTAGTCTTTATGTATGCTTCTTTGTTATTATTCCTCCAATTGGATAATGCAATGAGTTGTCTTTGAGTTAGCTGATCCTTCTGGTTGATTAAATCTGCTGTTTAATCAACTCTTAGTGAATATTTTTTTCATTTCAATTACACTTGAGCTCCGAAAATTCAGTTCTGTCTGTATCTTTTCACATTTTCTTTTTGTTGATATTGTTATTTTGTTTATGCATTGATTTTTTTGAGGTTGTAGAACATCTTTATGATGGTTACTTTTAATTCTTTGGCAGGTAGTTAACACATCTTTGCTTCCTTAGGATCAATCTGGAGATTTCTTTTGTTCTTTTTACTGAGGCAATTTTCCTTGCTTCTTTGTATGTCTCATAATTTTCCCTTGTGATCTGAAATTAGAAAAAACAGCCACCCTTTCCAGTCTTTATGGCATGACTTTGCACAAGGGAAGATCTTCACCAATTAGCCCAGTGAGAGATTCTGGCAGTCTCTGAAACCTTTTTGGGGGAGGTTGCAATTTCTCTGAGCTTG
Source organism: Tragulus kanchil (assembly GCA_022376925.1). NCBI lineage: Eukaryota > Metazoa > Chordata > Mammalia > Artiodactyla > Tragulidae > Tragulus > Tragulus kanchil. Next base: position 180,960,992 of record JAIOJX010000028.1, read on the forward strand.
TGTATTCAGTTTCACAACTAGAGAGGCATGCCATTTCCCACCTCCATGCTTCCCACCCTCCCAGGAACTTAAAATCTCTTGCTCCCCTTGGTGTCTGTCTGTGGCACTGCAAATTACCTTGTTTTACAGCAGCATGTTGTCCTGTGGCTGTCTGCATCTAGCAGGCATTCACAGTCAGCTTGTTCCCAGCAAGACCCAGAATCAAGAGAATAGGTATCAAGCAGCCCTCCAAAAAGCTGGAATGATGGGACACATGCTCCAGTCCTCTGCTTTCCTCCCAAAGGAGAAGTCGTGAGCTACTGCCTTCTCCTAATCAAGATGACCTGTGTGCCACTCACAGTAAGCCACCCCACCTCTTGGTCCTCAGGGATCCTCAAGCATCTAAAACTTGTCTGTTCTTTCAGAACTGTGGGTGGAATGAAACAGAAACTGGTTCCTTAGCCCGTCTTCTAACACGGTGGAACTCGGACACATACTGCTTTTCATTCCTCAAGGAAGACATTGCATTGCAAGATGGTACATTTTTTTCCCTCAAGGAAGTAAGATTGCTCTTCTTATTTCAAGATTTTTTTAAAATTTTTCCATTTCCCAGATGCTACCCCTGTAAATCCTTTAGTCTTTATGTATGCTTCTTTGTTATTATTCCTCCAATTGGATAATGCAATGAGTTGTCTTTGAGTTAGCTGATCCTTCTGGTTGATTAAATCTGCTGTTTAATCAACTCTTAGTGAATATTTTTTTCATTTCAATTACACTTGAGCTCCGAAAATTCAGTTCTGTCTGTATCTTTTCACATTTTCTTTTTGTTGATATTGTTATTTTGTTTATGCATTGATTTTTTTGAGGTTGTAGAACATCTTTATGATGGTTACTTTTAATTCTTTGGCAGGTAGTTAACACATCTTTGCTTCCTTAGGATCAATCTGGAGATTTCTTTTGTTCTTTTTACTGAGGCAATTTTCCTTGCTTCTTTGTATGTCTCATAATTTTCCCTTGTGATCTGAAATTAGAAAAAACAGCCACCCTTTCCAGTCTTTATGGCATGACTTTGCACAAGGGAAGATCTTCACCAATTAGCCCAGTGAGAGATTCTGGCAGTCTCTGAAACCTTTTTGGGGGAGGTTGCAATTTCTCTGAGCTTGTGTATTCAGTTTCACAACTAGAGAGGCATGCCATTTCCCACCTCCATGCTTCCCACCCTCCCAGGAACTTAAAATCTCTTGCTCCCCTTGGTGTCTGTCTGTGGCACTGCAAATTACCTTGTTTTACAGCAGCATGTTGTCCTGTGGCTGTCTGCATCTAGCAGGCATTCACAGTCAGCTTGTTCCCAGCAAGACCCAGAATCAAGAGAATAGGTATCAAGCATCCCTCCAAAAAGCTGGAATGATGGGACACATGCTCCAGTCCTCTGCTTTCCTCCCAAAGGAGAAGTCGTGAGCTACTGCCTTCTCCTAATCAAGATGACCTGTGTGCCACTCACAGTAAGCCACCCCACCTCTTGGTCCTCAGGGATCCTCAAGCATCTAAAACTTGTCTGTTCTTTCAGAACTGTGGGTGGAATGAAACAGAAACTGGTTCCTTAGCCAGTCTTCTAACACGGTGGAACTCGGACACATACTCTCGTCTTTTCATTCCCTCAAGGAAGACATTGCATTGCAAGATGGTACATTTTTTTCCCTCTGCAGAGCTGGGTCGGGTTGGGGGAAGGGCTGATGAAGATAAGATTGCTCTTCTTATCTCTTTCAATGTCACTGCTCTTGGTTTTGTGTTCATCTGAGTACTAAAATTTCTTAATTGGATTCTGGAATTCTCAGAAAGGTATTTGGCTCACATACCATTGTTAAATCAGTCTTTCTGTGGGGCAACAAGCACTGGGACTTCTTATTCTTGCCAGTATCACTCCTCTCTAAGTCTTACTGAGATAATCTATGTGAAGTGCTAAGCATATTTCTAATATATAGTATATGCCCAATATATTCAATCGGCTGTTACTATTATCACAATCACCTTCTTTTGTTTTCCTGATAGATGTACTATTTACTGAACATATCATGAGTCCATATCTTATTCTCCATCTTCTGCCTGGAATGCTTTTCTTACCTTTCTGCTCAGTTAACTTATACTTAGCTTTCTAGAAGTCTTAATGTCATGTTCAATGTGAGTCACTTAAAAAAAAAAAAAAACCTTCTAAAATATTCATAGCACTTTTTTCATTTTAACTTTAAAATCCATACTACATAGTGTCATGATAGGCTTTAGCATTATCCATCTTAGAACATCTTCAGAAGAGAGTCACTGCCTAAAGTGACCTGTCTTTTTACTCCTGACAACTATCTTTGTTTTCTGTCCAGTATCTAGCAAGGTGACTGGCATGAAGTACTTATTAAATGTTTACCAACTGAATTGTATAGGGTACCCATGCTGCTTTCCTGGAATCTCCAGAAGACCTGATACAATGTCATGTTAGCAAGAGATAATAAAGTTTTATTCTTTTTATTGACTTTTAAAAATCTTGCTTAAAATTTTCAGTCAAAATAGAATGTCAGTGGACTTGTTCTGTATGGCTCTAAAACAGTGAATGCAAAAGCATGGCAAAGACAATGCTGAAATTGAGAGGAACCTTACAGATTGCCCAGAGGCTTCACCGATGACTCAGTAGGTGAATGATCCACCTGAAAGGCAGGAGATGCAGGTTGGATCCCTGGTTTGGGAAGATCCCAGGGAGAATGTAGTAAACAGTATTCTTGTCCGAAAAATGCCATGGACAGAGGAACTGGGCGGGCTACAGTCCAAAGAGTCACAAAGAGTTGGACACGACTGAGTGAACATACATTACAGATTGCCTGAGCATTGCTTCTTCTCCTTTATTTGAAGGGTAAAGTGACTTACCTGAAGTCTCTCTGTCTTTTAGAAAGAGTGAAGATATTGCCTCATTTTGGTTTGGGTGGAAGGCAATCTTGAAAGATTATTTCATTGAACAATATCGATGCTGATGAAGCAAAACACATGTTATTTTTCTATCTAGAATTATTCATTGAATCTCTTAAGAAGTTACAATAGGAAGTCTCTTAGGAAGGTGCTAAGCATATTTCTAATATATAGTATATGCCCAATATATTCAATCGGCTGTTACTATTATCACAATCACCTTCTTTTGTTTTCCTGATAGATGTACTATTTACTGAACATATCATGAGTCCATATCTTATTCTCCATCTTCTGCCTGGAATGCTTTTCTTACCTTTCTGCTCAGTTAACTTATACTTAGCTTTCTAGAAGTCTTAATGTCATGTTCAATGTGAGTCACTTAAAAAAAAAAAAAAACCTTCTAAAATATTCATAGCACTTTTTTCATTTTAACTTTAAAATCCATACTACATAGTGTCATGATAGGCTTTAGCATTATCCATCTTAGAACATCTTCAGAAGAGAGTCACTGCCTAAAGTGACCTGTCTTTTTACTCCTGACAACTATCTTTGTTTTCTGTCCAGTATCTAGCAAGGTGACTGGCATGAAGTACTTATTAAATGTTTACCAACTGAATTGTATAGGGTACCCATGCTGCTTTCCTGGAATCTCCAGAAGACCTGATACAATGTCATGTTAGCAAGAGATAATAAAGTTTTATTCTTTTTATTGACTTTTAAAAATCTTGCTTAAAATTTTCAGTCAAAATAGAATGTCAGTGGACTTGTTCTGTATGGCTCTAAAACAGTGAATGCAAAAGCATGGCAAAGACAATGCTGAAATTGAGAGGAACCTTACAGATTGCCCAGAGGCTTCACCGATGACTCAGTAGGTGAATGATCCACCTGAAAGGCAGGAGATGCAGGTTGGATCCCTGGTTTGGGAAGATCCCAGGGAGAATGTAGTAAACAGTATTCTTGTCCGAAAAATGCCATGGACAGAGGAACTGGGCGGGCTACAGTCCAAAGAGTCACAAAGAGTTGGACACGACTGAGTGAACATACATTACAGATTGCCTGAGCATTGCTTCTTCTCCTTTATTTGAAGGGTAAAGTGACTTACCTGAAGTCTCTCTGTCTTTTAGAAAGAGTGAAGATATTGCCTCATTTTGGTTTGGGTGGAAGGCAATCTTGAAAGATTATTTCATTGAACAATATCGATGCTGATGAAGCAAAACACATGTTATTTTTCTATCTAGAATTATTCATTGAATCTCTTAAGAAGTTACAATAGGAAGTCTCTTAGGAAGGTAAAATACTTTTAAAAAAAACATTAGAAATTATGTATGAATAAATGTTGGCTCAAACCGATATTAACTAGAAATCCATTTTAATTCACTCCTTGCAACTAAAATCCTTCTAAAACATAAAGTCCTATTCTTTCTCTGTTAGTTCTGTACTGCATTTAGATCCAGGTGAGGGACCCTCTGATGTGTGCTTCAGCATGCCCTATTCTGGCCCTTCTCTGGCCATTATCCTTATCATGAGACAATGAATCCATGGGACTAATTGCTCATGCCTTCCCACAGTCAGTATCTACCCACAACCTTCTGGACCATGCTCTAGGTATATCTGACTTTCAAATACCCTGCCACATAGCTCCTAATCTGCTTCCAGGCTCTGCATGGGCTTCCTTCCCAGTTCATTCTTTGGATGGCATGCCATGTCTCAGGTTTGTGTATTTGTAAACACAGGCAGTAGGCAAGAGACAACTGTTTATGGGGAGTACATATGGATCTTGGACACATGGGCTGGGGTATCCACACATGTGTTCAGAAGCCAAATGTAGAAAGAGGAGAGGGACGGGCAGTGTGAGCCGGGACCCAGGGTTCAGCTCTCAACACCACCATATTCTGGTACAGAATTCTGGGGTATTCAAGAACTTTAATTCACACTTGACTTCATTGCCTTTAAAAGTAATTTTGTAAATCAGAGGATAGACTTTTTAAAGAAGCTTGATTTGTAGCTTAGTATCTATATCTATTAGACTTTGGGCCTCCATTTGCATTTTTGCTCCAGGACCCAGTATTAGGAGAGGATGTGCCTACATTGGTAAGTATCAAGCATCATGAAAAAATCTAGATATGTTTTGGTACTTGCAACCTATACAACAATACAGGTTAGAGACATTGTGAATATTTTAGAGTGTAGTTAACGTGAACTGACCCTGAAATATACCTTGAAAGTTCTTAATGAAATTCTCAGTTATTTGCTCATTTATTTCAAAGTTTGCTTTTTATTCTAAAAGTGGAATGTCGCTGATTGAGTGTTCCAGTTAATTGGGTCAATCAACATTTTTCTGAATAATATTATCTATGAGTTGATAGATGTTGACAGGCACCGCTCAGGAAATCAGGAAGAGGAGAGGCTGAATCAATGGGAGGGTCTTCAAAAGCAAACAAGATGCATTTAATCTGGCTTTGAGGACAATAGTAGGTCGAAAGCACAAAATCATGAATGAGAACGGAACAGCACAAATGATAAAATTACATTGTTCAAGCTTATGTTAAACAATATAAATGGCATGAGATACAAAGAAAATAACACAGAAGTTTCACTGTACATCCTAGAATTTATGAAAGAGAAAAACTTGCAAGGGAATGTCTTGACTATTTTGTGAGATGTAAGAAGAAATGAAAATAGGTGCCTGGAGATGAGCAGATGCTAACTCCATGGTCATGGGCAATGCTGTGTTAATTCTGGGCATTGCACTTAAAAAAGCAATGAGAGTACTTGGAGTATGTTTAAACGACAGTGATGGGGATGATAAAGACATTGTCTTTTATACAGAGTGATCAAGAAAAAAGTGTTCTCTTCTAATGCCTGGAAGACTGCCACATGCAAGGACTATTGAACTTCTTCATAGGCCCAGAGGACATAAGGGCAAAGGACAGGAAGTCACAGGGAAATGGGTTTGGAACATGCATATAATATAAAACAGTTCCTAGCACTGGGAATTCACCTACATAGTTCCATCAGGACAGAGAAAATGTTTTCTGTGTTTACAGCTGGATTACTAACGTAATGGTCCTTCAATATGGTTGAACATCTGGTGAAGCCTTTTTAAGAAATAGGTATATTTTAACTCCCATCAACAGAGATTTTGATTTAGAAGGTTTTGCAGGGCTACACTCCTCTGAAGTCCTGAATTGTTCCACAGGATGTGCACTACATGTCAAGAGCCATCGTCTTGCTGTGAAACACAACTGTACACTAAACTGATTAATTTATTTCATTTTGCTTTATTCTAAAAGTGGAATGTCGCTGATTGAGTGTTCCAGTTAATTGGGTCAATCAACATTTTCTGAATAATATTATCTATGAGTTGATAGATGTTGACAGGCACCGCTCAGGAAATCAGGAAGAGGAGAGGCTGAATCAATGGGAGGGTCTTCAAAAGCAAACAAGATGCATTTAATCTGGCTTTGAGGACAATAGTAGGTCGAAAGCACAAAATCATGAATGAGAACGGAACAGCACAAATGATAAAATTACATTGTTCAAGCTTATGTTAAACAATATAAATGGCATGAGATACAAAGAAAATAACACAGAAGTTTCACTGTACATCCTAGAATTTATGAAAGAGAAAAACTTGCAAGGGAATGTCTTGACTATTTTGTGAGATGTAAGAAGAAATGAAAATAGGTGCCTGGAGATGAGCAGATGCTAACTCCATGGTCATGGGCAATGCTGTGTTAATTCTGGGCATTGCACTTAAAAAAGCAATGAGAGTACTTGGAGTATGTTTAAACGACAGTGATGGGGATGATAAAGACATTGTCTTTTATACAGAGTGATCAAGAAAAAAGTGTTCTCTTCTAATGCCTGGAAGACTGCCACATGCAAGGACTATTGAACTTCTTCATAGGCCCAGAGGACATAAGGGCAAAGGACAGGAAGTCACAGGGAAATGGGTTTGGAACATGCATATAATATAAAACAGTTCCTAGCACTGGGAATTCACCTACATAGTTCCATCAGGACAGAGAAAATGTTTTCTGTGTTTACAGCTGGATTACTAACGTAATGGTCCTTCAATATGGTTGAACATCTGGTGAAGCCTTTTTAAGAAATAGGTATATTTTAACTCCCATCAACAGAGATTTTGATTTAGAAGGTTTTGCAGGGCTACACTCCTCTGAAGTCCTGAATTGTTCCACAGGATGTGCACTACATGTCAAGAGCCATCGTCTTGCTGTGAAACACAAGACCTTGTACATGCTAAACTGATTAATTTATTGACTCTGGACCTTTGCACTTAATCTTCTCTCTGCCTAGAATGTTATTCTCTAGTCTTCTGAAAGTTTTCCTGCCTCAGTTCACTCAGATCTAAGATAGGCTCATCTCCCATCACTTCTTGTTGCCTTGTTTTCTTTCTTTTATTTTTTGTACTTGCCCTTTATCTTAAATTCTATTTGTTTATTTCTCTATTGGTCACTTTGCCACTAGAATACAAGTTCCATGAGAAATCCGATTTGTCTTATTCTCTGCTGCATAGTCATGGGTTAGAATAAAGTCTGGGGAATCACAAATATTCAACAAATACACGTTAAATGAATGAGTAGGAACTATATGAATGAGGGCTTGTGGATTGGTTGATGGTTTGATTGACATATCAAATGACAACCCCCCTTCTCCCAGTCCCCAGAAAGTTATTCAAGCAGAAGCTGGACCAAGTTTTTGAGGATGCTTTGGGGTAAAATCATGCATCACATGTAAGGTTGATCTCAGAAGTTTCTTTCCAGCCACAAAGATTACATAAGGTATGGTGAAGAAGAAGAGGAGGAGAGAACCAGCATAAAAGACAACAGCATTAAAGAGGAACTAAAGAGTGCTGGAATGAAACAGCTTGCTGAGAAGCTGGTGATGGCAGCTGACTTGTTGAAATATTCACCACACTCTGAAATAACAGATGTGCTTTGAGGGATCTGTGTGAGCATTTGTAAACTGCTGCTTTCTATGCCTTTCTCCTTCTCCCTGCTTCCCACACACAGCAGCTTGCTGCCTGTCTATCCACTCTCAGAAACCCTTGCAGAGAAAGGACTAGTCCCACTCCACCGAACTGTGGTCATATATTATCCCATTCTTGAGCAGAATCTCCATCTACATAGTTCCATCAGGACAGAGAAAATGTTTTCTGTGTTTACAGCTGGATTACTAACGTAATGGTCCTTCAATATGGTTGAACATCTGGTGAAGCCTTTTTAAGAAATAGGTATATTTTAACTCCCATCAACAGAGATTTTGATTTAGAAGGTTTTGCAGGGCTACACTCCTCTGAAGTCCTGAATTGTTCCACAGGATGTGCACTACATGTCAAGAGCCATCGTCTTGCTGTGAAACACAAGACCTTGTACATGCTAAACTGATTAATTTATTGACTCTGGACCTTTGCACTTAATCTTCTCTCTGCCTAGAATGTTATTCTCTAGTCTTCTGAAAGTTTTCCTGCCTCAGTTCACTCAGATCTAAGATAGGCTCATCTCCCATCACTTCTTGTTGCCTTGTTTTCTTTCTTTTATTTTTTGTACTTGCCCTTTATCTTAAATTCTATTTGTTTATTTCTCTATTGGTCACTTTGCCACTAGAATACAAGTTCCATGAGAAATCCGATTTGTCTTATTCTCTGCTGCATAGTCATGGGTTAGAATAAAGTCTGGGGAATCACAAATATTCAACAAATACACGTTAAATGAATGAGTAGGAACTATATGAATGAGGGCTTGTGGATTGGTTGATGGTTTGATTGACATATCAAATGACAACCCCCCTTCTCCCAGTCCCCAGAAAGTTATTCAAGCAGAAGCTGGACCAAGTTTTTGAGGATGCTTTGGGGTAAAATCATGCATCACATGTAAGGTTGATCTCAGAAGTTTCTTTCCAGCCACAAAGATTACATAAGGTATGGTGAAGAAGAAGAGGAGGAGAGAACCAGCATAAAAGACAACAGCATTAAAGAGGAACTAAAGAGTGCTGGAATGAAACAGCTTGCTGAGAAGCTGGTGATGGCAGCTGACTTGTTGAAATATTCACCACACTCTGAAATAACAGATGTGCTTTGAGGGATCTGTGTGAGCATTTGTAAACTGCTGCTTTCTATGCCTTTCTCCTTCTCCCTGCTTCCCACACACAGCAGCTTGCTGCCTGTCTATCCACTCTCAGAAAGCGCCTTTTCTTCTTTCGCAGAGAAAGGACTAGTCCCACTCCACCGAACTGTGGTCATATATTATCCCATTCTTGAGCAGAATCATCTGCATGCCTCCTGCCCTTAATTCTTTGTGTCCTCTCTTTCCTCTCCTGCTCCTTGTCCTTGCTCACTCTTCTTTGGCCACACCGAGCTTCCTGCTCTTTCTTAAACACACCAGGCCTGGTCCCGCTTCAGGGCTTTGCACTGGCTGCACTCTTTGCCAAAAAGGTTTTCCTCCAGAGGCCACCTGATTTCTTCTCTCCTCTGCCTCAAGTCTTGTTCACATCTCACCTTCTCAATGAGTCTCATTTGACAACCCTCTCAACATCTCCACATATTCCTGAGACAATTATCCTGCTCCATATTTTTCACTGTTGTATGTACTCCTTGCCTGATAAAATGTTTTAAATTTTTATTTATTGTGTCTAATTGACCATCTGCCTTCCCACAACAACTCCTCGTACTAGAACATTCCTGAGGAAAGCAAAGTATCTTTGTTTCATTTGAAGTTGCATTCCCCATGAGCTGAGGAGTGTCTAGTATATAGTACAAAACACAACACATAATTAATGTATGTTGCATGGCAAAGTGAATGAATGATGAACTAAAAACTGAATAAAATCCAGGAAAAAGTTCATTTAACAATTCTCTTCCAACAAAACCATTTGGGAATCCCTGATTTTCTGGACTTCATAGCTTGTGCTCATATTTGTTTTCCTTCTTCAGTGATTAATTTATTCAAAAAGCACTTCATATCACTGTGTATAGAAGCCCTCATTGAGTTCTTAAAGGAGGCAAAATCAAGAGAAGATAGTCCTAACTAGTTTGCAATGCAACTATAAAGAGACACAATGATAAGAATGTGTGCATGCATGGTGCTCAGCGTGTCTGGCTCTTTGTGACCCTGTGTACTGAAGCCTGCCAGGTTCCTCTGTCCATGGAATTCTCCAGGCAAGAATACTGCAGTGGGCTGCCATTTCCTCTTCTAGAAGATCTTCCCAACCCAGATATTGAAATGGTGTCTCCTGTGTCTATTGCATTGGCAGGGGAAATTCTTTACCACTGAGCCACCTGGGATGCTTCTAATGATAAGAATATTCTGTGACTAAAGACTGTGGGTTGCACAAATGTTATCTAAGCATTAAGTCACCATAGAACATAGGACTGTAATCCCCCTTTGCTCTGTGATGTTAAGTGCAGAATGTACAATTAACTGGTGGCTTCCTCATGCTTTTGATACTACTTGTACCTATATATCTTTTAGAAAGACATTGATGGATTCTATCTCTTTTGTATTTTTAATACAATAATTGTACATATTGGTTATATTTTTGTTGAAAATGGTATAAATGTACTATATTTATGCTTTACATCCAGTTTGTACAAGCTGGAAAATACATAAGTATAACATTAAAAAAAAGACTGTGGGTTACCAAAAAGGCTTACATTACATTTCTTTTGCTAATATGTAAATATGAAACATATAATAATTTTAGTACATGTATTATATACATTTAATGGAAATGGGATTTGGGGGCAAGATGGGAGCTGTTTTTAAAATGTTACGTGCATATTGTGCACTCTGGATTTGTTTTATAGGATTTCCTGAATCCCATAAAGTGATAAGTCAAAGAACCTTTGGGAAAAAAGACATTTTGGCCACAGAGCGAGTGCGGGAAGTGGGGGTAGGAGGATGAGGAGAGATTTAAAGGAGGTGCTGGGGAGGGGTGGGACATACAGGAGAAGGGTGAGAGAAAGAAGTCCAGAATATTCAAAAAACCTGAACCCAGGATGTATCAGTTACACTGTGTAACCATGGAGCTCAGGTCACAGGTCAGAGAAAGGAAATGGAGAGGATATGAGAATCCTGACGGAATGTGAAAGTATTTTCATTTGAGGTCTTAAGGGTCGAGAGAAGAATACAAAGGCCAGGATTTACAACGTGAGAAGACTATTGTCATAAACATTAGGATGTTAATGTGCCTCTATACCCTCTTTGTGATGCAGCCTGCCAGGTTCCTCTGTCCATGGAATTCTCCAGGCAAGAATACTGCAGTGGGCTGCCATTTCCTCTTCTAGAAGATCTTCCCAACCCAGATATTGAAATGGTGTCTCCTGTGTCTATTGCATTGGCAGGGGAAATTCTTTACCACTGAGCCACCTGGGATGCTTCTAATGATAAGAATATTCTGTGACTAAAGACTGTGGGTTGCACAAATGTTATCTAAGCATTAAGTCACCATAGAACATAGGACTGTAATCCCCCTTTGCTCTGTGATGTTAAGTGCAGAATGTACAATTAACTGGTGGCTTCCTCATGCTTTTGATACTACTTGTACCTATATATCTTTTAGAAAGACATTGATGGATTCTATCTCTTTTGTATTTTTAATACAATAATTGTACATATTGGTTATATTTTTGTTGAAAATGGTATAAATGTACTATATTTATGCTTTACATCCAGTTTGTACAAGCTGGAAAATACATAAGTATAACATTAAAAAAGACTGTGGGTTACCAAAAAGGCTTACATTACATTTCTTTTGCTAATATGTAAATATGAAACATATAATAATTTTAGTACATGTATTATATACATTTAATGGAAATGGGATTTGGGGGCAAGATGGGAGCTGTTTTTAAAATGTTACGTGCATATTGTGCACTCTGGATTTGTTTTATAGGATTTCCTGAATCCCATAAAGTGATAAGTCAAAGAACCTTTGGGAAAAAAGACATTTTGGCCACAGAGCGAGTGCGGGAAGTGGGGGTAGGAGGATGAGGAGAGATTTAAAGGAGGTGCTGGGGAGGGGTGGGACATACAGGAGAAGGGTGAGAGAAAGAAGTCCAGAATATTCAAAAAACCTGAACCCAGGATGTATCAGTTACACTGTGTAACCATGGAGCTCAGGTCACAGGTCAGAGAAAGGAAATGGAGAGGATATGAGAATCCTGACGGAATGTGAAAGTATTTTCATTTGAGGTCTTAAGGGTCGAGAGAAGAATACAAAGGCCAGGATTTACAACGTGAGAAGACTATTGTCATAAACATTAGGATGTTAATGTGCCTCTATACCCTACCTGACTTAGGATTTAATGTACAGATTTTGATATTCTGCTTGTATAATGTAGGAAGTTGAACACACCTACCTCTTAGCTGTAATATTCTATGGGAATCTTGGCTGATTAATGTGGGTAATGAATATAACTAGATGCCTTAAGCCCCACCAGGAAAGCATCTTAAAAATCCAAGTGCCCCAAATGGAGAGCAAATATAATCAAATAACTCAGGAATGGAGAGTAGAAAGCATGGCAGAATAGAAAAGCAAAACCTAGCCTTAACCCTGATGTTTAGAGAACCACAGAGCCTTCAAGAGAAAGGAAGGTCTGTAAGCATCGGTGAGTGCTATAAATATGCGCAAGATAATGAGGCTATGTGGGACTGTACTTGTGACATCTCAAACCTCAGGCCTCAATTCTCAAATAGGTGGTATTTGAACTAGCAATATTCTTCATAGAAGTGGAGTGAGTGAAAATGCAAAATCTCCTCTCTTAGTTTCATGGTGGTGGCTCTGAAGAGAAAATACCTAGGTCTACTGAGAAGCTAGGTGAAAATGCACACACGGTATAGTTAATGAAATACCTTGGCAAAGAGTCAAAGAATGTGGTGTTCTGCAGAAGCTCAGGCATTGATCAGTTATGTAATCTTAGATAAGTAAATTTTACCTTTGGAATAGGTGAGTTATAAATTCTATTTTTACTAAAAATGCTATGAGATTCTGACTTTGTTAGATAAAAGAAAATAATGTCAAAAAAAAAGCAGAAAAGAGTTCTTTCAGAGATACACAGAAGTCGGTCTATGACTTTGTAGTAAAAGCACTGAACTTCAAGAGAAATTGAAAGATTAAGTGGTCCTCCTTTCCCAATCCTACACCCCCTACTTCCTTGTAATTCTACTCTTGGTACTAGTCTTTTGTTATTAAGTATAGAAGATGCCAACATTCCTGGAAAGGGAAAATGCCTGCCACATAATAGGTACACACATAAATATCTATACACCAAAACTACGTGTTTGCCAGATCCTTCATCATGTGACATGTAAGATAGGTCTTGTGACATATGAGGACCTATAGGTACAAAATTTAGAATGGAGAAAAGAATTAGTTATGTAGTTAACTACATAAACAGTGACTTGGGGTGAGTCTCTAGTACTAGCTCCATCCATTTTACAGTTGCATCTGATGCATGTTGAATTAACAAAAAACCTCATTCAGTTAAAATTACAGATTCCTTTTTAAGGTGTTCTGTTTTCACTTTTATTTTCTGAGATCCTTCTCTTGGATGGATACTGGGAGAGTCAAGACCAATGAATATAACTAGATGCCTTAAGCCCCACCAGGAAAGCATCTTAAAAATCCAAGTGCCCCAAATGGAGAGCAAATATAATCAAATAACTCAGGAATGGAGAGTAGAAAGCATGGCAGAATAGAAAAGCAAAACCTAGCCTTAACCCTGATGTTTAGAGAACCACAGAGCCTTCAAGAGAAAGGAAGGTCTGTAAGCATCGGTGAGTGCTATAAATATGCGCAAGATAATGAGGCTATGTGGGACTGTACTTGTGACATCTCAAACCTCAGGCCTCAATTCTCAAATAGGTGGTATTTGAACTAGCAATATTCTTCATAGAAGTGGAGTGAGTGAAAATGCAAAATCTCCTCTCTTAGTTTCATGGTGGTGGCTCTGAAGAGAAAATACCTAGGTCTACTGAGAAGCTAGGTGAAAATGCACACACGGTATAGTTAATGAAATACCTTGGCAAAGAGTCAAAGAATGTGGTGTTCTGCAGAAGCTCAGGCATTGATCAGTTATGTAATCTTAGATAAGTAAATTTTACCTTTGGAATAGGTGAGTTATAAATTCTATTTTTACTAAAAATGCTATGAGATTCTGACTTTGTTAGATAAAAGAAAATAATGTCAAAAAAAAAGCAGAAAAGAGTTCTTTCAGAGATACACAGAAGTCGGTCTATGACTTTGTAGTAAAAGCACTGAACTTCAAGAGAAATTGAAAGATTAAGTGGTCCTCCTTTCCCAATCCTACACCCCCTACTTCCTTGTAATTCTACTCTTGGTACTAGTCTTTTGTTATTAAGTATAGAAGATGCCAACATTCCTGGAAAGGGAAAATGCCTGCCACATAATAGGTACACACATAAATATCTATACACCAAAACTACGTGTTTGCCAGATCCTTCATCATGTGACATGTAAGATAGGTCTTGTGACATATGAGGACCTATAGGTACAAAATTTAGAATGGAGAAAAGAATTAGTTATGTAGTTAACTACATAAACAGTGACTTGGGGTGAGTCTCTAGTACTAGCTCCATCCATTTTACAGTTGCATCTGATGCATGTTGAATTAACAAAAAACCTCATTCAGTTAAAATTACAGATTCCTTTTTAAGGTGTTCTGTTTTCACTTTTATTTTCTGAGATCCTTCTCTTGGATGGATACTGGGAGAGTCAAGACCAACAATATGGATAATGTGTGGTTAATTTGCTACCAGAGAGAGGAGAGACTTTCTTAGTCAGGACAGTCTTCTAGTCAGTACATTCCTAGAGAGATCCGATGGGGAAACCCAGTATACAAGAAGGAAAGGAGAAATATATGAAGGAAGAAAACCCACTCCAGCTGAGTGGGATTAGCATTTCTTTATTTCTTAACTTTGTATTACTGAGCAGCATGCAGACCAATGAGCAATGAAACTTTGTGAATCTTTTGGTTTGAAAGGCTTTAAACCACTAGTGGTTTAGGTTTCAATTTTTGCATTTTTGCATTTTCCACTATGAGAGATGAGAGGAGATTAACAGTTGCCTCTGTCTTCTCAGAGAGTTCTCCCCCTAAACCATACCACAGGGCTTTACCTACATGATTTTTAGGAGGTAAACTAGTCCACCAGGTCTACAAACAGGGGATGAAAATGCAAGCCTGAAAATCTTAAGGGCAATCCTTTTTTTTTCTTTTTTTGCCTTACATTTTATAAAGACAAGTGGACAAAACAAAAACAAAAACAAAAACGCATTACACCTTAAATCAAAGTGAGTCTCAGGTTCTTAAACACTTCTCTTCTTATGGAAAATGTGATAAGGTCAATGTTGACCACAGATTATGGAAGAACCAGTTGGGTGCTTACTCTAAATATATCACTGCCACTATCACCCTTGGAAGCAACACACTGCCTCCTTCTACCCTGGATTTCCCACCAGATGTGGAGAGAGCTCATTACTAACCAGGATGGGAGAACTGTGATGTTAACAGTCACTGCAGCAGTTCAGTCAACCCCTTCATTACTCTTCCTTCTGTCCAAACTCCCAGCAGCTTCTGGTGAAAATCTTGGCCATGGCACACTGCAAATCCCAGGGCTCCTCACTAACACTTCACTTTTCATGGAGGTCATGACTAAGCCGAGCAAGACTTTCTTTGCCTGCCCCCAGCTGAGTGACCTGCTTTCACAGCAGTATGATTTCTCTAATGAGACTGTTTCACAAAGAGAAGAATGAAATCAAGTGTCAGGGGGTTGGATCAAAGTGATTCTTATGCTCTGAGGCACAGGGTCAGAATGCAGGTACGAATGAGCTCTTGGACTAGGCAGGATCCTGTTGAGGGCACCTCCCCACCACCCTCCTGTCTTTCCTTTCACCTTGTCATGACTGACCTTCACAATTGTAGAAAAGATCTCCCATGCAAATACCTGAATTGATTTCAAGAAAAATTCCTAGAATATCTAACCTGTAGTTTTTCTTATGAGCATGTAGCTAATCAGACACACAGTCCTATGCTGATTCCATGAGGTAGAAACTATTATTACTCCAAGTTTATTAAAGGAGGACCTGAGGCTCAGAAGTGTTGAGTAACTTGCTCCCAAGACTCTGCTAATAAGTAGCAGAGAGGAAATTTTGAACCAGTTTCATCCATCTCCAAATTTTATCAGCTCAAACCCTAAGACACCGCATGTAATATATACCTAGCACTGACCTGGGCTGTATGGGGAATGCAGAGATGAAAGAGACCACGTGTGGCTTCAAATATCTTACAAGGTATAGTTGAGACAGAAATGAATTCAAATTACAGAAAGACAATATAAGGAAGAATGTGAAAATGGTGGGCCTGAGTCTTCTAACCACAGTGCCATACTTTCAACTTCTATGCAACTCTAATTGACAGACAGGACACAACTTAATAGATTAATTATAATTTTAGCTGGGCCTGAGTTGATACTTTACTGCAGGTATCCTTTTACTTTTTAAAATTTATTTTGGCCATGCTATGGCATGTGGGATCTTAGTTACCCCAACCAGATATCAAACCTGTGCATCTTGCAATGGAAGTGGGGCATCTTAACCACTGGACTCCTAGGGAGGTTCCAAATTGGTTGTTTCATATTAAAGGTTTCATTTTTGTGGTGTAAAGAGTGTTCTGGTCATTCTAAATAGTGAGGAAAATGTGTAAAAATGCTCAAATGTGGGATGAGATTGCAGAGAGAATTCCAGAATCACTAAATAGTCAATTAAAAATAGAAAAGAGAGATGGTTCACTGCTAAAGCTAAAGCCTCAAGAAGCATCACCCAGATCTTGTTTTGTACAAACCGTACAATTTATATATTATACATATCATAGAGTGGTCAATTTGGAAGAAAAACCAAAACACATGGAACAGTTTTGTAGGTCATCTCTAGATATTTTATGTTTATTAATTCTTAGTCTTTTCTAACATAGAAGTCATTCAAAATTAATATTTATTTCATGACTTCATTGACTAGGAGAAT
Source organism: Tragulus kanchil (assembly GCA_022376925.1). NCBI lineage: Eukaryota > Metazoa > Chordata > Mammalia > Artiodactyla > Tragulidae > Tragulus > Tragulus kanchil. The sequence goes on from JAIOJX010000028.1 coordinate 180,977,981, forward strand.
ATTCATCTAATTAAAAATATTTTCTGATTACTAACAATGTGCAAGTCATTGGTTAAATAAGAGAACAGTGACCAAGGAATACATACCAAATTGAACACATATCAATTCAATGCAGATGAAGAGATAAAGCACTGGGCAATAATTCTCCACGCTGAAGAGTGGGCACAGAGTAGACACGGGAGGTAACATGGCTGTTAGAGGAAGGAGGAGCAACAGAACTGATCCTTGAGCACTCCTTCAACTGATAATGATTTGGAGGAAGAAGGAGAAAATAAAGCAGGAAAATCTGATGAGTGAGAGCCGGATGAGAAACCGGAAAGGGGGCTGTAGACTGGCTGTATGGGGAATGCAGAGATGAAAGAGACCACGTGTGGCTTCAAATATCTTACAAGGTATAGTTGAGACAGAAATGAATTCAAATTACAGAAAGACAATATAAGGAAGAATGTGAAAATGGTGGGCCTGAGTCTTCTAACCACAGTGCCATACTTTCAACTTCTATGCAACTCTAATTGACAGACAGGACACAACTTAATAGATTAATTATAATTTTAGCTGGGCCTGAGTTGATACTTTACTGCAGGTATCCTTTTACTTTTTAAAATTTATTTTGGCCATGCTATGGCATGTGGGATCTTAGTTACCCCAACCAGATATCAAACCTGTGCATCTTGCAATGGAAGTGGGGCATCTTAACCACTGGACTCCTAGGGAGGTTCCAAATTGGTTGTTTCATATTAAAGGTTTCATTTTTGTGGTGTAAAGAGTGTTCTGGTCATTCTAAATAGTGAGGAAAATGTGTAAAAATGCTCAAATGTGGGATGAGATTGCAGAGAGAATTCCAGAATCACTAAATAGTCAATTAAAAATAGAAAAGAGAGATGGTTCACTGCTAAAGCTAAAGCCTCAAGAAGCATCACCCAGATCTTGTTTTGTACAAACCGATAAATTTATATATTATACATATCATAGAGTGGTCAATTTGGAAGAAAAACCAAAACACATGGAACAGTTTTGTAGGTCATCTCTAGATATTTTATGTTTATTAATTCTTAGTCTTTTCTAACATAGAAGTCATTCAAAATTAATATTTATTTCATGACTTCATTGACTAGGAGAATATTCATCTAATTAAAAATATTTTCTGATTACTAACAATGTGCAAGTCATTGGTTAAATAAGAGAACAGTGACCAAGGAATACATACCAAATTGAACACATATCAATTCAATGCAGATGAAGAGATAAAGCACTGGGCAATAATTCTCCACGCTGAAGAGTGGGCACAGAGTAGACACGGGAGGTAACATGGCTGTTAGAGGAAGGAGGAGCAACAGAACTGATCCTTGAGCACTCCTTCAACTGATAATGATTTGGAGGAAGAAGGAGAAAATAAAGCAGGAAAATCTGATGAGTGAAGTGAGAGCCGAGGAGGGCTAGGACACCGAAGGATGTGATCTAAGTCTAGACAAGAATGGGAAAGCTGAGGGCTGTGCATGGTATGCTGAGTTTGGACTCTAATACTAAGTGAGCAGTGGGAAATCCTTGAAGGTTTCAGACTGTGTACTGACAGTAGCCGGCATCAGAGCATTAGAGAATCTGACTCTGCAGTGGTCATTTTGAATGGGTTGGAGTCAGAGAGACTGGAAATAAGAAAGACCAGATGGAACTCTACAGCTCTGGGTCAAGTAAGTGCTTATGATGGTGACAATGAAAAGGATGGGATGCGTTGAAAGTTGTTGCCAAGAGAATACCAACAGGATTTGTGGGTGACTAAATTTAGGGAACAAAAGAGAAAGAAAAATCAAGGTAATATCAACATTATATGATAGAGATGGAATTATTAAAAGAAACCAGTTTTCATGGAAACAGATCTGCTCACGTTGAAATTGGAGTATATGTTAGACATCCAAATAAAATGGTCTAGAACAGCCTACTTTTAAGCTCTCCACTACGCCCTGGAGGAACATAAAAAGAATAGCAGCAGTAGTAGAAAATAAGAAATATCTCTTTATTCAGGTGACAAGATGATCAGTCGCCGAAGGAGTTGGTAGAACCCTGGAGAATGTTATAGGACAAGTACAGGAGAGTCAACAGTGTCAGGAGCTACAGGTTCATTAATCAAGTACAGGAGAGTAAGAGGACTAGTTTCAATAAGTTCTTTTTTGACTTCATTGACTAGGAGAATATTCATCTAATTAAAAATATTTTCTGATTACTAACAATGTGCAAGTCATTGGTTAAATAAGAGAACAGTGACCAAGGAATACATACCAAATTGAACACATATCAATTCAATGCAGATGAAGAGATAAAGCACTGGGCAATAATTCTCCACGCTGAAGAGTGGGCACAGAGTAGACACGGGAGGTAACATGGCTGTTAGAGGAAGGAGGAGCAACAGAACTGATCCTTGAGCACTCCTTCAACTGATAATGATTTGGAGGAAGAAGGAGAAAATAAAGCAGGAAAATCTGATGAGTGAAGTGAGAGCCGAGGAGGGCTAGGACACAAGGATGTGATCTAAGTCTAGACAAGAATGGGAAAGCTGAGGGCTGTGCATGGTATGCTGAGTTTGGACTCTAATACTAAGTGAGCAGTGGGAAATCCTTGAAGGTTTCAGACTGTGTACTGACAGTAGCCGGCATCAGAGCATTAGAGAATCTGACTCTGCAGTGGTCATTTTGAATGGGTTGGAGTCAGAGAGACTGGAAATAAGAAAGACCAGATGGAACTCTACAGCTCTGGGTCAAGTAAGTGCTTATGATGGTGACAATGAAAAGGATGGGATGCGTTGAAAGTTGTTGCCAAGAGAATACCAACAGGATTTGTGGGTGACTAAATTTAGGGAACAAAAGAGAAAGAAAAATCAAGGTAATATCAACATTATATGATAGAGATGGAATTATTAAAAGAAACCAGTTTTCATGGAAACAGATCTGCTCACGTTGAAATTGGAGTATATGTTAGACATCCAAATAAAATGGTCTAGAACAGCCTACTTTTAAGCTCTCCACTACGCCCTGGAGGAACATAAAAAGAATAGCAGCAGTAGTAGAAAATAAGAAATATCTCTTTATTCAGGTGACAAGATGATCAGTCGCCGAAGGAGTTGGTAGAACCCTGGAGAATGTTATAGGACAAGTACAGGAGAGTCAACAGTGTCAGGAGCTACAGGTTCATTAATCAGGATGGGCTACCTGGTGTTGATACTTTTGGGGGAGGAAAGAGTTTGGGACAGAAGTCAGCAAGTAAAATTAGTACGGGCCAAAGAAGCAGGGACAATAAGTGTAATCCATTCTTCCCACTCTATGGGCACTGAGAAGGAAAGAGAAAGATGCAACAGTAGTTTGAGTAACTAGCAATGTGTTCAAGGGAAGTTTAATGGAAAATAATTCCACCAATGTCTTTTGGATAAGACCTTGAAATTCAAAAGCTTAAAATTTATTCTGTACCCCACCAGGCTCCTCTGTCCATGGGATTTCCCAGGCAAGAACACTGGAGTGGGTTGCCATTCCCTCCCTCAGGAGGTCTTCCAAAATCAGGAATCAAACGCAGGTCTGTAGCACTTCAGGAAGATTCTCTACTGTCTGAGCCAAAAGGGAAGCTCTTCAAAATAGTTCCCCCAAATGGTTTCCTTAAATGTACAGTTTACATCGTGTTTTAAAAGTGCAATTCAGTTCAGTTGCTCAGTTATGTCTGACTCTTTGCAACACCATGGATTGCAGCACACCAGGCTTCCCTTTTCTTTACCATCTTCCGAAGCTTGCTCAAACTCATGTCCATTTACTCAGTGATGGCATCCAACCAACTTGCCCTCTGTCATTCCTTTCTCCTTCTGCCTTCTATTTTTCCTAACATCAACATCAGGCTCTTTTCCAGTGAGTCATCTCTTTGCATCATGTGGCCAAATTATTAGAGCTTCAGCTTCAGCATCATTTGTTATTGAACTGAATAAATGCCCTGTGTAAAATACAAGTATACTATATTTTATTTGAATCTTTGGGCTATGAGAAATGGACTGTGTATTATATAAACAACAGTAATTAATGAACTAATGGTTTGAGCAGAGAGCATATGTGTTCTGACATTAAGTCAAACAACTTATCTTTTCTGCACAGATTACTTAAATCTGGCTCTGGTTGTGTATGTAATGGTCCTAGGTGTGTCAATGACCAGCTGTGCAGCTAGGGACAAATTAATTGGTTTATTTGGGCCTCTTCTCCACTTTCTAAAAATAACAATTTTAGATTCAACCTCTTAGAAAAATTCCAGATTAAAAATGTGATGTTTTAAAAAAAAATGTGATGTTTTCCCTTTCTTGTTATATCCATATAGCTACACTTTAGAGAGATTATTGGAAACGTTATGTACATGTGATGTATGGGGTTAGAAATTTGGTCAGGTTTTAAGGGAAAGAGTTTCAAAACTGAGCACTTAATTATTTATTTGGAAATAAGGGCAAAGCATAGATGAGACCAAATATATAAAATTAATCTATGGGGAAAACCAGAGAATGATAGTTTCTAGAATGTTGAATAAAATTTCAAAACAGAAAACAAAAAGATAATTCAATAAAATACAGAAACATAATTCTTTATGTGGTCATACTAGACTTCCAGACAAGGGTTTTCCATTGGTTTAATGAATAAGAAGACTTGAGGTTGTCTTCTAACCATAGTAATTTGGCTACACTCTTTAGCTGTTTCCTACTTGGGTGATAAGAAAGGATAGAATTGGAACAAGGGAGGAAGGAAACAGAGAAAGTAAAGCTCATTTAATACAGGAAATTTTTTCACCATGTGGAGTTTCAGGTGGAAGAATGTCTTGACTCTGAGGATGATGAATGAACTGGAAGCGTGAGAGGCCCGGAGAGATGATTTCTATGCTTTCTGGGAAAGTGATGTGAGATAAAGAGCCTCTTGAGAAAGTCAAGTGGAAAGAACAGGCAATGGCAAATTGCAGTCTTGCTTTCATGGTTCTCCAGAGGCAGTGGGCAGAGTATGTGTGCTGTACTTCACATACTGTTGGCCAAATTATTAGAGCTTCAGCTTCAGCATCATTTGTTATTGAACTGAATAAATGCCCTGTGTAAAATACAAGTATACTATATTTTATTTGAATCTTTGGGCTATGAGAAATGGACTGTGTATTATATAAACAACAGTAATTAATGAACTAATGGTTTGAGCAGAGAGCATATGTGTTCTGACATTAAGTCAAACAACTTATCTTTTCTGCACAGATTACTTAAATCTGGCTCTGGTTGTGTATGTAATGGTCCTAGGTGTGTCAATGACCAGCTGTGCAGCTAGGGACAAATTAATTGGTTTATTTGGGCCTCTTCTCCACTTTCTAAAAATAACAATTTTAGATTCAACCTCTTAGAAAAATTCCAGATTAAAAATGTGATGTTTTAAAAAAAAATGTGATGTTTTCCCTTTCTTGTTATATCCATATAGCTACACTTTAGAGAGATTATTGGAAACGTTATGTACATGTGATGTATGGGGTTAGAAATTTGGTCAGGTTTTAAGGGAAAGAGTTTCAAAAACTGAGCACTTAATTATTTATTTGGAAATAAGGGCAAAGCATAGATGAGACCAAATATATAAAATTAATCTATGGGGAAAACCAGAGAATGATAGTTTCTAGAATGTTGAATAAAATTTCAAAACAGAAAACAAAAAGATAATTCAATAAAATACAGAAACATAATTCTTTATGTGGTCATACTAGACTTCCAGACAAGGGTTTTCCATTGGTTTAATGAATAAGAAGACTTGAGGTTGTCTTCTAACCATAGTAATTTGGCTACACTCTTTAGCTGTTTCCTACTTGGGTGATAAGAAAGGATAGAATTGGAACAAGGGAGGAAGGAAACAGAGAAAGTAAAGCTCATTTAATACAGGAAATTTTTTCACCATGTGGAGTTTCAGGTGGAAGAATGTCTTGACTCTGAGGATGATGAATGAACTGGAAGCGTGAGAGGCCCGGAGAGATGATTTCTATGCTTTCTGGGAAAGTGATGTGAGATAAAGAGCCTCTTGAGAAAGTCAAGTGGAAAGAACAGGCAATGGCAAATTGCAGTCTTGCTTTCATGGTTCTCCAGAGGCAGTGGGCAGAGTATGTGTGCTGTACTTCACATACTGTTGGCCCCAGCAGAAAGGAAGTCCATTAGCTACAGGTGGTGTTACGGTTTGACTGTTGTGCCCCCTGCTCCTTATTAAGATGCTGAAATCCTAATCACCAAGGTGATAGAATTTGGAGGTGGGGTCTCTGGGTGATTAGGTGATGTATCAGCCTTCATTAGTATTGGTGCCCTTCTAACAGTGGTACTAGAGAACTCCATCATCCTTTTGGCCATACGAGCTTGCAGTAAAAAGACAGCAATCTAGGAAACAGGTTCTCATCAGACACCAAATCTGCCAGAGCCTTGATTTTGGACTTTCCAAACCCCTAGGATTGTGAGAAAGAAGGTTCTGCTGTTTATAAGCTATTCAGGTTATAGTATTTTGCTCTAGTGCCCCCAATGAACTAAGACAGGTGACTCTGCTATTTTCTACCTAGTTATCTCTTCATCTCCTTCTCCACTGCCTTGGGACCGGATGTCAAAAGGCCTCTCTCATTGGGAATGGGTTGGACAGTTGCCACTTCATTCCTTTGTGATTTTGAGCCATATCTCTATGCCTGCTGTATTATGTGAGAAAAGACGCTCATCTCAGAATGGCAGGATGGAGGATATCTTTGGGGTAGTAGGAAAGGAGGATTTTTCACATCATGACAATTTCAAGAAATAGAAAAATGTTTTAGTATCAGTAAAAGCTAGCAAGGTGTCATGACACTTTCTGTCTGTAAATAGCACTCTTTCAGAGCCCAAAACATAATTTGAGGTGTCCTGCCACTCTCCTCTCTTTTCTTCTCACCACACATGCTATAATACTTGTCCCAGGCAATCCCATCAGTTGTGACTTTGTGATCTGACCAAACCTTCACTATTTTGGTATTAAATTGGACTTGAACTTGGGTCTCAATTCAATTCAGTTCAATTAACATTTATTGAACACCCACCAGGCAAGGTCTTCAACCTTCTATATAAGTCACATCCAAACCCTCTAAACAAGCAAATTGAACTGGAAGTTGGAAAGAACCACACTTTTCTAAAACACTTCCAGTACCTTTCAGTGTTTTGCTACTTAAAATGACTCAGGTTTATTTTAGAGAGCAGTATTACTCAGTAACAGAAAACTAAGAGACTAGATTTCATGTGAATCGTCACTTGCATCAGGAAAGTGAGTTCTGCCAAAGATTTCTTGTAGGTCCCAGATTTCTGAACACTTGTTTTTAAGATGTTGAAATCCTAATCACCAAGGTGATAGAATTTGGAGGTGGGGTCTCTGGGTGATTAGGTGATGTATCAGCCTTCATTAGTATTGGTGCCCTTCTAACAGTGGTACTAGAGAACTCCATCATCCTTTTGGCCATACGAGCTTGCAGTAAAAAGACAGCAATCTAGGAAACAGGTTCTCATCAGACACCAAATCTGCCAGAGCCTTGATTTTGGACTTTCCAAACCCCTAGGATTGTGAGAAAGAAGGTTCTGCTGTTTATAAGCTATTCAGGTTATAGTATTTTGCTCTAGTGCCCCCAATGAACTAAGACAGGTGACTCTGCTATTTTCTACCTAGTTATCTCTTCATCTCCTTCTCCACTGCCTTGGGACCGGATGTCAAAAGGCCTCTCTCATTGGGAATGGGTTGGACAGTTGCCACTTCATTCCTTTGTGATTTTGAGCCATATCTCTATGCCTGCTGTATTATGTGAGAAAAGACGCTCATCTCAGAATGGCAGGATGGAGGATATCTTTGGGGTAGTAGGAAAGGAGGATTTTTCACATCATGACAATTTCAAGAAATAGAAAAATGTTTTAGTATCAGTAAAAGCTAGCAAGGTGTCATGACACTTTCTGTCTGTAAATAGCACTCTTTCAGAGCCCAAAACATAATTTGAGGTGTCCTGCCACTCTCCTCTCTTTTCTTCTCACCACACATGCTATAATACTTGTCCCAGGCAATCCCATCAGTTGTGACTTTGTGATCTGACCAAACCTTCACTATTTTGGTATTAAATTGGACTTGAACTTGGGTCTCAATTCAATTCAGTTCAATTAACATTTATTGAACACCCACCAGGCAAGGTCTTCAACCTTCTATATAAGTCACATCCAAACCCTCTAAACAAGCAAATTGAACTGGAAGTTGGAAAGAACCACACTTTTCTAAAACACTTCCAGTACCTTTCAGTGTTTTGCTACTTAAAATGACTCAGGTTTATTTTAGAGAGCAGTATTACTCAGTAACAGAAAACTAAGAGACTAGATTTCATGTGAATCGTCACTTGCATCAGGAAAGTGAGTTCTGCCAAAGATTCTGTAGGTCAGATTGAAATGGTAGGTCAAGAATAACATACCCACAGATTTGAATTTCTGACACTGTCACTTTAGAAATCCAAACAAAACGAATCCTTCACTTTGAGTGCTTCATGCCTATATTAATTGGGTGCTTTTCTGTTTACTACTTATTAAACCATTTTGAAAACAGTGAGGTGGCACAGGAAAAAAATCTGGGATCGGGCATGCGTAGCTTGTGGGACTCTGGACAAATTATTTGATCCTCCCTGGGTTCCTTAATTCAGTAACATCTATCATTTGTTACACATTAGATGATTAATTCTTCCTCTTATAGATTGGTCATTAAATAGTATCCTTTATATATGGAAAGAGAAAATCATTAAATGTAACAACTGGTTTTGTTCTCTCTATTCAAATGTGTTTTAAATGTTTAATTTGGTTGAGATAATAACATTATTATTGTAGCAATATTATTGCCAACATAATGTCTTCTTGCTTGAGGTCAGAAAAACAACAGCTGATATGTTTTGGCAGGCTCCTCTTGATTTTATTCTGGACAGAAAACTGGAGTGATGATAGAAGGCTATTTTTGCTCTGATTTTTCAGGGAATTGACAAAGACCTATCACTAGTCTCCAGAATAAAGGAGGATAGGTGAGACCTCAAGGTGATAAAGGAAAGCAGTAATGGGGAGAAGGGCTAGGGGAGAGTTCTAAGCCCGAGAGAAAGCCTTGTTCAAAATTAATGTACTCAACTCCTTCATTTAAAGTTATTATAATAAAGTTCTACAATATTTCTTGGCACAGTTCTAAGTTCAGTGGCTACATTAAAATTAGCTACATTAGGGAAATTTTATCAGAGGAAGAAAATTGAAGGGAAATATGTAAACTAGATCAGAACAACTTCAGAATTTGACAAAGCTGTAATTAACAGGTGGTGTCATTTAGTTCAGCACATCCAAACCCTCTAAACAAGCAAATTGAACTGGAAGTTGGAAAGAACCACACTTTTCTAAAACACTTCCAGTACCTTTCAGTGTTTTGCTACTTAAAATGACTCAGGTTTATTTTAGAGAGCAGTATTACTCAGTAACAGAAAACTAAGAGACTAGATTTCATGTGAATCGTCACTTGCATCAGGAAAGTGAGTTCTGCCAAAGATTCTGTAGGTCAGATTGAAATGGTAGGTCAAGAATAACATACCCACAGATTTGAATTTCTGACACTGTCACTTTAGAAATCCAAACAAAACGAATCCTTCACTTTGAGTGCTTCATGCCTATATTAATTGGGTGCTTTTCTGTTTACTACTTATTAAACCATTTTGAAAACAGTGAGGTGGCACAGGAAAAAAATCTGGGATCGGGCATGCGTAGCTTGTGGGACTCTGGACAAATTATTTGATCCTCCCTGGGTTCCTTAATTCAGTAACATCTATCATTTGTTACACATTAGATGATTAATTCTTCCTCTTATAGATTGGTCATTAAATAGTATCCTTTATATATGGAAAGAGAAAATCATTAAATGTAACAACTGGTGTTGTTCGCTCGATTCAAATGTGTTTTAAATGTTTAATTTGGTTGAGATAATAACATTATTATTGTAGCAATATTATTGCCAACATAATGTCTTCTTGCTTGAGGTCAGAAAAACAACAGCTGATATGTTTTGGCAGGCTCCTCTTGATTTTATTCTGGACAGAAAACTGGAGTGATGATAGAAGGCTATTTTTGCTCTGATTTTTCAGGGAATTGACAAAGACCTATCACTAGTCTCCAGAATAAAGGAGGATAGGTGAGACCTCAAGGTGATAAAGGAAAGCAGTAATGGGGAGAAGGGCTAGGGGAGAGTTCTAAGCCCGAGAGAAAGCCTTGTTCAAAATTAATGTACTCAACTCCTTCATTTAAAGTTATTATAATAAAGTTCTACAATATTTCTTGGCACAGTTCTAAGTTCAGTGGCTACATTAAAATTAGCTACATTAGGGAAATTTTATCAGAGGAAGAAAATTGAAGGGAAATATGTAAACTAGATCAGAACAACTTCAGAATTTGACAAAGCTGTAATTAACAGGTGGTGTCATTTAGTTCAGCACATAAACTATATTCAGAAATTTTAATTAAAGCTTCTCCATGTTATATCTCTTTCATATACTTGTGTATTACCCTAAAGATGCCACTGAAATAATATTCATCAAGATGTTTTCAGTCACAAAGCATGATGTAACCTGAAAATGTGTGCCTTATATATTTACTGACCTTTCTTTTTTTGTATACAATTTTTTTTTTTGAGGAGAACCTGCCACTATTTCCACCAAACTGTTAACAGCAGGACCTGGAATTGATTTCTGGAATTTTAGGCACAGTGATTAGAGAATATAGTTCAGTGCAATAGAATTTTATGTGAATTGTAATTTAAAAATAAAATATGGTGGCATAAAAATGTAATTTCTTACATTATATAAAATTTAAAAATACAGTGGTCGATCTCTTAATCAGGTTCCACCTTATCACATCCACCTTACTTAATGCTCTGCTCCTCTGTTGAAATTGATGGCCACAGCATGCTGAATGGTATTGGCTAATACTGTATGGCTACCGATTTCTTCCACAATTAGGCTGTATGCTTATAATGACATGGTTGTATTTATCATTAAACCTATTTCTCACAGTTGCGATAGTAATTGTAATTAAGCAATTTAACTTAATATTGTACAGACTACTAAAATACATGTGTGAAAGATATTTAAGAGAAATAAGCCAGTCTGAAAAGGCTATATACTGTCTAAGCAACAAGGTCCCAACTCCATGACATTCTAGGAAAGACAAAATTATGGAGATGCAAGAACAGCATGCTTTTGCCAGGGAATTGACAAAGACCTATCACTAGTCTCCAGAATAAAGGAGGATAGGTGAGACCTCAAGGTGATAAAGGAAAGCAGTAATGGGGAGAAGGGCTAGGGGAGAGTTCTAAGCCCGAGAGAAAGCCTTGTTCAAAATTAATGTACTCAACTCCTTCATTTAAAGTTATTATAATAAAGTTCTACAATATTTCTTGGCACAGTTCTAAGTTCAGTGGCTACATTAAAATTAGCTACATTAGGGAAATTTTATCAGAGGAAGAAAATTGAAGGGAAATATGTAAACTAGATCAGAACAACTTCAGAATTTGACAAAGCTGTAATTAACAGGTGGTGTCATTTAGTTCAGCACATAAACTATATTCAGAAATTTTAATTAAAGCTTCTCCATGTTATATCTCTTTCATATACTTGTGTATTACCCTAAAGATGCCACTGAAATAATATTCATCAAGATGTTTTCAGTCACAAAGCATGATGTAACCTGAAAATGTGTGCCTTATATATTTACTGACCTTTCTTTTTTTGTATACAATTTTTTTTTTGAGGAGAACCTGCCACTATTTCCACCAAACTGTTAACAGCAGGACCTGGAATTGATTTCTGGAATTTTAGGCACAGTGATTAGAGAATATAGTTCAGTGCAATAGAATTTTATGTGAATTGTAATTTAAAAATAAAATATGGTGGCATAAAAATGTAATTTCTTACATTATATAAAATTTAAAAATACAGTGGTCGATCTCTTAATCAGGTTCCACCTTATCACATCCACCTTACTTAATGCTCTGCTCCTCTGTTGAAATTGATGGCCACAGCATGCTGAATGGTATTGGCTAATACTGTATGGCTACCGATTTCTTCCACAATTAGGCTGTATGCTTATAATGACATGGTTGTATTTATCATTAAACCTATTTCTCACAGTTGCGATAGTAATTGTAATTAAGCAATTTAACTTAATATTGTACAGACTACTAAAATACATGTGTGAAAGATATTTAAGAGAAATAAGCCAGTCTGAAAAGGCTATATACTGTCTAAGCAACAAGGTCCCAACTCCATGACATTCTAGGAAAGACAAAATTATGGAGATGCAAGAACAGCAGTGGTTTCTGGAGGGGTTGGAGGAAGGTTGGCAAGGTGAAGCATAGAGGATTTTCCAGATAGTAAAATGATTCTGCTGTAATGGTGTATAGGTGACATTATGTGTTTGTCAGATAAAATATGCAACACAAAGATCAAACTCTAATGTAAACTAATAGTGGTAAAGAATCCACCTGCTAATGCAGATAGAGGTAAGAGACATAGATTCAATCCATGGGTTGGGAAGTTCCCCTGGAGCAGGACATGGCAACTCACTTTAGTATTTTTTCCTGGAGAAACCCATGAACAGAGAAACCTAGTGGGGTACTGTCCATAGAGTTGCAAACAGCCAGACACACTTGATACGACATAGCACAACACAAACTTACTTTACTTTAAAAAAGAGAGAGAAAAAGATTGGAAATACTCCTTAAAGAAAAGTTGCTGAAAAAAAAAAAAAGAAAAGTTACTTAGGGCTTCCCTGGTGGTCCAGTGGGTAAAGAGTCCTCCTTGCAGTGCAAGGGGCACCGGTTCCATCCCTGGCCTGGGAAGATCCCACGTGCAGTGGAGCAGCTGGGCTGGTGTGTCCAATTATGAGCTAGAGCTCTGGAGTGCATGTGCCCAGAGCCGGTGCTCTGCAGAGAGAAGGGGCCACTGCAATGGGAGGCCCACAGAGGCCGAAGAATAAAGATGGATGAAAATAAATAAACAAACAATAAAAGAGGTCAAAATTTAAAAGATAAAAAGTTACTTAAAGATTATCATTATATTTTATATGGGCAAGACAACTGTAAAAGAAGAAAATCAACTATAAAAATACTGCAGTCAGGTTACTTTGCAAAGGTCTCTGTGTTTTCACTGCACTTAGAAGACAGGGAACTGAGGCAGATTTATTACGGATGTGGTTTATGAGAGAAAAATGACATTGAACTTTAACGAGCAGGCCTATAGTCACAAACTATTATGTCCTAAATCAATAGGTAAGTGTATACATTTATTTGTATACATTGAAATACTGAAATATTTATGGAATGTATATTTTTTATGATTTCTATGTTTGAACTAGGTTGTCCAATGACTAACCATTTAGATTTCCTATTAGATCAGATCACTTCAGTAATAAGTATCTCCCAAAATATTTAACAAAAAGTCAAGAATTATTAGGTCAAATAGCATGTTGAATAAGCCTTAAACTATTTTTGCTCTTAGATCATGGACACACCACTTTAGCTAAGCAAAATGTCAGTCTGTGACATATTTGGTAGAAATAGGCCTGAATAATGTGCTTTCAATTTATAAAAGGTTTTAAAACACACATACAAAATGCCAGTACAAGAAAGATGCCATAACAGACAAAAATTTAATTGTCTTGACACATCTTACTGAAAGTAGACATGTCAATATAGAAGAATTAATAGTGATTCTCAGTATGTGAACAATTGTAGTTCAATTGAATTTCATAAGTCTACCAAAACAATTATCTGTAAATATATTTATTCAAAATTTTTGTTTCTGTGAATATATTTTATCTGAAATATTAAATCCATCTATTTCAGTACCTTCCCTTTAAAAAAAAATTCTAGCACAAGTAAAGCAGGTACTCAGTAAATATTAATTTGTTATACAACCTAGAGGGGTGGGATGGAGAGGGAGACCAGAGGGAAGTTCTAGAGGGAGGGAACATATGTATTTACCCATGGCTGATTCATGTTGATGTTTGGCAATAAACAACAAAACTCTATAAAGGTATTATATTTCAGTTTTTAAAAAGTGGAAAAAAAGAACATAAAAATGATAGTTTTTATTCTAGCTGTTTCACTGACTTTCAGATGTTCAGCCTTCAATTTTTGGTGTATACAGGAACAAATAACAAAATTAATGTTCTTTGACCTTAAAAGCTGGTATATATGTTAAAATGACGTCACAACATTAGTTTGTTGTATGTGAACAGAACTGCCTGACTCATAATAAAATAAATTCAGCACTGAGCTATGTTTCAGTGAAGCCCCAGTCTTAGTTTCACCATCTTAAAAAGACAAAATAAAAAGTAAGGGGGATATATACATATAATCTCAAATAGAACAAAACAAGCAGATATTGACCTCATCTCAGGATTTAGCATCATGTTCCTTTCACCATATCAGATCTCTTGCTGATAGATGAAGTTTTATTTCTTTTACAAAGTTACTTTATTCTTTTTCCATTATATTTTCACTATTAGTTGTGTAGCAACTTGATGCTTACTTAATAAATTCTACGAAGATGAACATACTGCAAAAGAGAACCAGGAATTTGACTAGCTGAAGAAAGAATAAATAGATTTCACAGTACAAAGACAGAAATGGAAGGTTACATTATGGAAAGAAAAACAAAAGAAATAAAGAGCCTTACAAACAAACTTAGTGTTGCTTTTGAGTTCCATCAAAAATGGTATCCAGATCAAGTGTCCATCTTTATTACTTTCTTCTTTATATGAAAGCTTGTGTGTATGTTCTGTCACTTCAGTCATTTCCAACTCTTTGTGACCCCATGGGCTGCAGCCCACCAGGCTCCTCTATCCATGGGATTCTCTGGGCAAGAGTACTGGAGTGGGTCACCATTTCCTCCTCCAAGGGATCTCCCTGACCCTGGGATCAAACCTACATCTCCTGTGGCTCCTACATTGGCAGGAGAATTCTTAACCATGTGAGCCGTCTGGGAAGCCCCTTATATGAAAGCTTGGCTCCCTTAAAAATGTTTAATATTTCCCATCACCAAGGTCATAATTCTCTTCATATCTAGGGGAACAAAAGGGTAAAAACTCAGACAAGGCTAGACCTTGAAGACGGAGCCAGTTTCTCCTCTATGAATGGATAATTATCTCACACTCTCATAGAAGTAATTATGTAGTGGAGAATATATATGTACTTTAAGAGGGTGCAACATTCAGGAAAATGTTCCACTATGTTCAACACAAAATTTGAACTGTATAATGTTTCCAGGTGCACTTACATCTTTTGTCTTTGCTTCATCTTATCACCATAAACATGATTGATTCTATCATCTTAATACTAGAGTACTAGAAACTCTCATTGTGCTTGTCAAAATGCATTTCCCAGTCCCATTCCCATAAGGTTCTGATTCCGTAGATCTGAAGGGAGCCTGGGAATGAGTATTTTTAAAACTATCCAGTACATTTTCATGCAAATAATCTATATACTCTATTTTGGAAACTTTGGATAAGGATCTATCTTGAACTTTTCAGTTTTATGTTAAAAATGAAAAGGGAATCATAATAGCACCCATGGCTCTAACAGCCTCCTTGTACATACAGATGTCAACATTAGCGCTTGCACATGTTGATTTATAGCCCAGTGGAAGGAGATGAGCATAGACTCAAATGAGCATAATGCAATGCAATAGAAAAAGTAGTCAGTGAATTGCAAGAATGAACAATGTAAGTTAAGAAGAGCGCAGACAAAGAAAAAGTAATTTTCAGTTGCAAGGTTCAAGAGAAGAATTCATTTGAAATGAGATTTGAAAGAGCATTTATGTGGGGGAGAAAAAAGTCTCAGTAACAGAGCAGGTTATAAACAGGCACCTGGAAGAAGAAGGTTTCACCTGAGGTACAGCAGGCATGCCAGTGAGGCAGGAGCATAGAATGAGTGCCAGACAGTATGAGGAAGAGAATTTGGGGAGCGCAAATTAGACCTCTGCTAGGCTGAGAATTTGATTACTGGTCTATTTTCATTCTTCCTTGATTTGGCTCCAACCTCTCATTAGAAATCCTTCATCGGAATTGACTCCTTCTCTAGACCAGTTGCAAATACTCTTCTAGGGAATTTGGAAGCTGAAAGTCCCTCCTCTTTCACTGGAGAGTCAAAATGAACCCCCGAATTGAGGTGACCCCCCTCAGGAAGAGAACAAGTTGGCTACTGGTTTCTTGCTATTCTGTTCCTATTGTTAGACTCTGTGTGCCTGTGTGCCCCCTTTTCTGATGCTTTGCGACCCCATGGACTGTTGCCCACCAGGTTCCTCTGTCCATGAGATTCTCCAGGAAAGAACACTCGAGTGAATAGCCATTCCCTTCTCCCAGAGAGCTTCCCAACCCAGGGACTGAACCCATGTCTCCTGCATTGGCAGATGAATTTTTTACCACTGTGCCAGCTGGGAAGCCAGTGAGACTCTTCTACCCTAAAATCAGTTAGACCCTGAGCACCTGACTACCTATCTGTCTGCTCTTAACTCCCTGAGATCTTACTTCCTGAAGTCCCCAGTGAGGGGAGTTTCCTTAAGCAATCATCTCATTTAAAGCCAGGAAGATACTATTTCACTTTCTCAGGTCTCATCTGCTACTGGAACTAGATGACTGTACGTGAGAGCTTTCTGCTCTTCCTCTGCCCTCGCTGCTGCCTCTGGGGAGCCTTTGGAAGGACCTGGTGGTGTGGGCAGCTCTTGAGGATCCTACATTGTCAAGAATGCCTGAACT
Organism: Tragulus kanchil; assembly: GCA_022376925.1. Lineage (NCBI taxonomy): Eukaryota > Metazoa > Chordata > Mammalia > Artiodactyla > Tragulidae > Tragulus > Tragulus kanchil. Next base: position 180,994,806 of record JAIOJX010000028.1, read on the forward strand.
AGTCCTTAAACAAGCCTTTGGGGAAATTCGCAACTGCCTTCTAACTGCTGCATTCTCCCTGAAGGAGAATGCATCTCTTTCTAACAGATTTATTTAGGAGCAGGTTCCCAGAAGCTCACCTTCTGGTGGCTTAAAATCTAGAGATTCCTTAAGAGGAAAATGATATATAAACAAATGCACAGATTTCTAGCACTGTATTAAAAACAATCATTAATATCATTTTTACACAGTACTTAATGAGGGTGACAGATGGTGGCAATGATGAATTTCTGACTGCATACTCTTTCTTGGGGCCTCTGGGGAAGGGAGCTGCTGCTGGCCGAGGCATTTAGAGTTTGTGTTCAACTCTTAGTAGGAATGTCCTTGCTGGTGCTGCTGAGGGGATGAAGGACCGAAGGTGAAGCATTAGTTCTCATTGAAAGTAAGAACATATCGACCATAGGCTATTAAAGACAATCTCTTTGAATGCTTGCATTGTTATCAATAAAATGACAGTTTTGCCTATTTGAAATTCAGCCTCGTGTTTCACACTGAACCCTCGGGTGATTGTCAATTCGAAATCTTAAAGAGGATTTGATCAACTAAGTTTCAGCTGCAGCTCCACCCTGTTATATTTTATGTGCTCCTGATGGAAACAAACAACGTGGGCTAAAGGGCTCTGAGACCCCAGTGCACCTCATTCTGCCAATACCTAACCTGGCTACCACTGTGGAGGGCTTATGGGACCAATACTTTATGAATTTTCTTAGTTATAATTGCAATAGTTGTTTATGCTATTATCATTATCCAATTTTGCAAATAAGCACACTGAAACTTAGAGTTAAGCTATTGTTCAAGGACACATGCCTGTAAGCAATGGAGTCAGAATTTGAACCCAAGACCACCTGATGCTTCAGCCAGACCTTTTCAGTCTCCGTAGTACAGTGTGTCCCTCTAGCCTCCTGGGCCCATCCATGTTCCCTCCCACAGTGCCTTCACTCAGATTATTCGTGTCACCTAGAGTTAAGTCCACTATTTGAATTCCCTTCCTGCTTCATATGTACCTATCAAAAGAATATACATTTATTCAGTGCTGACCTTAAGTATCATATTCTTTATAAAGACTGTCCTAATCGTCTTTTCCTCTTTTCTACACTCCTTTAATCAGATACTAATCATTTTTTAGTTATTTTCGACAGCTTTTTAAAAACTCTCAAATTCTGGCTCACAAATAGTTCTGAAAGAATCAATTATTTTCCCTATGATGGGTACTCAGTAAGTATGCATAAAATGTAATTTGCTAAAAGTATATCTAGCATTAATCTGGATCAGGGCTCACACTAAGTATCTGTCCTACTAGGTATGGAGTCTGGGCATATGGGCCTTTGTCTTCCATGAGGAGCACTGAGGGTTGTGAGGTTCTACCCGGCTTCCGATATTGCAAAGATATAGAGGATGGGAGTCAAGAGAATACTTAACAAAGGTTGCACAACTCTAAAGCTTCAGAGCCATTGAACTGGGACTCACATCACCTTCATACTACTGCAAAGTTCTTTTTGCTACATCATGCTGACACAAACAGAGATATTTCAAATATCTTGCCACCAATATTTCTGGTCCTAGAGTGCAACAATGTTTCTCTCAAAATCTGGAAACTTCAGAAAACAGTTTCAATTAATAGATTCTTTACTGTTATAGAAACCCTGTGCTTAAGTAGACACTTCTCAATTATTCACAGGTGGATCATCAAGAACACATTTTGCTTTTAAGTTCTTATCAACACTATCACCTACTCAATTCAGTGAAATCCTTCATTAAGGCAACTTCAGTGCACTACTCTCTAAACTTTTTAAATACTATATGAATTTGAAGAAAATACTGTTTTAAAATCAGACTCTTAAACAGAACAGTCTCTGAAAATTCTACTAACAAATTTAATACATTTGATTGAACAAAGCCCATTGTTTTCAACCTAAACTGAGAAAATTTATCAGGAGGAGAACAATACTACACAAAAAAAGAAGGAAAAAAAAATCCTTTCCTTTACATACGCAGAAAAAGGATTTATTACAAAAACTCTGCAATAAGGACTAGAAACAAATGTTCTCATTTTAACATAGGGGGTTTAACCAAACATTTATAATAAACATTACAGCTGTTGTTGAAATACTGAAAATTTTCCCTTAGAAATAAAAAATGAGACAAGGATTTCTGCTGCCCCTCTAATCATACTACACTGAAGGTCACAGGTGGTAGAATAAAGCAATACAAATAATGAAAGTTGGGAGAACTGTAAAGGAAGAACTAAAATTGTCATTATTTGCAGATGCCATTATGGTATAAATATCATGTATACATAATATTGAGTGAAAGATACCAAACATGAAAGAGTACATATGATGGTACCTGTTTTACTTGAGAAGAGAGAAAGAAAATCTCTGAAGTGAAAGAAATAGTCATGACAGTGGTTATTCTGGGGAAGGGTAATGCTGAGGAAAGGTAAGAAGTAGGTGTCAGGGTTTCTGGTCACGCCATATTTCTTGACCCTGGGATGTGGTAACCCTAGTATGTTCACTTTGTGGAAAGTCATCAAAATGCATACGATTTTTAATCTGTACTGCATGCACATTATAATTTAATTAAAAGTTTATAAAAATAATTTTAAAACTAATTGCCTAATAACCCATGCCTATAGCAGGCTTAGATTCAGATCAGCAAGTTGGTGATTAAGTGTGATACAAGTTTGTGAATGAACTGTGGGAGAGGAGCATAAACTGAGGGATGGGTGAATTTGGAATGAGACAGCCTCAACAGGTAACACACTGCCAAAACTAAAATTGGCTATGAACCATTATCATGATTGTCCTGTTTAAGTTCTCAATTATTCACAGGTGGATCATCAAGAACACATTTTGCTTTTAAGTTCTTATCAACACTATCACCTACTCAATTCAGTGAAATCCTTCATTAAGGCAACTTCAGTGCACTACTCTCTAAACTTTTTAAATACTATATGAATTTGAAGAAAATACTGTTTTAAAATCAGACTCTTAAACAGAACAGTCTCTGAAAATTCTACTAACAAATTTAATACATTTGATTGAACAAAGCCCATTGTTTTCAACCTAAACTGAGAAAATTTATCAGGAGGAGAACAATACTACACAAAAAAAGAAGGAAAAAAAAATCCTTTCCTTTACATACGCAGAAAAAGGATTTATTACAAAAACTCTGCAATAAGGACTAGAAACAAATGTTCTCATTTTAACATAGGGGGTTTAACCAAACATTTATAATACACATTACAGCTGTTGTTGAAATACTGAAAATTTTCCCTTAGAAATAAAAAATGAGACAAGGATTTCTGCTGCCCCTCTAATCATACTACACTGAAGGTCACAGGTGGTAGAATAAAGCAATACAAATAATGAAAGTTGGGAGAACTGTAAAGGAAGAACTAAAATTGTCATTATTTGCAGATGCCATTATGGTATAAATATCATGTATACATAATATTGAGTGAAAGATACCAAACATGAAAGAGTACATATGATGGTACCTGTTTTACTTGAGAAGAGAGAAAGAAAATCTCTGAAGTGAAAGAAATAGTCATGACAGTGGTTATTCTGGGGAAGGGTAATGCTGAGGAAAGGTAAGAAGTAGGTGTCAGGGTTTCTGGTCACGCCATATTTCTTGACCCTGGGATGTGGTAACCCTAGTATGTTCACTTTGTGGAAAGTCATCAAAATGCATACGATTTTTAATCTGTACTGCATGCACATTATAATTTAATTAAAAGTTTATAAAAATAATTTTAAAACTAATTGCCTAATAACCCATGCCTATAGCAGGCTTAGATTCAGATCAGCAAGTTGGTGATTAAGTGTGATACAAGTTTGTGAATGAACTGTGGGAGAGGAGCATAAACTGAGGGATGGGTGAATTTGGAATGAGACAGCCTCAACAGGTAACACACTGCCAACTGTGTTTCTGTGCATTCTTGTCACATAACAGCTCACTCTGGCATCCTCAAGCTGGGAACTGCCTGATGGGGGGGGGCCACTGTCAGGGGTCTGCCCAAAAGTGTCCATTTAGGAAAGTGTTCAGGAGACAGCTCAGGGAGAAAGTACGTCTGTGCGTAGGTAGAGCCTTTGATTAAGCTTGCATAAAGGTGGTGTTCATCTTACTATAGAATTTAAGTGTGAAACAGATAAAATCGTGGACCCAGATAGTGAAGTCCAAAAGTATTTCGGTCTCCTCTGGATCAGGTTTTAACAATAAAGATGACCTATTTGAAATGAAATGGATTTTCAAATACACAGCCTGAATAACAAAGTATATTACAAAGATAAGATTTTATTGATTGGAGATTTCCTTCATTTGGTTTCCAGTTTATTTTCTTCTTCCTTTCTTTTCTGCTTATTCAAAATGTCCTGGTGTTTTTTTAGGTTCAGTACACTTATTTAGGGTCTGACTCTTGTGGAACAAATTTAGGAAGTGAGAAAAGCAAGATATGTAAACGCAATGAGCAACAGATAAAATAAATTTGAAACATAAAAAGAAACTAAGTAAAAGCAATTGCTGAATACCTATTGTAACTATGCAAAATGCTGTACTATTTAATTTAATCCTGACAAAGTGTTGTGTGTTAGTCGCTCATTCGTGTTCAACTCTTTGCGACCTCATGGACTATAGCCCACCAGGCTCCTCTGTCCATGGAATTCTCCAGGCAAGAATACTGTAATGGGTTGCCATTCCCTTCACCAGAGGATCTTTCTGACACAGGGAATAAAGTAAGGTCACTTGCATTGCAGATGGATTCTTTACCGTCTAAGCCACCAATCTTGACCAAAACACTATGCAAAAGACATGCCAACCCTATGTTATAGATGAGGAAAGTGAGGTTTAGAGATTGAAGTAATTTACCTCAAGTTATAGAAATGGATGGTAATTGGTAAAGAGGTGACTGGAACTTCTTTCAGTCTGACTCAGAGTCTCTTCTCAAGAATGGCATCTCATCAACATTCCAGTGGAGACAGTCATGGGGACATCTGTTTTGTTTGGTTCTCAGATTCCTTCATTCAGCTCCTGCCCATTTCCCCCCATACATGTATGTTTTGTTTTATTTTATCTTTGGAAAAGGAGAGTAATTAACTTTGATTATTGGGTTGATTTTCCATGGCAAATTTTTATCCTGAGTCATCTTCTACACATCCCAGTCACATATGTATGTGGGTACTGGAATCAGACCAATGTTAATTAGCAAAATTCATCAGCAAGACAAATTTAATGGGATGAAACAATAATGTGGCCTAATTTTATTCACATGTTTCCATGATAAACCAAATAAACTTCCTTTGGAGCAGCACCAGAGGGTTTCTGCACCACTCTTTCTAGTCAGTCTTTTTCCCCAGCTTTTCCTTCATCAGGATGACTCATCTCAGTGCTCTTAGCAAGCCGCTGGTCTGCTGATTCCAGCAAAGCCACCATAAACATGACCTAAAAGGACTTAAAATTTCAAAGGGTAAGTTTGTAAGGAATGTTAATAAAATAGGAAGACCACAAAATATGCAAAATTCCTTACCATGGTCTACAAGCCCTGGCAGAATCTGGCTTCTGCCCCACCTCTCAAGGTTTTCATATGGCAGGGTGGCTTTCTCCAACTCTGCTTACTTGCACTGTCCTGTTTCCTTCATCCTACCTGCTTAGGAGCCTTATTTGTTTCTTCTGGACCCCATGCCAGGGATGCCCTTTGACGAGTTCTATTCTTATCTTTCAGGGCTATGGTCAGATTCTCCTTCTGTGATAGGCAGTCCCTGATCTCTTTTGCTAAAGTAATCATTCCTGAGCCCTGACCTCCTCTTACATCACCCTAGTATTTTGCTCCTTTTGGATCGCATATAATAATCTAAACACAGCTTCTTCGCTTGATTTTTAATTGTTTATTTTCTGCCTTATTTCTGACTCCCTTTTTCTCATCATTCCCAGCTGGCATGTTATATCCATACTTGATGAATATTTGTTGAAAGTCTGTTCCTTCCTTCCTTCCTTCATTGATTTTCTGAGCCTCCCTGTTTGGAGGTTCTGCAACATTTCCCCATTCACTTCTGGCATTTGAACTGCCATATTCAGTCACCCTGGGAGCACAACTTTACTCTAGACAGCCCAGAGTGGGTCTTTGCTAAAGGACAGGGCTTTACCTCTACTCCCCCACCCTTGAACATTCAGGTACTTAGCTCTGTGAAATCTAGTGATGGGATTAAATCAACCTGCCTGCTTACATGGCAAATTTACGTTTTTACATCCCAGTCACATATGTATGTGGGTACTGGAATCAGACCAATGTTAATTAGCAAAATTCATCAGCAAGACAAATTTAATGGGATGAAACAATAATGTGGCCTAATTTTATTCACATGTTTCCATGATAAACCAAATAAACTTCCTTTGGAGCAGCACCAGAGGGTTTCTGCACCACTCTTTCTAGTCAGTCTTTTTCCCCAGCTTTTCCTTCATCAGGATGACTCATCTCAGTGCTCTTAGCAAGCCGCTGGTCTGCTGATTCCAGCAAAGCCACCATAAACATGACCTAAAAGGACTTAAAATTTCAAAGGGTAAGTTTGTAAGGAATGTTAATAAAATAGGAAGACCACAAAATATGCAAAATTCCTTACCATGGTCTACAAGCCCTGGCAGAATCTGGCTTCTGCCCCACCTCTCAAGGTTTTCATATGGCAGGGTGGCTTTCTCCAACTCTGCTTACTTGCACTGTCCTGTTTCCTTCATCCTACCTGCTTAGGAGCCTTATTTGTTTCTTCTGGACCCCATGCCAGGGATGCCCTTTGACGAGTTCTATTCTTATCTTTCAGGGCTATGGTCAGATTCTCCTTCTGTGATAGGCAGTCCCTGATCTCTTTTGCTAAAGTAATCATTCCTGAGCCCTGACCTCCTCTTACATCACCCTAGTATTTTGCTCCTTTTGGATCGCATATAATAATCTAAACACAGCTTCTTCGCTTGATTTTTAATTGTTTATTTTCTGCCTTATTTCTGACTCCCTTTTTCTCATCATTCCCAGCTGGCATGTTATATCCATACTTGATGAATATTTGTTGAAAGTCTGTTCCTTCCTTCCTTCCTTCATTGATTTTCTGAGCCTCCCTGTTTGGAGGTTCTGCAACATTTCCCCATTCACTTCTGGCATTTGAACTGCCATATTCAGTCACCCTGGGAGCACAACTTTACTCTAGACAGCCCAGAGTGGGTCTTTGCTAAAGGACAGGGCTTTACCTCTACTCCCCCACCCTTGAACATTCAGGTACTTAGCTCTGTGAAATCTAGTGATGGGATTAAATCAACCTGCCTGCTTCTTCAGATAAACAAGTATAGGGATACTACCCCAGGAAACAAGAAAAACCAGATTGTAAATATGCAGAGATATCTTTCAGGAAGGGCCAGATAAATTGAAATGGGTGTAACCCATGGAGAGAGAAAGAAGACTGGGAAAATTGAAAGGGTCTGATCCATTCCTTTTAGACACATCAGCTGCAGCACTGAGACTGAACACTCAGCTGCACTAAAGCCAAGTTCTTGCAACACTGGGACCAAATATAGACTAGAACAAAAATACAATGTGTTTTTTAACAAATCACGTGATTTTAGGGTGGCTGGCAAAGAAAGGGTATGCTTTTGCCAGAGCTCAGCATGTATTAGATGCTACCTTTAGTCTCTGATCAAAGAGGAAGATATTGACTCAGACTTCTACATTAGCTCCATAAGCATTTCCTCCTCAATGTACCATATCCTGTTATCAGACTAGTTCTGCTGGCTCCAGACCTTGAGGATCCACCTAGACCTTGCCACTTTATGCTAGGCCTTCTGTACTCGACTTTGACATTATCTTTCCACCTGACTTCTCCCTGATATATCTGATATTTTATCTATAACTTGGTGGTAAATCTTGACCTGATGCTCAACCTTTGAATCTCGAATAGGATTTCTCTGTTTTCTTAAAGGTTCTCTAGAAATATAATTGTTCTATCTCTGTTCCTGGTTTAATTCTAACTTCTTTACTAAATCATGTTGTGTGAAAATCACTCAGTCGTGGCCAAATCTTTCAGACCCATGGCCAACTCTTTTAGGCCCATCTCCAGATGGATTGGAGAGCCATCCATGGCTGTCCACAGGATTCTCCAGGCAAGAATACTATATGGGGAAACCATTCCCTTCTCAATGGGATTTTCCCAACCCAAGGTTCGAACCTGTGTCTTCTGCATTGCAGGCAGATTCTTTACCTATATGAGCCACCAGGGAAGCCATGTTAAAGTCCCACAAAAATAGAGACCATAGCAGACTGCATTCATTCCTTTAAGCCATTCATTTACAACTATTTATTAGGTATCTATTGTATGTGAGATTCTGTACTCCCAGTGAAAAAAAAAAAATCAGCATGGTACTTACCCTCAAGGAATATATATTTGGGAATGGGAGACAGGTATTTTAAGAAGTGACTGTAACATTGCCAGTGGTGCTAACCCAGCATGTAGGGGTGTGTGTGTGTGTGTGTGTGTGTGTGTGTGTGTGTGTATTATCAGATAAAACTTTCTGGAAGAAAGGCTATCTAAGCTGAGGTCTGAGGCATACAATGGAGTGAGTCAGGCACTTTGCAAGAACAACTGCAAAAAACAGTCTCTCTCCCTGCTGTTGTGTGGCACCCACACCTTGCCTTCTTGGATGCTCGGGGATCGCATGTAACTCTGGAGCTGCCTTCAACACAAATCTCTAACATGAATCCAACTGATCCTGAAAAGGTGAGTGGTCTCTTTCACTTAACTCTTTGGCTAGGTCAAAAGAGTGAATCTATATGCGCAAATCCCCTGTGCCCTCTTTAGGCCAGACTAAGATCTTTATCACTGAAGAGTTTTACTAAAATATTAAAGCTACTACCAAGGAGGAAAACTGAAACTGAGTCACACATCAGGGTCCACAGAGATGTAACTTGGTTCAAATGTAGGCTACCATGATATACCTTGTCCAGAACTTCACCTGGAGACCTAATACCATCTATGATAAGTTTTAGAAAGAACATGTTACTATTCTGTGATTATTATCTCCAAATAGCTATATCAGAAAACTTCCCATCTGACTGAAGAGGAAGACTTAGCAAACCAGTAGGGTATGAGATCAGGGATTTGGGACCTGTGTACAGAGTTCTACAAGACAGATCTTAACTAGTAGGAGTGATATCCAAAAATAAGACCCTTCACTGTTCTGGAAAAAAAAAAAACAAAACAACCCTGAAAGAGAGAAGCTTCTACTGTAGTTTGACTAGTCATTTCCAGATGACCTGAATGCAGAGAGGAGAAAATCTCTGGCCTGTCAGATTGGCACAATTAAATATCTACCCCTATTAAAGTCAACACTTCTGTACCATGGGCTTTAATTGACTCTTGACATCCAGCTGGTTGCCCACCCTTATTTTTAGATAGGAACTACTTTCTGGTAGAAGAAACTCATGTTCTAAAGATATCCTTTATGAGAAATTCACTATAGATTTGCATTTAGGTCCAAATCAGCTTGCTTCTGTGATAGAAGAAATTCATATGGCAAGAAGGGAATGAAAATTTTGGGAACTTATCATTAAAAACTTTGCCATTCTTTAATTACTTTCCAATAAAATATATTAGTCTAGATTTAACTCTAGCTCATAAGGACTTTCAAATGTTTCTTGGATTTAAGATATCCATCCCTTCAGCCCCAATCTCTCATAACAGACTTCTTAAAGAAGTCAATTTGGGCTTCCCAGGTGGCACTAGTGATAAAAAACCTGCCTACCAATGCTGGAGATGTAAGAGATAAGGGTTCCATCCCTGAGTTAGGAAGATCCTCTGAAGGAGGGTGCAACATCTATCTCTAGTATTCTTGCCTGGGAAATTCCATGGACAAGAGAAGCCTGGCAGGCTACTGCCCATGTGGTCACAGAGCTGTACATGACTGAGCAAATGAATATACACACACAGGGTATAAGGCATACATCTGAATGGATGTATGGATGGATGGCATAGTGTATGCACTATTGAATATTTTCAGTCTAAATGTATCCCCAACAAACACTTATGGTCAAAATTAATATCCAAGTATTTACCATCCATCATCCAATTTTTCTTTGAGGATCTTGATGTTGCCTCCATTTCTTTTTTGTATATATCTTATAGAAAGTTAACCAAATTATCTAAATATGTTATGTGGTGTAAAGACACTCATGATAGGCATTAGAAGCCTGGCATTTTTATTTGAAGAAGTTTAGTATCTAAAAAGGGTCAAGATATTTATAGGAGCTGTAGCAAACCAGTAGGGTATGAGATCAGGGATTTGGGACCTGTGTACAGAGTTCTACAAGACAGATCTTAACTAGTAGGAGTGATATCCAAAAATAAGACCCTTCACTGTTCTGGAAAAAAAAACAAAACAACCCTGAAAGAGAGAAGCTTCTACTGTAGTTTGACTAGTCATTTCCAGATGACCTGAATGCAGAGAGGAGAAAATCTCTGGCCTGTCAGATTGGCACAATTAAATATCTACCCCTATTAAAGTCAACACTTCTGTACCATGGGCTTTAATTGACTCTTGACATCCAGCTGGTTGCCCACCCTTATTTTTAGATAGGAACTACTTTCTGGTAGAAGAAACTCATGTTCTAAAGATATCCTTTATGAGAAATTCACTATAGATTTGCATTTAGGTCCAAATCAGCTTGCTTCTGTGATAGAAGAAATTCATATGGCAAGAAGGGAATGAAAATTTTGGGAACTTATCATTAAAAACTTTGCCATTCTTTAATTACTTTCCAATAAAATATATTAGTCTAGATTTAACTCTAGCTCATAAGGACTTTCAAATGTTTCTTGGATTTAAGATATCCATCCCTTCAGCCCCAATCTCTCATAACAGACTTCTTAAAGAAGTCAATTTGGGCTTCCCAGGTGGCACTAGTGATAAAAAACCTGCCTACCAATGCTGGAGATGTAAGAGATAAGGGTTCCATCCCTGAGTTAGGAAGATCCTCTGAAGGAGGGTGCAACATCTATCTCTAGTATTCTTGCCTGGGAAATTCCATGGACAAGAGAAGCCTGGCAGGCTACTGCCCATGTGGTCACAGAGCTGTACATGACTGAGCAAATGAATATACACACACAGGGTATAAGGCATACATCTGAATGGATGTATGGATGGATGGCATAGTGTATGCACTATTGAATATTTTCAGTCTAAATGTATCCCCAACAAACACTTATGGTCAAAATTAATATCCAAGTATTTACCATCCATCATCCAATTTTTCTTTGAGGATCTTGATGTTGCCTCCATTTCTTTTTTGTATATATCTTATAGAAAGTTAACCAAATTATCTAAATATGTTATGTGGTGTAAAGACACTCATGATAGGCATTAGAAGCCTGGCATTTTTATTTGAAGAAGTTTAGTATCTAAAAAGGGTCAAGACTCCTATCAAAACACCAGAAAGTTCTAATGATAGATACAGGAGTCTATTCTACACCACATTCATTCCAAAGGGCTACAACCAACTATGCAAATGGATTATGTTAGAAACAGAGCCTTAGGAAGCTTGAACACTCTGTGGCCACTGATCCACTGAACATTCAGTGGTACCTGGTCAATTCTATCCTGGCCATGAGGCTCCATCACCAATATATTTACTTTTTAATCTTAATTGCTTCTTTGGGAAGACCTAAGCCCAAATACGGTCTTCCCTGGTGGTTCAGTGGTAAAGAATCTGCCTGCAATGCAGGAAATCCAGGTTTGGTCCTTGGGTGGGAAGATCCCCTAGAGGAGGGCATGTATACCCACTCTAGTATTCCTGCCTGGAGAATCTGATGGACAGAGGTGCCTGGTGAGCTACAGTCCATACGGTCGCACAGAGTCGGACATGACTGAAGCAACTAAGCAACAGTTGCAGTAAGCCCAAATACTCCTGTGACAACTGGATATAACTACCTGGCCCTCAAAGGGGTACTGGCGACTATAGGTAAACCACCAGGTTTTTTGTCATCACATGATTTTACATTGTGGGTTCTTTGTCAGGACAAAGGAATTTTTTTCATGTCAGTTTCAAAGCTTATGTGGTAAGATTTCAATGGCCACAATGACTCAGTCGCTTCCATCTCAAACTCCTGGCACCAAGAGTTTGTGGTTTCAGTGTTCAGAGGAAGAACACACCCTTTTTTTCTGGAAAACATGGTGATCCTCTTAAAGAAGAGAGTTCTTAAAAACATGCTCTCCTAAACCATATGATTTCCAGTTGTAACAATCATCACTGCATTATGAAAGGTCCCTACTACCTCTATGTTACCACCATCTCTTGTCCAATATTTTTAGAAAGGCGGTGCTCAGGTTTCGCAAGAGTGGTATGAGAGAGGGAGGGAACTCCTCTGGTCCCCCAGATGGAGAAGGTAAGAAAAATTCTACAATTGCCTTTGATGTAGTAATAACCACTGTTGAGCCTGTATCTTTTATTGAGATGAAAATAATTTCCTTTTTGTTTATCCTTCATATGTATACACACATATTCTGGCTCACTTGAAGAATTTGAAGTGCTGCAGAAGTACATGGTTAAAGGACTTGAACAATGCCTTCTCAGTATCTTTTTCATAGAATTTCAAATTTCTTAAATTTTCCCTCTTAGGGAAAATGACTATAAATATTGAGATGCTATAACAAATCTTCCAATTATGTGTTTTATTTTCCAACTGGATTACAAATGACTAAAAGATATGGATGGTTTTTTAAAGGATCTTTGATGGGCTCAGAACAGTGTATTTAAATGGGGGTGGGGGGCATTTAAATGCTTCAAAGATGTTTGTGAAATTTTGTGCTGACATGGTTGGTAGTTCTCCTCAGCATGCTCAGACACTGTAAGTCATGTGTGGTAAGTGAGGAGGAAATGAAGGGCAAATAGGAGGTTGATATGAATTCCCTGAAAGTCAGCCAGCAAGCTCGGGGGTGGGGTGGGGGGGAGGACAGAATTAGAACTCACACCCCTCCATTTTCCAGGCTGGTGCTTAGCCCACTGAACCCCACTGCCTCTGACTCAGTGCGTGAATACAGACTGTGAAACACAGATTGTCTGAACATATGGCAGAGAGGATGAGGAGATAATATTCCATAGCGGAATTCATTTCTGCAGACGGGCGGCTGCAAAGGTTGTTTTTCTGCAGAGGATTCAGCAAGTGAAGCGTTAAGTGCTTTTCTTATTTCTGTCTCCAAATGAAACAACTTTTCCCCTTGAATGAGATCAATTTCTGGGCGTTCCTATTGTCAGGGGAAACTGGTAGAAGTGAGGCCAGGAGGAGTCCAGGCCTCCCCATAGGCTGCCAGGAATAAATGATAAATCCCACGCTGAGCATTTGGCGTTAGATCTTGAGGGGAGCCCAATAATTGTTCTCTTTTCTTTCCCAGCAAACTACATCTTGTATTTAGGACACAGGTTCTAGAAATGCCTCTTCATCAAAATGCTTCTAATTCTCCTTAGCAATAATCTACAATATCTATGCTCTTAACATAGCCTAGTTATTTATTTATAACTAGATGCCACTAAGAATCTAGATTAATGGCTTTACAAAATATATTGGGCAAGTTATTATGAATTTTGAACTTCCCTGGTGTAACACACAGTAAAAAATCTGCCTGAAAGGCAGAAGACACAGGTTCAATCCCTGGGTTGGGAAAATCCCCTGGAGAAGGGAATGGCTACCTCATCCAGTATTCTTGCCTGGAGAATCCCATGGACAGAGGAGCCTGGAGAGCTACAGTCCATAGGGCGGCAAAGAATTAAGCACGGCTGAAAAACTGTCACTTTCTCTATTAAGGATTTTAGCCCCATATTCTTTCTTGAGCAGGATACATAGATATAAAGTTTATAGAGAGGGGAACGAAGTCAGAGAAGATGAGACAGGGTTCAGGCTTCCAAGGCAGACAATCCAAAAGTGTAAGGATCTAAGCCATGATTTACGGCTGTGGCTTTCAAATTAGTGGATACTCCAAGAAGAGGCAGTGGGGAAATTGCATGGACAGGGTTCTATACCCCTTTTCTTAATTTATACATTGTATATCTGCATTATCTAACAGAAATCAGTGTCAGAGTTATGTTGGAAAAACAGAAGGTTTTGTCATTCAAAGATGGTTTTCAAAGTTTGATTTAGGAAATGGTTGGTTGTATACAATAAAAACCATAGTAGTTAAGAGCATGGTGATTGGTTTAAGCAGAATACAACTCTGCATCTAACTAATCCTTTGAACCTGGACCCCAACAAACATTATTCCCTCCTCTATAATAATTTTGTCTACCTAAATGAGATAAAACATAGAAATACTTGACATTGAGATCTGCACACAGTAAACCTCCACTGACAGCTGCTGTTATAATTTTACCATTGCTATTACTATAACTTTTGCTATTTTATAGAGCTTTTCCAACAAGTTAGAGTCACTGATTTATTCTAGTTTAGAATTTAGGGAGAATGCCATGGGACTCCAAAGGTCTGACCATGAACAATATGTTCCCCTACTCTCTCACACACACACATGTACACAGAGATAGAGAGAGAGACTGAGAGAGAAAGAGAGGGAGAGAGAGAGAGAGACAGAGGGTATGAAACATTCTGGTAGCAACACAAACATAAACAGAGTCTATGGAAAAGCCATGTTTCAGGATCTAGGTCATGCTGATGGCTGAACGTGCTCCTTGCCAAATTGAAGACTTGTATCCTTTACTATGAATTCTGTCATGCCTGCCACCCTCACCCCAGCAAATGCATATGCTGAAATTCTAGTAGGCAATACCTCAGAATGTGATTATATTGGAAATGGGGTTTTTATATAAGTATTTAAATTAGAGCTATATCATTAGGGTGGGCCCCAATCCAATATGATTACTGTCTTTACAAAAAGAGGAAATTTGGACACAGAGCCTACAGACAGAAGATGAGGTGAAGACAGAGGGAAAAGACAGTCACCTGCAAGCTAAGGACAGAGGCCTGGAACAGATCTTCCCTCACAGCCCTAAAGGGACAGAACCTCGTGGCTTACTCAAAATCCAAAAGTGTAAGGATCTAAGCCATGATTTACTGTGGCTTTCAAATTAGTGGATACTCCAAGAAGAGGCAGTGGAAATTGCATGGACAGGGTTCTATACCCCTTTTCTTAATTTATACATTGTATATCTGCATTATCTAACAGAAATCAGTGTCAGAGTTATGTTGGAAAAACAGAAGGTTTTGTCATTCAAAGATGGTTTTCAAAGTTTGATTTAGGAAATGGTTGGTTGTATACAATAAAAACCATAGTAGTTAAGAGCATGGTGATTGGTTTAAGCAGAATACAACTCTGCATCTAACTAATCCTTTGAACCTGGACCCCAACAAACATTATTCCCTCCTCTATAATAATTTTGTCTACCTAAATGAGATAAAACATAGAAATACTTGACATTGAGATCTGCACACAGTAAACCTCCACTGACAGCTGCTGTTATAATTTTACCATTGCTATTACTATAACTTTTGCTATTTTATAGAGCTTTTCCAACAAGTTAGAGTCACTGATTTATTCTAGTTTAGAATTTAGGGAGAATGCCATGGGACTCCAAAGGTCTGACCATGAACAATATGTTCCCCTACTCTCTCACACACACACATGTACACAGAGATAGAGAGAGAGACTGAGAGAGAAAGAGAGGGAGAGAGAGAGAGAGAGACAGAGGGTATGAAACATTCTGGTAGCAACACAAACATAAACAGAGTCTATGGAAAAGCCATGTTTCAGGATCTAGGTCATGCTGATGGCTGAACGTGCTCCTTGCCAAATTGAAGACTTGTATCCTTTACTATGAATTCTGTCATGCCTGCCACCCTCACCCCAGCAAATGCATATGCTGAAATTCTAGTAGGCAATACCTCAGAATGTGATTATATTGGAAATGGGGTTTTTATATAAGTATTTAAATTAGAGCTATATCATTAGGGTGGGCCCCAATCCAATATGATTACTGTCTTTACAAAAAGAGGAAATTTGGACACAGAGCCTACAGACAGAAGATGAGGTGAAGACAGAGGGAAAAGACAGTCACCTGCAAGCTAAGGACAGAGGCCTGGAACAGATCTTCCCTCACAGCCCTCAAGGAGCCAGCCCTGGTGACACCTTGATTCAGACTTCTAACCTCCAGAATCACTGCCGATGGTGGCTTCAGTCATGCAATTAAAAGACACTTGCTCCTTGGGAGAAAAGCTATGACAAAACTAGACAGCACATTCAAAAGCAGAGACATCACTTTGATGACGAAGGTTTGTATAGACAGTACTATGGTTTTCCCAGTAGTCATGGACAGATAATGAGAGTTGGCCCATAAAGAAGGCTGAGCACCAAAGAATTGATGGCTTTGACCTCTGGTGCTGGAGAAGACTCTTGAGAGTCCCTTGGACAATAAGGAGATCAAACCAGTCAGTCCTAAAGGAAATCAATCCTAAATATTCATTGGAAGGACTGATGCTGAAGCTGAAGCTCCAATACTTTTGGCCACCTGATGCCAAGGGCCAACTCACTGGAATAGACCCTGATGCTGGGAAGGGCTGAGGATAGAAGGAGAAAGGGGGCAACCGAGGATGAGATGGTGGGATGGCATCACTGACTCAAACGACCTGAGTTTGAGCAGGCTCCAAGGGATAGTGAAGGACAGGGAAGCCTGTTGTGCTGCAGTCCATGGGGCCACAAAGAGTCGGACACAGTTTAGTGACTGAACAACAACAACCTCTAGAAATGTGAGAAAATAAACCTCTATTGTTGAAACCACCTAGTCTGTGGCACTTTGTGATGGCAGCCTAGCAAACCCTGGAGATTTCATATTTTAGTTTACTTCCAAAAGGTGCCTTTTCTTTACCAATGCAAATGCAGGCAAAACAGTTTGAGGCCTGGTGTTTGCCTGAGATTCCAGTTTTACTTCTCCATTTCCCTGCGTAGAATGTTGCTAGTGCATGGTTGATCTTTTAGGCATTCTCCAAATCAGTCCTGAATGGTTTTCATCCCATATATTTCAGCCAACTTTTCACCTAGTATTCTCACCCCACTCCCATCTTTTCAGAGTCTTCATAATGACGCTGCTTTCTAGCTATACCCTGAAGCTGGCATATCTATCACCTAGAAGAGGGACTTAAAGGGTTAACAGTCAAGGATTTAATCAAGTGATATAATGGCTGCCAAGATAATGCCTCTGGAATACCCAGGAATCGACTGTTAATAAAAGGCAAACAATGGGAAAAAAATCATTGGTTTTTTTTTTTTTTTTTCCCATAGAGCAAAAAATTTTTTAATTCAGCTGCACCCAAAATGAAATAGTTATCAAAGAGAGTTCCCCCATCAGTTGTCAGTTCACAGTAACTTCAATCAGCTAATGTGTCTGAGCCTGCGATAACATCTCACCAGCAGCCTCCCACATGCCAAGCTTGACTGCTCTGTTCGAGCCACGTTAAACCTCGCTGCCATCAATCCTCAGGTTGCCTCTGCAGTAGCAACTTAACTAGTTGAGGGAGCTGGCGTCATCAAGAGGCAAATGCTATTTTAGCGGTACTGAGAGAGGCTGAAAAAAGAACGGTGGTGAAGAAAAGCTACATATAGGCCATTAAGCAACAGGGCTTTTCTCCTAAGATCTTCTTGTATTGTCATTTCTATGCAGATGTGTTGTTTTTGAATTTTCTAACACCAGAACATGCAGTGGAAGATGAGGTAGGAAGCACCAGACCACAGCAGGCTGGCTACACCTTCATGCAACTTTATGTTATGGAGAAACTGAAGGACACTGTCAGTTTCTTTCCACTCATCTCCTTGAGATGGAGATCCATCTTTTTCCAGAATGGGTTAGAGCTGCTTTCAGAATTTACAGCGAGAAATACTAAGAAAAGCATGTTTTCTCTTCACCCTTTCAGACAAGCCTGGCTTGAAGCATATTCACAGGGTGTATCACCACAGTGCAGAGCTGATCTAACACCCCTCTCCCCTCTCCAAAGCTGCCAACAAAGGCGGCCTCACCTCTAGCAATAGGACCAAAAACAGAAGCAGCTTAGTAACTAAAGGGAGAAACAGTTCCTCTACCAGTTCTCCACACTAGCAACCAGAATACCATATGCATAGCTCAGCCTTCTCGCTCACTCCCTTCCTGGAGGGCAGTTCCACAGACTGCTTGAAGACCACAGCAGGGCTGGATCTGAGAAGCTACTGGGAATAGAAGCTGAACTTCCATTTGAAAGGCCTCCTTCCTGCTGTCCTTAAATAATACTGACAACAATAATAGGCATTTATACCCATAGGGTCCTTCAGAACTTTTATTATATCCTTCCAAATATACTCTCTTACTTCTGTCCAGCAAAGATAATATGCTTTGTGGCAGGTGCCTAGAAGATGGCTGCATAGCTTTTGGGTACTGGAGCCACCTGCTGTCTAAAATAACTCCCTTATTTGTGACAGAAGCCCAGCAAAGGCACTGGCATGCAGGGTTTTTTTTTTTTTTTTTTGATCCAGTAATGCATGCCATGTTGTTTTAAAACCACAGAAACTCAGCAATGAAGCCTTAATGATCCACTCGCTGGATCACACATTTGAATGTGTGACATCTGAATGAGCACGGCAATCAAGTAGCCATCCAGTCTGGCTTTGAAATCCTGGGGTGGAGAAGTTAAAAATAACAACCTCCTCCATTCTGACTCTCCTTGAACATCAATTTCCCCCTTAAAATTCTTAAACACTCTTTTAACTAATTCCATTTAACCTATCGTTCCCTCCCACCCCTCCTACCAGCACTCAAGCCTTGAGTATAAAGGCAGTTCATACAGAGCATGACCAGTGCTGGAAGAGTAACATTTTCTTCTTGTCTTGTATTATACAATTTTGGATAATTCTCTGAAGACACAAACTGGCATAGTTAAGACCTTGAATAAGAAGATAGAGGTGTGAGTCCCAGCTTGCTCAATTACCACCTTATAAATTGGAAGGCCTATCAATCTCCTATCTATTTCTAAGAGACAGTGTGTCCTCACTTTTGGGATAAGAAGATTTAAGAGGTGTATCACCACAGTGCAGAGCTGATCTAACACCCCTCCCCTCCAAAGCTGCCAACAAAGGCGGCCTCACCTCTAGCAATAGGACCAAAAACAGAAGCAGCTTAGTAACTAAAGGGAGAAACAGTTCCTCTACCAGTTCTCCACACTAGCAACCAGAATACCATATGCATAGCTCAGCCTTCTCGCTCACTCCCTTCCTGGAGGGCAGTTCCACAGACTGCTTGAAGACCACAGCAGGGCTGGATCTGAGAAGCTACTGGGAATAGAAGCTGAACTTCCATTTGAAAGGCCTCCTTCCTGCTGTCCTTAAATAATACTGACAACAATAATAGGCATTTATACCCATAGGGTCCTTCAGAACTTTTATTATATCCTTCCAAATATACTCTCTTACTTCTGTCCAGCAAAGATAATATGCTTTGTGGCAGGTGCCTAGAAGATGGCTGCATAGCTTTTGGGTACTGGAGCCACCTGCTGTCTAAAATAACTCCCTTATTTGTGACAGAAGCCCAGCAAAGGCACTGGCCTGCAGGGTTTTTTTTTTTGATCCAGTAATGCATGCCATGTTGTTTTAAAACCACAGAAACTCAGCAATGAAGCCTTAATGATCCACTCGCTGGATCACACATTTGAATGTGTGACATCTGAATGAGCACGGCAATCAAGTAGCCATCCAGTCTGGCTTTGAAATCCTGGGGTGGAGAAGTTAAAAATAACAACCTCCTCCATTCTGACTCTCCTTGAACATCAATTTCCCCCTTAAAATTCTTAAACACTCTTTTAACTAATTCCATTTAACCTATCGTTCCCTCCCACCCCTCCTACCAGCACTCAAGCCTTGAGTATAAAGGCAGTTCATACAGAGCATGACCAGTGCTGGAAGAGTAACATTTTCTTCTTGTCTTGTATTATACAATTTTGGATAATTCTCTGAAGACACAAACTGGCATAGTTAAGACCTTGAATAAGAAGATAGAGGTGTGAGTCCCAGCTTGCTCAATTACCACCTTATAAATTGGAAGGCCTATCAATCTCCTATCTATTTCTAAGACGAGACAGTGTGTCCTCACGAGGATTGTGGGGAGAGTTCAATGGGATACTAGATGTGAAAAGAATTTGTAAATGGTAACTTGCTACATATTCATAAGTTGTTTATTCCTTTTTAAAATTGTTAACTTTTAGGTTATTCCTTGGAAATTTGTGCCAAAGTGGGTAAAAAAGGGAGAAGGGCAAGAGTGTGGTGGATTTAATTAGATCCACAGGACATTGCCTTCACATGAGTAGTTGGAGGCCCCAGCCCTTTGGATTTCAGCTCATTGATATGTGGTAAGTTAATATGCAAATGAAAGGCCTCAGAGGGCACCCAGTCTCCACATGTGCCAATTAATCAAAGGAAACAGTATCATCCTCTAATTCCACTAATTAGAGGATCATTCATAAGCTACTAGGTTTCTGAGCTAGTGAGGCTTAATAAATTTGCAATAAATTATGAGTACTACATTAGCCAGGGACTCCACTGCTACTGAGCAATATGAAGAGAGGAGGGCTCAGGTTATCTGTACATTTAAAGAGTTTTTCCTTAATCTCCTTCTTATTTTCACCCTGAAATATTCTGCACACTTAGGTTGTGTGGGGCAATAGATCTCCACGGTTCATACTACCAGGGTTCAGAAATGATATATTAAGTACAACTATTAAGTAACATGATTTAACTTTAACAATTTAAACAAATATATAATTCATCCAAATAGTTACTAGGTTTAAAATAGTCATGTTGTAAATGCATACATTTGCTCTAATATTGCCAGCACTGCTAAAAATTAGGGGATTCTTTGAGAATTGCCTTCCCAGACTCATTTATTTATTCGCATCTCCTCAATAGTGGCAAATTTTCAGCTGTGGGTAGATATGAATTTGAAGGCAGATTAAAGATGTTTAGAAAATGTTTAGAAAGATGCTTTCTTAATTACCTACTGGAGCCTCTTTTACAGTACTTATTACTTCTTGTGTGGTTTAACATAGTTCTTACCACTTCTTATAGATAGTAACCTATCAATTCTACACTTTTGAGGGGGAGGATTTGTGTTTGATTCTTCTGTAAGTCTCACATAACCAGCCGAAGCTTTGAGTATTATATTTGCTCAATAAATTGGTTAAGTAATGAGCTACAGAGCAGTCTGGAGATTTACTTAGAGTATTCACGAATGCCTTCTATCACCACTTCTATTCAGCATTATGGGGAGGTCCCAGCTGCTACTGCAGGGGAAGAAGAAAACAGAAACGCAAAAGGTTTATTCCTTGGAAATTTGTGCCAAAGTGGGTAAAAAAGGGAGAAGGGCAAGAGTGTGGTGGATTTAATTAGATCCACAGGACATTGCCTTCACATGAGTAGTTGGAGGCCCCAGCCCTTTGGATTTCAGCTCATTGATATGTGGTAAGTTAATATGCAAATGAAAGGCCTCAGAGGGCACCCAGTCTCCACATGTGCCAATTAATCAAAGGAAACAGTATCATCCTCTAATTCCACTAATTAGAGGATCATTCATAAGCTACTAGGTTTCTGAGCTAGTGAGGCTTAATAAATTTGCAATAAATTATGAGTACTACATTAGCCAGGGACTCCACTGCTACTGAGCAATATGAAGAGAGGAGGGCTCAGGTTATCTGTACATTTAAAGAGTTTTTCCTTAATCTCCTTCTTATTTTCACCCTGAAATATTCTGCACACTTAGGTTGTGTGGGGCAATAGATCTCCACGGTTCATACTACCAGGGTTCAGAAATGATATATTAAGTACAACTATTAAGTAACATGATTTAACTTTAACAATTTAAACAAATATATAATTCATCCAAATAGTTACTAGGTTTAAAATAGTCATGTTGTAAATGCATACATTTGCTCTAATATTGCCAGCACTGCTAAAAATTAGGGGATTCTTTGAGAATTGCCTTCCCAGACTCATTTATTTATTCGCATCTCCTCAATAGTGGCAAATTTTCAGCTGTGGGTAGATATGAATTTGAAGGCAGATTAAAGATGTTTAGAAAATGTTTAGAAAGATGCTTTCTTAATTACCTACTGGAGCCTCTTTTACAGTACTTATTACTTCTTGTGTGGTTTAACATAGTTCTTACCACTTCTTATAGATAGTAACCTATCAATTCTACACTTTTGAGGGGGAGGATTTGTGTTTGATTCTTCTGTAAGTCTCACATAACCAGCCGAAGCTTTGAGTATTATATTTGCTCAATAAATTGGTTAAGTAATGAGCTACAGAGCAGTCTGGAGATTTACTTAGAGTATTCACGAATGCCTTCTATCACCACTTCTATTCAGCATTATGGGGAGGTCCCAGCTGCTACTGCAGGGGAAGAAGAGAGAAACGAAAATGTTCACTACGCAAACAACAGCAAAAAGGTTTATATAGAAATGCAATGAAATCTGTACATTTGGGATATTAAGAGAGTTAACAAAACTGGATGACTATAGAATTAAGAAGCTACTGTATTTCTATACCAACAGATTCAGCTTGAAAAGGATATATCTAAAGGGATAAATTATCAATGGCAGCAATAGTATAACACATTTAGGATAAATTCGACATGTATGTGCTAGACCGTTTTTACATAAAGTTGTAAAGCTTTATTGAAAACCATTTAAGAAGATCTGATAAATGAAAACCATATCTTATTCATGAATAAGAATACCTAATATTATAAAGATGTCAGTTTTTCTTAAATTGACCATTAGATTTAATGAAAGTCTACCAAGTGTGAGCTGTATTTTTAAAATTGTTGTACTTGACAAACTGGTTCTAAGTGCAAGGACAAAGAGCCTAGAGTAACTGAGAAATGCCCAAGCCAAAAAATAAGACATGGAAAAGGTCCTGACAGCAAACCTACTTATAACTACAAGGCAAATATGTATATAGATGGGATTCCCTTTACCAGCTCAGATGGTAAAGAATCCACCTGCAATGAAGGAGACCCTAGTTCGATTCCTGCATCTGGAAGATCCCCTGGAGAAGGGATAGGCTCCCTACTCCAGTATTTCTGGGTTTCCCTAGTGGCTCAGATGGTAAATAATCTGCCTGCAATGTGGATAACCTGGGTTCAGTCTCTGGGTTGGGAAGATCCCCTGGAGAAGGGGAAGGCTACCCACTCCAGTATTCTTGCCTGGAGAATGCCATGATTTATCCATGGGTCGGAAAGAATCAGACACAACTCTGCAACTTGCCTTTCACTTTCATGTACATAGAAATTTTAAAATATAGAGAAAATACAGATAAAGAAATAGAGAACTTGTTCTCAGAATCAGACTTCCCTTTATAAGAAAACATATATGTTTGAGCTGACATTTCAAGTTAGTAGGAAAATGTTATTAGACTATTATAATTGTGCTAAGACTATTTTAGTTCTCCATAAGGAAATAAATAAAAGGGTAAAACCTACTCTAAAACATACCAAAAAATCAGTTCTAATCCACTGAAACATATATACGCAAAGTTAAAGCTTTTAAAAGAAGTTGTATAGGGCTTCCCTGGTGGTCCAGTGAGTAAAGAGTCTGCCTTGCAGTGCAAGGCACAGCAGTTCCATCCCTGGGCTGGGAAGATCCCATGTGCTACAGAGCCACTGGACCGGAGTGTCCATTAAGGTGCCAGTGCTCTGGAGCGCATGCACCCAGAGCTGGTGCTCTGCAACGAGAGAGGCCAGTTCAACGGGAGGCCCACACAGGTCAAACAGGAAGGATGGATGAAAATAAATAAACAAAAAAACAATAAAAGAGACCAAAATTAAAAGGAAAAAAGAAGAGGTTGTATGGATATAATCATGAAGTGAAGAAGGATTTCTCAAACAAAATATATAAAGGTTAAATCATAAGAGAAAAGTCTGATGAGTTCAACTCCATTAAACTAAAGAACTTCTTTTCACCAAACATTTTGAAAAAATAAAATGTTAAGGTACCAACAAGATTTTTTATGAATTTTTACAACTGATGAAGGGTTATTATTCAGAATAAATCCCAAACTCACTCACAAAATCAATGAGAATAAGATAAACAACAGAAAAATCAGAATATACTAACATGTAAATCAAAGAAAACAATTCGAATGGCTAATGAACATATGACAAGACGAAATTTTAGTATTAATTAGATACAAATTGTAATGGTCTTATATTAATATCTATTATTCTGACAAAAGCTTTAAAAGTCTGATAATTTTAATTGTGACAAATATGCAGAGACACAAAATCTCTCCTAATTTTCAGGTGTGGGTATAAATGACTACAATCAGGGTGATATCGCCTGCTGGTTATCCTCCATTATTTGTCTTCCTCTTCTTTTTCAGTAATAAAAACTCTACGTTTAGCTGAATTCCTGACCAGTTGGAATAAAACTTCCATTTCCCACTTTCCTTTGAAGCCACATATGACCATGTAAATTCTGGCCAAGGAGATGCAAGTGAAAGTGCTGTGTGTATCTTTGGGGAAAGGACTATGGACTCATTTCTTTCTCCTTCTTGCCAGTTAAAGTGTAAATATTCCGTCTGGAATTTCAGAAGCCATTTGGACCTTAAGATGACCTTGTGGATGAAATGGTACATGTGAGGGGGCCTACACAATAGAAGGAGCCTGGGTCTTTGACACTGTACCTTCCTACCCCAGACTGCCCACTCTTCAGACTTCTGGAACCTAACATAGAAATGCATAGCTTTTAACTACTGTGATTCTGAATTTTCTTTTTAGTACTCACAGCCTAATCCTAACCAATACAACCTCATTAAGAAAAGGTTTGGCATTATCTCAAGAAGCTGAAGATGTACATACCCTACAGCCTGGCAGTGTCCTCTCCTAAGTATGTGCCTTGAGGAATTACATCCATATGTGCATCAGAAAGCATGTACAAATGTTCATAATAAATAAAAAAACAATAAAAGAGACCAAAATTAAAAGGAAAAAAGAAGAGGTTGTATGGATATAATCATGAAGTGAAGAAGGATTTCTCAAACAAAATATATAAAGGTTAAATCATAAGAGAAAAGTCTGATGAGTTCAACTCCATTAAACTAAAGAACTTCTTTTCACCAAACATTTTGAAAAAATAAAATGTTAAGGTACCAACAAGATTTTTTATGAATTTTTACAACTGATGAAGGGTTATTATTCAGAATAAATCCCAAACTCACTCACAAAATCAATGAGAATAAGATAAACAACAGAAAAATCAGAATATACTAACATGTAAATCAAAGAAAACAATTCGAATGGCTAATGAACATATGACAAGACGAAATTTTAGTATTAATTAGATACAAATTGTAATGGTCTTATATTAATATCTATTATTCTGACAAAAGCTTTAAAAGTCTGATAATTTTAATTGTGACAAATATGCAGAGACACAAAATCTCTCCTAATTTTCAGGTGTGGGTATAAATGACTACAATCAGGGTGATATCGCCTGCTGGTTATCCTCCATTATTTGTCTTCCTCTTCTTTTTCAGTAATAAAAACTCTACGTTTAGCTGAATTCCTGACCAGTTGGAATAAAACTTCCATTTCCCACTTTCCTTTGAAGCCACATATGACCATGTAAATTCTGGCCAAGGAGATGCAAGTGAAAGTGCTGTGTGTATCTTTGGGGAAAGGACTATGGACTCATTTCTTTCTCCTTCTTGCCAGTTAAAGTGTAAATATTCCGTCTGGAATTTCAGAAGCCATTTGGACCTTAAGATGACCTTGTGGATGAAATGGTACATGTGAGGGGGCCTACACAATAGAAGGAGCCTGGGTCTTTGACACTGTACCTTCCTACCCCAGACTGCCCACTCTTCAGACTTCTGGAACCTAACATAGAAATGCATAGCTTTTTAACTACTGTGATTCTGAATTTTTCTTTTTATTACTCACAGCCTAATCCTAACCAATACAACCTCATTAAGAAAAGGTTTGGCATTATCTCAAGAAGCTGAAGATGTACATACCCTACAGCCTGGCAGTGTCCTCTCCTAAGTATGTGCCTTGAGGAATTACATCCATATGTGCATCAGAAAGCATGTACAAAAATGTTCATAATAACATAGTTCAAAGGCTAAATATTGGAAATAATCCAAAAGCCCATAGATGAAAGAATAGGTAATTCGCTGTAGCATTTTCACTCAATAAATTACTAATCTATACTTAAGAGTAAACGAAGTCTCTAAGGAAGACATCAGCCTGATATAATTATAAAATTCAACAATAAGGAAATTCAACAATATATTCTTTAGGATTGCATACATCAATATAATTTGTACGTAAAAACAATGGAATAATAAACTCAAATTTAGGCCAGCCATTGCCCCTAGTTTCGGGGGAGAGGGCTGCCATTAAAGAGGAGCTAGAGGGAGTTTCAAAATCCTGAGAAGCTTCTTTTTATAAGTGCTAGTCACTAAGATATTAATTTTATTATTAATTTAAGTCATGTTTTTACGTTCTTTGAATGCATGAAAAATGTTTACAGTAATAGCAGGAAAAGAGTAGGGAAGACAAAGCAGTCCTTGGATTTTGAGGTACATCTCAAAATTTTGTGAAATCTACCCATAGTACTATGAAAAGATCTGAGCCTGACCATGGTGGCTCAGTGGGAAAGAATCTGCCTATACATGCAGGAGACGTGGTTTCGATGCCTTGGTCAGGAAGATCTCCTGGAGTAGGAAATGGCAACCCACTCCAGTATTCTTGCCTGGGAAATTCCATGGACAGAGGAGCCTGGTGGGTTACAGTCCTTGGAGTTGTAAAAGAATCAGGCACAACTTAGTGACTGAAAACAACAGCAAACATAACTCTTAGACTTAAGAAAAGTTGTTAGATCAGTGCACTTGCACTTCTTTCTCTGCTTTTAACTATGCAAATGCTTACCAAGGATATTCAGTCTATGTGGATGAAGGCAACCACCCCTCTGGCAAGGAGACTGAAAGCTCCTGTTGAATCCTCACCACCATCACTGTCCCCATCATGGCTACCACCTTCACCACCACTTTGTATTGTAACTTTGTAACTTTGTATTGTCTTTTATGTTCCTGGCATTTTACTAGGTGCCTTTTCCATTATCTCAATAGTCATCAACAATCCAGTGAGCCACATGTTACCAACCTTTCCTAAGATCTACTTGAGGTTAAGCTCAGAGTGATGGAGGCCCTAGCTAGTAACTGGCAGAGCCTGGATTCAAATGCAAACCTGTTTCCAAACCTGTTTCCTCTCAGTCATCATACTGCTTCTCTTATTTCAAATATGGCTATTTTTTTTACTGTCATCCCTTCAATTGCAATAATGAGTACCATGGTTCCTCTGAAACAATGTTCATAGAGATATTTTAAAGGATTATAAAAAAGCAAGAATATAGTGAATATATGACTGATTAATTAAAATATTTCTGAAAGGTAGAAAAGATGAGACACCCGAAGTAAAAACAATGGAATAATAAACTCAAATTTAGGCCAGCCATTGCCCCTAGTTTCGGGGAGAGGGCTGCCATTAAAGAGGAGCTAGAGGAGTTTCAAAATCCTGAGAAGCTTCTTTTTATAAGTGCTAGTCACTAAGATATTAATTTTATTATTAATTTAAGTCATGTTTTTACGTTCTTTGAATGCATGAAAAATGTTTACAGTAATAGCAGGAAAAGAGTAGGGAAGACAAAGCAGTCCTTGGATTTTGAGGTACATCTCAAAATTTTGTGAAATCTACCCATAGTACTATGAAAAGATCTGAGCCTGACCATGGTGGCTCAGTGGGAAAGAATCTGCCTATACATGCAGGAGACGTGGTTTCGATGCCTTGGTCAGGAAGATCTCCTGGAGTAGGAAATGGCAACCCACTCCAGTATTCTTGCCTGGGAAATTCCATGGACAGAGGAGCCTGGTGGGTTACAGTCCTTGGAGTTGTAAAAGAATCAGGCACAACTTAGTGACTGAAAACAACAGCAAACATAACTCTTAGACTTAAGAAAAGTTGTTAGATCAGTGCACTTGCACTTCTTTCTCTGCTTTTAACTATGCAAATGCTTACCAAGGATATTCAGTCTATGTGGATGAAGGCAACCACCCCTCTGGCAAGGAGACTGAAAGCTCCTGTTGAATCCTCACCACCATCACTGTCCCCATCATGGCTACCACCTTCACCACCACTTTGTATTGTAACTTTGTAACTTTGTATTGTCTTTTATGTTCCTGGCATTTTACTAGGTGCCTTTTCCATTATCTCAATAGTCATCAACAATCCAGTGAGCCACATGTTACCAACCTTTCCTAAGATCTACTTGAGGTTAAGCTCAGAGTGATGGAGGCCCTAGCTAGTAACTGGCAGAGCCTGGATTCAAATGCAAACCTGTTTCCAAACCTGTTTCCTCTCAGTCATCATACTGCTTCTCTTATTTCAAATATGGCTATTTTTTTTACTGTCATCCCTTCAATTGCAATAATGAGTACCATGGTTCCTCTGAAACAATGTTCATAGAGATATTTTAAAGGATTATAAAAAAGCAAGAATATAGTGAATATATGACTGATTAATTAAAATATTTCTGAAAGGTAGAAAGATGAGACACTGCGAGAAGTAAGACATCCTGAAAGACTGAGGGTGAAAGAACCTAAATGGAGAAAGACAAATTAAAACCAGAGAAATAGGCAGAAAAAAAGAAGGATCAGGAGGAAGAACAGAAAATAATAGGACCGTCCTAAAAAATTTACTTTTTTCTTGTTCCCAGAAACCTTTCTCCTCACCTTGGAATAGGTGTTTCATCTTTTGAAATGAGTTGGATAAATAAGAAGGAGAGGCTGAAAAGTAATTTCAAGTCCACAGAGCAAGTCTTAGGATAAATTGTATTTCCCTCACTAGCCTTTCATCCATATAGCTTTAAGGTCTCATGGCTTTGACAATAATTATAGCAGTAATAATAATAATAATAATACTGCCTAGCTGATGTTTTCCCATTGGCAGCATTTGTGTACCAATTTGTCACAATAATATCTTCAAGTTCGCATGCTCATTAGCATGAATCCATTTCTTAGTCTACAGAAGTATGGGCTCTTTCCTGCACTTGGACCTCGGTGTATTGGGGACTATTTCGACATCTGTGCAAGATACTTTTAGGTCAGAACAAAGAAGTTCTTGCTTTAACTTATTATGTATATTTGAATATTTTAGCTGTGCATCTGAATGTATATATCAAAGATATACGTAGACACTTCTCTGAGGTGTGAAAACTCAGATTGTTGGGATAAGAGTATGATACTTCATACTTGTAAAAATTCTTTAAAAATAGGATGTATTCCTACTTATTAAAAGGGGTAATTTGGGTACTGCTGACTACCAGGGGGGATGTGTGAGAGAATTGTTCCTCCTCTAAAGTCTGTGAGTTTTGTGTTGTCATCAGACCTGTGAGCTGTATGTATCATGTGGTTTTAAAAGCAATCACTGGGCTTCCCTGGTGGTCCAGTGGGTAAGGACATCGCCTTACAGTGCAAGGGGTGCTGGTTTGATCCCTGGCCTGGGAAGATCCCACGTGCCGCGGAGTGGCTGGACCGATGTGTCCAATTACCGAGCTGGAGCTCTGGAGTGCATGTGCCCAGAGCCAGTGCGCTGCAACAACAGAGGCCACTGCAATGGGAGGTCCACACGGGTCGAAGAACAAAGATGGATGAAAATAGATAAACGAAAGACCAATAGAAGTGGCCCACCCGCCCCGTTTCCTCCCCAAAAACCCCACTCCCCCAAGAATAAAATAAATTAAAAAAAATTTTTTTAAAAATAAAAGCAATCACTGTACATTCATTTAAACCTTCCTTTTATTTTAATGATGCTATAGGAGTTGAGGATATGAGACAGTAAAGAGCAGAGAGAGTAATGGAAACAGTTCATTCAGCCTCTTCAAGCCATATCAGCGCCAGAAAATCCAAGGGCACATTCAGGTCATTCTGAGGCATGAGAATCAGTCCTATGATGGACAGAGAGTATGTATGTGCAGAGGGGAGGCTGGGAGCAATGGGTCTGCAGTTAGGAGAAGGGTACAAAACAGGTTCTCCACTCTTCATTTTAAAAGCTCAAAATTATGCCTACATATAATAAGAAATATTGATGATGAGAAATACTATCATGATGAAATCTACCTGTTTTCCACCAAATTTCACATTAAACAGAGAGGTCAAATTCAGTTGACTTTCTAAACTAGGGTAATGATATGTTTAGACTACAAAGGGAAGAAGAAACTATTGTTAGAATTTACTGATAAAGCTTTTAAAAATGACTTTATCTTATTTACAAAAGTCCTAAAGCAGAATACTTTCTCATTTGCTTTCATACTACTAAAAGGACTCTTGCTTTTATATGAAAACTAGTTCTCATTTTTAATATACTAATTGACTTAATACTTCTAAAGCTTTAAACCCATTCTGGGCATCAAGTCTTATTTTCATAATTATTATTATTTCATTGCTACTTAGCAGCTAGATATTATCTTAGCTCTTCCTAAAAGTTTTTTTTTTTTTTAAAGTTTTATTTTTTTTTTTATTTTGGGCGGGGTCGGTTTGGGGAGGGAGGGGAGCGGGCGGGCCACTTCCATTGGTCTTTCATTTCTCTGTTCTCTGTTTTCATCCGTCTTTGTTCTTTGGCTCCTGTGGGCCTCCCATTGCGGTGGCGTCTGTCGTTGCAGAGCACCGCTCCAGAGCTCCGGCTCAGTGATTGGACACATCGGTCTAGCCGCTCTGCAGCACGTGGGATCTTCCCAGGCCAGGGATCGAACCGGCACCCCTTGCAGTGCAAGGTGGTGTCCCTACCCACTGGACCACCAGGGAAGCCCTTCCTAAAAATTAATAAAACTGTAAAGGTTTTTTGTGTTTCTATACCTTCAAAGTCTTCAGCTAGTACATTCATTTAAACCTTCCTTTTATTTTAATGATGCTATAGGAG
Source organism: Tragulus kanchil (assembly GCA_022376925.1). NCBI lineage: Eukaryota > Metazoa > Chordata > Mammalia > Artiodactyla > Tragulidae > Tragulus > Tragulus kanchil. Next base: position 181,025,857 of record JAIOJX010000028.1, read on the forward strand.
TTGAGGATATGAGACAGTAAAGAGCAGAGAGAGTAATGGAAACAGTTCATTCAGCCTCTTCAAGCCATATCAGCGCCAGAAAATCCAAGGGCACATTCAGGTCATTCTGAGGCATGAGAATCAGTCCTATGATGGACAGAGAGTATGTATGTGCAGAGGGAGGCAGGGAGCAATGGGTCTGCAGTTAGGAGAAGGGTACAAAACAGGTTCTCCACTCTTCATTTTAAAAGCTCAAAATTATGCCTACATATAATAAGAAATATTGATGATGAGAAATACTATCATGATGAAATCTACCTGTTTTCCACCAAATTTCACATTAAACAGAGAGGTCAAATTCAGTTGACTTTCTAAACTAGGGTAATGATATGTTTAGACTACAAAGGGAAGAAGAAACTATTGTTAGAATTTACTGATAAAGCTTTTAAAAATGACTTTATCTTATTTACAAAAGTCCTAAAGCAGAATACTTTCTCATTTGCTTTCATACTACTAAAAGGACTCTTGCTTTTATATGAAAACTAGTTCTCATTTTTAATATACTAATTGACTTAATACTTCTAAAGCTTTAAACCCATTCTGGGCATCAAGTCTTATTTTCATAATTATTATTATTTCATTGCTACTTAGCAGCTAGATATTATCTTAGCTCTTCCTAAAAGTTTTTTTTTTTTTTTTTTTTTTAAGATTTATTTATTTATTTATTTTGGGCGGGGTCGGGTTGGGGAGGGAGGGGAGCGGGCGGGCCACTTCCATTGGTCTTTCATTTCTCTGTTCTCTGTTTTCATCCGTCTTTGTTCTTTGGCTCCTGTGGGCCTCCCATTGCGGTGGCGTCTGTCGTTGCAGAGCACCGCTCCAGAGCTCCGGCTCAGTGATTGGACACATCGGTCTAGCCGCTCTGCAGCACGTGGGATCTTCCCAGGCCAGGGATCGAACCGGCACCCCTTGCAGTGCAAGGTGGTGTCCCTACCCACTGGACCACCAGGGGAAGCCCTTCCTAAAAATTAATAAAACTGTAAAGGTTCTCTATCCTTTTGGTGATTTTAACACTTAATTATCTTCTTTGTCAAAGTCATTATCACACTCTGGACTTCCTTTACATACTAGGTATGAAATTAACCAGTTAGAACACCTCTTAAAGGTAAGCTGTTTAAGAAAATGCTTATTGGATCAATTAATGAATCAATTATTTATATAGGTTTAGCAGAAATTCAGCTTTTTGAAAAAAAAAAATGGACTCTATGCTTACAATTTTCCCTATGAGTTCATTCTGAATTGCATTGAAGCATTCTTTAAGAAGGTACATTTTCTATTTTTTCGTGGCTATATAAACAATAGAAATCTTAACAAATTCTATATATCCATTAGATAGACATGAAATAAATAAGTTTCAAGAATATAGATCTCATATGACTAATCTGGGAACATACATATCTGTAAACAACAAAACTCTGTAAAAGTTAAAAGTAAAATAAAAGTTAAAAAAAAAGATGAAAAGGGATAAAACAAACAAAAAAATTGTGATAAAAGATATATATCACTCTTTAAAAAAAAAAAGAAGAATATAGATCTCATTAGGTTTAGGGCACCAATAGGGAAGATCCAAAGGGAAAAAATTTATTCATGTTGGCTGTAATTATAGACTTAGCGTCTCATTCTATGAACAAATTGCCTCAGTTCAAAAAGAAGGGTGTGGAAGGGAATTCCCTGGCTGCCCAGGGGTTAAGAATCCACCTTCCTATGCAGGATGTGGTTTCAGTCCCTGGTCAGAAAGCTAAGGTCCCGCATGCCTCTGCGCCACACCTAGAGAGTCCACATGCTACAATTACATAACCTAAGGCTCTGGAACCTGTGCAACATAACTAAAGAGCATGGGAGTTCAAAAAGATCCTGTGTGTCACAACTAAGACCCAGGGCAGCCTTCAGTGAATAAATAAATGTGTATTTGACAACATACAACATTTCCAAAGCAATACAGAGTTAAAGGAAAAACAAATGTTGTTGAAGTGTTTGGCCAGTCAAATTACTAAGGAGTACTTCAAAAATAAATTATCTGACTTTAAACAGAGAAATCTGGAAAAAATAAAGGTATAAAATGCCTAATTAATAGAACTGAGCACTAAAATTGTTAAATTTTACTCTACGTAAATTATATTTTGACAAACTAGATTAAGAAAAAGGCCTTTTAAAGTATAATGTTATTAAAAAATTTTTTGCAGTTTCCCTGGTAGTTCAGTGGTGAAGAGTTCGCCTGCCAATGCAGGAGACACGGATTTGATCCCTAATCCGGGAAGATCCCACATGTTGCGGAGCAACTAAGCCCGTGAGCCACAACTATTGAGCCTGTGCTCTAGAGCCTTGGAGCCGCAACTACTGAAGCCTGTGTGCTCTAGAGACTGAGTCCCACAATAAGAGAAGTCACCACAACAAGATGCCTGTTCACCTCATCTAGAGAGTAGCCCCCACTCCCTGCAACTAGAGAAAAGCTTGCAGCAGCAGTGAAAACTCAGAATAGCCAAAAATAAATAAATAAATAGAATATTAAAAAAAAAGAATTTCCCCATTACTATGACTTCAGTCAAGTCATGGAATTTATTACCGGAAGAGGGGTACTATAAACTTAAAAACATTTCTATCAAGATTAAGATGGGCTTCCCTTGGTGGTCCAGTGGGTAAGGACACCGCCTTGCAGTGCAAGGGGCGCTGGTTCGATCCCTGGCCTGGGAAGATCCCATGTGCCCCGGAGCAGCTGGACCGATGTGTCCAATTACCAAGCCGGAGCTCTGGCGCGCATGCGCCCGGAGCCGGCGCTTGGCAAGACAGACGCCACCGCAATGGGAGGACCACAGGAGCCAAAGAACAAAGATGGATGAAAATGGAAAAATGAAAGACCAAAAGAAGTGACCCGCCCGCTCCCCTCCCTCTCCAACCCGACCCCCACCCAAAATAAATAGATAAGTAAATCTTTAAAAAAAAAAAAAAGAAAAAGATTAAGAGTACTGACTATGAGGTCTGACAAATAAGGAAAGCTAAATTATAATACTTTATAAGCACAAGCTTATGCATTGGTAAAACACAGAAAAGAGCAGATATTTGATAGGATTATTGTGAGAACTTAGCATGGTAATGTATATAGCACATTTAACATATAGTCCCAAACATTTTGAATTATTCTGGTAGGGCAAGCAACAAATGTTTCCCAGAGAAGAGTAGAAAGGACATTACCGGCAAAGAGGGCAGAATGAACAAAGGGAATGAGACGGACAGGAAAGCCACATGCTGTAGTTTGAATGTGGTACTGGACCTCTGAAAGGGAGACATGGAAGATGCATCTAGAAATGTGGGCTATCACCAGATGGTAGATGGTGTTAAATGCTATTTTAAGAAGTTTGGATTTTAGTCAATGGGTAATAAAAAGCAATTAAACATTTTGGAGTAGTAGAATGAATGATTTCAATGGTACTTTACGAAGATTAATTTACCAGAAATCTGTAAGGAGAGATAAGAGGTAAGAATGGCTAGAAGTGGGGAGTTTGTCAAGGATATGGTGGTGGTGGTGTTTCAGTCTCTAAGCCATGTCTGACCTTTCCAACTCCTAGCTTCTCTGTCCATGGGATGGCCCAGGCAGAATACTAGAGTGTGTTGCCATTTCCTTCTCCAGGGGATCTTCCTGACTGAGGGATCAGACCTGCATTTCCCACACTGCAAGTAATATCCTACACTGCAAGCAGATTCTTTACTTCTGAACCACCAGGGAAGCCCCTTGTCTAGGATATAATACCACACATAGTGACAATAGTTGGTTTCCCTGGTGGCTTAGTCAGTAAAGAATCTGCCTGCAATGGAGGAGACCAGTGTTCGATACCTAAGTCAGGAAGATCCCCTGCAGAAGGAAATGGCAACCCACTCCAGTATTCTTGCCTGGAAAGTCCCATGGACAGAGGAACTAGGCAGGTTAGAGTCCCTGAGGTCACAAGAGTCAGACATGACTTAGTGACTATACTACTACATAGTGACAAATAAGGTCTTGAATTAGAATGGCTGTGGTGGTGATAGCAATAATGTTAAATATATGGATTTGCAGGAATTGTTCTGTAGGTAGAAGGAAGGAAATGGAAGATAGTAAGGAGCAACATAGAGAAACAATCAAGCTGTTTTTGAGGTTTACAACCTGGGCATCTTGGAGTGTTTCTGAGCCATTAAAGTTATTTTACTGGAAGATTATGGGTGTGTTTGAGATACACATGAGACATCCAGGTGGGCTTTTTGGCTCATATGTTGTAAATACAAATCTGGAACTAATAAAAGAGTTAGTGATATAGCTTTGGCATTTTTCTGATTTATAAAGATGACTGAAACACAGGACTGAGGACAGAATCTTGTAATATTCTTAATATTTAGAAGAAAAAAGGAGGAAGCCAATGAGACAGAGAATATAATGTTTTCTAAAAAACTGATTTTAATAATCTTTAAAGGCAGAAGCTTGATTAATGGAGGTTCCAGAGCATGAGAGAGAATGAAGGTGACAGTGTATAGGCGTAGAATCAGGATAACTCTTTCAAGAAAAAACACAATTTCCTTGACTTCTGAACTTCTGTTACACCCAATTATCCTCCTGCTTTTCTACTGAGGTTTCTAACCACTAAATCACTGTCTTTTTCTTGGTCATCATTGCAGATAACCTCTCAGTAACATACTTTGTGGGGCTTCCCAGATGGTGCTAGTGCTTTACCATGTAAAGAACCTGCCTGCCAATGCAGGAGACCTAAAAGATCCAGATTTGATCCCTGGATGGGAAAGATTCCCCGGAGGAGAAAATTGCAACCCACTCCAGTATTCTTGCCTGGGAAATACCATGGACAGAGAAGTGTGGAGTGCTATATAGTCCGTGAGGTCACAAAGAATTGGGCATGACTGAAGTAACCTAGCATAGCACAGCCACATACTATGCTACTGACTTCTTGAAAGTTCTAAACTGATATCTTCTATGTATAGCACAAATCTCTATTTCTAATACCTGTCTCTTTCCTAAATCCTAGCCTACATTTCTAACCATCTATATAGTCATAGTCACATATATGTCTACCTAATACTAAAACTCAGCATGGCCCAATGGTCCCCTGTTTTCAAAGCAACTTCTATTATGGCTTTATTTTACCATTTTCTCAGTTGTGATGTTTAGGAGTATGTGTCAACGTGACTGGACCACAAGGTTTCCAGATCTTTGCTCAGTTATTCTGGGTGTGTCTGTAAGGTGTTTCTGGATGAGATTAACAATTGAGTTGGTAGACTGAGTAAAACAGAGCTCCTCGCTAATGTGATAGACCTCATCTAATTAACTGAAGAGGTAAATATAGAACAAAAAGGTGGAGCAAGAGGGAACTTGGCCTGCCTGAGCAGGGACATCAGTCTTCTCCTTTTCTTGGACTGAAAGTTATCCCATTGGCTCTCCTGGTTGTAAGGCCTTCAGACTCAGATTAGAACTACATCACTGGTGCTTGGCCTCTATATATGTTTCTAAAAACTGATTTTAATTGAAAAAAAGCACAATTTTTCAGAACTGGCAGAAGCTTGATTAATGGAGGTTCCAGAGCATGAGAGAGAATGAAGGTGACAGTGTATAGGCGTAGAATCAGGATAACTCTTTCAAGAAAAAACACAATTTCCTTGACTTCTGAACTTCTGTTACACCCAATTATCCTCCTGCTTTTCTACTGAGGTTTCTAACCACTAAATCACTGTCTTTTTCTTGGTCATCATTGCAGATAACCTCTCAGTAACATACTTTGTGGGGCTTCCCAGATGGTGCTAGTGCTTTACCATGTAAAGAACCTGCCTGCCAATGCAGGAGACCTAAAAGATCCAGATTTGATCCCTGGATGGGAAAGATTCCCCGGAGGAGAAAATTGCAACCCACTCCAGTATTCTTGCCTGGGAAATACCATGGACAGAGAAGTGTGGAGTGCTATATAGTCCGTGAGGTCACAAAGAATTGGGCATGACTGAAGTAACCTAGCATAGCACAGCCACATACTATGCTACTGACTTCTTGAAAGTTCTAAACTGATATCTTCTATGTATAGCACAAATCTCTATTTCTAATACCTGTCTCTTTCCTAAATCCTAGCCTACATTTCTAACCATCTATATAGTCATAGTCACATATATGTCTACCTAATACTAAAACTCAGCATGGCCCAATGGTCCCCTGTTTTCAAAGCAACTTCTATTATGGCTTTATTTTACCATTTTCTCAGTTGTGATGTTTAGGAGTATGTGTCAACGTGACTGGACCACAAGGTTTCCAGATCTTTGCTCAGTTATTCTGGGTGTGTCTGTAAGGTGTTTCTGGATGAGATTAACAATTGAGTTGGTAGACTGAGTAAAACAGAGCTCCTCGCTAATGTGATAGACCTCATCTAATTAACTGAAGAGGTAAATATAGAACAAAAAGGTGGAGCAAGAGGGAACTTGGCCTGCCTGAGCAGGGACATCAGTCTTCTCCTTTTCTTGGACTGAAAGTTATCCCATTGGCTCTCCTGGTTGTAAGGCCTTCAGACTCAGATTAGAACTACATCACTGGTGCTTCTAGGTCTCCAGATCTGGGGACTTTGCTGAGCCTCTAGTAATTCTTTCTATAAATCTAATTCCTTGGATCTGTTTTTCTGGACCCCTGACTAATAGAGCAAATCACTACAATTTGAAAGCTTTCAAGAAACTTTGATTTTTTTACTTCTTCTTTTTCATGTCAATCATTAGAACGGTTTTCAGCTTCAGTCACTGCATATAACATTCATATTAATTTCCTTTGATATCACTATATGGGACGACTGAAGTCCTCCTCCAATTGCATTTCTGTTTCCTCTCATTTCAATCTGTTCTATTTTTGGCTGCTAGGCTAGTCTACACCCCAACCATAAAATAATGCTGATCATGTCAAATAATTTCAGTCGCCTCACATTTTCTACTTAATCAAATGCAAGTGTACTGGCCATTCAATAATATTGTGCATAAAACAGTTCCAGTTTAACAGAAGGAATAAAACTCTTCTTATTTAGATTCAAAATAATTAACACATAAGAAAAATATTAGAGGAGATGGCAAGGAGACAGGGGTTTATTTAAGGAAGAAACTGCTTCAGCAAGTATAAAACCAGCTAACTTTGTTAGAGGCATACTATATATATGACAAAAAACTCAATCTAATCACAAGTGTTGAGCAGAAACAACAATCAAGAAAGGCCACCACCACTGAAGGGACTGTGAAGAAAAAGATTTCAGAAGATACTAGAAAATGATGCTCTCTCAGGGATGGATAATACAGTATTACTTTATTCTATTTGATGATTCATAGTGACTATTTCATTCAGTACTAGGTATTACTTACTATATAAGATGATGTAGAAAAAGAAGAACATTCTTAGGAGAGTAAACACAATATTGAGTAAATGAAATGAACTTTATGTCATTGAAGTCCATGTTGTATGTGACGTTACATGAGATTTTGCTGAAGGAACTGATGATGTTTTACAAGAAAATAAGAAAATTTAGAGGGACCTGAGATGTCTTTTAGATATATGACTTGGCCTGCCTGAGCAGGGACATCAGTCTTCTCCTTTTCTTGGACTGAAAGTTATCCCATTGGTTTTGGTTGTAAGGCCTTCAGACTCAGATTAGAACTACATCACTGGTGCTTCTAGGTCTCCAGATCTGGGGACTTTGCTGAGCCTCTAGTAATTCTTTCTATAAATCTAATTCCTTGGATCTGTTTTTCTGGACCCCTGACTAATAGAGCAAATCACTACAATTTGAAAGCTTTCAAGAAACTTTGATTTTTTTACTTCTTCTTTTTCATGTCAATCATTAGAACGGTTTTCAGCTTCAGTCACTGCATATAACATTCATATTAATTTCCTTTGATATCACTATATGGGACGACTGAAGTCCTCCTCCAATTGCATTTCTGTTTCCTCTCATTTCAATCTGTTCTATTTTTGGCTGCTAGGCTAGTCTACACCCCAACCATAAAATAATGCTGATCATGTCAAATAATTTCAGTCGCCTCACATTTTCTACTTAATCAAATGCAAGTGTACTGGCCATTCAATAATATTGTGCATAAAACAGTTCCAGTTTAACAGAAGGAATAAAACTCTTCTTATTTAGATTCAAAATAATTAACACATAAGAAAAATATTAGAGGAGATGGCAAGGAGACAGGGGTTTATTTAAGGAAGAAACTGCTTCAGCAAGTATAAAACCAGCTAACTTTGTTAGAGGCATACTATATATATGACAAAAAACTCAATCTAATCACAAGTGTTGAGCAGAAACAACAATCAAGAAAGGCCACCACCACTGAAGGGACTGTGAAGAAAAAGATTTCAGAAGATACTAGAAAATGATGCTCTCTCAGGGATGGATAATACAGTATTACTTTATTCTATTTGATGATTCATAGTGACTATTTCATTCAGTACTAGGTATTACTTACTATATAAGATGATGTAGAAAAAGAAGAACATTCTTAGGAGAGTAAACACAATATTGAGTAAATGAAATGAACTTTATGTCATTGAAGTCCATGTTGTATGTGACGTTACATGAGATTTTGCTGAAGGAACTGATGATGTTTTACAAGAAAATAAGAAAATTTAGAGGGACCTGAGATGTCTTTTAGATATATAAAGAATAATCAAGAAGAAATATAATTTAACTTGTATGGTATGGCCCAGACAAGGACACTGGGACCAGTGGGAGAAAAGAAGATAGATTTGTGCTCAATGCAGAGAGAAGTTTCCTATAGTTAGTGCTGTCAAAGGTGGACTAGAGTACTTCAGGGAAGAATGAGTTTTCTATCATCAAAGGTTTTTTAATTTATTCTGAGAAGAATATTACAAGGTTAATTCAAACATCACTAAAAGACTGTTGAGCCACAAGACTTCTAAGGTGTCTTCCAAACTATGTTATCTAAGATTCCATCTTTCTAATGCAGATTTAGCCAAATCCCTTTGACTTTGGTAGCTCAGATGGTAAAGAATCTGCCTGCAATGCAGGAGACCTGAGTTCGATCCCTGGCACAGGAAGATATCCTGGAAAAGGGAATGGCAATCCACTCCGTTGTTCTTGCCAGGAGAATCCCATGGACAGACCATGGGGTCACAAAGAATCAAACACAACTGAGTGACTAAAAGGTTCCTACAAAATGTGACTACTGAAAATCTCTTATGTTTATACCTTACCAACATAATTCTTTGCTCAGGTTTTGTCCTTTTCCTGAAATGATCCTTGGCTGACACAGTCAGCAGCTTGAATGGTATCTAGATTATTCATCCTTATTGAATGTCTCCCAACTTAAGTACCTTCTCCTTATTATTCCAACTGGTGCATTTATATGAAAGAACTAGAATGAACATAACAGAACACTGAAAAATCTTTGTCTTATTTCTTTTCCCTCCTCCCCTCTCTCCCTTCCCTTCTTCCCTCCCCTTCCTCTTCTCCCCTTCCCTCTCTCTCTTCCTTTCAAGTTTAAATATAAATAGTTGATTGGGATAAGTTCTAGTGGTTCCAGTGGTGAAAGAAGGAAAAAAGACCAAATTGAAATAGAAAGAAGATATCGTTTTAATAGTCTTGAGGAGATGAATGAATTAAACTTACTTTAGGTTATTAATAAATTGGCAAATGTTATGACAGATTTAATAGCTATCATTTTTGAATAGTCAAAGGTGAAATCCCCAAGGACATAGCTCTGGGAATGATTATGTTTTACAAGAAAATAAGAAAATTTAGAGGGACCTGAGATGTCTTTTAGATATATAAAGAATAATCAAGAAGAAATATAATTTAACTTGTATGGTATGGCCCAGACAAGGACACTGGGACCAGTGGGAGAAAAGAAGATAGATTTGTGCTCAATGCAGAGAGAAGTTTCCTATAGTTAGTGCTGTCAAAGGTGGACTAGAGTACTTCAGGGAAGAATGAGTTTTCTATCATCAAAGGTTTTTTAATTTATTCTGAGAAGAATATTACAAGGTTAATTCAAACATCACTAAAAGACTGTTGAGCCACAAGACTTCTAAGGTGTCTTCCAAACTATGTTATCTAAGATTCCATCTTTCTAATGCAGATTTAGCCAAATCCCTTTGACTTTGGTAGCTCAGATGGTAAAGAATCTGCCTGCAATGCAGGAGACCTGAGTTCGATCCCTGGCACAGGAAGATATCCTGGAAAAGGGAATGGCAATCCACTCCGTTGTTCTTGCCAGGAGAATCCCATGGACAGACCATGGGGTCACAAAGAATCAAACACAACTGAGTGACTAAAAGGTTCCTACAAAATGTGACTACTGAAAATCTCTTATGTTTATACCTTACCAACATAATTCTTTGCTCAGGTTTTGTCCTTTTCCTGAAATGATCCTTGGCTGACACAGTCAGCAGCTTGAATGGTATCTAGATTATTCATCCTTATTGAATGTCTCCCAACTTAAGTACCTTCTCCTTATTATTCCAACTGGTGCATTTATATGAAAGAACTAGAATGAACATAACAGAACACTGAAAAATCTTTGTCTTATTTCTTTTCCCTCCTCCCCTCTCTCCCTTCCCTTCTTCCCTCCCCTTCCTCTTCTCCCCTTCCCTCTCTCTCTTCCTTTCAAGTTTAAATATAAATAGTTGATTGGGATAAGTTCTAGTGGTTCCAGTGGTGAAAGAAGGAAAAAAGACCAAATTGAAATAGAAAGAAGATATCGTTTTAATAGTCTTGAGGAGATGAATGAATTAAACTTACTTTAGGTTATTAATAAATTGGCAAATGTTATGACAGATTTAATAGCTATCATTTTTGAATAGTCAAAGGTGAAATCCCCAAGGACATAGCTCTGGGAATTGGAAGGGATTTTAAAGTGTACAGTCTTAAGGCAAGAAATTTACAATCAATCCATTCTTATGGCAGAGCCAAAAGCTATACCCCTATAAGAGTGAAAGAGAAAGGTAAAGGATAACTTTGGTATTATGTGGACCTTCCCAGGAAGAATATGGCAGACTGAAATGATATTTAACATCTACAAGATGCTTTTATGTACAAATTGTCATCTGATTATTACAATAATGAGGTAAACATTTTAATCTTTATTTGCAGATAAGGAAATTCAATGTCAGTGAGGCTAAATCATCAGGATCTTTAACATTCTATTCCAATAATTTCCCTCTGCAATATAAAAAAAAAAGATTTACTGGAGGTTTGCTATTAGTTTTTGAAAAATTCTGGCACCAAGCAAGAATTTTCCTTCCTTGCATGATAGTGCTAACTACAGAGGAAATAAGCTCAGAAATGTGGTATTATTAATACTGTTCCTACTAAGTAAACCAACTTCATCATTGAAAAATGAAAAGGAATCAGTGAATAAAACAGATAAGTGATTAGAAAGAAAAAAGAAAAGGAAAGAAAGGGGAAAAAAAGAATAAGAAATAGGGCTTAGCAGGGGATTGTGGATGGATGTTTGATTTTTAAGGAGGAAAGAACTACCATAAAACAAGCAGAGTCAATACAATGCTAAGATTTGTTTTTGCAGTTAGGAAGAAACTGGTAATAGCCAAATTTAAATGAATGCAAAAGAGGTGACCAAGGAGATGAAGTCCACTATTTTGAAAGATCTGGCCCTAAAGAAGGTGTTTGTTTATTGGTAGAAAAGGCAACGATGCAAGAGGGTTAAAGAAGTAGAATATTTAGAAGACAGGAAAAATAGCACAAAGAGACAGTAGGAGGAAAGAGGAGACTAGGGTAGCTGGTCTTATTGGAGCATTTCCATCAATCTTGGAACACTGTTTAGCCATCAGTACTAGTATTTATTTTAGGGAAGATAATCTGAAGCAGAGAAAAGGGAAGATGAAAATGCTGATGCCCAAGAAATCAAGCTTATAAGGCAGAGGAAAATGAGAAGAAACCAAGAGTATTTTGGCATTTACAAGCCTGAAAATAATGGGAAATTCTGTCATATGCATTATGGAATAAATATCAGATGTTTAGAACAAGTTAGATACAAGTATTTCCCAGCAGCAGCAAGGATTCAGTTCATATGAGAAAGCATGTAACACACACAGTGAAGCAATGGAAAAACAGACATAGAGAACAGATATATGGACATTGTGGGGTATGAACACAGTGGGTGGGAGGCATAGAGGGGTAACATGGAAACCTATACTATCATATGTGAAAAAGACAGCTATTGTCATTGCACTGTGGGAATAAGAGATCCTGCAGGGGCGGGGTGTGATGTCCTGGAGGGGTGGAATGGGGGGATTAGGAGCGGGGAGGGGGCCAGGGATATGCATATGACAGATCTGGGAACATACATGCCTATGAACAACAAAACTGTAAAAATTAAAAAAAAAAAAATAAATAAGAAAAAAAAAAAGAAAGCATGGCTTTGTTAGTTCTATGATTTTCTTTAGCAGTATCTTTGGGCACAGGAATATAAACAGAAATTAAATAGTGACTATTGCTCTGATCAGAGGTTTAGAAGGTGTTTTGTTTTGATACACCCTAAGAATGAGCTTCCAAGAGAGACCAACAAATCTCTCTAAAATCTCCAAGAACAGTGTAAGCAGTGAAGTTCTTTTGAGTACTATGATCCCACTAATGAAACTTCTGATCATCATACCTCAGATTTTTCTCCTCCAAATAGTTTTAAAAGAATACAGGTCATCCGTTCTAATCACCGTGTATTTTCCATTATTCCAAGTATAAATCTCTGCATACAGTAGGTGCTTAATAAATGTTTGCTAAATAATTCTAAGGCTTTGGAGCAACTGGAGCACCTTTAATAAAGCTTATGAATTTTCTGCTTAAAGATGCCCTCTCATCATTAATGGATTTGTTCACTATCTTCCTTACATGTTCTACTAAGCTAAATTCGCATACTCTTTGGCTCTAAAATCAATGTATATTTCGACTTCAGTAAGGTATGGTACCTGTAATTCACTGCAACTTATTTTAAGCCTGTCATACAAAATACATAAGAAACTTTGTTAGACTCCAACATTTTATGATGCTTTGATATTTAAAAAAAAAATTCTCTTAAAATTTCAGACTACTAACCCTTCAGCAATTCATTTCTTTCTTAAGAAGCAATCACTTCAACCAAACCAAACAAAACAACAGAAATAGAAATGATCAATTTATTTAAACTGTAAATTTGTTATCAGTTTCATAATAAAGACAAAAAAAAGTAGACTGTAATTTTTTTCTCCTGCTGAATATTGTTGAAATCTTCTCTTATAATTTGGAAGCTTTCTACATTTCTCAGAACTTCTACATAGATAATGTTTCACAATTTGTCATTCTTAATTTTCTTCATACATAAAAGAAAAATGAGCCCTACAGTGATCCCTTAGCTTGGAGTCTGTCTTTCTATTAATATAGGGAAAAAGAGTCTAAATTTTTACTTTGAGACTACAGACAGTAGGAAACATTTCCATGTTAATTTTCACATATAGTTTCTTCAACCTGGGTTTTATAAAAACTTAATGGAAAATACTGGAATACATAAAGTTGGCTGACACGTTTTGGAACTCTTAGATGCCTTGAATAATTATTGAGATCTTTAGGTTATTATGTGTACCAAGTCTTTTAAGGTCCATCTACCTCTATTTTCCATTTAAAGGAGAACTTGGTCCTTGTGACTTCAGAAAGGACAAGCCCCAAGGTCCCAGCTGCGTCTCCCTTTTATCCCCTAATCTGAGTCATCTCGCTCACCTCCTAAGGCCACATATCTCTTGCTGTTCTCTGTTGCATAAAGTGGCCTTTATGCTTCAGAAAATTTAAAGGTCATTTTCCTTTCTTTGAAAGCTCACTACGTTTTGTTACTTACAGTGTCAGTTTGCGTAAAATAAAACATAGAGGTGAATTGCTATTCTACTCGTGATAACCAAAGCTTTGGGGAGTACCTCTGAGAGTTGTTTTCAACCCTGGGTCACAATACAAGTGTCCCAGACTGAGTCCCTATCCCTTTTAAACACCATAAAATATAACCCAACAATGCCATAGTATTCCTGGTGTGAAATGAAAGTTGTTCCATAAGAAATTGTTTCATCATAGAAAACATTTATGAAGAAGAAAAGAACTGAGCTCACTGAATAAACAAGGAAAGTTAGGATAGGCCTAAATGATTTTGCTCTCCAAAGCTGAGTTCTTAAAAAGATTCTGAGAAATTAACACCCACGACAGTTTCATGGTAAGATAAATCATTAGATATTTACCTAAAGTGGAGTCTTCTGGTAAAATCAGTTTCATAATAAAGACAAAAAAAAGTAGTCTGTAATTTTTTTCTCCTGCTGAATATTGTTGAAATCTTCTCTTATAATTTGGAAGCTTTCTACATTTCTCAGAACTTCTACATAGATAATGTTTCACAATTTGTCATTCTTAATTTTCTTCATACATAAAAGAAAAATGAGCCCTACAGTGATCCCTTAGTTTGGGAGTCTGTCTTTCTATTAATATAGGGAAAAGAGTCTAAATTTTTACTTTGAGACTACAGACAGTAGGAAACATTTCCATGTTAATTTTCACATATAGTTTCTTCAACCTGGGTTTTATAAAAACTTAATGGAAAATACTGGAATACATAAAGTTGGCTGACACGTTTTGGAACTCTTAGATGCCTTGAATAATTATTGAGATCTTTAGGTTATTATGTGTACCAAGTCTTTTAAGGTCCATCTACCTCTATTTTCCATTTAAAGGAGAACTTGGTCCTTGTGACTTCAGAAAGGACAAGCCCCAAGGTCCCAGCTGCGTCTCCCTTTTATCCCCTAATCTGAGTCATCTCGCTCACCTCCTAAGGCCACATATCTCTTGCTGTTCTCTGTTGCATAAAGTGGCCTTTATGCTTCAGAAAATTTAAAGGTCATTTTCCTTTCTTTGAAAGCTCACTACGTTTTGTTACTTACAGTGTCAGTTTGCGTAAAATAAAACATAGAGGTGAATTGCTATTCTACTCGTGATAACCAAAGTTTTGGGGGAGTACCTCTGAGAGTTGTTTTCAACCCTGGGTCACAATACAAGTGTCCCAGACTGAGTCCCTATCCCTTTTAAACACCATAAAATATAACCCAACAATGCCATAGTATTCCTGGTGTGAAATGAAAGTTGTTCCATAAGAAATTGTTTCATCATAGAAAACATTTATGAAGAAGAAAAGAACTGAGCTCACTGAATAAACAAGGAAAGTTAGGATAGGCCTAAATGATTTTGCTCTCCAAAGCTGAGTTCTTAAAAAGATTCTGAGAAATTAACACCCACGACAGTTTCATGGTAAGATAAATCATTAGATATTTACCTAAAGTGGAGTCTTCTGTGGTAAATAGAAAGCAACAGGCTATACCTTACAAAGTTCTTTTTGTTTTGTACCTCTTCTGTTGTCAGTAAGATCTTATAAAAAGTTATATCTTTTCTAAAGCTGCAAAGTACATTTTCCCAACCTGATAGCCCTGTAGCTTTATAAAACTGCACTTCAATCCATTATTTTATAATCATTACATATCTGAATGCTGCCTTTTCTCCATTTGCTTACATTAACTGGTTACTAATTACACAAAATGAATACTGATTGGAAGGTCTATTTGTCATGACTTCTGATTGGCTAGTTGTTCAGAAGCATGAAGGTCACTTGCTGAGTTGTTCTGTACTCTAGTCAACATTGTCCCATATTCTCTTGCAGTCCTGATTTTTAACAACATTATTTAACATCAAAAACAAAAACAAAAAACCAAAAAAGCCAAATGCACACATAAGAATTCCAACCAAAACGCAAAAGGTTTCCTCCTAAGCTGAGGAAGAGCTCCAGCTATGGAAATTACTTTACTCTTTGTCTGGCCCTTTCCCAGAGTCAACAAGGAAACCTTCACAGAGATATCTAAAAAAGCCCAACCTTCATTGTGACCAGGTGTATAATGAGAAAGGTGTCACTAATGGTGAAAAAGTGTAAATTGGAGGTCCAAAGTGTACTGATTTTATCCACATTTACGATTGTGGTGAAATGCCTTCATATTTTATTCCTCTCTGAAGAAAAGACAAGCTAGAGGATAAAACTTCATTATCATCACCAATATATTCTTCAGCCAAAGGATAGAGGTGAGACATTTCAAAGCTTTCATCAACTGTTATTGGAGAACTAGAGGCTGTAACACCTTTATGCAACCGGTGGATGCGCATAAAGGATGAACTCTGTGTAAAGAAGAAAACATTTGCAGACAGAAACACAGAGATGGGAGGGGGCTGTAGGAGATGCAGATGGTATGACTCCTCTTCAGGAGACACAGTTGTCAAGTTCTCTAGCTCCATATCTCAGGAACTAAGCTTCCAAATCATCTGGATGCCTATCACTACCTCACACTGATTTTGAACATTGTCTTATAGGAAAAAGATTTCTTAATCAAATATTTAATTATTTATCTTAAATGAAAGGAGGGGAATCCTCCAGATGACCCATGATTATTCTGGGACAAAAGTTAATGAAACAGCTGAGAAATAAGACACCCTCCCAAGAGGTTCTTGGGGTCTCAAATTCCCATTTGTGATGCTCTGGTTTCTCAGTTTTTCAGCCTCTTCCGGTGTTAGTTTCCCCTCTTTTTTGTTCACTTCTTCCTTTGCCTCTCTTAGCCTCCATCTCCCATTCCTCCAGCCTCTCCAATTACTAGCAGTGCTGATTGTATTTCTCGTCTTTCTCTTTTTATCTCCCTCACTGTCTCAGCCAGGGCTTTTCAGGTACCTTAGATTCTTTATTTTTAACTGCTTCTTCCTTTTCTGTTTATCTGCCTGTCACTGTCTTTGCTTGCCTCAGTCTCCTCCTGCGGGCGAATCTTTATCTGTTTTCTCAGTCTTAACCAATCACTTTTTCCCCCTTTTTTCTTAGTCTTTTTTTTTTTTTTTTCCTTTAAATATAGTCTAAGGCAAAGTATGAATAGTTTGTCAGAGAGGTCTTTTGAGATTCTATTTAAAAACAAAACTATGGAAAACCAAACTTTTCAAGATCCT
This sequence comes from Tragulus kanchil, assembly GCA_022376925.1. NCBI lineage: Eukaryota > Metazoa > Chordata > Mammalia > Artiodactyla > Tragulidae > Tragulus > Tragulus kanchil. The sequence goes on from JAIOJX010000028.1 coordinate 181,042,893, forward strand.
TTTCTTGCTGCCCTCACTCAATGCAAAGTACAACAAAAACCACAACCCCAGCTAAAAATTGGCTTTCTGAGACATGAAAAGGAACACAGAGATGGATTATTTCAGGCATTATAGGAGGACTCTAACACATAAGGTGACATTTAATAGTATGAATACATTAATGGCTAAATTGCAAATACATTCTGTTTTCAGGCTTTGTGCTATTAGTGTTAAGATTTCTGATGATCATACATTGAGCCAATACATATTTACAGAGAGGAACGTTCTCTCTGTTCCTATGAGGAACGTTTTCTAGGATATGTAGTTAACATTTACCAAGAGATGATTTGGGGCCTTCAAGGAGAAAGATGACAGGAAAGAGAAGAATCCCTAAACAGGTAAAGGTAGAACCACAGGAATGTTCTCTGTGTCAACACAAAGGTAGCAGTATTAACATGAGGGCAATAGGAAATGATGAATGGTGTTTACACAGAAATGGCACCTGACTAACTTGTGTTAGAAAACAATCACTTTATAGCCATGCAAATGAAAACAAAAAAAATGCACTAGCTTGACCCATGATTATTCTGGGACAAATTTCAGCTGAGAAATAAGACACCCTCCCAAGAGGTTCTTGGGGTCTCAAATTCCCATTTGTGATGCTCTGGTTTCTCAGTTTTTCAGCCTCTTCCGGTGTTAGTTTCCCCTCTTTTTTGTTCACTTCTTCCTTTGCCTCTCTTAGCCTCCATCTCCCATTCCTCCAGCCTCTCCAATTACTAGCAGTGCTGATTGTATTTCTCGTCTTTCTCTTTTTATCTCCCTCACTGTCTCAGCCAGGGCTTTTCAGGTACCTTAGATTCTTTATTTTTAACTGCTTCTTCCTTTTCTGTTTATCTGCCTGTCACTGTCTTTGCTTGCCTCAGTCTCCTCCTGCGGGCGAATCTTTATCTGTTTTCTCAGTCTTAACCAATCACTTTTTCCCCTTTCTTCTTAGTCTTTTTTTTTTTTTTTTCCTTTAAATATAGTCTAAGGCAAAGTATGAATAGTTTGTCAGAGAGGTCTTTTGAGATTCTATTTAAAAACAAAACTATGGAAAACCAAACTTTTCAAGATCCTTTTCTTGCTGCCCTCACTCAATGCAAAGTACAACAAAAACCACAACCCCAGCTAAAAATTGGCTTTCTGAGACATGAAAAGGAACACAGAGATGGATTATTTCAGGCATTATAGGAGGACTCTAACACATAAGGTGACATTTAATAGTATGAATACATTAATGGCTAAATTGCAAATACATTCTGTTTTCAGGCTTTGTGCTATTAGTGTTAAGATTTCTGATGATCATACATTGAGCCAATACATATTTACAGAGAGGAACGTTCTCTCTGTTCCTATGAGGAACGTTTTCTAGGATATGTAGTTAACATTTACCAAGAGATGATTTGGGGCCTTCAAGGAGAAAGATGACAGGAAAGAGAAGAATCCCTAAACAGGTAAAGGTAGAACCACAGGAATGTTCTCTGTGTCAACACAAAGGTAGCAGTATTAACATGAGGGCAATAGGAAATGATGAATGGTGTTTACACAGAAATGGCACCTGACTAACTTGTGTTAGAAAACAATCACTTTATAGCCATGCAAATGACAAACTGGAGAAATGTCTGAGAAGAGGGAGGAAAACCAGTTTAGAGACTTCAAGAGTAGTCTAAGTGCTAAGACATAATAAGTGTTTTAAAAAGGCAGAGAAGAAGTTAAGACTAATTCAAGCAATGATAGAAAGATAAGCACAGAGACAAGTTGGGTATGAGGAAAACAGGAAGAGCCTGGGATGACACTCTTCTGTCTTGAGTGAATGATGGTGCCACAATTTCATTGTTAGTTTTTAAAAACCTTGGGCCACCATGAACAGAAGTTGAGCTTCAAAAGTTGTGTAATCTCCAAAGAGAGCATATGTCCAAATTCATGTTGCAGGTGTCATCAAGAAAACGGTGGGGGAGTGATGGCCCCTGACCTCTCACAGAGAGCAGATCTAAGAGCCCCTGAGGAAAAAAAAAGTGCACAAGAACACAAGATCAGAGGGACTCAGCAATCACCAGGTGGGGGGCACAGGGTTCTTACAGCATAACAGCCTATAGCATTGTCCCTGACCAGTATGCATCTCCCATTTATCTCTCTTCCCACTGAAACAGTTTCTTGTGATTATACCATCTCTGCTCCATCACTGTGCATGAGGGTATACATGAGGGAAGAAGGGAGAGGAAGCTGTGAAATGTGAGCTGCACACAGTGAGTGGGTTGTCTCTAAGGGGAGATGGATCATCATGGTATTCTGTGTGAAGAAAGAAGTCTGTGACTATTTGGAAGCTAGAAGGGCCAACTTTGGCAGAGAAAATGTTTTGTGTTTACTGTGTCTCATTTCATTTACTTCTTTCTGAAATCACATGTTTAGTCTTCTCTCCAGTCAGGTAGGGTCACAAGAGTGAGTTCTGGCCAATAAATTGTGAGTGAATGTGAAGTGTTCCTCTTCTGGGCAGAGGTGGTTATGAGCTAGTGGTCTGCCCTCATCATAGTGATCTTGGAGGCCATGTTTCCAGGATGGCAGAGCTACAAGGTGGAGAGGAATGGTAGGTACACATAGGACTGTAACATGAGGGTGGTATACCTTTTTTATTGTGCTAAGCCACTGAGATTTCAGGGGTCACAAAAGAGTCAGACATGACTTAGTGACTAAGCCTCACCAAATCTATAACATAATTAGAATCAATATCCTCAAAATCTAGAAGACATTCATCAAATAGAACATGGTTTTATAATGTTTCACTTATATAAACGTTTCTTGGATAATTTGGGAATTCCTATTCATATTATCATACATTAGGACCTATTTTATCTATATATCAAGTTCTGCATCATACCTACAAATGGTGCTTCTAATATAGAATTTTTAATATATATATATATTTTGTAATCATGAAAACATGTTTGAATACAGAGCTTTTTTTTCTAATAAACAACTGCATGAAATGGCTCCCCGTGCAAAAATCTTCAAATTCTCCAAATTCCTCCAGCTAGTCAGAACTTTTGCTTTCCTTCTAAGTTTCTCTGCACATAGGACAATAGGAAATTGTAGGTCTGTGATGTTTTTAAAGCTAAATATGTATTTCCTTTCTACTCTCACTCTGAATGACTTTCCAATCTGTAATGTCTACATTGTCCCTTCTCCTCTATAAATACGAGAAGATCCATCCCATCCAAAAGCTATCTAACTGCGAGAAATGTAAACCACTACAATGGGAAACTTCTGTATTCCTTGATTTTGGGGGGGGGGTGGGGTGGAGAGGGAGGGGGGCAGGCAGGCCACTTCTATTGGTCTTTCGTTTATCTATTTTCATCCATCTTTGTCGCATCGTGGCAGCCTCTGTTGTCGCAGAGCACCAGCTCTGGGCGCATGCGCTCCAGAGCTCCGGCTCGGTAATTGGACACATCGATCCAGCTGCTCCATGGCACGTGGGGTCTTCCCAGGCTAGGGATCGAACCGGCGCTGCTTGCACTGCAAGGCGGTGTCCTTACCCACTGGACCACCAGGGAAGCCCTTCCTTGATTTTAGTGAGAAAAAAATCACATAAAAATTTTCACTTCAAATGCTCCCAAATGGATAACTTGTCATTCTAAGCTATTATATTTCACTTTAAAATGACATCGTTAATTGGCTTCTTATAGCATTCTATTTGATCTCATATTCACATGGAAACAACAAGCTTACTGAAAAGAGTAGTAGCAAGGCAGCAATGAGTGCTCTCAAGCTTGCTTCTGGAATTAGTTAAAATATTGGCTATCAAAGCAGAGAAGAGAATGGCCCCAAGGTAAGAATTTCTTGATAATGATTAACTGTGGGTACATTGAGCACAAACCCTTCAGAAAGAACATAGTCTTGAAAATTAGAGAACCATAAATGCATGGTTTTCTAAGTCCCTTCATTTTTATTAGGAAAACAATACTTTCAATTATCAACATGGCTAATATTTTCCGAGCTCCAAGTTGATAAGGGTTCTTGTGGTTAGCTGAGTTAGGAGAAACATCATCCTGCAGTTATTGCTTATTTTCATCCACACTTTCTATTTTGTTCTCTTTCTTCTGTTGTTATGACTGTCTAAATATGTATTTGAAAACAATGAAAACTTTTCACCCTGCAGACAATTTTGATTCCCTTTGCCTTGCAGTTTCCCCTTCTCACCAATAAAACTATAGCATTTTTCTAAATGAGAAGAGCACAGTGATATCAAACAGAACACTCATTTCTTAAAGGGTATTCAATTTTAACACTAAATGAGTTGTTCTGAGAATGAGAGTACAGTTCAAGTCATGTGGTAAATAGAACTGAAGAAAGTGAAAGAAATTCACAGGGAGAGAAAAGAAGGGGAAAAGTGGGAAAGGTGAATAGCTTATGTTCTGTGTGTAATATAAATAGAGAAAATAAATGCTGGCTACGTCCTTGGTGGTTTTCTATTTCATGGAAAGAACAACCATCACAATTATTGTTTTCCTCATACTCCATCCAATATACCTAGAAGGCACTTCTTTCTAAGAAGATACTGGTAATTTGACAAATATCAGGAGCTGATAAGCAGTACTTTTAGTTTGTACTAATAACAAAGCTTGATACTGGGCCCTACATTAGTACATAATGTAATAATGTACATTATTATAGTATATTAACTATACATTATTATGTGCATTATTATAGTACATTAATTATATTAATGTACATTATTGCATTAATATAATACATTAGTATTATATCTGGCTACTGACATCTAAAAAGGCACCCAAATCTTCTTCTTTTTTTTTTTTTAAAGATTTATTTATTTATTTTTGGTGGGGGAGGGGTGGGGAGGGAGGGGAGCAGGCGGGCCACTTCTATTGGTCTTTCATTTGTCCATTTTCATCCATCTTTATTCTTTAGCCCATGTGGGCCTCCCATCGCGGTGGCCTCTGTTGTCACAGAGCACTGGCTCTGGGAGCATGCGCTCTAGAGCTCTGGCTCGGTAGTTGGACACATCGGTCCAGGTGCTCCGTGGCACGTGGAATCTTCCCAGGCCAGGGATCGAACCGGCGCCCCTTGCACTGCATGGCGGTGTCCTTACCCACTGGACCACCAGGGAAGCCCCAAAGGCACCCAAATCTTCTTGTTGGAGCTCTTTTTCTCTTTGTCCATCTGTTGATAATTAAAGTATTCCATCAAGAAACTAGATCATACTAATATAACCAGTCTCCTTTGTAGTGCTACAGGAAAAAAACCACTTTGTTAGAATTCCTGAGTTCAGTCTGATACATCTTTATTGTTAGTAACCCAGGAATACTGTATAAGGGTTTGTAGACTGTCTATATCCAGAAGGAAATCATTGTCATTTTGGCAATATATCTTGACACTAGAGTTGCTTTCTTCAATTCTTAGATGTAACATAGACTGGACAGGGCTGCTTGTTTTGTAGTCCCAGTTTTCAGCAGTTAATATTCATAAAGATAAACTGATCAAATCTAGGCTGTGGACTTGGAGCAAGTTAGAGTGACTCAGAAACAGTCCAGAATCCTTTAAGATGCATCAGATACCTAGCAAAAGGATCAAAAAGAGTATCTCATGCATCAGTTAGCGCTACAATATAAGTGGAGAGAAGTCTTTGCATAGGATGAACATTAAGAACCAGCCTTAAGATCAAGTGAGGTTTCTGAACTGTGTTGAGATGACACATAAGGGATCCAGTCTCTAAGCAGCCTCCATCCAGCTGACGGTGGTTTTAAAAACATCCCTTTATTGATTCCTCCTTGAAACGTAATCCAGTCAGTCAGATAAAAATCACCTTACACTTGAGTCTTATTTGTCATAATTATGCATCTTTAGGGTTTCATAATGACTGATTTAATCACTCTGCCGTTTAGAGGACTATAACAGCCAATCATGATAATAGGTTTGGTATTTGGTAGGAACCATTTAACGCCCAAGAGCCCTTATTTTGAGCCTCTAGCTGCTACTTCAACTTGACAGGCAGCTTCTGATTAGCACGCTTTGCAAAACCTTTGGTAAAAAGCTCATTTCATTTAAATAAACTTTGTGACCTAGTAGTAGGCATGTTGTCTTGCAAACAAGGTCACCATATGAGAGAAGTTTTCTTGAATATACTTATTCTCTTCCTGGTCATCCATTATAACAGTCTGAACACACCAATCAGTTTCTAGTCCCTTGGGAATTCCAAGTGTAGCTTGGTTCTAACAGGTGGCTGATAAGGTACTGAGACTTCCAAACAAGCCTTGTCATTGTCATTTAGTGATATTGCAAACGTCATGAGCTATGTCCATCTACAAAAATCCAGCTTCCTATCATCAAAAGCATTTTCCAATAACTTGTCACACTAACATGATGAAAAACAGCATAGGATGTTAGGACATTTGTTTTCTGCCTTCTGTGGACATAAGGATAATCCAGAGGATATGTTTTAAATGTAGATCCTTAGGGTTTATCCACAGAGACTCTTATTTATTATGTCCGGGATGGTCCCTTGCAAAACTCCATTTAGCAAGCACCTCAGTGATTTCCATATAACTAGCACAGGATCGCATCTTAAGAATTATTGTATAAGATCTGTTACTGGTAGGTTGGCTTACAGGTAGGTAAAGATATTTTAGCATTTTATCTTAATGAATTGATAAAATGGTTTTCCATTTTAAGTTTTTTCTGCCTCTGCCACCATCCCCTCTAAAAAAATTCCTTTTCTAAACTATTTTGTAAATGAGTGAGGACATTTGATTTCCTTAGGGAAAAAAAAGAAGGTAAGAAAATATAGAGCTTTTGTAATTACATTTAAAAGTATTTTTGGAAAGCTTTGCTTGCCAAAATCATAACTCAAATTTTATTAGATGTGAACATTAAGAACCAGCCTTAAGATCAAGTGAGGTTTCTGAACTGTGTTGAGATGACACATAAGGGATCCAGTCTCTAAGCAGCCTCCATCCAGCTGACGGTGGTTTTAAAAACATCCCTTTATTGATTCCTCCTTGAAACGTAATCCAGTCAGTCAGATAAAAATCACCTTACACTTGAGTCTTATTTGTCATAATTATGCATCTTTAGGGTTTCATAATGACTGATTTAATCACTCTGCCGTTTAGAGGACTATAACAGCCAATCATGATAATAGGTTTGGTATTTGGTAGGAACCATTTAACGCCCAAGAGCCCTTATTTTGAGCCTCTAGCTGCTACTTCAACTTGACAGGCAGCTTCTGATTAGCACGCTTTGCAAAACCTTTGGTAAAAAGCTCATTTCATTTAAATAAACTTTGTGACCTAGTAGTAGGCATGTTGTCTTGCAAACAAGGTCACCATATGAGAGAAGTTTTCTTGAATATACTTATTCTCTTCCTGGTCATCCATTATAACAGTCTGAACACACCAATCAGTTTCTAGTCCCTTGGGAATTCCAAGTGTAGCTTGGTTCTAACAGGTGGCTGATAAGGTACTGAGACTTCCAAACAAGCCTTGTCATTGTCATTTAGTGATATTGCAAACGTCATGAGCTATGTCCATCTACAAAAATCCAGCTTCCTATCATCAAAAGCATTTTCCAATAACTTGTCACACTAACATGATGAAAAACAGCATAGGATGTTAGGACATTTGTTTTCTGCCTTCTGTGGACATAAGGATAATCCAGAGGATATGTTTTAAATGTAGATCCTTAGGGTTTATCCACAGAGACTCTTATTTATTATGTCCGGGATGGTCCCTTGCAAAACTCCATTTAGCAAGCACCTCAGTGATTTCCATATAACTAGCACAGGATCGCATCTTAAGAATTATTGTATAAGATCTGTTACTGGTAGGTTGGCTTACAGGTAGGTAAAGATATTTTAGCATTTTATCTTAATGAATTGATAAAATGGTTTTCCATTTTAAGTTTTTTCTGCCTCTGCCACCATCCCCTCTAAAAAAATTCCTTTTCTAAACTATTTTGTAAATGAGTGAGGACATTTGATTTCCTTAGGGAAAAAAAAGAAGGTAAGAAAATATAGAGCTTTTGTAATTACATTTAAAAGTATTTTTGGAAAGCTTTGCTTGCCAAAATCATAACTCATAGTATAGTGTTTCATTTTAAGATGTGGGTTGGAGTACCATCTATGGCATCCATTAGATTTTAGTTATTTAACCTTCTATTTAACCTTCTAATCCTTAATATCCTCATCTGTAAAATATGAATATTTCTTATAGAACTCCATAAAAATTATATATAATTATATTTATGCACATACATATAAGATATATAACAGAGTATATATATAAGATTATATATACATATAAGATTACATACGTGTGTATGTGTGTATATATGTGTATGTATATATATATACATATGTGTGTGTGTGTGTGTGTGTATATATATATATATATATATATATATATATATATATATATATATACATACACACATATGTTAGCAAAGTACTTGACCCAGGGTAATCTTATGACTTGATTGTAATTATTAAAGGACTAGAAAGAAATGTTAACATCTTTGAATACCTTTATCTGGGAGAAGAAAGATGTGGCTTCTAGTTACTCTCTCTCTGACTTAGCCTCCTGGTCCTTCTTATAAGAAAACTAGCATAAAACTAGAGAAGAAAGAAGCACCATTTGAACCCCGATGACAAGCTCTGGAGGGAATGCCACGGGACTGTACTGCAGGTGGCTAAGTGTGCTGAGGTTGGCCCACGCCTAGCAGTACCACCGCAAGCTCAGATGGCAGGAATACAGCAGTGCCCTGCTCTAGGGTAAAGCAGATCATCTGGAACTGTCTCCTTTTCCCCACTCACGTTTGTTCCTGCACGTTACTAGGCTGTTGTTGTTGGGTTTTTTTGGCTCACAGATAACCCAGTGTCTTGTTCTGAAAGGGAGCTGATGGAGGTGGATAACATGGCTGTAGGAACTATCTTTGCCGTCAGTATAGTTTGAGAAGAAAATATGCAGCACACACAACTTGTTAGCCTTTTAGGCTTACAGGTAGGTAAAGATATTTTAGCATTTTATCTTAATGAATTGATAAAATGGTTTTCCATTTTAAGTTTTTCTGCCTCTGCCACCATCCCTCTAAAAATTCCTTTTCTAAACTATTTTGTAAATGAGTGAGGACATTTGATTTCCTTAGGGAAAAAAAAGAAGGTAAGAAAATATAGAGCTTTTGTAATTACATTTAAAAGTATTTTTGGAAAGCTTTGCTTGCCAAAATCATAACTCATAGTATAGTGTTTCATTTTAAGATGTGGGTTGGAGTACCATCTATGGCATCCATTAGATTTTAGTTATTTAACCTTCTATTTAACCTTCTAATCCTTAATATCCTCATCTGTAAAATATGAATATTTCTTATAGAACTCCATAAAAATTATATATAATTATATTTATGCACATACATATAAGATATATAACAGAGTATATATATAAGATTATATATACATATAAGATTACATACGTGTGTATGTGTGTATATATGTGTATGTATATATATATACATATGTGTGTGTGTGTGTGTATATATATATATATATATATATATATATACACATACATATACATATATATACATACACACATATGTTAGCAAAGTACTTGACCCAGGGTAATCTTATGACTTGATTGTAATTATTAAAGGACTAGAAAGAAATGTTAACATCTTTGAATACCTTTATCTGGGAGAAGAAAGATGTGGCTTCTAGTTACTCTCTCTCTGACTTAGCCTCCTGGTCCTTCTTATAAGAAAACTAGCATAAAACCAGAGAAGAAAGAAGCACCATTTGAACCCCGATGACAAGCTCTGGAGGGAATGCCACGGGACTGTACTGCAGGTGGCTAAGTGTGCTGAGGTTGGCCCACGCCTAGCAGTACCACCGCAAGCTCAGATGGCAGGAATACAGCAGTGCCCTGCTCTAGGGTAAAGCAGATCATCTGGAACTGTCTCCTTTTCCCCACTCACGTTTGTTCCTGCACGTTACTAGGCTGTTGTTGTTGGGTTTTTTTGGCTCACAGATAACCCAGTGTCTTGTTCTGAAAGGGAGCTGATGGAGGTGGATAACATGGCTGTAGGAACTATCTTTGCCGTCAGTATAGTTTGAGAAGAAAATATGCAGCACACACAACTTTGTTAGCACATCCTTTGCAAAGCACGGCAGCTGAAGAACAAAACACATTGGGCTGTTTTCCCCAGATCACATGTCCCCGTCCCCCAGCCTAGTATGACACAGTTGGGGACCTGATCAAAATGGTTGCCTGAGTCCTCATTTTTGATGACAGCTGTGGTTAATAAGGTCAAAAGGTGGGTGAGGGTACCCTGCCGATGACTGACAGAATTGGAACCCTCCCCAGGGTTAAAAGTCTTTCCTGATGTGGCTGCTGGTCTTCTTGCTTTAGAGTTCTGAGAATCGATATTTGGGCTCCTACAGGGAGTAAGATGGTCAAAGACACCCTTTTCGTCTTGTATCTGGCTTAAAGGCAAAGTAAATGAGACCACTGAGTGGATTCAGTCATTTGAAGCCTTAGAGATGAGTCTTCTCATAGGATGCAAATAAATACTAGAAAGTTTCTTTTGCAAAACATTTTCTTCATTGAATACTTTTTAAAAATGTATTTGTTCTGTGCATTGACAGCCCTCCTTCCTTTGTGGTGGGCTTATGACATGATGTTGGCATAACTCATAAGATGATGAAAGGGTAACAATGGAACAACTTGAAGTAAAAGTAAATTTACAGCAACTCAAAGCTGTCTAGAGGTGGATAATTGAGCCATGCCTTGACGTGACTACTCATAAATTTATTTGCTGCATGGATTAAAGCTGTGTGTCAGTGTAACACTGACCTCCACCTGCAGTCATAGGATTTGAGAATTCACTGGAGACCTTTTCTAGAAGAAAGAAGCACCATTTGAACCCCGATGACAAGCTCTGGAGGGAATGCCACGGGACTGTACTGCAGGTGGCTAAGTGTGCTGAGGTTGGCCCACGCCTAGCAGTACCACCGCAAGCTCAGATGGCAGGAATACAGCAGTGCCCTGCTCTAGGGTAAAGCAGATCATCTGGAACTGTCTCCTTTTCCCCACTCACGTTTGTTCCTGCACGTTACTAGGCTGTTGTTGTTGGGTTTTTTTGGCTCACAGATAACCCAGTGTCTTGTTCTGAAAGGGAGCTGATGGAGGTGGATAACATGGCTGTAGGAACTATCTTTGCCGTCAGTATAGTTTGAGAAGAAAATATGCAGCACACACAACTTTGTTAGCACATCCTTTGCAAAGCACGGCAGCTGAAGAACAAAACACATTGGGCTGTTTTCCCCAGATCACATGTCCCCGTCCCCCAGCCTAGTATGACACAGTTGGGGACCTGATCAAAATGGTTGCCTGAGTCCTCATTTTTGATGACAGCTGTGGTTAATAAGGTCAAAAGGTGGGTGAGGGTACCCTGCCGATGACTGACAGAATTGGAACCCTCCCCAGGGTTAAAAGTCTTTCCTGATGTGGCTGCTGGTCTTCTTGCTTTAGAGTTCTGAGAATCGATATTTGGGCTCCTACAGGGAGTAAGATGGTCAAAGACACCCTTTTCGTCTTGTATCTGGCTTAAAGGCAAAGTAAATGAGACCACTGAGTGGATTCAGTCATTTGAAGCCTTAGAGATGAGTCTTCTCATAGGATGCAAATAAATACTAGAAAGTTTCTTTTGCAAAACATTTTCTTCATTGAATACTTTTTAAAAATGTATTTGTTCTGTGCATTGACAGCCCTCCTTCCTTTGTGGTGGGCTTATGACATGATGTTGGCATAACTCATAAGATGATGAAAGGGTAACAATGGAACAACTTGAAGTAAAAGTAAATTTACAGCAACTCAAAGCTGTCTAGAGGTGGATAATTGAGCCATGCCTTGACGTGACTACTCATAAATTTATTTGCTGCATGGATTAAAGCTGTGTGTCAGTGTAACACTGACCTCCACCTGCAGTCATAGGATTTGAGAATTCACTGGAGACCTCTTCTCTGCTTCTCTTTCCATCTACCTGGCTCCCACTGGTTGTATGCATGGTGGCAAATTCTCCAGCACTCGGTTTTAGGTTTCTAAGCTTGATATAACATGAAGCTAATTGACCTCAAAGCTATGCATGGTTCAATGTCCTATTCTGTAACAAATCAGTCTTTGTAGAGCACAGAGATTCTTGAGACAAAAGAAACAAACAACAATTCCCCTAAAGTTTTCCAGTGGCAGTTTGAATATCTGACGTAAATCTGGGCTCAGCTCCAATGTAAAATCCAACATGATCCATTGACAACCTTGAAAGTATTAGGAAAAATTCTACTTTTGTTTTTCATTCCAACTGCTGTGCTACCTATGGCCATGAATCCCTCTGACCTGTGGCGCATCTAGGAGATGTAAGAAATTTAGTATTCCATAAAAGAATCAATCTCTCAAAAATTCTGACTATATTACATAGGTTCAGATACTCTTATTAACATTTAATGATTATGTAAACTAAATTCACCTATTCCTCTTTGGAAATTTGCTAGTAACTTGTCTCTTGAAAGTTTTCAAAGTTATGACACTTCATGCTAATTTAATTTTTTTTTTATTTTCATGACTGTTTTCCCTGTGGTCCTAAAGGAACAGATTTTATTTTTCATTATGAAGATTAATGTACTTTTTTTTTTTTTACCTTCTGCCCTGATACTTATGACATTTTTGTAATGGTGGTATTTAAAGAATTTTTTAATGTAAAAACTCAGGTATCTCTTAAAATGTAAAACAATCATGTTTCTCCCATCCTTTCCCCTTTGCTTACTGGTATGCACTGTTTTTATTCCTGACAAATGTATGAATCAAAACCAAAATGTTGATTTATGTCAGCAAAGGCCTGTTATACTTAAAAAGATGGTGCTCATGGGTCAAATGAGTATAGACTCAGAAAAAAAAAATGTACAGATGATTTTCAAAGTTTGAGTTTTGTTTGAGAGTCTATCAATTACAAGTTCAAGTCCCACAGTTTCCACATGGTGGAAGTTGGAACAAATTAACTTTTGTTGTTGTTCCCCCACCAATCCCTTTAATACGGAAATAACCAGCAGCCGCCTAGGGCTCTGGCCGTGACAATAACAATTAGGAAAGTGACTTCCTGAATGTCAGAGTGACTTCAGCTGCCTGCATCTGCTGTTCTTTAGCATCTGAGCTACAAGGGAAGCCTGGATCTACCGTCCTTGATGGTCTCGGTTTTAGGTTTCTAAGCTTGATATAACATGAAGCTAATTGACCTCAAAGCTATGCATTCATGTCCTATTCTGTAACAAATCAGTCTTTGTAGAGCACAGAGATTCTTGAGACAAAAGAAACAAACAACAATTCCCCTAAAGTTTTCCAGTGGCAGTTTGAATATCTGACGTAAATCTGGGCTCAGCTCCAATGTAAAATCCAACATGATCCATTGACAACCTTGAAAGTATTAGGAAAAATTCTACTTTTGTTTTTCATTCCAACTGCTGTGCTACCTATGGCCATGAATCCCTCTGACCTGTGGCGCATCTAGGAGATGTAAGAAATTTAGTATTCCATAAAAGAATCAATCTCTCAAAAATTCTGACTATATTACATAGGTTCAGATACTCTTATTAACATTTAATGATTATGTAAACTAAATTCACCTATTCCTCTTTGGAAATTTGCTAGTAACTTGTCTCTTGAAAGTTTTCAAAGTTATGACACTTCATGCTAATTTAATTTTTTTTTTATTTTCATGACTGTTTTCCCTGTGGTCCTAAAGGAACAGATTTTATTTTTCATTATGAAGATTAATGTACTTTTTTTTTTTTTACCTTCTGCCCTGATACTTATGACATTTTTGTAATGGTGGTATTTAAAGAATTTTTTAATGTAAAAACTCAGGTATCTCTTAAAATGTAAAACAATCATGTTTCTCCCATCCTTTCCCCTTTGCTTACTGGTATGCACTGTTTTTATTCCTGACAAATGTATGAATCAAAACCAAAATGTTGATTTATGTCAGCAAAGGCCTGTTATACTTAAAAAGATGGTGCTCATGGGTCAAATGAGTATAGACTCAGAAAAAAAAAATGTACAGATGATTTTCAAAGTTTGAGTTTTGTTTGAGAGTCTATCAATTACAAGTTCAAGTCCCACAGTTTCCACATGGTGGAAGTTGGAACAAATTAACTTTTGTTGTTGTTCCCCCACCAATCCCTTTAATACGGAAATAACCAGCAGCCGCCTAGGGCTCTGGCCGTGACAATAACAATTAGGAAAGTGACTTCCTGAATGTCAGAGTGACTTCAGCTGCCTGCATCTGCTGTTCTTTAGCATCTGAGCTACAAGGGAAGCCTGGATCTACCGTCCTTGATGGTGGCATATTCAGGAAGGAAAAAAAAGCAGTCAGCTTCAGGGCAAGAGGGAGGAACCAGGACAGAATTTCCCGAGTCAGGGGACTTGTAAAGATGATTCTAAAGAGGAGAAAAGGGTAGTCTATACACAAGAAGGGAGCTCTAGTCATTATAGTAGAAATAAACACCACCCCCAGGATGCAGGTTTATTTGGGAAGTGGATCGTATTACCTATCAGTTATAAAATGATTTAATTATAAAAGTATACGCCTCTTTCACAGTGCTTACTTTCTCTTAGTATTGTTGAGTCTGTAACTTATGTGTTGTGCTACTGAATAATCAATAGAGGGACCACATTTAACTGCTGAAAGGCAATTTCATTTCAGCACAGTGATCCCTACATACTACTAGTAAAAAAAATAACTTGGGGTTTGTATGGATAAGAGAATATAAGTCAGCCTGGAGTCGTTAAGATTGAATCCTCTTTTTGAGAAGCTTGTTTTATATACTAAACTTTAAAGTCAAATTTGGCCTGAGTGAGCCTATTTTTCCTTTAATTTCAATTTACACTCCTGAAAGGAGCTACAGTCCAGAATAGCTATTAAATCTTTGCATTCTGCAATGATTGGGATTTGGTTAACAACAGACATTTGAGTGGGGATGCTGGGGTGATAACATACTAGAGAATTTTTTTCTCCTCCACATCTCCCTGAAACAGATGTAGCAAGTGTGATACAGGTATAAGTGAGAATGTAGCTATCTGGGCATGGCATAATGCCCATTTTTCCCAGACAGGTGCAAATAAAAGTTTATGTAACACATTCCCAGAAGCCTCCCTGTGTACCGACCATCGCTGGTCTTGCTAGTTTAAGTCTGTCTGCTTTCCCCACACAGAATTCATTAAAGGAATTTCCCATGATTTTTTTAATAAGGGAAGAAAACTGCATTGCCTTAGGGTCACCCATTTTCTCTGTGATCCCATCATTATTCCTGCCAGAGCCAAATAATTAAATGTATACATGATTGACAGCATACCTCTTCCAGAGCTCTGTTATAACTTTGCACCAAAGTGCCTGTGCATGTTTGAGATCAGTGCCAACCTCAGACAACAGGGCCCTTGTTCCTTTTGTTTACTTTAGCATCCTTACTATCCTCAGTATTTAGGACGCAGCTGGTTGCTGATGGTGATAATTATTCCATCCACAGACCACTGATACCTTTTTTGATGAAGAGTCACAAAACTCCTTAATTATTGGTTTTATGTTTTTGTTCTTAGTGAATTTAAGAAGCGGCATACCTTCCAGAGGGCGTTTCAGAAGATAGCTAGCTTAAGGAATAGGTTTATTTTTGCCCCTATCACTTATGTAATTATCAATATAATACTAGGTCTACAGAAGTGGGGAGAAGGTAATAAAATAGGAAGGTATATATTTTAGTTCATTTGGCTTTATATGTTAGTAATAGGGCATAAGAGTCATTCAATGCAAAGCTGGGAAAAGTAATAAACATTACTATTGATCACCAATGATCTATCCTTAGAGAATTTGTAAAATGGTATATTGATGCCCTACATACTACTAGTTTTTTTTTCAGCCTGGAGTCGTTAAGATTGAATCCTCTTTTTGAGAAGCTTGTTTTATATACTAAACTTTAAAGTCAAATTTGGCCTGAGTGAGCCTATTTTTCCTTTAATTTCAATTTACACTCCTGAAAGGAGCTACAGTCCAGAATAGCTATTAAATCTTTGCATTCTGCAATGATTGGGATTTGGTTAACAACAGACATTTGAGTGGGGATGCTGGGGTGATAACATACTAGAGAATTTTTTTCTCCTCCACATCTCCCTGAAACAGATGTAGCAAGTGTGATACAGGTATAAGTGAGAATGTAGCTATCTGGGCATGGCATAATGCCCATTTTTCCCAGACAGGTGCAAATAAAAGTTTATGTAACACATTCCCAGAAGCCTCCCTGTGTACCGACCATCGCTGGTCTTGCTAGTTTAAGTCTGTCTGCTTTCCCCACACAGAATTCATTAAAGGAATTTCCCATGATTTTTTTAATAAGGGAAGAAAACTGCATTGCCTTAGGGTCACCCATTTTCTCTGTGATCCCATCATTATTCCTGCCAGAGCCAAATAATTAAATGTATACATGATTGACAGCATACCTCTTCCAGAGCTCTGTTATAACTTTGCACCAAAGTGCCTGTGCATGTTTGAGATCAGTGCCAACCTCAGACAACAGGGCCCTTGTTCCTTTTGTTTACTTTAGCATCCTTACTATCCTCAGTATTTAGGACGCAGCTGGTTGCTGATGGTGATAATTATTCCATCCACAGACCACTGATACCTTTTTTGATGAAGAGTCACAAAACTCCTTAATTATTGGTTTTATGTTTTTGTTCTTAGTGAATTTAAGAAGCGGCATACCTTCCAGAGGGCGTTTCAGAAGATAGCTAGCTTAAGGAATAGGTTTATTTTTTCCCCTATCACTTATGTAATGATCAATGTTATACTAGGTCTACAGAAGTGGGGAGAAGGTAATAAAATAGGAAGGTATATATTTTAGTTCATTTGGCTTTATATGTTAGTAATAGGGCATAAGAGTCATTCAATGCAAAGCTGGGAAAAGTAATAAACATTACTATTGATCACCAATGATCTATCCTTGAGATTGAATTTTCCTGTAACATTAATGAGCATTTATTAGGCGCTGTTGGGAAAACCAGTATATTTTATTTATCTGTAAAGCATCAATGATTTGTCTCAGGGAACACAGGAATAATTATCAGAGAAAGCTTAGCTAGAAACATCGTATATTAACAGTCAGAACTCTGAACTGAGTAAATGCCTGAGTTCCATTGATTATGATTGCCAAATGACTGGTTTGTAGTAGTGTAGAATATATTAGGATTTAAGGAAAATATTTGAAATATGTGGAGTAGATAATGGAAAAGCTAAATCATGACTGACTGAAAACTGAAAACTGTTCCCAGAAAATCAAAGGACTGATGTCAATTTGAGGAACCTAGAAAAGAATATGAGAATCGAATTTACTGATTATAATCAGCTAAACAGATTGAAATAGCTAAACCACAGAAAAACAAGAATAATAATGATCACATTTTGAAATTAACTGCATGTTAAGAAGAGTTAGATGGTAGAACAGTATCCAAGGAGGGACACATTCAAGAGTGACAGGCAGATTAAACCCCCTATCACTTTGTATTTCAAGAAAAGTCTTTGGGGGATTGAAGTTTTGTTTAGACTTTAGTAACAAAAAATTTGAGATCGTTGCCCTATTATAATATTTCAACAATAAAACAAATCTTCTATGATTTGTGGGTAGCAGGGATAAATGCGAAGATTTTCCCTGACATTAAAAACAATGATGTAACTTCAAGATGGGAAAGAGATGGCTCATTAGACTTGTGTGAAATCACTCAAAAGCTTTATGTTTAGACTGGTAGAGGTCACTTATATTTTATTTTTCATTTGAAGGCATACCTTCCAGAGGGCGTTTCAGAAGATAGCTAGCTTAAGGAATAGGTTTATTTTTCCCTATCACTTATGTAATGATCAATGTTATACTAGGTCTACAGAAGTGGGGAGAAGGTAATAAAATAGGAAGGTATATATTTTAGTTCATTTGGCTTTATATGTTAGTAATAGGGCATAAGAGTCATTCAATGCAAAGCTGGGAAAAGTAATAAACATTACTATTGATCACCAATGATCTATCCTTGAGATTGAATTTTCCTGTAACATTAATGAGCATTTATTAGGCGCTGTTGGGAAAACCAGTATATTTTATTTATCTGTAAAGCATCAATGATTTGTCTCAGGGAACACAGGAATAATTATCAGAGAAAGCTTAGCTAGAAACATCGTATATTAACAGTCAGAACTCTGAACTGAGTAAATGCCTGAGTTCCATTGATTATGATTGCCAAATGACTGGTTTGTAGTAGTGTAGAATATATTAGGATTTAAGGAAAATATTTGAAATATGTGGAGTAGATAATGGAAAAGCTAAATCATGACTGACTGAAAACTGAAAACTGTTCCCAGAAAATCAAAGGACTGATGTCAATTTGAGGAACCTAGAAAAGAATATGAGAATCGAATTTACTGATTATAATCAGCTAAACAGATTGAAATAGCTAAACCACAGAAAAACAAGAATAATAATGATCACATTTTGAAATTAACTGCATGTTAAGAAGAGTTAGATGGTAGAACAGTATCCAAGGAGGGACACATTCAAGAGTGACAGGCAGATTAAACCCCCTATCACTTTGTATTTCAAGAAAAGTCTTTGGGGGATTGAAGTTTTGTTTAGACTTTAGTAACAAAAAATTTGAGATCGTTGCCCTATTATAATATTTCAACAATAAAACAAATCTTCTATGATTTGTGGGTAACAGGGATAAATGCGAAGATTTTCCCTGACATTAAAAAACAATGATGTAACTTCAAGATGGGAAAGAGATGGCTCATTAGACTTGTGTGTGAAATCACTCAAAAGCTTTATGTTTGACTGTGATCTCTCAGCCACTGGTACGGCTTTGGGCAAAAACAAAATATCCACCAAAATCCTCATGGAACTCATGATAATTCATTTAGGTTAAATTCATGCAGTTTCTTTTATCCTGTATTCATTTCTCATTTTATTACAATTTTCTCAGGAAAAGCCATTTCCTTATCTTTCCTTAAGTTTCCTTCACTATTCAAGAACAATAAATCAGGTCTATTTGCATGCATTCAACCTCAGGGTAAGGGGAGATTAGATTCCTGGTCAGAGTTTGGCTCCTGACCTTCCTCCCCATCACCCGAGTACAGACAGAACACCAAAGACAGGACTCCTGGCCTTTCCCCAGCAAAACAGAAGTGAAGTGGGTCTGTTGGCAAGATCCTCATGCAAGCTGTGAAGTGAGTGTCTCCCTGTGAGTCCTAGGAGTTATTTGTTATCTAGCCCAGTGGAACTCACACTCTAGTGTATATAGAAATTGCAAGGAAACCTTGTTTAAAATGTAGATTCCTGAACCCCATAGTCAAGAGACTGTTACAGTAACTTTGAAGTGAGGCTTAGAATTCTTCATTTTAAAAAATATATAACCAAGTAGATGCAGTTGTGTTCCTTTATTTGCTAGTTAATTCAACACATACTTTTGAGCAGTAAATATGCCCTAGGCACCCTTCTAGGTTGCAGCAGGATTGCTGAGGATATAGCGTTGAATAAGAAGGACAAAGTACACATCCCAATGGGACTTGCATTCTATTGTGGGGCCACAGATTTTAAAATTTCATAAATAATAAACTTTCAAATAGTGATGGTCATTTAAAAAAAAAATTAACTGCATGTTAAGAAGAGTTAGATGGTAGAACAGTATCCAAGGAGGGACACATTCAAGAGTGACAGGCAGATTAAACCCCCTATCACTTTGTATTTCAAGAAAAGTCTTTGGGGGATTGAAGTTTTGTTTAGACTTTAGTAACAAAAAATTTGAGATCGTTGCCCTATTATAATATTTCAACAATAAAACAAATCTTCTATGATTTGTGGGTAACAGGGATAAATGCGAAGATTTTCCCTGACATTAAAAAACAATGATGTAACTTCAAGATGGGAAAGAGATGGCTCATTAGACTTGTGGGGAAATCACTCAAAAGCTTTATGTTTGACTGTGATCTCTCAGCCACTGGTACGGCTTTGGGCAAAAACAAAATATCCACCAAAATCCTCATGGAACTCATGATAATTCATTTAGGTTAAATTCATGCAGTTTCTTTTATCCTGTATTCATTTCTCATTTTATTACAATTTTCTCAGGAAAAGCCATTTCCTTATCTTTCCTTAAGTTTCCTTCACTATTCAAGAACAATAAATCAGGTCTATTTGCATGCATTCAACCTCAGGGTAAGGGGAGATTAGATTCCTGGTCAGAGTTTGGCTCCTGACCTTCCTCCCCATCACCCGAGTACAGACAGAACACCAAAGACAGGACTCCTGGCCTTTCCCCAGCAAAACAGAAGTGAAGTGGGTCTGTTGGCAAGATCCTCATGCAAGCTGTGAAGTGAGTGTCTCCCTGTGAGTCCTAGGAGTTATTTGTTATCTAGCCCAGTGGAACTCACACTCTAGTGTATATAGAAATTGCAAGGAAACCTTGTTTAAAATGTAGATTCCTGAACCCCATAGTCAAGAGACTGTTACAGTAACTTTGAAGTGAGGCTTAGAATTCTTCATTTTAAAAAATATATAACCAAGTAGATGCAGTTGTGTTCCTTTATTTGCTAGTTAATTCAACACATACTTTTGAGCAGTAAATATGCCCTAGGCACCCTTCTAGGTTGCAGCAGGATTGCTGAGGATATAGCGTTGAATAAGAAGGACAAAGTACACATCCCAATGGGACTTGCATTCTATTGTGGGGCCACAGATTTTAAAATTTCATAAATAATAAACTTTCAAATAGTGATGGTCATTTAAAAAACACAGAAAATAACACAATAGTAACAGTGAATGTGTGCTATTTGAATTAAGGTAATTAGAACAGCTTTTCTTGCAATGCTGTATTTAAACTCAGACCTTAAGATAAAAAGAAGCATGTGCACATGAATGTATGTGTGTATGTATGTATGTGTATGTATATCTATAAAAATTCACATTAAATATAAAACACACACATACATATTGTAAGAATCGCAAAGACACGACAGACAGCAAGCTGTTAGAGAAAGAGCTCATTTGGGAAGAGTTCCCGGGCAAGATCCACAGGTCCAAGAGGTGGGCCAGTGAAGTAGCAACCCAGAGATGGGACAAGGAGGTTTTATTTGGGAGGAGAAGGGGAAAGAAAGAAAGGGGAGGGGGTTTCTTAGAGCAGGCGCAGAAATAAAGTCTTTGTTTCAATTAAGTGGGAAATTAGTGATGAGTCGGCTATCCTTGAGTTGTCTGTGGGCATGGGGGTATGCAGTTCTTGTTACTTTCCAGATATAGTGGAGAATCTTTATGGCCAGGGCGAACTCTTTATCACCAGCCTTGAGAGACTCCCGGGTGCCAGCAGATCAGCAACCGGCCCTATGATGCTGACCCTTTAGGGCTGGGGAGTTCGCAACTGCCGTATTAATCCTTTAATAGCCCATAAACCTAACACATATATATGTATGTATGTATATACTCACACAGAAACACACACACATGTATGAAATGAGTCTGAGGCACAAGATGTACAGCAAGAGCAAAGACCCTGGGGTAGAAAGAAGCTTGGTGATCTTGAGTAATAGAAGGCATTTCAGTGTGACTAGAAGGGAATTTCTCAAGAGTAGAACTATTGACATCTGAGGTAAATAGTTCTCTGCTATGTGGACTTTCCTGTGTATTGTAGGATTTCAGTAGCATTCCTGACCTCTTCCCACTAAGTGCTGGCTATACCCAGTAAGTTGTGATGACCCAAAGTGTTTCCAGCCATTGTCAACCCAAATTGAGAACCACTATATGGTAGAGCTGGTGGGAGAAAGAAGATGGTAGGAGATGGGGTGATAAAGTAAAGAAAGGCTAGATCACACAGGGCTATAATGTTCACTGGATCTAATTCCAAGAGATTCTGAAAGCCACTGGAGGATTTTAACTGGGATTGGTGAAGTTATATAGTCAACCTATATTTTTAAAAGGGCACACTGATGCTGGATCGGGAATGCAGGAGGTAGAAAGTGGAAGCTAGGATTCCTGAGGTAGTATAGTAGCAAAGCGACAGTGGGCTTGAAACAGATTCAGCAGCAAAGACTGTAAAAATACACTGGATTCAGAAAGTGTATTGGAGGGAGCCCTAACAGGACTTTGGGTAGCCAGTAGACCACTCTTGGAGAAACAACAATCTTGACCTTTGCTGCTCAAAATGGGATCCACAGACCAGTAGCATGGTCTTCACAGGGGAACACAGATGCACCATCCCAGACCCTACCTACCTCAGATCAGAATCTGCATTAAATAAAATCCCCTTGCTGAAGGCTTTGTATGTCATAGTCTGAGAAAGCAGCTCAAGGCTAGCTTCTCATTTTATCTGTAAGAAAAGAGATGCTCTGAGAGGAAGGGTGAACTGTTCAAGTTCACAGAGAGGCTCCAGGGCAGTCAGAACTAAAACCCCCTTCTCCCACCTCCCAGTTTTCAGGTCCTCCCTAGAAACCCTCCATAGGATAATGTGTATCTCCTGTTAAGAGTTCTTCCTTAGCCAGAAATTGCAATTTTGTCCCTTAATTCTCATAGGACAAGAAAAAGTCATCCTTCAAAAAATGAAAGATTGAAATTTCTCCAGGGAGGAAGAACGAGACCCATGGTATCAATTTAGAGCAAAAAAGCGTTTAAAAACCAATTACCAAGCTGTGTTGCCACTGCTCACAGGGCTGGCATCTTTCCCCTGCTCAGAGTGCTAACACTGCAAATACCAAACAAATCCCTTGAAAAACGATGCCAGGCTTGGAGTGTGGGCAAGGATGATGAAGCTCTGAGATCAGCCTCTGCCCAGAGAGCTGTTCGGCTGCGTATGCGGTGACAGGAATGTTCTAGATCACAGGTAGCAGCAGGATTTGCAACATGAACCATGCGAGGAGAGATTTTGGAAAACCGAGTAGCAGTCTGCATTCCCCTGGCCTTTATCACCGCTTCTCTCCCTGCTGATCCCAAATGGACAAAATAGTTTCTGAAAGCCACTGGAGGATTTTAACTGGGATTGGTGAAGTTATATAGTCAACCTATATTTTTAAAAGGGCACACTGATGCTGGATCGGGAATGCAGGAGGTAGAAAGTGGAAGCTAGGATTCCTGAGGTAGTATAGTAGCAAAGCGACAGTGGGCTTGAAACAGATTCAGCAGCAAAGACTGTAAAAATACACTGGATTCAGAAAGTGTATTGGAGGGAGCCCTAACAGGACTTTGGGTAGCCAGTAGACCACTCTTGGAGAAACAACAATCTTGACCTTTGCTGCTCAAAATGGGATCCACAGACCAGTAGCATGGTCTTCACAGGGGAACACAGATGCACCATCCCAGACCCTACCTACCTCAGATCAGAATCTGCATTAAATAAAATCCCCTTGCTGAAGGCTTTGTATGTCATAGTCTGAGAAAGCAGCTCAAGGCTAGCTTCTCATTTTATCTGTAAGAAAAGAGATGCTCTGAGAGGAAGGGTGAACTGTTCAAGTTCACAGAGAGGCTCCAGGGCAGTCAGAACTAAAACCCCCTTCTCCCACCTCCCAGTTTTCAGGTCCTCCCTAGAAACCCTCCATAGGATAATGTGTATCTCCTGTTAAGAGTTCTTCCTTAGCCAGAAATTGCAATTTTGTCCCTTAATTCTCATAGGACAAGAAAAAGTCATCCTTCAAAAAATGAAAGATTGAAATTTCTCCAGGGAGGAAGAACGAGAGACCCATGGTATCAATTTAGAGCAAAAAAGCGTTTAAAAACCAATTACCAAGCTGTGTTGCCACTGCTCACAGGGCTGGCATCTTTCCCCTGCTCAGAGTGCTAACACTGCAAATACCAAACAAATCCCTTGAAAAACGATGCCAGGCTTGGAGTGTGGGCAAGGATGATGAAGCTCTGAGATCAGCCTCTGCCCAGAGAGCTGTTCGGCTGCGTATGCGGTGACAGGAATGTTCTAGATCACAGGTAGCAGCAGGATTTGCAACATGAACCATGCGAGGAGAGATTTTGGAAAACCGAGTAGCAGTCTGCATTCCCCTGGCCTTTATCACCGCTTCTCTTGCTGCCCAGACTGGCTGCTTTCTAATCCCCCGGGGAAATGGACCATTTGTCAAATTCTCTTCTCCTCAAAACCTAAAGCACAAAATAGCTACTGTCCTTCTTGGCAGCTCCTGCAGAGCTAATATGCAATGCTTATCCCAATATGTGGGCACCATCATATCGTAAATTAGAGAGTCTGCTTTGCAGGATGAGCTTGAGGCGAAAGAAGGATAAGGAAAGTAATTCAAATCCTCAAGTCTATTTTTCATTTGACAAGATACCAATCTCTGTCTCTCCGCCTGGGAGTGTGAGGGCAGTCCTGCCTCCTTCGAAGCCTGGGAGGGATTGGGGGAACCACTTCTGGAGAGGGGTTTGCTGATTCCTGGAATTTGTCAGTTTACAAAGGACAGGTAAACCAACTGCTGTATGAACACCGTGATGGATGGGCAGGAAGAGGACCACAGGCTCACAAGGGAAGGAGGACAAAGATTCTTTACCAGCTGAGTGCCTTTTTAGGGCTGAATGTGAAACTGCTCCTCTCTGTAGGGGTCTTGCCCCAAAGCACATAGCTTCTGTCTTTGAACAGCTGTCAGCTGCCATTAGCAGGTTCCTCACAGGGAGGTGCAGAGTTCCCCAGTGCTTCTCCCCAGCAAGAGAAGCCATGCCGGGGATGTGTGTGTGTGTGTGTGTGTGTGTGTGTGTGTGCCTGGAGGTGCAAAGCCACTCAGGGCATGTGTGTGTGTGTGTGCGTGCGCAAGTGTGTGTGGTGGGAAGAGACAGCAAAAAGAAGAGTAAATATTAGTGCGAGCGTGCATTAAGAGCGTGTCTAACTCTTTGAGATCCCATGGACTGTAGACTGCCAGGCTCCTCTGTCCATGGGATTCTCCAGGCAAGGATACTTGAGTGGGTTGCCATTCCCTACTCCAGGGGATCTTCCTGAGCCAGGAATCGAACCTGAGTCTCTTACCTCGGCTGTGTTGGCAGACAGGTTCTTTACCACTAGGGCCACCATGGTCAAAGAATTCAGTATTAACTTATTTACTCACTGAGTACTTGCTGAGAATCTGGTTCTGTTCTACAGAGCACAGTCAGCTTTCCCATTTGTTGGCTCTTTTCTCATGTCTCTTACATTTTATCAAGTATTTGGAAGAAAAACAGTGCTGTCTGTATAGGAGGTTCATAACACCAGAAATCAGGGACACCCCCACATGCTCACCAAGTGAAACTAAAACAAAGCAGTTGCTTGTGTGTTTTCAGATGCTTCAAAAATTGTGTCCAGGGCTTCCCTGGTGGTCCAGTGGGTAAGGACACCGCCTTGCAGTACAAGGGGCGCCGGTTCGATCTCTGGCCTGGGAAGATCCCACGTGCTATGGAGCGACTGGACCGATGTGTCCAACTACCAAGCCGGAGCTCTGGAGCGTATGCGTCCAAAGCCAGTGCTCTGCAGCGAGAGGCCACTGCAATGGGAGGCCCACACAGGCCAAAGAACAAAGACGGATGAAAAATAGATAAATGAAATTCCAATAGAAGTGTTCACCCCCCCCAAAATTGTGTCCAACTCTCTGTGACCAATGGACTGTTACCCACCAATTGCTTCTGTCTATAGGATTCTCCAGGCAAGAATACTGGAGCTGGTTGCCATTTTCTTCTCCAGGGGATCTTTCCAACCAGGCATCGAACAGGGGTGTCCTGCATTGCAGGCAGAATCTTTATCTGTTGAGCTACCAGGGAAATCCAAACAAGTGCTTACCCAACTCCTGTTCTAGTAGAGGTCATTTCTGGTGAGTTCTAGTACCAAAAAGTATTTAACAGTAACAAGTGTAGCCAGGAGGACTCCCTCTATCTCTCATACTATCTCTCTCTGGGAAATTGCAAAGCAAATGCCTGAAATCAGTATTTTAATTGTGAGACAGTTATGCCATATTCCCAAAGCTGTAGTTTAACAGACATAGTCTAGGCACTACATCATAAATAATGGTTTATCTAGCGTTCATCACTTGGAAATGTTACTATTAGCAGGTGCTTCTGTGTTTCAATGATACAATGATAATTGATGTTCACAACAATTAGCCCAAGGCAGTGCAAGTTCCTAAAGTGCTTTGTAGATCATAAAAAGAAGGAAGAAAAAAGACAAGGAAAAAAGTAGTTTCCATTGGCATATTTTTGCATTATATTTTATTATAATAAAATTCTTTGAATATTAGTAACCAGCAGCAATGGAGAAGAAAATGGCAAGCCACTCCAGTATTCTTGCTTGGGAAATTCCGTGGACAGAGGAGCCTAGCAGGTTACAGTCCATGGAGTCAGACATGACTGAGCAACTAAGCACAAGTATAAAAATACGATGATATCATGGATCAGAGCATCTCTGTTCCTATTATGCCAAAACAAATGATTCGTATAGACGCATACTTTGTAGGATTTTCTTTCCCCAAAGCTCAAGCCAATTTTATACAACTGCATGCTGGCTATGAACAACTCTAATCATTCACTCTATGCATTAGTGTTTCTATTAGTGCTGTTAACAAACTGCCACAAATTGAGTACCTTAAACCAATAAGCCCACTTTTGAGGTAAGAGATCCCACATGGGTCTTATTGGACTTACAATCAAAATGTCATCAGAGCTACCTTTGTTCTGGAGACTTTAGGACAGACTCTACTGCCTTGCTTTTTCTCGCTTTTAGAAGCTACTGCCTTCCTTGGCTGCTGGCCCCTTCCTCCATATTCAAGCCAGCAGAGCAGCAACTCCAAATCTCTCTCTCTGATTATAACTCCTACTTTGTCATCACATCTTCCTCACTCTGACCTCTTGCTTTCCTCTAGTAAGGATCTTTGTGATTACATAGAGTCCACACAGATAATTCAGAATAAAATCCCCATCTCAAGTTTGTAACTGAATCACATTCTCACAGTCTGTTTTGCCAAGTAAGGTGACACATTCACAGGTTCTGGAGATTAGAATATAGTTATGGGGTCCTTTATTCTGTAGGCCACATTCCCTTTAACAGTAACTCAGTTGTACTGTTTTCTTTCCCTACTGTTTATCTTTGGCTTTGAATAATTCAAATCCAAATAATTCTTCCCATATATGATGGGTAGGGTTTCCTGACATGAAAATTAGCAAAGTTAATTCAGATCAAAGAAGCCCATTCATACACACTCTCTTCTAATATTTTACTTGCTGGCGAAAACCAGCAAGACAGGGGAGAGGTGGACAACTGTCCACTGAGTCATGTCTGGCCTACCAGCCCTTATGCTACCCAACAGGGCATTGCTCAGGCTTCTATTTCTTAAACTTTTAACTTAAAGATTAAAATAACTTGAAGTCAGGCTATAAAAGGAAGAAAGAAAATGACAGAGACTATTTTCCTGGTGCCAGACAGTAGGGAACCCAAGAGGAGATCAGGAAGGAGAAATGAGGAGGCAGAGAGCCATGCTGAAAGAAGCCTTGGATGCCATCTGACAGGCCTTTTGAATGTGCAGGTTTGGCTGCCTGCCTGCTGCACCATGTGCCCTGCATCCCTCTGTGCATTGCTAGAGAAGCATGAAGGCACATCCTTGGAATAAACATCCCAGTGCACCCGGAGAATAAGAGAAAGTCATAGCTAAGGTGATGTGAGAGACACCAGCCAAGAGGGTAGCGGGGGTTACAGCTGTTGTGGACAAAATGTTCAGACAGAAGGGACGTTTACACAGGTTGAGCCAGATGGGGCTTCTGTTTCTCAGCTGTAGACAAACGTCCTCTCTGCTAACCTTCTGCCCTAACTCACACTGGCTGCCTGCCTCTGAATTATGGTGCATATTTCTTTTTTTAACCTCAAGTTTGGGTGTTTCATAATTCTTGCTATTTGCAAAACCATTATGCTTTAAACAGGACACCTGAAAGATCCATTATAAGCAATTCTTGACGGAAAAATGTCCATCGTTTCAAGCCCAGGTAAAATACAGAAAAACTCCTCTATTCCTGAAGCACTGGGGACAAACGAAAGATGAAAATGCATCCCTGTGTGAGGGACTTTTATTTGGATCTTCCTCCAGGTATGGCCACTTGTGAACTGGTGCCTCTGCACACAAACCAAACCTTTTTCCACTAGAAATTTTAATAGAACAACAATAATAGCAACCAGCTATATTAAGAGCTTAACAGATAAGGTGCTATGGGAAGTACCTCATGAACATTACCTCTTTTATTCTCACAATAATATTGAGAAAGTCAGACGATTTCCCCATTTCATAACAGGTCATCACATGGTTGAAGAAAGAGTCATTTTATCCTCATCACACAGTCAGCAAATCATATCTAAAACTCAAACCCTTACTTTCTAATTTTGCCTCTTAACGACTATGCATATTGCCTTTATGTTTTTCTATAAAAGTCCTTGTCTTCATCAGTAAACTCAGAGCATTATGCAGTTTTTAAAATCTCTTCAGATTACTGGATAATGAAGCAAGGTCTAATTACATTTAATTTGAATATAGCAATAATTGGAGATTCCCATATTTTGCCTTTTAAAAGTCATTTAGGTAACACATGAATTTCATCTTTCTTTCTTTTTTTTTTTTTTTTCTGCAAAGCAGATTGCAGTGGGTTGAATGGTGGCTGCCAAAAAGACATGTCCAAGTCCTCACTCGCAGAACTAGTGAGTATGACCTTATTTGGGAAAAGGATCTTTGCATGGGTATTTAATTTAAGGATCTTGAGATGAGATCATCCTGGATTAGGCTGGAACCTAAATCCAAGGACTGGTGTCCTATCAGGGAAAAGAAAAGGAGAGCTGAGACACCCAGATACAGAGACACAGAAGAAAAGGCCATGTGAGGACACAGGGAGAGATTGGAGCTATGTTGCCTCATAGGCCAAGGAAGGATCCTCCTCTAGTGCCTTTAGAGGAGGTGAGGCCCTGCTGGTACCTTGAAACAGTGAGAGAATAAAGCCACCATGCTGTGATAACTTGCTGTGACGGCAAGTTACCTAGAAAACTGACACACAGGTATATTTCGATGATGCAAGTATCGAGATAGCTTGTCAAACATTAAAATTTTTTACACACAGGTAAAATACAGAAAAACTCCTCTATTCCTGAAGCACTGGGGACAAACGAAAGATGAAAATGCATCCCTGTGTGAGGGACTTTTATTTGGATCTTCCTCCAGGTATGGCCACTTGTGAACTGGTGCCTCTGCACACAAACCAAACCTTTTTCCACTAGAAATTTTAATAGAACAACAATAATAGCAACCAGCTATATTAAGAGCTTAACAGATAAGGTGCTATGGGAAGTACCTCATGAACATTACCTCTTTTATTCTCACAATAATATTGAGAAAGTCAGACGATTTCCCCATTTCATAACAGGTCATCACATGGTTGAAGAAAGAGTCATTTTATCCTCATCACACAGTCAGCAAATCATATCTAAAACTCAAACCCTTACTTTCTAATTTTGCCTCTTAACGACTATGCATATTGCCTTTATGTTTTTCTATAAAAGTCCTTGTCTTCATCAGTAAACTCAGAGCATTATGCAGTTTTTAAAATCTCTTCAGATTACTGGATAATGAAGCAAGGTCTAATTACATTTAATTTGAATATAGCAATAATTGGAGATTCCCATATTTTGCCTTTTAAAAGTCATTTAGGTAACACATGAATTTCATCTTTCTTTCTTTTTTTTTTTTTTTTCTGCAAAGCAGATTGCAGTGGGTTGAATGGTGGCTGCCAAAAAGACATGTCCAAGTCCTCACTCGCAGAACTAGTGAGTATGACCTTATTTGGGAAAAGGATCTTTGCATGGGTATTTAATTTAAGGATCTTGAGATGAGATCATCCTGGATTAGGCTGGAACCTAAATCCAAGGACTGGTGTCCTATCGGGGAAAAGAAAAGGAGAGCTGAGACACCCAGATACAGAGACACAGAAGAAAAGGCCATGTGAGGACACAGGGAGAGATTGGAGCTATGTTGCCTCATAGGCCAAGGAAGGATCCTCCTCTAGTGCCTTTAGAGGAGGTGAGGCCCTGCTGGTACCTTGAAACAGTGAGAGAATAAAGCCACCATGCTGTGATAACTTGCTGTGACGGCAAGTTACCTAGAAAACTGACACACAGGTATATTTCGATGATGCAAGTATCGAGATAGCTTGTCAAACATTATGAAGGGAAATTGGTGTGATTTGTGACTACAACTGTGTCTTAGGAATGCAGCTTTGTACCTTAGTTTCTTACTGATGTGAACTAGAAATCACAAGGTATGAGAATACTTATTTCTAAAAACTGGGAAGGTCAAATTCATCCAAAAACATAAGTAAATCATGTGTGTGTGTGTGTGTATGCACATGTATAAGCAAATGTATATAATACAATATGAATATATATAAATCTTTGTATTACTTGTTGTATGTTTAATTCTTGTGAAAGACCACCTGGGAGAAAATTCATTGAGAGACTATTAATATCTGGTTTCCCAGGTGACTCAGTGGTAAAGAATCTGCCTGCCAATGCAGGAGACATGGGAGAGCCAGGTTTGCTCCCTGGATTGGAAATACTCCTTGGAGGAGGAAATGGCAACCCACTCCAGTATTCTTACCCGGAGAATCCCATGGACAGAGGAGCCTGGAGGGCTATAGCCAATGGGATCACAAATAATTGGACACAAATGAACACACACACACACACATTAATATCTGGTAGATTTCTCTGTGACCCTGATCAAAGTCAGGAATGCTCCTTGGCAATGGTCTCAGGTCCAATTCTTAGTTCATACGTTATTGCCTACAGAGCTCGGAGTTTGAGCTGGGAATTGGTCCTGAAAATTCCTGGAATCATTCATGAGTGACTGGCCAGTATCTCCTATAAAAATTAGCAATTACAAATGCTGAATGCCTGGTATATGATTGGCATGGAGTAGACATCCCATCATTAATAGAAGTACTTGAAACTAGTGAGGCATTATCAGTATTGGTGGTAGTTGTAATAATAATAGTAGTAATGGTACATGTGGTGAGAAAAGACCTAAATTATTTTTGTATGTTCAAATCTTATTTAAGATAGAAGCATTAAAGAAAGAGAAACAGCTCCAAATCTTGGTGTTTCAATGGATCTTGAGAGTCTGTTAAAATCCAGAATGGTTATCACATTAGGTAGATGAGATTAAAAAAAAATAGATTGTCTGGATCTGATAAAACAACTCCAAGAATGTATCCATAAGAGGACACTATTTAGGACCAGGTTAGAAGCAAGATGGGATACTTATAGGCTGCCATGGAAGTAATCCTATCTAAGGCTTCCAGCCACCAATCACCTACCCTCACACAGCATGATAGAATCTTATTTCTAAAAACTGGGAAGGTCAAATTCATCCAAAAACATAAGTAAATCATGTGTGTGTGTGTGTGTGTATGCACATGTATAAGCAAATGTATATAATACAATATGAATATATATAAATCTTTGTATTACTTGTTGTATGTTTAATTCTTGTGAAAGACCACCTGGGAGAAAATTCATTGAGAGACTATTAATATCTGGTTTCCCAGGTGACTCAGTGGTAAAGAATCTGCCTGCCAATGCAGGAGACATGGGAGAGCCAGGTTTGCTCCCTGGATTGGAAATACTCCTTGGAGGAGGAAATGGCAACCCACTCCAGTATTCTTACCCGGAGAATCCCATGGACAGAGGAGCCTGGAGGGCTATAGCCAATGGGATCACAAATAATTGGACACAAATGAACACACACACACACACATTAATATCTGGTAGATTTCTCTGTGACCCTGATCAAAGTCAGGAATGCTCCTTGGCAATGGTCTCAGGTCCAATTCTTAGTTCATACGTTATTGCCTACAGAGCTCGGAGTTTGAGCTGGGAATTGGTCCTGAAAATTCCTGGAATCATTCATGAGTGACTGGCCAGTATCTCCTATAAAAATTAGCAATTACAAATGCTGAATGCCTGGTATATGATTGGCATGGAGTAGACATCCCATCATTAATAGAAGTACTTGAAACTAGTGAGGCATTATCAGTATTGGTGGTAGTTGTAATAATAATAGTAGTAATGGTACATGTGGTGAGAAAAGACCTAAATTATTTTTGTATGTTCAAATCTTATTTAAGATAGAAGCATTAAAGAAAGAGAAACAGCTCCAAATCTTGGTGTTTCAATGGATCTTGAGAGTCTGTTAAAATCCAGAATGGTTATCACATTAGGTAGATGAGATTAAAAAAAAATAGATTGTCTGGATCTGATAAAACAACTCCAAGAATGTATCCATAAGAGGACACTATTTAGGACCAGGTTAGAAGCAAGATGGGATACTTATAGGCTGCCATGGAAGTAATCCTATCTAAGGCTTCCAGCCACCAATCACCTACCCTCACACAGCATGATAGAATAAGGCTGTGAGTTACCGTTGCTGCCAGACACTTCCTTGGCAGAAGCACCCTGTAGACAAGAAGCAGACCTGAGTGAAGATTCACACATATTCTTAAAGTCTTAGCAACATTGAACATGAACCTCAGCAGAACCCCTGATCTACAATGACACCCAGCAGCTGAGTCAGCCTGCAGTGGAGACTTTAGAGAACTTAAAAGTTCCTGGGGAATTACCACTTCTCGCCACAGTTAGTAACAGAACCACCAAGGGCAGAAGTTACAACTACTTGCACATACATAAAACAACTTTTCCGGGCTTCCCTGGTGGTCCAGTGGGTAAGGACACCACCTTGCAGTGCAAGGGGCGCCGGTTCCATCCCTGGCCTGGGAAGATCCCACGTGCCGCAGAGTGGCTGGACTGCTGTGTCCAATTACTGAGCCAGAGCTCTGGAGCGCATGTGCCCAGAGCCGGTGCTCTGCGACAACAGAGGCTGCCACGATGGGAGGTCCACACGGGCCAAAAGAACAAAGATGAATGAAAATAGAGAAAGACCAATAGAAGTGGCCCGCCCGCCTCTATCCCACCCCAACCCAGCCCCCCCGACTCCCGCCAAAAAAAACCAACAACAACAACAAAACTTTTCCTTCCAGCCTGGCCTTGTGTGCTACACAAATAACCAAGTGGGATATGGTTTGGGTTTCCTATGGGTTCTCTGACATTATGGGGCTTCCTCTATTGATAGGACATTTGGACTCAAGACAGTAGAGCCAGAAAGAGTGCGATTTCCATCCCCCTTTGGTCTCTGCATAGCCTGCGTTTAAGACTGAAGTTGACTCTAGGATATATCCAGTCCTAAAGAAGATGAGAACAGAGCTAGTGCAAGTTTGTGACCCAGGAGCTCAGAGAAAGACAGATGAGCCAGAAGTTCAGGTGGTTAGAACCATGCAATGAGACACTGTAGACTACACACTGAATTGTATGCCCCTGAGAATTCATATGTTGAAGCCCTAAGCCCTGATATCCCTCACACAGCATAAATTATCCATAAGAGGACACTATTTAGGACCAGGTTAGAAGCAAGATGGGATACTTATAGGCTGCCATGGAAGTAATCCTATCTAAGGCTTCCAGCCACCAATCACCTACCCTCACACAGCATGATAGAATAAGGCTGTGAGTTACTGCTGCCAGACACTTCCTTGGCAGAAGCACCCTGTAGACAAGAAGCAGACCTGAGTGAAGATTCACACATATTCTTAAAGTCTTAGCAACATTGAACATGAACCTCAGCAGAACCCCTGATCTACAATGACACCCAGCAGCTGAGTCAGCCTGCAGTGGAGACCTTAGAGAACTTAAAAGTTCCTGGGGAATTACCACTTCTCGCCACAGTTAGTAACAGAACCACCAAGGGCAGAAGTTACAACTACTTGCACATACATAAAACAACTTTTCCGGGCTTCCCTGGTGGTCCAGTGGGTAAGGACACCACCTTGCAGTGCAAGGGGTGCCGGTTCGATCCCTGGCCTGGGAAGATCCCACGTGCCGCAGAGTGGCTGGACCGATGTGTCCAATTACTGAGCCAGAGCTCTGGAGCGCATGCGCCCAGAGCCAGTGCTCTGCGACAACAGAGGCTGCCACGATGGGAGGTCCACACGGGCCAAAAGAACAAAGATGAATGAAAATAGAGAAAGACCAATAGAAGTGGCCCGCCCGCCTCTATCCCACCCCAACCCAGCCCCCCCGACTCCCGCCAAAAAAAACCAACAACAACAACAAAACTTTTCCTTCCAGCCTGGCCTTGTGTGCTACACAAATAACCAAGTGGGATATGGTTTGGGTTTCCTATGGGTTCTCTGACATTATGGGGCTTCCTCTATTGATAGGACATTTGGACTCAAGACAGTAGAGCCAGAAAGAGTGCGATTTCCATCCCCCTTTGGTCTCTGCATAGCCTGCGTTTAAGACTGAAGTTGACTCTAGGATATATCCAGTCCTAAAGAAGATGAGAACAGAGCTAGTGCAAGTTTGTGACCCAGGAGCTCAGAGAAAGACAGATGAGCCAGAAGTTCAGGTGGTTAGAACCATGCAATGAGACACTGTAGACTACACACTGAATTGTATGCCCCTGAGAATTCATATGTTGAAGCCCTAAGCCCTGATATGACAAAACTTGGAGCTGTGTCCTTTGGGATATAACTGAGTATATGCTCAGTCATGTCCAATTCTTTGTGATTTCATGGACTGTAGCATACCTGGCTCCTCTGTCCATGGGATTTCCTAGGCAAGAAGACTGGAGTGGGTTACCATTTCCATCTCCAGGGCATCTTCCCAACCCAGGAACCCAACCCCCATCTCCTGCGTCTCCTGGATTGGCAGGTGGATTCTTTACCTCTGTGTCACCTTTAGATAAGGTCATGGGGGTGGGGGCCTCATTATGGGATCAGTGCCCTTATCAGATATACCAGAGAGTTTGCTTGCTACCTCTCTCTTCATTGTACATACATCAAAAAAGAGGTGTGATGGGCCCACAGCAAGATGCTAGTTGTCTAGAAACCAGAAAGAGAGCTCTCACCAGAGCCTGAGCATGCTGCACCTTGGTGGTGAATTTCTTGCCTCCAGAACTATGAGAAAATAAATACATGTTATTTAAGGCCCCCAGTCAATGGTATCACTTTTTTTTATGGCAGCCCAAGCTGAATAATACACTACATGCATGCATCCTAAGTCACTTCAGTCATGTCTGACTCTTTGCAACCCTATGGACTATAGCCAACCAGGCTCCCCAGTCCATGGATTTCCCAGGTAAGAATACTCTAGTGAGTACAGTATTCACTACAGGAATACACCTCCATGGGATCTTCACAACCCAGGGATTGAGACCCATTTGTTTGCGGGATTCTTTACCACTAGCCCTGTGTGCTACACAAATAACCAAGTGGGATATGGTTTGGGTTTCCTATGGGTTCTCTGACATTATGGGGCTTCCTCTATTGATAGGACATTTGGACTCAAGACAGTAGAGCCAGAAAGAGTGCGATTTCCATCCCCCTTTGGTCTCTGCATAGCCTGCGTTTAAGACTGAAGTTGACTCTAGGATATATCCAGTCCTAAAGAAGATGAGAACAGAGCTAGTGCAAGTTTGTGACCCAGGAGCTCAGAGAAAGACAGATGAGCCAGAAGTTCAGGTGGTTAGAACCATGCAATGAGACACTGTAGACTACACACTGAATTGTATGCCCCTGAGAATTCATATGTTGAAGCCCTAAGCCCTGATATGACAAAACTTGGAGCTGTGTCCTTTGGGATATAACTGAGTATATGCTCAGTCATGTCCAATTCTTTGTGATTTCATGGACTGTAGCATACCTGGCTCCTCTGTCCATGGGATTTCCTAGGCAAGAAGACTGGAGTGGGTTACCATTTCCATCTCCAGGGCATCTTCCCAACCCAGGAACCCAACCCCCATCTCCTGCGTCTCCTGGATTGGCAGGTGGATTCTTTACCTCTGTGTCACCTTTAGATAAGGTCATGGGGGTGGGGGCCTCATTATGGGATCAGTGCCCTTATCAGATATACCAGAGAGTTTGCTTGCTACCTCTCTCTTCATTGTACATACATCAAAAAAGAGGTGTGATGGGCCCACAGCAAGATGCTAGTTGTCTAGAAACCAGAAAGAGAGCTCTCACCAGAGCCTGAGCATGCTGCACCTTGGTGGTGAATTTCTTGCCTCCAGAACTATGAGAAAATAAATACATGTTATTTAAGGCCCCCAGTCAATGGTATCACTTTTTTTTATGGCAGCCCAAGCTGAATAATACACTACATGCATGCATCCTAAGTCACTTCAGTCATGTCTGACTCTTTGCAACCCTATGGACTATAGCCAACCAGGCTCCCCAGTCCATGGGATTTCCCAGGTAAGAATACTCTAGTGAGTACAGTATTCACTACAGGAATACACCTCCATGGGATCTTCACAACCCAGGGATTGAGACCCATGTCTCCTGCATTGGCGGGCAGGTTCTTTACCACTAGCACCACCTGTGAAGTCCAAATAAATACTACAATGATAGTTAAAAAAAATAAGTGGGCTTACTTAATTGTTTTAAATAAGTGGGCTTATAGAAGTCTTTACAGGGGCAACAAGCATAGTTACCATAATAAATTACTTTCTGTGAAAACAAATGATGTCTACCTCTAAGGAACAAGAAATCACCTATCTTCTACCACATGGCTCCAAAAGTAAGCTGTCCAAATTCATGAGTTACCCAAATAATTGCCCTCGTCTCTGTTCATATCAATTGACACTAACCAATGGGCATCCAAGTCCTCAATACTGTTACATTTGGAATGCCTTTTGTTCTAAGGTGAAATTTTGGAATTTATAATTTGCTGCAATGTTTAAAGCAATTTTCTTGTGGCTTCCTTCCTTCCTTCCCTCCTTGGAGTGGTGAGGATTTTTTAAAATGCAAAATGTCTCTTGGATAGCCTCATGAAGACTAACTTTCTGTAACTACTTTTACATTTGCCTTTCAAATCCCTTATTCCCTGATCTGGATCTGTCTTTCCACAGCCAAAATGGCACAAAGCCTCAGTGACCAGGCCAAAAAAAAAAAAAAAATTTTTTTGAAAAAGACTGATGTCATTCAAAGACTGACATTTCAGTTTTTATTACTAGAATACCTTGAAGAATTAGATCTGATTTGCATTGATATTTGCCACTGAATTATTACCCACAGCAAGATGCTAGTTGTCTAGAAACCAGAAAGAGAGCTCTCACCAGAGCCTGAGCATGCTGCACCTTGGTGGTGAATTTCTTGCCTCCAGAACTATGAGAAAATAAATACATGTTATTTAAGGCCCCCAGTCAATGGTATCACTTTTTTTTATGGCAGCCCAAGCTGAATAATACACTACATGCATGCATCCTAAGTCACTTCAGTCATGTCTGACTCTTTGCAACCCTATGGACTATAGCCAACCAGGCTCCCCAGTCCATGGGATTTCCCAGGTAAGAATACTCTAGTGAGTACAGTATTCACTACAGGAATACACCTCCATGGGATCTTCACAACCCAGGGATTGAGACCCATGTCTCCTGCATTGGCGGGCAGGTTCTTTACCACTAGCACCACCTGTGAAGTCCAAATAAATACTACAATGATAGTTAAAAAAAATAAGTGGGCTTACTTAATTGTTTTAAATAAGTGGGCTTATAGAAGTCTTTACAGGGGCAACAAGCATAGTTACCATAATAAATTACTTTCTGTGAAAACAAATGATGTCTACCTCTAAGGAACAAGAAATCACCTATCTTCTACCACATGGCTCCAAAAGTAAGCTGTCCAAATTCATGAGTTACCCAAATAATTGCCCTCGTCTCTGTTCATATCAATTGACACTAACCAATGGGCATCCAAGTCCTCAATACTGTTACATTTGGAATGCCTTTTGTTCTAAGGTGAAATTTTGGAATTTATAATTTGCTGCAATGTTTAAAGCAATTTTCTTGTGGCTTCCTTCCTTCCTTCCCTCCTTGGAGTGGTGAGGATTTTTTAAAATGCAAAATGTCTCTTGGATAGCCTCATGAAGACTAACTTTCTGTAACTACTTTTACATTTGCCTTTCAAATCCCTTATTCCCTGATCTGGATCTGTCTTTCCACAGCCAAAATGGCACAAAGCCTCAGTGACCAGGCCAAAAAAAAAAAAAAAATTTTTTTGAAAAAGACTGATGTCATTCAAAGACTGACATTTCAGTTTTTATTACTAGAATACCTTGAAGAATTAGATCTGATTTGCATTGATATTTGCCACTGAATTATTAAAGTTTTTTTCTTCCTTTTCTCTTTCTTTCATCAGATTTTTAACACTACAGTCAACAGCAGACAAAGTCACAATTTAACAATTATATGACATCAGAGAGACTTCTGGGCTTTTGAATTGTTGGCCAACTTGAGAAAAATACCTGATTTGATGCATAAAATGAGGGCAATTACATATAAAGAAAACAGCAAGAATTTTTAGTATTTTGTAAAGGAGTCTGCTTGTCACATATATTTCTCTCTTTTTTGGGCCACTTCTATTGGTCTTTCATTTATTTATTTCCATCCATCTTTGTTCTTGGGCCTCCCACCGCAGTGGCCTCTCTTGTTGCAGAGCACTGGCTCTGGGCGCATGCGCTCCAGAGCTCCAGCTTGGTAGTTGGACACATCAGTCCAGCTGCTCCACGGCACGTGGGATCTTCCCAGGCCAGGGATTCAACCGGTGCCCCTTGCACTGCAAGGTGATGTCCTTACCCACTGGACCACCAGGGAAGCCCCACATATATTTCTTAAGTGACATGGGATAAATTCATTGACATGTCTTTTGTGGGGAATGTGACCCCATCTGAGGTACCTATTGAGGTTTTTTTTCTGTTTTATTAGAATTAATTGTAGCCTCATTGTGCTGGGAAATTTGAAAATGAACATGTATACCTAGAGAAGGATGCAGATTTCAGAAATGTCTGCACATTTAAAGTGATATGTTAGCCTCAAATATCATTAGACTATAGATGGAAAAAAGGTGGGAATTTCTGTGTAGCTTTTACTTCTAAAGCGACAGAACGACTAGCCTTAGAAATGTGATACTGCATCTATATACCCAAGTTTAAAACACATTGCACACATACAAACCAGGTCATTACAATAGTTCCGATAGATTTCATTATTACATAGAATCTCAAATGTTACCATACTAACGTTTGGTAAAAATAGCACATACTCCTACGTCAAAAAGATGTATTTTCTGAACATCCTTTACAGGGCAGGAGTCCTGTAAGTTTAGGGCACATCAGAATCACCTGGCAGACTTGTTAAATTATAAATCCTTGGGACCCCTGCTACAAGTTTCTGATTCCTGTAGGTCTGGCTGAGGGCTGATAATCTGCATTTCTAACAAGTCCTTAGGTGATGCTAATGCTGCTGTTTGGGGACCACACTCTGAGAAGCAGAGTGGTTTTAAAAACTCTGGTTTTATTACTTATTTTGGTCTAATGGAGTCCTTCACAGTCTTGCAGTCAGTTCTTTCTAGTATCTAACCAAAATAATTACCATAATGTAAGTTTATGTTTTGCTCTGTAGAATATAAGATAACAGTAACAGGAAGCATCCCTTGAATAATGCCTTAGCATTAATAAATCATTTTCACGTATACCATCTCATTTGAGATAACACATGAATCCTGGTAGGTGAGTATTATATTATTCATATTTTACAGATGAAAATAGAGGGTTTAAAGGACTCACTCAAAACCCCTAAAATGTAATTAGTGAAAGGCAGAGACTTGAACCCAGGCTTCCAGACTCCTAAACTCTGCATTCTTTCTACCAAGTCACTCTTCCCTTAAAGTTGTTAGAAGCTTATGCTTTATGCTACTCAAACTGCCTCCATGTTCATTATCTCATTTGACCGCTCAAAGCAATAGCACGAGGCCAGCGGGGCAAATACTATTGTCTAGATTTTGCAGGCAAAGCCTTTACAGAAGATGATGACTAAGGTGGCTACTGCTATTCAGACAATATTCTTCTTACATAGACTAAAATTTTCTTTCAATATTTAGCAGCAGCATCTGATGCAGATAAGGCATCAGATGGTTCTCCTTTCCAAGTTATATTCAATGGTCCAGTATAGTAACTCTATCCCCAAACCTATACCAGGTTTTTTGATCGTTTTTTGTTTTCTTGGTGGAAATATATTTGGAGGGAATGCAGGTAGGGATGAAGTTTAGGATTATTAGTAGAAAAGGAGAAAACATTCCTTAATTAATAGAATTTAAATACTAAAGAAAATAGTTTCTTTTTTCTGTATACAAGGACTTTTTCACCTCTTGTCTTGGGTTTTTCTAAGTTTCATGTACATACAAACCACCCGGAGATCTTGAGAAAATGAAGATTCTGATTCAGTGGGTCTGGAGTGCAGCCCAGCATTCTATAAAGCTCCAAAGTGACTCCAGTTTTGCTGAGGACAGTCCAATCTTGATAGGCAAGGGTCAATCCTATTTATCAAAGCCACAATTATTTTTACTGTTCTCTAAACTATCTCCGAATCTCTAGGGTGAAATGGAGAAATTAAATCTAAAACAATGTAACAATATTTGGTGAATACTCTGTACAGTTTGGGACTTCCCTAAATGTTCCTCTGTGTTAGGTTATTTATAACATGTGAGTATCTTCCAGTCTATACTCATCTCCAGATCCTGGATGATGCTGAAAATGTGGTCCAAGAATTAGCTGAGCCAACCTTATCCAGGTGCTTGTTAGAAATATAGAAATTCAGGCCTCATCTCAGATCCACTGAATCAGAATTCACATATTAACAAGATTCTTTAGATAATTTTCCAGTACAGTAAAGTTAGATAATCACTCCTTTGGATCTTCTTGCCCTCCTGGCCTTACATACTTCTCATCATGTTCAATGTGACTGGTCCTCCGGTTCACTGGGAGGATCTAATCCTGCATAATCCCAAAGTTCACCAGAAGCATTCAACAGAAGAGATGATTTACATGTGGAGTGAGGCAGGGAATCTGTACTGTTAAAAACTTGCCTCAGGGTAATTCTAATGACTGGTCAGATGTAGAAATCGAACAGTGAAGACAAAAATTATCCCACACATGGCTACAGCCAGCAGGGATGGTTTATAGGTAGGGAATCACAGGAGATATTAGCAAACTTTCCACTCTGCAATGGAGGTTCCTTTTCCAGACTGACCCAACCTGTGAAGTGTTCTTTGCTTCCAAAACCAAGGTGGGCCTGAACTTGTGACACTCAACTCCCCCTACAGCACTAACTCATCAGTGTGACAGTGCTGAGAGCTTTGTTACCACGTATTAAAAAATGGTTTTTTTTCTCAGATACAGAAACCCACAGTAGGCATTTTTGTGTGTCTTACAGAGACTATGTCCTATATATTTGATATATACATATATATATATAAGACATAGCAAAACAAAATTATGGTTTTTGAAGATTCTAGTCTTAAAGTCTAAACTTTAAACAGATTCTAACAGCATCTGATATTTAGTTAGAATAAACAATTCACTTATTCCTTCAATAAATTTTTACTGAGCACTTTCTCTGTGCTAGGTACTATGAGACTGAAAACATATAAGTGTCTGCTTTAATAAGGAAAATAGTAAAATCATAAAGAGTCATGATAATTACTGAGTGTGATAACTGCTGAGGAGATGAACAATTTCTAATAATACATTAGTGATAAAGAGAAAGTCAAAGTATTTGATGCAAGAATGTAAAGATTTCAGACCATTCGCTGTAGACCAGTGGATAATGAAGTGAGTCCCACAGAAGCAAATCAGCACCTCAGGGAAACAAAGAAGAAATAGATCTGAACAGGATGTAGACAGCTTTCCAGGAATTTCCAAAACTCTCTCAGTAAGAGATTAACGAAACTATTCATTGGATAGCTTTAGTTATATAATTCTTTTCTTCGCACTTTGCTTTCTACTCATTCATGCTTTAATTACTTGTCAATGTGTATCTGGTTTAAACTTCACAATGTGACTCATTTCCCAACAATACTATTTTCATGAAGCTCTTAATTGAATAACTCAATTGGTTGATTGATTGAGCACTTCTATGCCACGTGACGTGCTGAGAGTATACACATAAGTAGGACACAGTTTCTGCACTTTTATGGATCTTATAATCTAGCGATGTCACATAA
The DNA here is from genome assembly GCA_022376925.1 of Tragulus kanchil. Classification (NCBI taxonomy): domain Eukaryota; kingdom Metazoa; phylum Chordata; class Mammalia; order Artiodactyla; family Tragulidae; genus Tragulus; species Tragulus kanchil. Next base: position 181,085,119 of record JAIOJX010000028.1, read on the forward strand.
TTAAAATGTAATTATATTGCTTCTTTTATGTGGCTTCCTATAGGGAGTGTCATCCTGAAGGCTTCAAAGAAAAAGTTACACTGAAAAATGATGATCCAGGTTAGATGTGAAATCATGTTTGAAGGAAAAAACCAGGATGTGTGAAGGCCCCAAAATAAGTGAACAAGGTATATTCTTAAAATACACATAGTATTAATATCATCTACCTACTGCCTAAAGTTGAGTGATGAGGGGTTTAGGAACAGGAAAATAAATTAAATGAAGGGTTCTACCATGCTTAGTTTTGGACTTTATCCCAAAGGCAATGAGAAATCTAGCAGGAAAATTAACTCAATCATTTTAAAATTTAGAAATAGCATTTTGTAGTAGAGGTAAATACCTAGCAGCAAGAGGTCAGTTGGAAAATTGGGGAAATTGTTGGTCATTTTTTGGTGTCATTGTACTACCATTGCCTGAAAATTCAATTTTGTTAAAAAATAATCATTATAATTTACAACCTTTAGGTTCTCTACAGTGACAGTTAATAAAGTATTAGTTGTTACCTAGCCAGACTCTGCAAAATTTGTGATCAAGTTATCCTCCCCATCTTGGCTCCCAGCTCATGTAAGCCTCTAAAATGTCCTGGAGCACTCATATCCAAGCTATTTCCGAAAGGACAACTCTAGGATAATTTGTTTCTCTTCAGAAAGATTTTTCTGGATCTGATGATGGATCTGAGATGGCCAAGAGTGAGGTGCTGGTGGGACGGGGCATTTGTACAACAATCATCAGAATGGCCATCACGTCTGTTTGAGGAAATCTTCCCATGCCATATGATTGTCACTGTTTGTTTTTCTGAGTCTCAAAGATTTTTAAAATCTGGAGGCCAGTAATCATTTAGTTAAATTTTGTAGTCTTCATTTTTTACATTACCCATTTATCTTAATAACAAGTTTACTGGAAGAGTTGGTATTTACTAGATGAGGCTATTATGGAATTTTATGCATGGGAGAAGAATATGCTTATGACCTAAATTTAAGATTTTTTCTGTTTAGTCACTAAGTCATGTCCAACTCTTTGCAACTCCATGGATTGTAGACCACCAGGCTCTCCTATGCATGGGATTTTCCAGGCAAGAATACTAGAGTGGGTTGCCATTTCCTTCTCCATGGGATCTTCCCAACCCAGGGATTGAATATGCATCTCCTGCTTTGGCAGGCAGATTCTTTTATCACTGAGCCACCAGTGAAGCCAAATTTAAAATATTCACAGACAAAAATAGTTATCTATATATCTGCTATACTGGTATACATCACATTGTATAATTAAAATCAATATACAGGTAAGGTTCTGAAAAGAAATATAGTGAGAGTTTTCTATGCTTTCCTGCTCTTTGAAAAGGGAATATTAAAAAGTGAAAGGAAACAATGTGTTCTAAAAAAGAGACTTAAACATTAAAAAAGAAGCATAATCTAAGACCAACATCACAGTTTCACACAAAGATGCTGGTCTGAATTCTTCAATGCACTGTTATACACACTCTTCAGTTACACGGTCCAAGCTTGCTCTGCTCATTGCATGACGGGCCAGTGAATCCAAGAGATGAGGGGTTGAGGCAAGGAAGAGGCTTTAATCAGGGAGCCAGTTCACCAAGAAGATAGCAGGCCAGCACCTCAAAATAACCATCTTATCCTCAGCTCAAAATTTGTGATCAAGTTATCCTCCCATCTTGGCTCCCAGCTCATGTAAGCCTCTAAAATGTCCTGGAGCACTCATATCCAAGCTATTTCCGAAAGGACAACTCTAGGATAATTTGTTTCTCTTCAGAAAGATTTTTCTGGATCTGATGATGGATCTGAGATGGCCAAGAGTGAGGTGCTGGTGGGACGGGGCATTTGTACAACAATCATCAGAATGGCCATCACGTCTGTTTGAGGAAATCTTCCCATGCCATATGATTGTCACTGTTTGTTTTTCTGAGTCTCAAAGATTTTTAAAATCTGGAGGCCAGTAATCATTTAGTTAAATTTTGTAGTCTTCATTTTTTACATTACCCATTTATCTTAATAACAAGTTTACTGGAAGAGTTGGTATTTACTAGATGAGGCTATTATGGAATTTTATGCATGGGAGAAGAATATGCTTATGACCTAAATTTAAGATTTTTTCTGTTTAGTCACTAAGTCATGTCCAACTCTTTGCAACTCCATGGATTGTAGACCACCAGGCTCTCCTATGCATGGGATTTTCCAGGCAAGAATACTAGAGTGGGTTGCCATTTCCTTCTCCATGGGATCTTCCCAACCCAGGGATTGAATATGCATCTCCTGCTTTGGCAGGCAGATTCTTTTATCACTGAGCCACCAGTGAAGCCAAATTTAAAATATTCACAGACAAAAATAGTTATCTATATATCTGCTATACTGGTATACATCACATTGTATAATTAAAATCAATATACAGGTAAGGTTCTGAAAAGAAATATAGTGAGAGTTTTCTATGCTTTCCTGCTCTTTGAAAAGGGAATATTAAAAAGTGAAAGGAAACAATGTGTTCTAAAAAAGAGACTTAAACATTAAAAAAGAAGCATAATCTAAGACCAACATCACAGTTTCACACAAAGATGCTGGTCTGAATTCTTCAATGCACTGTTATACACACTCTTCAGTTACACGGTCCAAGCTTGCTCTGCTCATTGCATGACGGGCCAGTGAATCCAAGAGATGAGGGGTTGAGGCAAGGAAGAGGCTTTAATCAGGGAGCCAGTTCACCAAGAAGATAGCAGGCCAGCACCTCAAAATAACCATCTTATCCTGGATCTGGATGCCAGGATCATTTATATATCAGAGATGGGGAGAGGTGAGGACACAATGTAGAAAGGCCATTTATCTTGCAAACATCTCCTAGAATGGCAAGTCTTAGGCAGAAGATGTGTTAATTTCTTCCTTCCTGCCATTTACAGGTGGGCAGGGCTCAGAACAAAGGCACTTTCATTTAACAGTCAGCCAGAGAGGCAGGATTCTCTGAGACAGGCCATTGAGTATGATTATTACAACAAAAGCAACAAAAAGCAAGCCAAAGAAAGAGTTCGAATATGGAGTCAGAATTGGCTTCTTCTCTGAGACACTTCCTCTAAGGAGGACACTCTTCCCTTCTCTATTATCTTGGCCTTGTCCTGTTCATCCTTGAGGTCTCAGCAGGGAAGCTTTGCTGGCTTTGAAGATTTTGCTATATGGCCCTGTTTTATGGTCTTATTGAATGCTATTATAATTTTCCCTTATACTATATAAATCTAATTAAGTGGTTATTCATGCAGTTATTAGTTTAATACTCTGCTTTCTTGTTGAATTATAAGTTCCACTTGTGCAAGTGTCATGTCTGTCTTGCTTGTCATTTTGTCCTTTTACAAAATGAGCATTCTATAAATATTTCTTGCCAGAAGAACAAATTAAAGATTAATTTGAATATAATTCTGTATTGATGGAAGATGTGTTTTAAAACCAATATACAACCAAGACAATGAAAAGAAAGCATATCAAGACTTTTATTTATTTTCCTGCTCTTTGTAAATAGAAAATGAGAATATTAATAAAAATAAAGACTGTAAAAATAAATAAAAGCAATCAATAGAACATGTTGAACCTTTATATTTGTTTAAATAACCCCTAAATGGTCAAGACCCCTTAGCTGCAAAGTGCACAGGTTTGATTCTTTCACATTCATATACTGATACTACCAAGAGTGACTACCGAAACTTCTGGAAGGTCCATACATGAAAAAGACTTTTCTGAAACTTCAACAGTAGATAATATAATCTCTACATTCTCTCTATAAAATGTGAAGTCATACTAATTCTGATATGCAGATGATAGCTAATTGTCTCATGTGCTTCTGGAATTCAACTTAAAAAAAACTAATTTATTTTAACACTACGTATTTGTCCCAAACACATGAAGGCAGAGTCTAGGCTGGACATATTAATAATTGGGTAAGCTATAAAATCAGAAGCAAGACAGGCGGAGCTATAACATCAATGGAGTTCAAGAGCCCCATTAGGCAAGAATTCAGACTTGAAAATGAACTGAAAGAGAGTATCTGTCCATGTGGTTAAAACCCAACCTCCAATGAACAAGGGGACCTCAGACATTTTAGACTCCTCTTGGTTCTTCCCACAGTGTTTTCCACCCACCCTATCAAAATAGAAAATATTTGTTTTTTATGGAAGTAGAGTGACAACACACTCCAGTATTCTTGCTTGGAGAATCCCTGTGGACAGAGGATCCTGATGGGCTGCAGTGCATGACATTGCAGAGTCGGACATAGCTGAGCAACTAAACACAGCACATAGCTGACTTACAACTATATTTATAGAAGCTACAAGTATATAATATAGGAATTCACAATTTTAAAGGTTATACTCCATTCACAGTTTTATTAAGCTTTTTCTTGTTTGAATTATAAGTTCCACTTGTGCAAGTGTCATGTCTGTCTTGCTTGTCATTTTGTCCTTTTACAAAATGAGCATTCTATAAATATTTCTTGCCAGAAGAACAAATTAAAGATTAATTTGAATATAATTCTGTATTGATGGAAGATGTGTTTTAAAACCAATATACAACCAAGACAATGAAAAGAAAGCATATCAAGACTTTTATTTATTTTCCTGCTCTTTGTAAATAGAAAATGAGAATATTAATAAAAATAAAGACTGTAAAAATAAATAAAAGCAATCAATAGAACATGTTGAACCTTTATATTTGTTTAAATAACCCCTAAATGGTCAAGACCCCTTAGCTGCAAAGTGCACAGGTTTGATTCTTTCACATTCATATACTGATACTACCAAGAGTGACTACCGAAACTTCTGGAAGGTCCATACATGAAAAAGACTTTTCTGAAACTTCAACAGTAGATAATATAATCTCTACATTCTCTCTATAAAATGTGAAGTCATACTAATTCTGATATGCAGATGATAGCTAATTGTCTCATGTGCTTCTGGAATTCAACTTAAAAAAAACTAATTTATTTTAACACTACGTATTTGTCCCAAACACATGAAGGCAGAGTCTAGGCTGGACATATTAATAATTGGGTAAGCTATAAAATCAGAAGCAAGACAGGCGGAGCTATAACATCAATGGAGTTCAAGAGCCCCATTAGGCAAGAATTCAGACTTGAAAATGAACTGAAAGAGAGTATCTGTCCATGTGGTTAAAACCCAACCTCCAATGAACAAGGGGACCTCAGACATTTTAGACTCCTCTTGGTTCTTCCCACAGTGTTTTCCACCCACCCTATCAAAATAGAAAATATTTGTTTTTTATGGAAGTAGAGTGACAACACACTCCAGTATTCTTGCTTGGAGAATCCCTGTGGACAGAGGATCCTGATGGGCTGCAGTGCATGACATTGCAGAGTCGGACATAGCTGAGCAACTAAACACAGCACATAGCTGACTTACAACTATATTTATAGAAGCTACAAGTATATAATATAGGAATTCACAATTTTTAAAGGTTATACTCCATTCACAGTTATTATAAAATATTGGCTATACTCTGTATTGTACAATATATCCTTGTAGCTTATTTTACACATAATACAGTATACCTTTTATTCCTTTATCTCTATATTGCCCCTCCCTGCTTCTGCTTCCCTCTTCCCAGTAGGAACCACTAGTTAGTTCTCTTTATGAGTCTGTTTATTTTTTTATATATTTACCAGTTTGTTGTATTTTTTAGATTCTCCATATAAATGGTATCATATGATATTTGTCTCTCTTTGGCTTACTTCTCTTAGTATGATAATCTCATGTGCCATCCGTGTTGCCACAAATGACACAGTGTAGTTCTTTTCATGGCTGAGTAGTATTCCACTGTGTATTTACACTATATCTCCTTCATCTCTTGGACATTCAGACTGCTTCCGTATCTTGGTTACTGTAAACACTGTTGTTTGCTCTTTTTTAAATAGAAAATATTCCTTCCATGAGCTTTCTATATGTAGTGTTGATGTCAAATCTGGCTTAGACAAGAGAATTTATATAATGCCTGCTAAGATGTTCTCAGTCAAAGGGGCTAAATTCTCAGTGTATCAGATATCGAAAGCTACTGAGGATGTAAAAACCTTTGAGAAATGAAATGCATAGAAACTCTGTTGTTGTTGTTTAGTTGCAAAGTGGTGTCCAGCTCGTTGTGATCCCATGGACTGTAACCAGCTAGGCTCTTCTGTCCATGGGATTTCCCAGACCAGGATATTGGAGTGGGTTTCCATTTCCTTCTCCAGGGGATCTTCCCAACCCTGGAACTGAACATGTGCCTTCTGCCTTGGCAGATGGAATCTTTACCACTGAGCCACTAGGGAAGCCCAGAAACTTTGTATCCATGAACACACAGGATGACACATGAGGCACACTTGAGAAAGAGACTTCCTCTGGAATATGAGAAGAAAGATTTAGAAACAAAGTTAAATGAAGATGGGAGTAGTGTGGCTCGCAGAAGGGAGATCAAACACTCCATAGAAAATACATGTTACGGTGCAATTGCCCTCTGGGAGTTACAGGATTATGAAAGTCTAACTTAATTAAGGGAGAAAATAGGTCATAGTTAACAACCGCACACATGACACATCGTTTTGACTACAGAAGAACTGAAGAGGAGAGAAAAATTAAGAAATCAAAAATACAAGGAAGGCAACCATAGGCATCAGTCTCTTCTCCTGCATCTATATTGAGTATGTTCTGATTTTGTATATATAAAAAATTCACCACTGTTCTAATTTTCCTCATTAAAAAACACTTGCAGTATACTTGAAAAAGAAATTTCAGGTGTCAAAAGAAAGAGAAACACAATGATTCAACAATTTTTTAAAGGACTAAATTAAGAGGTAATAAATATTCTTCTTATAAAAATATACTTTGTGCCTGTTCTCCTTTCTCCCCCTTGTGTCTTCAAGTGACAGGTAATCAGGTACTTGTGAACCCTGCATGAAATCTTCCCTCTTTCAGGGCACAATGTCCCTGTGGGGTCGAGCTAATTACAGGTACATTTCCTCTGCAAGGCAGTCACACTCTGTACTGTTGAAGGCACAATTAATTATTGAACAAAGCTAGCTAGAGATTTTGCTCGTATGACCATGGTTTACAGGTAGCTTTGCTGTCACACAGAGAGTACAGCCTCTTCCTTGGGTGTTTTTATGATACGCTTTGCATTATAGGCTGAAAAAGATCACCCTCTTTTTTGAAATATTGCAAAGGAAAAGAAAACACATAAAACAAAAAAAAATCCTCATTTCCTGTATAGAATAGTAAAGGCAAATTTCTCTCGTCTCATCAAGAATATGATTATCATCAGGAGGTTATTTAGGTCAGATGTGAAAGAGATGAAAAAGTAGAGTTGGGAATTAATATCCATTGTAGAGAGAACTGGAGCCTGCCATTGAGTCTGTGAATGCAGCAGGGAAGTAGTTCTGCAAGTGCCAGAGTAGGATTTGACCCATAAAGAGGGCCTACATATAAGATTGTAGAAGAATAAAGTTCTTTCCCTTAAGATGTATTTAGGAACTTAATGGGGGATATTCCCAAAGCCCCATGGAGTCACAGACAAGTGCACAAAATCCTTGTCCTATGCTTCAAGCCACTGTCTTGAGCGTGGGTCTCAGAAGGAGATCAAACACTCCATAGAAAATACATGTTACGGTGCAATTGCCCTCTGGGAGTAAATTGAAAGTCTAACTTAATTAAGGAGAAAATAGGTCATAGTTAACAACCGCACACATGACACATCGTTTGACTACAGAAGAACTGAAGAGGAGAGAAAATTAAGAAATCAAAAATACAAGGAAGGCAACCATAGGCATCAGTCTCTTCTCCTGCATCTATATTGAGTATGTTCTGATTTTGTATATATAAAAAATTCACCACTGTTCTAATTTTCCTCATTAAAAAACACTTGCAGTATACTTGAAAAAGAAATTTCAGGTGTCAAAAGAAAGAGAAACACAATGATTCAACAATTTTTTAAAGGACTAAATTAAGAGGTAATAAATATTCTTCTTATAAAAATATACTTTGTGCCTGTTCTCCTTTCTCCCCCTTGTGTCTTCAAGTGACAGGTAATCAGGTACTTGTGAACCCTGCATGAAATCTTCCCTCTTTCAGGGCACAATGTCCCTGTGGGGTCGAGCTAATTACAGGTACATTTCCTCTGCAAGGCAGTCACACTCTGTACTGTTGAAGGCACAATTAATTATTGAACAAAGCTAGCTAGAGATTTTGCTCGTATGACCATGGTTTACAGGTAGCTTTGCTGTCACACAGAGAGTACAGCCTCTTCCTTGGGTGTTTTTATGATACGCTTTGCATTATAGGCTGAAAAAGATCACCCTCTTTTTTGAAATATTGCAAAGGAAAAGAAAACACATAAAACAAAAAAAAATCCTCATTTCCTGTATAGAATAGTAAAGGCAAATTCTCTCTCGTCTCATCAAGAATATGATTATCATCAGGAGGTTATTTAGGTCAGATGTGAAAGAGATGAAAAAGTAGAGTTGGGAATTAATATCCATTGTAGAGAGAACTGGAGCCTGCCATTGAGTCTGTGAATGCAGCAGGGAAGTAGTTCTGCAAGTGCCAGAGTAGGATTTGACCCATAAAGAGGGCCTACATATAAGATTGTAGAAGAATAAAGTTCTTTCCCTTAAGATGTATTTAGGAACTTAATGGGGGATATTCCCAAAGCCCCATGGAGTCACAGACAAGTGCACAAAATCCTTGTCCTATGCTTCAAGCCACTGTCTTGAGCGTGGGTCTGTAAACTCTTCTGTAAAGTGCAAGAGAGAAAATACTTTAGCTTTAAGGGTTAAATTATATCTATAACACCTAAACTCTGCTGTCTGTTTTTTTTAAAGCAGTCATAGATAACACATAAATGACTAAGCATGACTGTGTTTTCATTAAAACTGTATTTAAGTGCATAGGAATTTTAGTGTCATATATTTTTCAGCCTATATAATAGGATTATTTAGATTTTTCTAATCACTTAAAAATTATTCTAAGGTTGCAGGTAGTAAAAAAAAAACTTGAGGAAGGTTGAATTTGGCCCCCAGAGTACAGTTTTCTGACTCCCCTGACTATTGGGAATCCCTGTGTTTACACGAACTTTCCTATTAATTTTAAAGTCCCCAGGGTTCTCTGACTGTATGTAAATGCTGCCTTTATTCTGGAAGATCGAGCTTATCCTTTGATCTTTTGATGAACTGAAACGTCATGGATAACTACATTGTTCAGGGTTCAAGCCATTTGTTTACTGTCATTAAAAAGTTTACTAGAGTTAGTCAGGAGGATCTACATTTCCAGAATAAGCATGGGGAGGCTTTGAAACTGGTATGATAACATTAATTTAATGAACTGAGGGAATAGAAAGGAATGTATCTTCAGGTTCAGATCATCAATAGCATTTTTCCCTAAAAAAAAAAAATCTATTTACTAGTCAATAGTGCAACAAAGGGATAAAGTGTTTTTATTATTAATGCAGTTCATTCTTTCATTTTAACTTAAATATAATCTATTTTCCTTCCTTCTCACCTTCTTTTATCTGCTACATAGTCCATAAAAATTAAAGATCATAAATCATATACTTCTATAAGCATTTAAATTAATTACAAAAGGGGAGATAATATGAAAATAATGGTAAGATGAAAACAAGATGAAAGTGAGTATGTGGCTATATATGGATTTGATGCCATAAAATCCTACACAGTTTGTTTAAAATTCATTTCAGTGACATGTAATTTATATATGATTTCCTATTCTTTTGCATACTGGTCATAAACCTGGCTCTGTTTGGTAACAGTCAATATGATGAAGGACTCTTGATTACTTGTAAAAATTAATTGGGTTAATTTTTTTAAAAAAACATTGTAAAAATTCACTGGGTTCATTTCAAAAACAATAACCATTGCTTAGAAATAGACAGTAGAAATATTAAAAACAAAGAGGAATTCCTCAAAGGGTCTTTTCAGAGGAAACTACGTAAAGCAATAATAAACTCTCAAAAACAACATTATAGAAAGTGCAATGATTTTAGAGGATATCTTTGATAACATCCTTAAATATGTGCCCTAAATTTTTATGCCAAATTGTCATTTAGTAAAAGCAATTCTACAGGGGTAAGGTATAAGTGTTGTGGGACTGAGGGCTAATATATACAATTCCATTCAAGGAGAATGTGCTCTGGAGGTAAATTTAATCCAGGGGAAAGGTCTGTGATAGGCTCATACTTCAGGTAATCATGCATGTGTATTTTTTCCCATGTGAGGTTTAAAATGAGAATGAGAAGATATAAGTTTGAGGTTCATCCCCTAAATAAGTGCCTCATGTATTGCTTGTATATATTATCAATAAATGATAAGCTGTAGGCATTAACAATGAGTTTTGAGTGACATTTTCCTAAGAAAAGAGAAGTCTTAATAAGAACTGTTGCCTAATTAAAAGACCATCCTATAGGTTAGTCCAAACTTCACCTGGTGACTTAATTGGAGAGTTAATATGAAATGGAGGCCCATAATCTCACACCACAAAATAAGAAATCATTTAAAGATGCTATAACCAAACACTAGTTTGGCCTGGTCTTTCAAAAGTGTCTCAGCACAGCTACCATTGTATATCCAGCACTGCATATCAGTTTTCATATGGTGTTCATTTCTAAATTAATATTTAAATAAATTTCTAGATATTTATATGAGAAATGTTATGAGAATATCAAATATAAACCAGTTACATATTGGGGCCTGGCTACCAAAAGGAATAACATTTTATAAGAAAAATTGATTCATGGATCCTTTCTGGAAAAACAAAGTAGCAGGTCTCATCCTACAAATACTGTGACATAGTTTTGTATATAAGAAAATTTAATCTGTGAAATAGGAGACAAGACATGTAGTTAATCCTAAATAATTTGGTAAAATATTTAAATGAAGCTTAAAAGGCAGCAGAACCTCAGAACCTGGTTACAGAGATGGTAGTGGGAAGGAGGAGGGCAGAATGCAAAAGATGTTTCTGAGGAATTATTTCTGACTTTTATTAAATTATTATCAATAGCTGGAGATCCATAATGAGTTCATGAAGATTAATCCATGCCTGGCGCCCTCCACAGGGCCACATGCTAAATATAGGATATTAGAAGTCACTAACAATTTTGTATTATTCCTGAGAGATTTCTTTACGAGGTGATATATGTTAGGAAACTATTTTTAAAACCAAAGCAAACACATAAAGAGCTATGGTAATTTAGTCCATACAAAATATTGCCCCAAGACACTCAGGCACCAGACTGGCATATGCTGGTTGCCTTGGAGGAGTGTCCTATTAAAATGAAATATATCTTATATATAAAACACGTAACTATATATAACTGTATCTATACACACACACACACACACACACACACATCTATATATGTACGTATACGTATATAACTGGTATGACTTTAACACACACATCTATATATGTACGTATATGTATATAACTGGTATGGCTGTAGACTTTCTAGAGACGGATACATTAGCCGAGACCAAAGATGACCCTACACAAGTTCTATGCCACTATTCTAATAGTGTTTTAATAACAATCTACATGCTTGCCTTTTGGGTCCAATGGAATCACAGAAGCATGAGGATATTTTAAATAGTGTGTGGAATCTTGGGGACTGGACGGTTGCTTACCAGTAGGTGTAAGGTGTCTCCAGGTGATCACAGGCTCAGGACGGCCATTGGCCATGCAGACCAGTGTCACATTGCTGCCCTCATTCACAGTGACATCCGAGGAGATGTTGGAGATCTTTGGTGGAACTGTTAAGACAAAAACAAATGGAATATATGACCACGTCAGAAAAGCAGGTTTGCAGTACTGGTCCATGCCACTGGAAATGGCAAATTTGAATGAAGTACATTTCTGACATAAACCATTTGAATGTTTGTGTTAAGAAGTCTAGGTGTTTTAGGACTTCCTGACAGACTTAGTGAGCAGATGAAAAGTGTGGGTCTTACTATAAAAGTGAGAATATCTCCACTATGGTCAAGGGCTATAGGAAGTACACAGAATAACATAATGAAAATGTCTTAGCCCTTTTCAGATTACAGTGGATCTTATTTAGTTCTTAGAGAGCCTGGGCATGTATAAGCATTAAGAATAGATTTTCTTGTCACTAATTATTACTTACATTTGCTCTCTTATGTATATAAAATGAATATATTTCCTTCAAATGTCAGGAAAAGAAAAGCAGTGTTATTTAATATCAGATTGCATAGTTGTGTTATTAAGATGCAGTAATATCTGGTAGCTTACAATCTTAACGTTCATGACGATAATAGAAGCAAACACATAAAGAGCTATGGTAATTTAGTCCATACAAAATATTGCCCCAAGACACTCAGGCACCAGACTGGCATATGCTGGTTGCCTTGGAGGAGTGTCCTATTAAAATGAAATATATCTTATATATAAAACACGTAACTATATATAACTGGATCATACACACACACACACACAAAACATCTATATATGATACGTATTTTCGTATATAACTGGTATGACTTTAACACACACATCTATATATGTACGTATATGTATATAACTGGTATGGCTGTAGACTTTCTAGAGACGGATACATTAGCCGAGACCAAAGATGACCCTACACAAGTTCTATGCCACTATTCTAATAGTGTTTTAATAACAATCTACATGCTTGCCTTTTGGGTCCAATGGAATCACAGAAGCATGAGGATATTTTAAATAGTGTGTGGAATCTTGGGGACTGGACGGTTGCTTACCAGTAGGTGTAAGGTGTCTCCAGGTGATCACAGGCTCAGGACGGCCATTGGCCATGCAGACCAGTGTCACATTGCTGCCCTCATTCACAGTGACATCCGAGGAGATGTTGGAGATCTTTGGTGGAACTGTTAAGACAAAAACAAATGGAATATATGACCACGTCAGAAAAGCAGGTTTGCAGTACTGGTCCATGCCACTGGAAATGGCAAATTTGAATGAAGTACATTTCTGACATAAACCATTTGAATGTTTGTGTTAAGAAGTCTAGGTGTTTTAGGACTTCCTGACAGACTTAGTGAGCAGATGAAAAGTGTGGGTCTTACTATAAAAGTGAGAATATCTCCACTATGGTCAAGGGCTATAGGAAGTACACAGAATAACATAATGAAAATGTCTTAGCCCTTTTCAGATTACAGTGGATCTTATTTAGTTCTTAGAGAGCCTGGGCATGTATAAGCATTAAGAATAGATTTTCTTGTCACTAATTATTACTTACATTTGCTCTCTTATGTATATAAAATGAATATATTTCCTTCAAATGTCAGGAAAAGAAAAGCAGTGTTATTTAATATCAGATTGCATAGTTGTGTTATTAAGATGCAGTAATATCTGGTAGCTTACAATCTAGTCATATAATGAAACTCTTGGTTCATGACGATAATAGAAAACCTTAAATATCATTTTTGTGTCTGACAGATCTGATAATGTTACCTTACAGCTTACAAATGGAATTAATAAGGCCCACATCTCAGACAGGTGTGTACACACGCTAAGTCGCATTTGACTCTTTGTTACCATATGGACTATAGCCCTCCTGGCTCCTCTGGCCAATGGGATTCTCCAGGCAAGAACACTGGAGTGGGTTGCCATGCCCTCTTCCAAGGGATCTTCCCAGCTCAGAGACTGAACCCTCATCTCTTATGTTTCCTGCATTGGCAGGCAGGTTCTTTACCAATAGCGCCACCTGAAAAGCCCCAAGACCTTATGCAGATTATAATTATTATCTCAGTAACCCCTTATAGTAAGTAAAGACTATACTATGAAGATTTTATTTATCAGTAGGAAACTGAGTTATAGAAGAGGCTTGGTGACAAGCAGAAAACAGATGTGAATCTAAAAAGACTCCAGGGCCCACACTCTTAAGCCCTACTTGAATGAAACTTCATCTTCAAAATCCAGGGTACCAGATGGCCAAAAATAACGGGAATTACTTTTTGGTGATGTGAGAAATGAGTCCCCAAGGGCTAGCTGTACTGTCGTCTGATTTCCTTCATTAGTGTTCAGGGCAGCAACATTAGATCTCATACTGGTGGGCTTAAGTGGAAAGTGAATTACTTACAAATTTCATCACAGAGGTTATGCACTGATTACAAATTGCAGAGTTTATTCTTTGACTGTAATTTTCCTTTTTCTATTTTTTTTAACTCCTACTTGCTTATGTTGTCCCTGAGAAACTAGAACATGGAGGAGTTCAATAAAAAAAAAATCATTTTGTTTTTCTCTCACTCTTCCTGCCCATTAGAGAATCCATGAAATGACAAATCTATTTGTCTTGAGCTCATGTATAAGCATTAAGAATAGATTTTTTTGCATTTTCTTATTTTTTATATAAAATGAATATATTTCCTTCAAATGTCAGGAAAAGAAAAGCAGTGTTATTTAATATCAGATTGCATAGTTGTGTTATTAAGATGCAGTAATATCTGGTAGCTTACAATCTAGTCATATAATGAAACTCTTGGTTCATGACGATAATAGAAAACCTTAAATATCATTTTTGTGTCTGACAGATCTGATAATGTTACCTTACAGCTTACAAATGGAATTAATAAGGCCCACATCTCAGACAGGTGTGTACACACGCTAAGTCGCATTTGACTCTTTGTTACCATATGGACTATAGCCCTCCTGGCTCCTCTGGCCAATGGGATTCTCCAGGCAAGAACACTGGAGTGGGTTGCCATGCCCTCTTCCAAGGGATCTTCCCAGCTCAGAGACTGAACCCTCATCTCTTATGTTTCCTGCATTGGCAGGCAGGTTCTTTACCAATAGCGCCACCTGAAAAGCCCCAAGACCTTATGCAGATTATAATTATTATCTCAGTAACCCCTTATAGTAAGTAAAGACTATACTATGAAGATTTTATTTATCAGTAGGAAACTGAGTTATAGAAGAGGCTTGGTGACAAGCAGAAAACAGATGTGAATCTAAAAAGACTCCAGGGCCCACACTCTTAAGCCCTACTTGAATGAAACTTCATCTTCAAAATCCAGGGTACCAGATGGCCAAAAATAACGGGAATTACTTTTTGGTGATGTGAGAAATGAGTCCCCAAGGGCTAGCTGTACTGTCGTCTGATTTCCTTCATTAGTGTTCAGGGCAGCAACATTAGATCTCATACTGGTGGGCTTAAGTGGAAAGTGAATTACTTACAAATTTCATCACAGAGGTTATGCACTGATTACAAATTGCAGAGTTTATTCTTTGACTGTAATTTTCCTTTTTCTATTTTTTTTAACTCCTACTTGCTTATGTTGTCCCTGAGAAACTAGAACATGGAGGAGTTCAATAAAAAAAAAATCATTTTGTTTTTCTCTCACTCTTCCTGCCCATTAGAGAATCCATGAAATGACAAATAAAACTGGGACATTTTCCGCTTGTAGTCACAGCTGCCTGACAATTATAGGCAGCTGATGATCCCTGCAGATCCCTGCTAGCAGTTACTGATGGTACCTGGGCAACTGACCAAGTCAGTGTGTCACAAGGAGGAAGTGGGTGGAGGATTCTCTTGACCTTAGCATTCATCCCACAAGGCGTCTTCTATGGCCTATGGGTAGGAACCAGTCATTCCAAACCAAAGCCAATGGCAGAAATAGAATGTGGTCGATTCCTGTTACTGAGCAACTTCTATTGATAGAGTCTCTGTTTCCTTTTGGGGACAAGAGTAGTTTTCTCATATTCATATATTGACTTACAATATATTCTCCCAGACTTTTACAGTGAGGACATGAGAAGATATATCGATTTAACAGGGAAGAACATGAGACTCAAAGTGGAATAATGGTTTATCAAGGGTGATCCCATCAAGAAATATGTCTAGGCTTAGAATTCAAGGCTCCTGAATGTCCAGTCATTCTATTGTTTAATAGTCATACTTTCTTTTTTCCATTGAGTGAGGCATGATTCTGAGCATGTCCTCACATACCTCCAATACAACCCAAAACTCATGATGGTGTTTGAGAACAAGATTTAGATGTCCTAGATACCTTCCTCAGCAATCTAAAACCTGTAACAGGAAGCTAGCTAGTAATTACAAGAGCTGTCATCACTCAATTCATAGTTAATTCTGATCCAAGACAGGACACAGAGTATGTAAAAGAAATACAGATGTGTCCTGATTTAAGAAGAAAAAGTAGAGGGGCAAGATTCCATAGCCCTAATATATTGAATATAAACACGAAAGTTTATGAAACAGAAATCTCCAATGGTCAAGATCCCAGAGAGTTTTTATCTAGGATAAAATCTACTCATATTGCCTCTCCTTTATATATATATGTATTAGGGACTTTGATGTTACATGGCATGCAAGAGGCATAATTTGCTCAATGTTACATAGACAGATGGTGATAAAATTGAGAAGAAAATCTAGAATAACTGATTATAGGGCCGTGTTTTAGCCACCAAACTATATTCTTTCTTCTAATTAAGGACAATATATTCAGGTTCCAGCTGTCAGATATTGTAGATACAGAACGTGTTTGTGCAGAACAGGTAGAAATGTAGTCATGCTGACATTGTATCCCACCTTTCTTTGGGTCACTAACCAATGGTTTCTTACTCCATCATTTATCTTCTTATTTCATTGTACTTTGTATCGGCTTCTTCCCATAAGCATTTATTATATGATGTAGTCTTTTTTGCTCTTGAAAGAAATCCCTCCCCCAAATCCCATCGTGTTGTTGTTCAGTCGCTCAGTCATGTCCAACTGTTTTTGAACCCACAGACTGCAGCACACCAGGCTTCCATGCCCTTCACTATCTCCTGGAGTTTGCTCAGACTCATGTCCATTGAGTCAGTGATGCCATCCAACCATCTCATCCTCTATTTTCTCATTTCCTCCGTTTCAGGACATGAGAAGATATATCGATTTAACAGGGAAGAACATGAGACTCAAAGTGGAATAATGGTTTATCAAGGGTGATCCCATCAAGAAATATGTCTAGGCTTAGAATTCAAGGCTCCTGAATGTCCAGTCATTCTATTGTTTAATAGTCATACTTTCTTTTTTCCATTGAGTGAGGCATGATTCTGAGCATGTCCTCACATACCTCCAATACAACCCAAAACTCATGATGGTGTTTGAGAACAAGATTTAGATGTCCTAGATACCTTCCTCAGCAATCTAAAACCTGTAACAGGAAGCTAGCTAGTAATTACAAGAGCTGTCATCACTCAATTCATAGTTAATTCTGATCCAAGACAGGACACAGAGTATGTAAAAGAAATACAGATGTGTCCTGATTTAAGAAGAAAAAGTAGAGGGGCAAGATTCCATAGCCCTAATATATTGAATATAAACACGAAAGTTTATGAAACAGAAATCTCCAATGGTCAAGATCCCAGAGAGTTTTTATCTAGGATAAAATCTACTCATATTGCCTCTCCTTTATATATATATGTATTAGGGACTTTGATGTTACATGGCATGCAAGAGGCATAATTTGCTCAATGTTACATAGACAGATGGTGATAAAATTGAGAAGAAAATCTAGAATAACTGATTATAGGGCCGTGTTTTAGCCACCAAACTATATTCTTTCTTCTAATTAAGGACAATATATTCAGGTTCCAGCTGTCAGATATTGTAGATACAGAACGTGTTTGTGCAGAACAGGTAGAAATGTAGTCATGCTGACATTGTATCCCACCTTTCTTTGGGTCACTAACCAATGGTTTCTTACTCCATCATTTATCTTCTTATTTCATTGTACTTTGTATCGGCTTCTTCCCATAAGCATTTATTATATGATGTAGTCTTTTTTGCTCTTGAAAGAAATCCCTCCCCCAAATCCCATCGTGTTGTTGTTCAGTCGCTCAGTCATGTCCAACTGTTTTTGAACCCACAGACTGCAGCACACCAGGCTTCCATGCCCTTCACTATCTCCTGGAGTTTGCTCAGACTCATGTCCATTGAGTCAGTGATGCCATCCAACCATCTCATCCTCTGTTACCCCCTTCTCCTCCTGCCCTCAATCTTTCCCAGCATCCGGTATTTTTCCAATCTTACATATTTTTATGCCTCTCTTGAAATTCTAGAAGGAGCTATTTTATCCCATTTCCCAATTCATATTTCATACTCTAATCTTCATTGCTATCTCGATTCACTCATTACCTTCCAAAGAAATTTCTCTCAAGAAGTTTACAAATGTCTTTGAACTATATTGTTTTCATGTCCAGTGAGAATTTCTGTTATTATTCCTATTTGTTGCTGAAGTATTGGACTTTGTTGATCATAACCTCATTTTTCCTTTTCTTAGCTTAGGTCGCCAAACTCAACTGCTTTTTCTCTTACCCTTCTGGCCAGCCTTCCAAGTTTAACTTATCTTGTCCCACTGCCTAAATACCTGAAGGTCTGATCACTGTCCTCTTTTTGTATATTATTCACTATTTATCTACTCTAGAGCTTCAGAAGCTATAGCCATGCTAGTGATGACTCCCAAGTCAGTATCTTCAGGCCAGAGTTTCCTCATGACTTTTACATCTTATTTCAATGAAGCAACTATTCTACAACTCTATCAATTGTCTCACAGAAACCAAGGATTCAACATACTCAGAACTGGGGTCATCATCTTCCTTACCACAGAGAACTTGTAATCTTGTGATCACTTTTTTCAGTAATGGTGTCACCATGTAAACAGTTTCCCAAACCAGAAAGAAGTTTATCTCCCTTGATTGCTCTCTCTCCTTTACTGTCCCCACATAAAATGGATCCCCAATTCTTTGGCTTATGACCTTAAAAATATCTCTCAGGTTCATTTATCACTCTCAACTGGATTACAACTAGTTTCTTTACCTCTAAGTCTTCTCTCTTCAAGCTCACTGTCATTCATTGACCACACTGCAATCAGAATTATGCAATTCACCATACTCCAATTTTATGGCCTTCAAAATAAAAGCAAAACATCTTAATATGACTGAAGAGGCCATTCCTGGTTAATCCCTATTCTCTTTCTCCTGGAGTTTGCTCAGACTCATGTCCATTGAGTCAGTGATGCCATCCAACCATCTCATCCTCTGTTACCCCCTTCTCCTCCTGCCCTCAATCTTTCCCAGCATCCGGTATTTTTCCAATCTTACATATTTTTATGCCTCTCTTGAAATTCTAGAAGGAGCTATTTTATCCCATTTCCCAATTCATATTTCATACTCTAATCTTCATTGCTATCTCGATTCACTCATTACCTTCCAAAGAAATTTCTCTCAAGAAGTTTACAAATGTCTTTGAACTATATTGTTTTCATGTCCAGTGAGAATTTCTGTTATTATTCCTATTTGTTGCTGAAGTATTGGACTTTGTTGATCATAACCTCATTTTTCCTTTTCTTAGCTTAGGTCGCCAAACTCAACTGCTTTTTCTCTTACCCTTCTGGCCAGCCTTCCAAGTTTAACTTATCTTGTCCCACTGCCTAAATACCTGAAGGTCTGATCACTGTCCTCTTTTTGTATATTATTCACTATTTATCTACTCTAGAGCTTCAGAAGCTATAGCCATGCTAGTGATGACTCCCAAGTCAGTATCTTCAGGCCAGAGTTTCCTCATGACTTTTACATCTTATTTCAATGAAGCAACTATTCTACAACTCTATCAATTGTCTCACAGAAACCAAGGATTCAACATACTCAGAACTGGGGTCATCATCTTCCTTACCACAGAGAACTTGTAATCTTGTGATCACTTTTTTCAGTAATGGTGTCACCATGTAAACAGTTTCCCAAACCAGAAAGAAGTTTATCTCCCTTGATTGCTCTCTCTCCTTTACTGTCCCCACATAAAATGGATCCCCAATTCTTTGGCTTATGACCTTAAAAATATCTCTCAGGTTCATTTATCACTCTCAACTGGATTACAACTAGTTTCTTTACCTCTAAGTCTTCTCTCTTCAAGCTCACTGTCATTCATTGACCACACTGCAATCAGAATTATGCAATTCACCATACTCCAATTTTATGGCCTTCAAAATAAAAGCAAAACATCTTAATATGACTGAAGAGGCCATTCCTGGTTAGTCCCTGATTCTCTTTCTTGTCTTACTTCCTACTCTCTATTCACTGCATCATTCAATCAGATCAAACAATTTTTGCTTCCTGGAATATACTGCTGTCATTTACGCCTGGGCATTTAACAGTCTATCTTTTTTCTCTACATGGAATAGTTTTCTTTCAAGTCTTCATGTGGGTATTCCATTTCCTCCTTGACGTCTCAGTTTGTCAGCTTGTCTCCTCACTTTTTCCAGGAAGCCTGTCTGGTCATCACCCCTACTCCTACTCATGATTCTGCATTAGCTGTCTATCCTGTGTTCTTACACTGAACACTCTATTTTTCCAAGCAGCACTGAACCTTAACTGCTGGATTATTTGCCTATAACTGTCACTAAACTGAAAGAGGCAGACAGGAAGGCCTTTGCTTTCCTGACCACTGAATCTTACAGAGCACAGTACTTGGAATAGGGTAGGTACTATTTGAAAAAAGAAATGAGTGTTTGAAAAAAGAAATGAATTAAAAAATCTTCTCTCCAGCTCTTTTCTGAGCTCAAGGAAGTCATCTCATTAAATTTTTATCAGAAAGGAGCAAACTTTTATTTTGAAAAGCTTTTATCAATATGACTTTAGTTACACATCTAGTCATCTTTTTCACTACCAATTTTGACTGAATGAGAAAAAAATTAACCATGGGGCAGAAAAATGCTCATATATTTTAGGAATCAAGATAAACGTGGCATCCATTTTTCTCAATTATAGGCACTTCTGAGTTTTAATTTCTTTATCTTCTTTTCTATCAGGAGCTTTATGTGTGTGTGTATGTATGTGTGTGTGTGTTTGTATGTATAACTATCCATAGCTTCTTTTTTGTTTAATGATTTGATAGTTCCTTTCTAGTTTCCTATGGTAATTCATATAGTCTACATTTACACCATCACGGATAACATTAAAGTGATAAATTACAGTTTTTATTTTGTTACCAGTAAAATTTTTATAAAGATGTGCTAAAAGGGGGGGGAAAAAAAAGTCTAAGTCTTCTCTCTTCAAGCTCACTGTCATTCATTGACCACACTGCAATCAGAATTATGCAATTCACCATACTCCAATTTTATGGCCTTCAAAATAAAAGCAAAACATCTTAATATGACTGAAGAGGCCATTCCTGGTTAGTCCCTGATTCTCTTTCTTGTCTTACTTCCTACTCTCTATTCACTGCATCATTCAATCAGATCAAACAATTTTTGCTTCCTGGAATATACTGCTGTCATTTACGCCTGGGCATTTAACAGTCTATCTTTTTTCTCTACATGGAATAGTTTTCTTTCAAGTCTTCATGTGGGTATTCCATTTCCTCCTTGACGTCTCAGTTTGTCAGCTTGTCTCCTCACTTTTTCCAGGAAGCCTGTCTGGTCATCACCCCTACTCCTACTCATGATTCTGCATTAGCTGTCTATCCTGTGTTCTTACACTGAACACTCTATTTTTCCAAGCAGCACTGAACCTTAACTGCTGGATTATTTGCCTATAACTGTCACTAAACTGAAAGAGGCAGACAGGAAGGCCTTTGCTTTCCTGACCACTGAATCTTACAGAGCACAGTACTTGGAATAGGGTAGGTACTATTTGAAAAAAGAAATGAGTGTTTGAAAAAAGAAATGAATTAAAAAATCTTCTCTCCAGCTCTTTTCTGAGCTCAAGGAAGTCATCTCATTAAATTTTTATCAGAAAGGAGCAAACTTTTATTTTGAAAAGCTTTTATCAATATGACTTTAGTTACACATCTAGTCATCTTTTTCACTACCAATTTTGACTGAATGAGAAAAAAATTAACCATGGGGCAGAAAAATGCTCATATATTTTAGGAATCAAGATAAACGTGGCATCCATTTTTCTCAATTATAGGCACTTCTGAGTTTTAATTTCTTTATCTTCTTTTCTATCAGGAGCTTTATGTGTGTGTGTATGTATGTGTGTGTGTGTTTGTATGTATAACTATCCATAGCTTCTTTTTTGTTTAATGATTTGATAGTTCCTTTCTAGTTTCCTATGGTAATTCATATAGTCTACATTTACACCATCACGGATAACATTAAAGTGATAAATTACAGTTTTTATTTTGTTACCAGTAAAATTTTTATAAAGATTCTGGGAAGTAAAAAGTGTCTTTACTATTACTGCCATTCTACAGATGTGGACCTAAGGCACAAAAAGGAAAGAAATCACATTAGCTAAGGAAATCTGGACTAGGGCCCAAACCAAAGACTTACAGATTTCCTGAACTTAACTTTCTTTTATATTACACTTACTTTTGCAAAAAGTGGTTCCAAATAGTTTTTAATCTATTTTAATTCTCAGTAAGGATGATTACTTAGCAAATACTATTTAATATGATAAACTTATTTGCAACAAACATAAGCTGTTCAAAACCACTGTAATATTGATTTATGCTCAATTCTTGGGTTGTCACACTACTCTGGATAGTTTTTGTTTGTTTGGGTTTTCTCTTTCTTATTTCCTAACAATTTATATTCGAAGGATATTACTGTTTTTTATTTATTTAAAATATTTTATTGGAGTATAGTTGCTTGACAATGGTGTTTTAGTTTCTGCTGTATAGCCAAGTTAGTCAGTTGTACATATACATATTGTGGATCAGATTAACCGCTGGTAAGATACCATACACGCTGTGCTTAGTCTCTCAGTTGTCCTACTCTTGCGGCTGCATGGACCGTAGCCTGCCAGGCTTCTCTGTCCATGGAATTTTCCAGGCAAGAATATTTGAACTGGTTGTCATGTATCACTCCAGGGCATTTACATATCCCCCCAAAAGAAGGGATATGTAAATCCCTTTCCCACTAGGTCATCACAGTACACTGAGTAGAGCTCCCTGTGCTATGCAGGAGGTTTTCACTAGTGATCTGTGTTATACACAGTAGTGTATGGATGTCAATCCCAATCTCCCATTTCATCCCGCTCTCCCGCTTCTTAGTATCCATTGGCTTGTTCTCTATACCTGTGCCTCTATTTCACAATAAGTTTGCAAATAAGTTCATCTCTACCATTTTTTCTAGCTTCCATATATAAGCAATATTATATATTTGTTTTTCTCTTTCTGACTCACTTCATTCTGTACGACAGTCTCTAGGTCTATTCACATCTCTGCAGATGGCATTATTTTTCATTCATTTTTATGGCTGGGTAATATTACACTGCATGTATGTACCACATCTTTCTTTCTTTTACTGTTGATGAACATTTAGATGGCGTCCATGTCCTGGCTAATGCAACTGTTTATTCAATTATCACTGAGGAGCAGGTATCTTTTTTGGGGGGTGGGGTAGGGGTGGGGTTTGGAGGGGGTGGTGCGGGCGGGCCACTTCTGTTGGTCTTTCTTTTGTCTCTTTTCATCCATCTTTGTTCTTTGGCCCCTGTGGGCCTCCCATCACGGTGGCCTATGTTGTTGCAAAGCATCGGCTCTGGGCACATGCACTCCAGAGCTCTGGCTCGGTAATTGGACACATCAGTCCAGCCGCTTCGAGGCACATGGGATCTTCCCAGGCCAGGGATCTAACTGGCGACCCTTGCACTGCAAGGCAGTGTCCTTACCCACTGGACCACCAGGGAAGCCCAGGTATCTCTTTAAATTATGATTTTCTCTGGGTATATCCCCAGGATTGGAAATGCTGGTCATATGTTAGTTCTATTTTCAGTTTTTTGAGGATATTAATGTGATTTATTAGATTTTCCTAAATTTTATGCCATGAACCATTTACTTAATGTTTTCAACCTATTCAGTTTCAGTGACCTCTCCAATTTTCTGCATTATATTGATTCTCTTACCTACTGATGAATATAACATTCCTTATGCTGTAAAGAACTAACCTTTTGTTTTTATGGTATTTACAATTTCCCCAATTTATTCTTAGTTTTTTACATCTTTTAATTTTTATTTATTTGTTTTTATTTTTTCCACTGAGAAAATGTTGTATCTTTTTTAAAAAAAGAGTTTTGTTCTTTACTGACACACATTCACCTGAATCAGCCATAGGTATACATATGGCCCCTCCCTCTTGAACTTAATTTTATGATCATATTTGTTTTGTAGATGTCTTTTTTTGTTGTTGTTGCATGGTATGGCACGTGGGTTCTTCCCCAAGCAGGGATCAAACCCACAGTTTGATCACTTATATGTATACATATACCCCCTCTTCTTTAGATTTCTCCCCATTCAGGTCACCACAGAGTATTGAGTAGAGTTCCCTGTGCTATACAGTAGATTCTCACTAGTTATCTATTTTATACATGGTAGTGTATGTATATCAGTCCCAATCTTCCAACTCATCTCTCTCCTTCTCCCCCTTCTCAGTATCCATAAGTTTGTTTTCTATGTCTGTGTTTCTATTTCTGAGACACAGAAATGTCCTTGCAACCCTATGGGCTGTAGCCTGACAGGCTCCTCTGTCTGTGGAATTATCCAGGAAAGAATACTGGAGTGGATTCTCATAACCTCCTTCAGGGGATCTTCCCAACCCAGGGATTAAACCTG
This sequence comes from Tragulus kanchil, assembly GCA_022376925.1. Taxonomy (NCBI): domain Eukaryota; kingdom Metazoa; phylum Chordata; class Mammalia; order Artiodactyla; family Tragulidae; genus Tragulus; species Tragulus kanchil. The sequence continues at coordinate 181,109,736 of JAIOJX010000028.1, forward strand.
AGTCCCTTACATACTCTCCACTGGCAAGTAGATTCTTTTCCTTGGGTGCCACACGGGAAGCCTAATCATTTAGATACCACACCATTATTGGGTGTTGTCAATTCCAAAATTAATTATTAGAATAACACCTCCTAGAATGCTGAATGAAAAGCATAATTTAGATACCCTTCTTTCAGGACATTAGCAAAATTTGTTATACAAAGTAATCCTCTGAAGTGGATATACCACACACCAAAGTTCTAATTTTAAAATCTGAATTATTAAATAGGTAACATTTTTTTCAGAGAAATTCTCATATGTTCAGTATTAAAGATATGCATGAATTTTTCCCTTTAATTCAGTACAAAGTGAATGGTAGTTGCTAATAATGACAACATCCAGTTGCATTTGGATATATGAATTCCTTCAATTGGGCAATGAATCACCATTAAGTAAGATTATGACACAACCAATCAGGCTCTGGCACCCATGATTTTATTGTCTTTTCTCACTTAATTTTTTGTTTTATAATTTTATTATCCATTATCTTTACTAGATCTCCAGAGTCTAGACTATTTTGTGTTCTCAGATCTGGCTGTACATTTTTGTACAGTTCTTCATGTTCAAATGCATTCCTTCTCTTTTGTATGAGACTAAGATTTCTTGTGTATGAAGAAAGTGGAAATGTACACAAAGTCAAGGATATAGTAGAGTGTTTTACTGGCACAAACACATGCCTGCTTCTTCTGGTAAAACATCTTATTTTTTCTCTGGAGAACTGCCTCTCATATCACTGCCATTGCCTTGTTGGAATTTTCAATCAGGTGTCCTGTTTTCCTCAGCCAAGGAAATCACCTAAATTGGACACTGCAGACTCTCCCTCCCTAGAACTGAATTCTCTGATAGCTCAGCAGGTAAAGAATCTGCCCACAATGAAGGAGACACAGGAGATGTAGGTTCAATCCCTGGGTCGGGACAATCCCCTGGAGAAGGAGATGGCAACCCACTCCAGTATTTCTTGCCTGAAAAGTCCCATGGGCAGAGGAGCCTGGTGGAGTACAACCCAAAGGGCTGTAAATAATCCAACACAACTAAGCAAACACATTCCCTGGGACTTGGTTTTTATAAGAAATAGATTAAAAAGAAGTGAAAACTGCTTAACTATGTTAATGGCTCCAATTTTCCATTCTTCCCTGTTTCCACATCCTTTACCATGCCCAGCCCCTACTATTGCGGATGCCACATTTTTACATTCCTGGAGAACATTACCTGTGTTGACCAAGGATATAAGTTTACCATATAAGTAGAGTCTTGACAGAGTGCTGGCACAATTGGACTCACTTGGTCTTCAACTTCTGCCACCACCAGAAGAACATGCTCAACTGAGCCCTCCCAGGAGATGGAGGATATGTAATGGCTAATAGGATTTCATGAGAAAATTTAGGTGCTCAGTCCAATACAAATTTCAGATGAACAGCAAAAATTTTAAGTATAAATACATTCCAAAACTTCATGGAACATATTTATACTAAAATTACAATTATTACAAAAACATCCAGTTGCATTTGGATATATGAATTCCTTCAATTGGGCAATGAATCACCATTAAGTAAGATTATGACACAACCAATCAGGCTCTGGCACCCATGATTTTATTGTCTTTTCTCACTTAATTTTTTGTTTTATAATTTTATTATCCATTATCTTTACTAGATCTCCAGAGTCTAGACTATTTTGTGTTCTCAGATCTGGCTGTACATTTTGTACAGTTCTTCATGTTCAAATGCATTCCTTCTCTTTGTATGAGACTAAGATTTCTTGTGTATGAAGAAAGTGGAAATGTACACAAAGTCAAGGATATAGTAGAGTGTTTTACTGGCACAAACACATGCCTGCTTCTTCTGGTAAAACATCTTATTTTTTCTCTGGAGAACTGCCTCTCATATCACTGCCATTGCCTTGTTGGAATTTTCAATCAGGTGTCCTGTTTTCCTCAGCCAAGGAAATCACCTAAATTGGACACTGCAGACTCTCCCTCCCTAGAACTGAATTCTCTGATAGCTCAGCAGGTAAAGAATCTGCCCACAATGAAGGAGACACAGGAGATGTAGGTTCAATCCCTGGGTCGGGACAATCCCCTGGAGAAGGAGATGGCAACCCACTCCAGTATTTCTTGCCTGAAAAGTCCCATGGGCAGAGGAGCCTGGTGGAGTACAACCCAAAGGGCTGTAAATAATCCAACACAACTAAGCAAACACATTCCCTGGGACTTGGTTTTTATAAGAAATAGATTAAAAGAAGTGAAAACTGCTTAACTATGTTAATGGCTCCAATTTTCCATTCTTCCCTGTTTCCACATCCTTTACCATGCCCAGCCCCTACTATTGCGGATGCCACTTTTTTACATTCCTGGAGAACATTACCTGTGTTGACCAAGGATATAAGTTTACCATATAAGTAGAGTCTTGACAGAGTGCTGGCACAATTGGACTCACTTGGTCTTCAACTTCTGCCACCACCAGAAGAACATGCTCAACTGAGCCCTCCCAGGAGATGGAGGATATGTAATGGCTAATAGGATTTCATGAGAAAATTTAGGTGCTCAGTCCAATACAAATTTCAGATGAACAGCAAAAATTTTAAGTATAAATACATTCCAAAAACTTCATGGAACATATTTATACTAAAAATTACTTATTATCTAAAATTCAAATTTATCTGGCAGACTATATTTTTATTTGATGAATCTGACAACCCCAGGAATACCGTCACCTGTAGTGAAGCCCAGACTAGCAATGTGCTGACATGAACATTTGTGAAAAATAAAGAATAACTGTCATTGTTTTATACCCATGAATTTGGACTGGTTTGTTCATCAGCAATTGTTCGCTAAAAGATATCATGAAAGCAACCACTGGAAAAAACCATTCTTTTTCACTAGTGTCTGCAACTTCCGTCTAGAGATACACAATTTAGTGCTTTCCAGGGCAAAATGTTTCTGCTTTTCCTTTGGTTCTGTGAGCTATTCCCTATTCTTCCAATTATCATCCCCTCCTTACATAAAATTAAGCCAATTTCTGTTGCTTAAACCAAAGGACCCTAAATGTTGCAAATTGAGAAGCAGTCATAATAAGGGAAACCTTTGAAGGGGGGTCTTTTCATGGGAGTAAAATTGTCATCTATGCTTAGGTACTCGTTGGATCCTCCAAAACCAGCTTAGTTGCATGTCTACCCTTCGTTCTTATCTTTCAGTACACATGGCTTTAAAAACACTCCTAGGTTGGCAAAGGCATCTAATTCTAGCTGTGAATGTTTTTACTGTCTTTATCCTCAGTTTCTAACTGACCAGCCTACAGAAGGAAAATAATCCGTTCCAGAGTAGGGGAGAAAAGTGGTCCGTTGGCTCATTTCCCTAACCTGAAATAATTACTGTTATTACTTGTATTCAATTCAAAATGTCATTCCTGATGGTACAAATTAGAAATAAATTGGTCTCAGTTTGTTCATTTGAAGTTAGGGCAAGGTGTATGTACCATATAAGTAGAGTCTTGACAGAGTGCTGGCACAATTGGACTCACTTGGTCTTCAACTTCTGCCACCACCAGAAGAACATGCTCAACTGAGCCCTCCCAGGAGATGGAGGATATGTAATGGCTAATAGGATTTCATGAGAAAATTTAGGTGCTCAGTCCAATACAAATTTCAGATGAACAGCAAAAATTTTAAGTATAAATACATTCCAAAAACTTCATGGAACATATTTATACTAAAAATTACTTATTATCTAAAATTCAAATTTATCTGGCAGACTATATTTTTATTTGATGAATCTGACAACCCCAGGAATACCGTCACCTGTAGTGAAGCCCAGACTAGCAATGTGCTGACATGAACATTTGTGAAAAATAAAGAATAACTGTCATTGTTTTATACCCATGAATTTGGACTGGTTTGTTCATCAGCAATTGTTCGCTAAAAGATATCATGAAAGCAACCACTGGAAAAAACCATTCTTTTTCACTAGTGTCTGCAACTTCCGTCTAGAGATACACAATTTAGTGCTTTCCAGGGCAAAATGTTTCTGCTTTTCCTTTGGTTCTGTGAGCTATTCCCTATTCTTCCAATTATCATCCCCTCCTTACATAAAATTAAGCCAATTTCTGTTGCTTAAACCAAAGGACCCTAAATGTTGCAAATTGAGAAGCAGTCATAATAAGGGAAACCTTTGAAGGGGGGTCTTTTCATGGGAGTAAAATTGTCATCTATGCTTAGGTACTCGTTGGATCCTCCAAAACCAGCTTAGTTGCATGTCTACCCTTCGTTCTTATCTTTCAGTACACATGGCTTTAAAAACACTCCTAGGTTGGCAAAGGCATCTAATTCTAGCTGTGAATGTTTTTACTGTCTTTATCCTCAGTTTCTAACTGACCAGCCTACAGAAGGAAAATAATCCGTTCCAGAGTAGGGGAGAAAAGTGGTCCGTTGGCTCATTTCCCTAACCTGAAATAATTACTGTTATTACTTGTATTCAATTCAAAATGTCATTCCTGATGGTACAAATTAGAAATAAATTGGTCTCAGTTTTTGTTCATTTGAAGTTAGGGCAAGGTGTATGTACCACAGTGTATGGCAGTGAGGGGAAGTTAAAAACTCAAAACTGCCAGCTTCCTAATTTCCACCCTTTCTTTCCTAAGGATAGACACACTTTAACTCTGTCTTTTGCATATATAACACACTAAGGAACAGTATGGTATGTATGTATAAGAACAGTATGGTATATATGTATGGGTTCAGAAATCTACAGGACTTTTTTGATCAGCCCTTGTCTCTAATAAGTATGATCTAAGAATTCAGCAATAAGTGTAAAAATACACAATATAACACATAAATGCCATCTTGTGAAACATCAATCATTCATCCAACCTGGCATTTCTTTCTGAAAATGCCATTGAAGCATTTTTTCACTGTATGGTGTGGTAGTTTCTAGGATGGATGACAGCTCTGGGAAATGTAGCCACATGAACAAGACTCCTCAGCCACCAGCTCACTAGCCAACCACATGTTCTCTGATGTTTATTTCTGAATCCCCATAATCGGGCACATTGCAGGTACTTAATGTATTTTGATTGCCTAACATGATCAAACTAATCTCTTAAATCTCTTTGAGTCTTAGTTACCTCATCTGGTAATTAGAAGCAACGTACAAAATTGATATGAGGCAATGTTATATAGGATTGCTATTAGGGTCAAATATGATAATGGACATGAATTTATTCTATAAACTGAAACAGGTTCTATAGTGTAGTCATTATTTATTACATGCTACAACAGCAGTGTTGGCCTTACTCTTTCTAAGATAATAAGATACAAGAATTCTTACATTTCTACGGCCAGTGGTATTCCAATTACAGTTTTACAGGTGCCATTTTTGCCAAAAGGTATAGGTAATTATTATAATTGATTACAGATTATTAATTCTGATATTAATAATAAATCACCCTGAAGCCATGCACTCAGTTCCTTTCTCCTAATGGATAGAGCTATGTCAATATGTCAACCCTTCAGGTAATGTCTGGACATTTTATATCTACAACAAAAAGTGATCTAAAGATATGAGAGTGTACAATCAAAGTTTAGTAACTCTTCCCAAAATTTTTAGAACCTTAATTCCCGGGATCCCATGAAAAAAGTACTCTAGGTCTGGGAGAGATCAATTAAAAGCTTAGGATTAACATATGCACACTATATAAAACAGATAAGCAACAAGGACCTACTGGGTAGCATAGGGAACTCTATTCAGTATTTTGTAATAGCCTATAAGGGAAAATAATATAAAAAAGTGCTGTACACCTGAAACTAACACAACCTTGTAGATCTGCTATATGTCAATAATAAATAAATCAGGAAAAAAAGCACTCCGCATAAAATTCTGTCACCCTCTTATAATATGTAATGTCTTGCAGACAACAGATGTTGCCAGGTATTTTGTGCCTGTAATTGGAGTCTCTGAAGCCTTAGCTCTTGCAGCAGGATGAAATAACTAGCAATGACAATTTATTTTCCACTAGCACTGGCTCCCACTCCTATTAGGATCCATTTATAAGGCAAGAAACATCAGCCTCCAAAAAATTTCTCTGATGTTTATTTCTGAATCCCCATAATCGGGCACATTGCAGGTACTTAATGTATTTTGATTGCCTAACATGATCAAACTAATCTCTTAAATCTCTTTGAGTCTTAGTTACCTCATCTGGTAATTAGAAGCAACGTACAAAATTGATATGAGGCAATGTTATATAGGATTGCTATTAGGGTCAAATATGATAATGGACATGAATTTATTCTATAAACTGAAACAGGTTCTATAGTGTAGTCATTATTTATTACATGCTACAACAGCAGTGTTGGCCTTACTCTTTCTAAGATAATAAGATACAAGAATTCTTACATTTCTACGGCCAGTGGTATTCCAATTACAGTTTTACAGGTGCCATTTTTGCCAAAAGGTATAGGTAATTATTATAATTGATTACAGATTATTAATTCTGATATTAATAATAAATCACCCTGAAGCCATGCACTCAGTTCCTTTCTCCTAATGGATAGAGCTATGTCAATATGTCAACCCTTCAGGTAATGTCTGGACATTTTATATCTACAAAAAAAAGTGATCTAAAGATATGAGAGTGTACAATCAAAGTTTAGTAACTCTTCCCAAAATTTTTAGAACCTTAATTCCCGGGATCCCATGAAAAAAGTACTCTAGGTCTGGGAGAGATCAATTAAAAGCTTAGGATTAACATATGCACACTATATAAAACAGATAAGCAACAAGGACCTACTGGGTAGCATAGGGAACTCTATTCAGTATTTTGTAATAGCCTATAAGGGAAAATAATATAAAAAAGTGCTGTACACCTGAAACTAACACAACCTTGTAGATCTGCTATATGTCAATAATAAATAAATCAGGAAAAAAAGCACTCCGCATAAAATTCTGTCACCCTCTTATAATATGTAATGTCTTGCAGACAACAGATGTTGCCAGGTATTTTGTGCCTGTAATTGGAGTCTCTGAAGCCTTAGCTCTTGCAGCAGGATGAAATAACTAGCAATGACAATTTATTTTCCACTAGCACTGGCTCCCACTCCTATTAGGATCCATTTATAAGGCAAGAAACATCAGCCTCCAAAGTAGGTATTTGAAAAGGAGCACTTTACAGAAACATGATTCCTTTTAGATACACATTTCATGGGTGAGTGGGAAAACATGGAAACTATGGGTTCTTTGAGTGTCAGATGAGGCTGAAGGTAGGAGAAACTCATTATGGGCATCAGTTACTCAAATTTCTCTGCCAGGAATGATTACAAATGTGGCACTTATGCATGCAGCAAATGATGAACCAAGTAACTTAAAGAAAGAGAAATAATATGCTAACAATTTAGACATAAAGATAAAAGGCATGTATAAAACAAAGCAAGACCAAGTGCCATATGACTGGTAATGTGGTAAAGTCAGGGAAATTGCAGTAAGGAAGGTTGTGAAAATGACATATTAAAACAACGGGCAATCCCGTTGAAAGAGCCATTGAAAGAGCCATCCTCTTTCAATTCTTTTTTAATCAGACAGGCGTAGCTTCTGAACTGTACATGCAACTAAATGTGCCTAAAGCCTCACTCACCACGGTCCTCTGAGATGTAACTGGCATTTGACTGTGTCCCCAAAGCGGGGTCAGACTTCTGAGCCTTTTGAGTCCTACATTATATAACATTCGCTAGTGGCCCCATGAGTTCCTGACCCTGTTCTATCTAGGCAGTCAGATTTGCAACAAAATAGTCTAACAGACCTGTCCAGACTGTAGGCACTATCAAAAGGGAGGGTTACCTTGCTGCTCTAAACTACTCAAACCCAGCAGCCATGGGACAACGATTTGCTATGAGCTCACTTACACACCTACTGGGTAGCATAGGGAACTCTATTCAGTATTTTGTAATAGCCTATAAGGGAAAATAATATAAAAAAGTGCTGTACACCTGAAACTAACACAACCTTGTAGATCTGCTATATGTCAATAATAAATAAATCAGGAAAAAAAGCACTCCGCATAAAATTCTGTCACCCTCTTATAATATGTAATGTCTTGCAGACAACAGATGTTGCCAGGTATTTTGTGCCTGTAATTGGAGTCTCTGAAGCCTTAGCTCTTGCAGCAGGATGAAATAACTAGCAATGACAATTTATTTTCCACTAGCACTGGCTCCCACTCCTATTAGGATCCATTTATAAGGCAAGAAACATCAGCCTCCAAAGTAGGTATTTGAAAAGGAGCACTTTACAGAAACATGATTCCTTTTAGATACACATTTCATGGGTGAGTGGGAAAACATGGAAACTATGGGTTCTTTGAGTGTCAGATGAGGCTGAAGGTAGGAGAAACTCATTATGGGCATCAGTTACTCAAATTTCTCTGCCAGGAATGATTACAAATGTGGCACTTATGCATGCAGCAAATGATGAACCAAGTAACTTAAAGAAAGAGAAATAATATGCTAACAATTTAGACATAAAGATAAAAGGCATGTATAAAACAAAGCAAGACCAAGTGCCATATGACTGGTAATGTGGTAAAGTCAGGGAAATTGCAGTAAGGAAGGTTGTGAAAATGACATATTAAAACAACGGGCAATCCCGTTGAAAGAGCCATTGAAAGAGCCATCCTCTTTCAATTCTTTTTTAATCAGACAGGCGTAGCTTCTGAACTGTACATGCAACTAAATGTGCCTAAAGCCTCACTCACCACGGTCCTCTGAGATGTAACTGGCATTTGACTGTGTCCCCAAAGCGGGGTCAGACTTCTGAGCCTTTTGAGTCCTACATTATATAACATTCGCTAGTGGCCCCATGAGTTCCTGACCCTGTTCTATCTAGGCAGTCAGATTTGCAACAAAATAGTCTAACAGACCTGTCCAGACTGTAGGCACTATCAAAAGGGAGGGTTACCTTGCTGCTCTAAACTACTCAAACCCAGCAGCCATGGGACAACGATTTGCTATGAGCTCACTTACACACCTCTCAGTGGCCGATGGGTGTACATAGCATGCTACATGTATGACATGGATATCTGCATTTGGTTGAGCTCCCTAGTCTACCTGAAAAGAAAGTGTATTAAATTTGATTTTTTCTATATTTACTAAAGGCTCAGAATTACCCTAGCACTTAAGAAGGTGGGCTGGTTTAAAAAGGGGACAGACTATTTGGACAGCAACATCTGCATTCATGCCTGGCTAAGGATGCCCATTATTGCTGCTTCAGAAATAGGTATACTCCATGGGATGTCAAATGGCTGTTTCCATGTATGGGTCATCACCTTGCTAAATAAGAGCAAACGGATCCATCCTGACTCTGCTCACTGAAGCTGCACTTACTCAGCAAGTCAGAAGCTTCTCCAAAATCTCCTATTCCCAGATCCTTATTCCAGCTGTTTGGATAATTAGTTTTGCTAATCTGGGAAAACATCCAGAAGCTGACTGAATCAATAGGTGGCAGGAAGGGATCTGCCCTCTTCCCTTTACCTGGGCCAAATTGCTTTCTTGTTTCTAGTACTTACAGAATCATTTTTAGATGCAGTCCAACTGGAGCAGATGGCTTTATTATTTGGCAGCAAAGTGGGTAATGAGCAGAGAGAAGTTCAAAAATATCAGGCTACCTAGGGTAGGTGGCAAGTAGCAACTGGGCTGTCTCCAGGGTCTGAGAAGTGGTACCTAGAGACTATACAAGAGAACATAAGAGCTCATCTTTCCCCTTTTTGTACACAAAAAGACATATTTTCTATGATAAAGGTGGGTGTTCAGTATAACTCTTAGAATATGTTGTATTCCTGATATCTACTAAAAACCACTCTTTCCTCCATGAAAACCTGCAAGATTTAGCCTTAAGTCATGACACATCCTTGAAGTGAAATGAAGTCCCTCAGTCATGTCTGACTCTTTGCAACCCATGGACAAGCCATGGGATTCTCCAGGCAAGAGTACTAAAGTGGGTAGCCTTTCCTTTCTCCAGGGGCTCTTCCCAACCCAGGGATGGAACCCAGGTCTCCTGCACTGCAGGTGGATTCTTTACCATCTGAGTCACCAAGGAAGGCCAAGAATAATGGAGTGGGTAGCTTATCCCTTTTCCAGGGCATCTTTCTCATCCAGGAATTGAACCAGGGTCTCCTGCATTGCAGGTGAATACTTACATATCCTTAAAAGGTACAAAATAATTGATGGGCCACCTAATTTTTTTTCTGTGTTCCATTATTTTTCTTTAAAAATAATTATATGTGAGACAAACATTGTTTGTATTCCATAGGTGAAATTTTTAGCTATTAAGAGAGTATCATAACATGTCTGTATACCAAAAGCAGAGAGCTTTTTTTTTTTTTTTCTTTAACTTTGGCCTCTTTTACTGGTCCTTCATTCATTTATTTTCATCCATCTTAACTCTTTGGCCTGTGTGGGCCTCCCATTGCATTGGCTGGCAGAGAGAATTTTAAATCAAAGAGAACGGAGCTATAGGTGACCAGGGAAAAGAAGTAGAAAGTATTGAGAAATCAATATGCTGCCTGTTGTGCTTAAGAATAGAGGGGTGGGTTTGGGAGGGAGATGGGAGGGAAGTTCAAGAGGGAGGGGATATATGTATACCTATAGCTGATTTACATTGATGTTCGGCAGAAAACAAAATTCTGTAAAGCAATTAACCTTCAATGAAAAAATAAATAAATTTTAAAAAGAATAATGCAAACCTACAACATTTATTGAGAGCCTACCATGTGTAAAAGGACTGTGCAAGGTGTGGAAAGAGGTGAGGGATAAAACAATGACAATTATGACCTTGATAAACCAGTTTTTACTGTTTCAACAGAAGTGACAGTATAAGCTTACCACACAAATGCTAAGGATATTTAACATTTTCAAAATGGCTTACTGTTCATCTCATTTCTTCATTTCAGTTTGGGAATCAGAATGCAATACACAGAGGTAACTATAGCACCTATAAGAATTCCTTGTACTTAATGAGTCCATGCCCATATTACTAGCCTAAATTTTATTTTTTTTAGTTGCTTAAGGCATATAGTTGCATGTAGGAAAGGACGTAGATTCTAATAGAAACCAACGAGGTTGAACGAAAGCATGCCTAGGATACAATGAAAATAATAACAGCTTTGTCCTGACACCACTCAAGAGCCCAGAAGATAGACTATTTAGACAAAGAATTGGCTTGACAGGAGGTTTTAAGAATTTCTTTCTTTGCCTCGCTTCTGTTCAAACCTTACCATACGCCATTAGAAACAGAATGTGGAACACTCACATTATTTACTTCTAAACAAATAGAGTTACTATTGTGAATTAATACATTCATGCCCAAATTTTTTAACAAATAAAAAAGTTACTAATATGTGAATCTAAACATTGTTTGTATTCCATAGGTGAAATTTTTAGCTATTAAGAGAGTATCATAACATGTCTGTATACCAAAAGCAGAGAGCTTTTTTTTTTTTTTTCTTTAACTTTGGCCTCTTTTACTGGTCCTTCATTCATTTATTTTCATCCATCTTAACTCTTTGGCCTGTGTGGGCCTCCCATTGCATTGGCTGGCAGAGAGAATTTTAAATCAAAGAGAAAGGAGCTATAGGTGACCAGGGAAAAGAAGTAGAAAGTATTGAGAAATCAATATGCTGCCTGTTGTGCTTAAGAATAGAGGGGTGGGTTTGGGAGGGAGATGGGAGGGAAGTTCAAGAGGGAGGGGATATATGTATACCTATAGCTGATTTACATTGATGTTCGGCAGAAAACAAAATTCTGTAAAGCAATTAACCTTCAATGAAAAAATAAATAAATTTTAAAAAGAATAATGCAAACCTACAACATTTATTGAGAGCCTACCATGTGTAAAAGGACTGTGCAAGGTGTGGAAAGAGGTGAGGGATAAAACAATGACAATTATGACCTTGATAAACCAGTTTTTACTGTTTCAACAGAAGTGACAGTATAAGCTTACCACACAAATGCTAAGGATATTTAACATTTTCAAAATGGCTTACTGTTCATCTCATTTCTTCATTTCAGTTTGGGAATCAGAATGCAATACACAGAGGTAACTATAGCACCTATAAGAATTCCTTGTACTTAATGAGTCCATGCCCATATTACTAGCCTAAATTTTATTTTTTTTAGTTGCTTAAGGCATATAGTTGCATGTAGGAAAGGACGTAGATTCTAATAGAAACCAACGAGGTTGAACGAAAGCATGCCTAGGATACAATGAAAATAATAACAGCTTTGTCCTGACACCACTCAAGAGCCCAGAAGATAGACTATTTAGACAAAGAATTGGCTTGACAGGAGGTTTTAAGAATTTCTTTCTTTGCCTCGCTTCTGTTCAAACCTTACCATACGCCATTAGAAACAGAATGTGGAACACTCACATTATTTACTTCTAAACAAATAGAGTTACTATTGTGAATTAATACATTCATGCCCATTATAATTTTTCAAACACTGTATACAATGGTAGAAAACACAGCAATTGTTGCAAGTGCTAAATGTAGCTAGGAGAAATGGAATTCTTTCTCTACTATAAGTAGCTTCAAAAATTCCATAGAGGTAAATAAGTGTGCAGCATTTGTGCTATGGAGAAAACATAAAAACCAAAGCCTCAAGTTGATGAACATGAGATTGATCTCCATTTTATCATTACTTGCCCTCTATTGGCAAGGCAAATGAACACCAAGTAATGAAAGAACCTGCAAGCAAGCAGAAAAGTAAGGAAACATAATAAAATGATGAAAGATAATTACTACTAATAATATCTTAGACAGTATTTCCCCCTCACCTCTGCCGCCCCCTGCAGAGTGCATTTATGTGCTGAGCGTGCATGCGTGCTCAATCTTGACTGACTCACGCAACCCTACGGACTGCAGCCTGCCAGGGGCCTCTGTTCAAGGGATTTCCTGGGGAAGAATCCTGGAGTGGGTTACCATTTTCTTTTCTAGGGGATCTTCCCGACCCAGGGCTCAAACCCACGTCTCCTGTGGATTCTTTACCACTGAGCCACCTTGGATATCTTCCTAGGTTGTATAATATTACACAATTTGTAAAACAGCAGTGTCACTTGCCTTATTTGATCTAAGCCCCATCCCTGTGTGACACCCTATCTCTGTGTGATCGCTTAACCAACATTATTGCTACAGCCTCTCAGCTATGTATTGATTGGATAATTATTGAGCTTGAAAATCAATAAGGTTTATTCTCTTGGCCAAAAGAATAAACTCAAAGCTAGAAAAGGAAAACATTAAATGTGTAACCAGGTCTTCTGATCGTGTTAAGACAATCCAGAAGTTGAACGAAAGCATGCCTAGGATACAATGAAAATAATAACAGCTTTGTCCTGACACCACTCAAGAGCCCAGAAGATAGACTATTTAGACAAAGAATTGGCTTGACAGGAGGTTTTAAGAATTTCTTTCTTTGCCTCGCTTCTGTTCAAACCTTACCATACGCCATTAGAAACAGAATGTGGAACACTCACATTATTTACTTCTAAACAAATAGAGTTACTATTGTGAATTAATACATTCATGCCCATTATAATTTTTCAAACACTGTATACAATGGTAGAAAACACAGCAATTGTTGCAAGTGCTAAATGTAGCTAGGAGAAATGGAATTCTTTCTCTACTATAAGTAGCTTCAAAAATTCCATAGAGGTAAATAAGTGTGCAGCATTTGTGCTATGGAGAAAACATAAAAACCAAAGCCTCAAGTTGATGAACATGAGATTGATCTCCATTTTATCATTACTTGCCCTCTATTGGCAAGGCAAATGAACACCAAGTAATGAAAGAACCTGCAAGCAAGCAGAAAAGTAAGGAAACATAATAAAATGATGAAAGATAATTACTACTAATAATATCTTAGACAGTATTTCCCCCTCACCTCTGCCGCCCCCTGCAGAGTGCATTTATGTGCTGAGCGTGCATGCGTGCTCAATCTTGACTGACTCACGCAACCCTACGGACTGCAGCCTGCCAGGGGCCTCTGTTCAAGGGATTTCCTGGGGAAGAATCCTGGAGTGGGTTACCATTTTCTTTTCTAGGGGATCTTCCCGACCCAGGGATCAAACCCACGTCTCCTGTGGATTCTTTACCACTGAGCCACCTTGGATATCTTCCTAGGTTGTATAATATTACACAATTTGTAAAACAGCAGTGTCACTTGCCTTATTTGATCTAAGCCCCATCCCTGTGTGACACCCTATCTCTGTGTGATCGCTTAACCAACATTATTGCTACAGCCTCTCAGCTATGTATTGATTGGATAATTATTGAGCTTGAAAATCAATAAGGTTTATTCTCTTGGCCAAAAGAATAAACTCAAAGCTAGAAAAGGAAAACATTAAATGTGTAACCAGGTCTTCTGATCGTGTTAAGACAATCCAGAAGACCTTGATCTATCACAGACTAGACAGTCTCCTGCTCAAATGGGAGATGCTGCCATGCTGACTGAACACCCATTTCCAGGGTAACAAGGAACAACTATTAATAGAGCCAGGATTACCTGGATGGGGAGTAGTTGTCCTGAGTATAGTGACAGAAATGCAGTTAACTGTATAGCAACTCTGGAAATTTGGTTTCCTTTAGTTTGTTTTCTCTGCATGATTCAATTCAATTAATGTAATACAGTTACAAACTTGACTTTGTGATTTATAAGGTAGTTTAAAAAATGCTCATAGTATTCATACCTGTAATTTGAAAAACTTGAGCAATTTTACAGTTGACACTATAACCATCCTCACATGCCTTATAAACTGCCAGTATCACATTTCCTCTCCCATAATTGGCCAGTGCGAATGGGATTTCTCCTCTCTCTCTCTTGCCTCTCCTTAAAACTGAAGAGGCGAGTGGGGCGGTGGTGGTGAGAAGGTAATGTTCTATCCCTGCTTCTACAGATGAATCCCGAATGCGGTGAGTCTCATTAATCTTGAGCTAAATGTGAAGTTAGACATGAAGGCACCTCAGGTCCCACCTGTTTGTTCAGAGCCTTAGGCATGTTATGGAGAAAAATGTCAAAGATTCCTCTTCCCTTTCTTCTGTACCCTGCAGTGATGTTTTATTCAAATTTCCATGTCCTAAGGACATAAACATAGCCTATTAAAATCTCCCCTGCCTGGCTCCCAGGCTCACTCATAAACATGCACAACACCTGTATTTTGGAGAGCTGCTGATCAATTCTTGCAAAAAGCAGTCTATTGGTAACATGCTGCGAGGCCAAAGCACTCCAGCAAATGCTTTGTGAGGCAGCTTGACCCTCTGTGACGGTGTTTGCCTCCCTCTCACAATGCCTGTCCTTACATAACATGAAATGCCCATTGACCTTGTCTTCCAACAAGAGATAGTTTTCACTGTGAGTGGAAATCCGGGTTCCTGTCAAGAAAAACTGACTGCTGAGAAAATAGGGCAGGGTCGGGGGAGAAGGTGACGCAGATGTGACAGGAGGAGTGAGAATGAGCATTGCTTCCGTGAGGGGAGTAGAAGGAACCTCCCCCGCTTGGCTCTGCATGAGCTTTGTATTTGGTATTACCCTGGTGTACAGCAGGGGTAACAGCCTGTCCACAGGGCCTGGCCCCAGCCCTATGGAAGTGCATTGGAGTTTCTATGGAAACTCTGAGCACTAGGGCCTTCCCTGGCGGTTCAAAAAGTAAGGAATCTGCTTGCAATGCGGGAGACCTGGGTTTGATCCCTGGGCTGGGAAGATTCCCTGGGGAAAGGATAGGCTACTCACTCCAGTATCCTTGCCTCGAGAATTTCATGGCTTGTCCATGGGGTCATAAAGAGTTGGACATGACTGAGCAACTTGACTTTGACATTTTGAGCACAAGGGGGCAAATGGGAGCTGGCCGTGGTCTCTGTCCATCCTAGGTCTGTGACAGCACACAAGGCAGGTTTTGGAGCAGGAGTTGGGAAAAGGGGTCTTGCTGGTCATGTAATGGAAGGCAAGTATACAAGTGGGGCGGTGGTGGTGAGAAGGTAATGTTCTATCCCTGCTTCTACAGATGAATCCCGAATGCGGTGAGTCTCATTAATCTTGAGCTAAATGTGAAGTTAGACATGAAGGCACCTCAGGTCCCACCTGTTTGTTCAGAGCCTTAGGCATGTTATGGAGAAAAATGTCAAAGATTCCTCTTCCCTTTCTTCTGTACCCTGCAGTGATGTTTTATTCAAATTTCCATGTCCTAAGGACATAAACATAGCCTATTAAAATCTCCCCTGCCTGGCTCCCAGGCTCACTCATAAACATGCACAACACCTGTATTTTGGAGAGCTGCTGATCAATTCTTGCAAAAAGCAGTCTATTGGTAACATGCTGCGAGGCCAAAGCACTCCAGCAAATGCTTTGTGAGGCAGCTTGACCCTCTGTGACGGTGTTTGCCTCCCTCTCACAATGCCTGTCCTTACATAACATGAAATGCCCATTGACCTTGTCTTCCAACAAGAGATAGTTTTCACTGTGAGTGGAAATCCGGGTTCCTGTCAAGAAAAACTGACTGCTGAGAAAATAGGGCAGGGTCGGGGGAGAAGGTGACGCAGATGTGACAGGAGGAGTGAGAATGAGCATTGCTTCCGTGACGGGAGTAGAAGGAACCTCCCCCGCTTGGCTCTGCATGAGCTTTGTATTTGGTATTACCCTGGTGTACAGCAGGGGTAACAGCCTGTCCACAGGGCCTGGCCCCAGCCCTATGGAAGTGCATTGGAGTTTCTATGGAAACTCTGAGCACTAGGGCCTTCCCTGGCGGTTCAAAAAGTAAGGAATCTGCTTGCAATGCGGGAGACCTGGGTTTGATCCCTGGGCTGGGAAGATTCCCTGGGGAAAGGATAGGCTACTCACTCCAGTATCCTTGCCTCGAGAATTTCATGGCTTGTCCATGGGGTCATAAAGAGTTGGACATGACTGAGCAACTTGACTTTGACATTTTGAGCACAAGGGGGCAAATGGGAGCTGGCCGTGGTCTCTGTCCATCCTAGGTCTGTGACAGCACACAAGGCAGGTTTTGGAGCAGGAGTTGGGAAAAGGGGTCTTGCTGGTCATGTAATGGAATGCAAGTATACAAGAGGCCAGCTAGGCCTCTTGTATACTTGCATTCCACAGACTTAGGCAGTTGATATGGTAGCTGCTTCATTCTCCACAAGCCAGAGACCTCACAAGGCAGAGGTGTGCGGCAGCAGTGAGATTCTTGTGTTCTTTGTCAGTTTTAAACAGCTCCAGATGGGCTGAGAACCAGGCTTCTTGGCCACCAGAATTATTCTTGAGTCTCAGCCCGCATCTTTCCCTTTTCAATCCATGGGTAAAGGCCAAGTACTCCCTCTGTCTATTGCTTTACCCGTTCTTCCTCTAGCTTCAGCTAAGTCATTTAACCTCATCTGGAAAGTGACTTGGTCCTGAGTCTTCGGCCATTGACAATCTTTGATTTCCATGAATCAGACTCACTCATGCCTGTCACACCAGCATGAGAGTACCATGCCTAGCCTCATTAGCTAGGGCTTCTCATTAACTGTATGCTAAGGGACTGACACAAATAACGTCCTGCATCCTCAATGCCACATGTAAAAATATAAGGAAACCATTAATATTCAAGGCCACTTGTCATTGCTTGCTGTTAGCCCCTTGCTAATGCTCCCTCCTACTAATTACACAACCATCACCTCTCTCTTGATGTCAAATTAGCCCAAGAGGCTCAAGTCCAAACTATAGATTCTCAGCTATTTGCCCTTTCTCTAATGATGAAAGGCTCTATGAGAGAAAATAGTATTGCCTCTTTTCACATCCTGTAAACTGATTGTATGCCTGGAATAGCTGAGGTTTAAGTTTAAAAGAAAATATCCTTCATTATATTTAACATACACATGTATATATAGTGTTACTAAAGACATATATGAGAATGTCAGACACCTCCCTCAGCCACTTTTCACGAGGCTCCACAACACATTCTGCTTTGCCTTATGTTGGCCCCTCTGATGGCTTTGAGAGTCAGATCAGGTTTCAGCTATAAGCCAGCTGGTGCCATTCATTTAAAGGAAAAACTGCTCTGTAACAAGGGGCAAATGGGAGCTGGCCGTGGTCTCTGTCCATCCTAGGTCTGTGACAGCACACAAGGCAGGTTTTGGAGCAGGAGTTGGGAAAAGGGGTCTTGCTGGTCATGTAATGGAATGCAAGTATACAAGAGGCCAGCTAGGCCTCTTGTATACTTGCATTCCACAGACTTAGGCAGTTGATATGGTAGCTGCTTCATTCTCCACAAGCCAGAGACCTCACAAGGCAGAGGTGTGCGGCAGCAGTGAGATTCTTGTGTTCTTTGTCAGTTTTAAACAGCTCCAGATGGGCTGAGAACCAGGCTTCTTGGCCACCAGAATTATTCTTGAGTCTCAGCCCGCATCTTTCCCTTTTCAATCCATGGGTAAAGGCCAAGTACTCCCTCTGTCTATTGCTTTACCCGTTCTTCCTCTAGCTTCAGCTAAGTCATTTAACCTCATCTGGAAAGTGACTTGGTCCTGAGTCTTCGGCCATTGACAATCTTTGATTTCCATGAATCAGACTCACTCATGCCTGTCACACCAGCATGAGAGTACCATGCCTAGCCTCATTAGCTAGGGCTTCTCATTAACTGTATGCTAAGGGACTGACACAAATAACGTCCTGCATCCTCAATGCCACATGTAAAAATATAAGGAAACCATTAATATTCAAGGCCACTTGTCATTGCTTGCTGTTAGCCCCTTGCTAATGCTCCCTCCTACTAATTACACAACCATCACCTCTCTCTTGATGTCAAATTAGCCCAAGAGGCTCAAGTCCAAACTATAGATTCTCAGCTATTTGCCCTTTCTCTAATGATGAAAGGCTCTATGAGAGAAAATAGTATTGCCTCTTTTCACATCCTGTAAACTGATTGTATGCCTGGAATAGCTGAGGTTTAAGTTTAAAAGAAAATATCCTTCATTATATTTAACATACACATGTATATATAGTGTTACTAAAGACATATATGAGAATGTCAGACACCTCCCTCAGCCACTTTTCACGAGGCTCCACAACACATTCTGCTTTGCCTTATGTTGGCCCCTCTGATGGCTTTGAGAGTCAGATCAGGTTTCAGCTATAAGCCAGCTGGTGCCATTCATTTAAAGGAAAAACTGCTCTGTAAGTGAGCAAGATTCTAATCACTAAATCTAATTACAAAGCAGAGTAAATTATTATAAATGTTTTTAAAAGTGTCTTAAAACAGTATAAAAGAGAAAAATTATCAACCAAACAGAAATCTGCTATGCTAGTTGTTGATAGCATCGTTAGGGATTAGGATATTCCCATGTGTACATGTCCAATGCTCTATTTCTGCTGCCTGAATCTAGCATTTACACATTAAGAACTCTATAACCTTCCTCTCTCCTTCAATCAGACACTAAGCTGTTCCACTTACAGTACACCTTAGTTTATAGATCCTAATGGGAGTAATAGGAACATTTCACTCACACTACACTGAAGGGAAATTCACATTGCTTTGCTAAAATGGTAACGATTAGTCAAGGGAAGGAAGAGGGGGTGCGACAAAGAAAGAGAGATGAGTAAGACGGATGTATCTCCCAGTGCAGATCCATCCTCTTCTGTTTAATGTCCTTCATTAAATATTTCAAATGCCACACATTCTCCACATCACAATGCAAAACCTAAGACAGACACATTAACATTTAATCTTTGGCTTCTAAGCAAGCTGTCTGCCCAAGCATTTATTACATCAGTTGGGTTTGTGCGCTGTCAGGGTGTCATGGACCTCATCCTTCAGTCCATCTGCATCCTCAAGGGATGAATGTGTGTGCTTGTCATGTTCAGAGCTCTTCAGAATGTTGTTTCCAATTCACTGTCCACTATGTCCTTGGGAGTTGTCGGGGAGGTTATTAGTGTTCACCAAGTATCTACCTGCTTCTGTGCATTTTCCAACCTCCTATGCTTAGTTTGAGACCATAGAACTTTGGTCCAGCTGATCAAATGTTGAAGAAAGTGAAGTAAGCCACATTTGGGCCCTGACCCTTTGAAAAAGCCAGTGTGTCCCTCCAGCTGTTTCTTGTTGTGCAACTAAAGGGATATGAGATCCAGAGGGCAGAGCTGCTACGCCAGGAGCCCCCTGTCCTGACTGGACTTAATAAGCAAGAAAGAAGCCTCGAGAGTTCAGCCATATGTGCTATGGCTACTAACATTAATTACGCTGATCAAGACATCACTGAGAAGAGCAATGTATAAAACTATTATTTAGAAGTATATTGGCCTAAAGTTGGAAACTGGATATGATGTTCTCTTGGAGTCCCTCCTATTTCATGAGAAGGGCTGTTGAATTGAAATTCTCTTCTTCATTCAGTGAAGACTTTGGACATTGTTCATGACTACCCAATTGATCTTCCAGTCTACCTGCCCATTTATTTTGCTTTATGACCTCCTATCTGACATGGGCTGTCACCTGTAAGAGGTGTTGGAACCTCTCCTCTGCTCTATGATATGCAGGCCATGGTGCAGAGACAGAAATGGTAGTCTTTCCTGATTCTGTTCCTTACTTTTCTTGCCACCTATCAGGAGTTTTGTAGCTGTACATCTACTTCTGATTGATTATAAGCCTCTGGTGTTAAGAACCTGAAGGTGCCTGCTTCCAGTCCCCTCATCCCTAAGTCACAGATCCTAGAAGTTTGGTTTATTCTCAAGTTTGAATTTTATAATTTCATACAGGATGCAGAGTGTGCAAACAAGTGCTTTACAAATATCTAAGCAAAGATAGTATGAAGGAATAGTATTTGAATTAGCAAAATGGTATTTCTCATCACAAGAGTCACAACCTCTACTTCCAACTATAGCGATAATGAAACAGTACCAGATATTTCTAGAAATTGCCTGAGGAAATACTGTACTAAAATACTTATAACCAAGTCTTTATTTGCATATGCTTGCTAGTAAATAGCACAGCTACCTGGAAATACATGAGTTATATTAAATACATGGGTTATATTTTTGGCTTTCCCTCTGTTCTGTTTGCTCTGTTATCTTTTGAACCTGCAGAGTCGTGCTCTTTTTTTTCTTTTTTTTTAACTCCCCCCAGCTGGAAGGAGGAGGACAATACCTGAGGAATTATTTACGGAAACAATGTTACATAATCCATGCAAGGACTTTGGGCCCTCTGTATTGGTTTCCCAAACTTAAATACAAAATGAAACTTTATTGGAACAAATAAGGTTTCAAACATGAGAAGAACACGTCCTCTGCTTTCCTATAGTCAAATGGTTCTATATTTGGCATTCTGTAGGCCCCATTATTACACAATCACTCCTTCATAAGAAAAACATAAAGGAATTTCACTGAATATATTTCTAGTACAGGAGTTATTTTTAAGGCCAACTATGGAGAGAATTTCAGGATAATAGTGAGGGGGACCTGCTGAAAATGTGTGACTCTGAATAGAAAATAAGATCTGACCCACATAAGTAAACAGAGTTATCTAAGAGCAGCTCCATTCACTAAATATAAGGCTGCCAGGAGACCTAGATTTTGAGTCCCATACTTTCTCTCACTCCCAGAAGGGATCCTTTAGGTCACAAAACTTCATACCTCAGTGTATGCATCTCCAAAAATAACATGCTAATTTTCTAGGATCCAGGATGGATATAAGGATTAACTAAATCATTTAGGGAAAGTATGTTAGGTATAGATGTGTACACATTTTAATTTTCTCTCAGAAATCAGAAAAGAAGATAAAATTGAGTCAGGACAGTATGATTAATATGACTGATTTTCATGTGAGGCTGTAGACTATGTCCCATGACTCTGTAGCCACATTTGGCTGAGGACATGTTATAACACTAATTAGAGACTTAGCAATTAAACATTGTAGTCCATATACAGATCAGTAATATTTCATACAAAAAGATTTTACCCAGTCTCAGTGGTGTGACCTTACTCTATGGAAAAGACAGTTTTAGGAGTCAATCAGGAAGACTGCTCCTTGAGCTGGACCATGAATGTAAGAGGTAAAGAGTCTAATGTCAAAGATATGGGTGTGATAAATGCTCTGGCCAAACGAATAACTCAGAAATGATTGAAGACATGTAAGGGTAGGGCCATTCTCTTTCAGTATGTATTTATAAAATATAATTTAGTGGCTCTGAATTATAGAGCTTTGAAGCCAGACAGGTTCCATTCCTGCTTCCTCAACTATTAAACCTTGGGGAAATTGTTTAGTCTTTCTTTGACTCAGTTATCTCACCAACAAAGTGAGAAACTTAACCTGTCCCAGATATTTTTCAAGTATCCAAGGAGATAAGTGTATGTACTTTAACCTAATGCCTTGAATATAGTAAGCACTTAGCATAAATGTCATTGACCCTGGAACATGTCGAGCCACCTGACTGGGATGTTGTGGACAGTGGTTTAAAATAATCCTTTTTGAACATGGGAGGGTGTAAATGAATGCATGAATCAGTGAAAGAAAATTTCTGTCTAGAAATACACTTTTAGGTGGTAACAGTGACCAATAATAGACTTTGATCTGTGATATCTGTGAATAGACTGAAGTATATACCTAGGATTTAGTTTTTCAACAGTGTGATATATTGAAAGCTTTCTTTCTAATATGTCTAATGTCCTTGCTCTCACTTGAGTCCGAGGCGGCTCAGCTGTGTGTATAGTTTCCTTGTATGGCTGCTCTTAATTGAAGGTAATTCATTTGGCAGGTCTAAAATAAAATAGTGAAGTGCAAATCACAAAGGCAAGGGAGGGCACCAGAATTAAATATTGCCCAAATGCTTGTTCTTTTTCCATATTGTAAGACTAATGACTAAGACCATCTCTTACATTGGTTAAGACTTACACTTGATTGGAAAACCACAAATGAATAATTTCTCTTTTGTGCAATTAAAATACCAACCTTAAGGCAGCATTAGAATATTTTGCCTAACATTTACTTCAGGTTTTCATGAGAGAGAGAGAAAAAAAAAACCCATTTGATGCAGTTGCAAGGTCTTTCTTTCTTTCCTGCCAGGGTCTGAAATAGCCTATATTTAAATGTATAGAGAGGTGTCTTTAGAGAACCACCGGCAGAGAATTTGAGTCTCTAACTGGAAGCATCTTTTAGGGTTGAGAAATGTATGCTATTGTGAAAGCGCGACAATACATGTGGAAATAATTAAATCTTTTGGAAATGATTGAACTAGAGGTTTTCAAATAAGCAAATCTACATTTGTCATTAACAGTTCTTCTTAGGGAAAGCTGCTGTGTCTCCCTCCTGTTTAGGTAATTAAAAATAGTCACCTGATGATCATTCATTATGAAACATTCTGGCACATGGGAAAAAATATTTGAGGGCCTAGACCTTACTTGCAAAACTTCATCCTTCAAAAGAATTCTTTCTCCAGAAGCTATTATTACCTGTAGGAGTGGGATTAAAAGTGTCACTTCATGCTTAAGCGACATGTTCATAGCACAGGGGATCTCCCTCTTGGTGGCTGGGTTCCAGTGCCTGCATTTTATGTAGATGCCACGGGCCATCCTGAAGGTTTGGACAGTTTCCAGGGGCAATAGGGTTTGGAGGAAGAGCTGTTGCTCCTTAGAACTCTACTTCTTTTATGAGTATTATTGTCTCAATTTATTTTAATGCAATGAGTGGGAAAGTAGGTGGGAATAAAATGCATACATAGAAGCCTCTATCTAACCGGCCTGCTGGTTTGGGCAACACAAAAAGCAGCACAGGAAAAACCTTTGAGAGTTTGGAGCCTGCTGCATGAAAGAGATAAAAGTAGAAACAGCACATTGGCTGCAATATGAATGGCAGGTGCATTTGTTCACTGGAGACAAGTTGGCAATTTAGTTTTTCAATGACCAGCTCATCTCTCTAAGAGTCACCTTTCAAAGTCCTCCCTTTTGCCCTCAACTTACATTGCTGGAGCTCTGCCTCATCTTGAATCCCTGTGCTCCAGGTAATGGTGACTCTTTACCCTATTTCTTTTTGGAAAAGACTGTGCTGGTCCTCTTCTCTGCTTATGAGGTATTGGAATTAAAAAGAAAGAGATGGAAAACTTGCTGAAGCTGGCACAGTGGAGCAACATCGCCAGAGAGAAAGCAAATGTGTGCTGTATGTGGATGGTTTTGTCTCATCTGTATAAACACAAGCTGACGGAAGGGAAACTTTACCACAAAACACTGGGCTTCTGACCTCCCTCCAACATTTCTACAGAGAGGAGAGAATTCAAAACTTTGGATTCTACAGTCAAGATGCGGCATATGCAATGCAGGTCAGAGGAGAAGAATTCAGAATGGATAGGCTGATGAGAGCAATCTGTCTTCACTGAAAAGAGATGGAGTGAGGTGACAGTTGTCCAACTCCCAGCCACAGATAAGCAAGGAGAAATGACTGCGGACAGCTCATCTGGACCAAAAAATCATTCATTTCCCCTTTACATAAAAGCACACATAACCTTGAAATGTATATTGCAACCATGACTTATTTTTGTACCAAGTATTTTCATTATATTGTTTGGTCCTTAGCCTCTATGTTTCTATCATTCTTAACTATCTTAACAATTTCTCTTTTGAACATCTTTGGTAGAGATGAAAAGATCATGGTAAGCTCTTCCATGAGAACTTCATATTAGGGATTCTAAAGAATATGGAGTGAACAAGGTCACATGATTTTAAGTCAACAAAACGGCAAATTGATCTTGGGCAACAATCAAAAGAAGGGTGTGTAACAAAGAAGTGATTTCTGAATTGCATAGTTGTCTGGTAATGAAGATCAGTTTATCAAACATGCTAGTCCCAGGCTTAGCTGAAAATTGATGAAACTACCCTGTCTCAAAATGGTTTCTCCCTCTTATGAAATCAAAGGTCTCTGTGTTTAGGCAGGTGAGTCAGATTCTTATTCAAAACTCAGTTGATTTGCAAATGAATGACTAAACTGGGTATCTCCCAGGATGGGGCCTATTCTGCCTGTTCCTACAGTGGGAGAGGAAAGGGCAAAATCCATATGTTTCACTTTTCATGTTTCTCCTCTGTCCATGGGATTTCCTAGGCAAGAATACTGGAGTGGGTTGCCATTTCCTTTTTCAGGGGATCTTCCTGACTCAGGGATCAAACTCAGGTTTCCTGCATTGCAGGCAGATTCTTTACTGACTGAGCCACCAGGGAAGCCCCAAGTGGAGCATAAACTTACACTCCTGTGAAGTGAAAAGTCGCTCAGTTGTAGCTGATCCTCTGCGACCCATGAATGAGCCACGGAATTTTCCAGGCAAGAATACTGGAGTAGGTAGCCTTTGCCTTTTCCAAGGGATCTTCCCAACCCAGGGTTGAACCCAAGTCTCCCGCATTGCAGGCGGAATGCTTACCGTCTGAGCCACCAGGGAAGCAACTTATGCTTTAAGTAAACTATTATTATTTGGTGTCCCTTGCCATAGACTTCTGCATACTGCTAACACAGAACCTGTGTACGTGTGTGTGTGTGTCTGTGTGTGTACACATACATACATTCACAATTTAGTTAGCTCTGTTGAAGCTGAGTATATATTAAGTTCATGGACAATGTCAGGTGGTAAGCAGGACTTTCAATGCCTGAAAATTGTGTCTACCATTCTGAAGCATGTGTGACTCCATCAAGTTCAGGATTACCTTTTCTTATGTTTCTGCTGTGAGAAGATGTGAAGGGGCATGGTAACAATACCTAATGCTTACTGAGCACTTACTAAGCGTTTCCACCTCTGAATTCATTGGGATCCTCTTCATCATACTAGGAGCTAAGTACCATTAATATTTCTACTTAAAGATAAGGGAACTTTCATAGAGTTGTATAAATAGCTATGTTCCTGCCAGACGCTCCTGGAGGAGAATGATCCAATGTCTTTTTTTCAATCTGTCCTATTCCTGATCTGTTTGGAAATGTCTACACATGTCTAGTGCAGGGCCTCTCAGTCTGGCACTACTAACATGATAGGATGGATAACTTGTGTGGGTTGTTCTACTTATTTACAGAAGTTAAGCAACACCTTGGCCACCATCTACTAGATACTAGTAGCTTCTCTGTCCCTATCCCTGCCCCCCAGACAGTTTTTACAACCAAAAATGCTTTCAGACATTACCAAACATCCCCACTACCATTCCTGTCCCCCTTGTTGAGACTCATTGCTCTAGAGGGTTGTGTTGGATAAACTAAGGAAGAGCAATGACCTACCAGAGCATAGGTAAGGGTAGGGCTGCGGACTGTCTTTGTCAAAGACAATGGGAGCTCCTACAGTAGAAGGCTTGATTCTAAAATTAAATTACGCCTGTTGTCTCTGGTCCAAAAGTAAAGTTACCTATGGAGTCAGGGTATTAAACAGCTCTAAAAAGTATATTAACTTCATTCTTTAGGATGGTGCTCATTTAATAAAAAGGAATAAAGGATCATTTCACCTATTACCATTACTTTTAAAACATGCACCTCTGGAAACTGGGGCCTTTTTAAATAAGAATTTAATAAATTATTTACAAACCTCTTAACATATGCTCTTGAAAGTTTCTTCAACAAGCACTGTTAGCCTCTCCCATGTTGAATGTGAGTGATGAGGATTCTTGCTGGCTAACACATAATTACTAATGTCAGTTTAATGCTGATAGACATGAAAATGTTGCTGCTGATTCTTGACTCTGCTTGAGGGAGAACGGAGGCCTGAGGCAATATAATGCTACTTCCTGGCCACTGAAACAGCATCACAGTGTGAAGTACAACCCAACAAAACTTACTAGGATTACCACCAAGTTATCTCACTGTTCTGCAAAGTACACTTGCCAATAGCACTTGGCCTGTATGCAAATGGCTCTTTATGATTGGATAGCAGATGGAAAGAAGCCATTCTTGATGTCTTTCCACTCTACTTCTCTGATCCCTCTTTACTAATTTAAGACTGATTTTTTTTTTTTTTTTGCAGGTAGAGTCTTTACCATCTGAACCACCAGGGAACCCCACTTAAGACAGATGTAACGCTATTCCTCTTTTAGTTTGGGTATTATCAAGTAGGAATGCCTTCGATATATGGATGAGAGCCTGTACTTGGGGGAGGTGCTCAGCGCTGATTACCTAGCAGTGTGTTGTGTGTGAGAGAAATGCTGTTCTGCTTTCAGGATGGAAAGCAACTGGAATAATAATATGTAAATTGATGTATCAAGATTTCTGAAAGCTCAGTGTTATTTCCCCTTGCCCAAAGATTCCACCTTGCCTTGTTAACTATTGTAACAACCCTGCCTCTTTTTTTGTTTGTGTAATTCTTGTTTCCTCCCATTTAGCACATAGAAAAAAAGTATTAGTAACACTCTTGGTTTTAAATGAACCCTATTAATATTTGTCTCTGCAAGGGACTCTGGGATAATTTTGATAAATGTGGCCATGAAGCTGATCTGACAGAGCTGAGTGTGATGTTTGTGTGTTCATGGGGAACTGCCTTATGCACAAAACGAGGACAGACTGAGATAGAGAGTCTGGTAGGTCTCTCTTTCTCAGCCATGGCTAGCAACCTAAACATGAAATGTAATGCTGCTTCAAAAAAAGTACAAAAGAAAATGAGCAACCCTTATGAAGAAGAAAAAGCCCTACCACTTTCTACTAGTTCTGATTAGGAAGCTATTCAACTATAAGAATCCTCAGCTGTCACAGCCCTGACAGGTCAGACCCAGAAATCTGTAGGGGAGGGTAATAAGAAGAAACCTTGGGTATACAGGAGAAAGCAATGACCACCCAGGACACAGGCTTTGTTTCCCTCTCTTCCTTCCAAGCAATAGAAGTTACCCCTGAGAGATTAGATGCCTTGCAGGTGGGGTTACATTTCCATTATTGAAGGGGAAAATAAAGTCAGGCTCCCATTTCTAAAAAAATTTTAGAGTGAACATCAGAAGTTCTTAGATATAGGCTCATTCTATACACATGGATTGTCTGAAGACAGTCTCACAAAGGCAGTTAGCTTTAAAGTGGGCTACATAAATCAGTGGTACTGAGTGATTGCGAGCAGCATGTGTGCTGCCTGTGAAGTCACTTCAGTCTTCACACTTGACTCTTCGTGAGCCTTGGGTCTGTAGACCACCAGGCTCCTCTGTTCATCGGCTTCTCCAGGCAAGAATAGTGGAGTGAATGGCCATGACCTCCTCCAGGGGATCTTTCTCATCCAGAGATGGAACCCGTGTCTCTTAGATCTGGCAGGTGAGTTCTTTACCATTAACGTAACCTTATGAGCAGCATAAAGACAATCATTAATTAGACTAAAGGATCTCCTGGCCTAAGTAAGATGAAGCTCCAAATATGGGCACATAGAATAAAAGAGAGAAAAATCTAACTTCTTTCTACAACTATGTCCAAATGTTGCCCTTTTTTCTCATAAATATTCTTTTATGAATGTTTATTATGAGATGTGAATCTATTGGGGGAACCAGTGTCCATTTTCTCAACAGATAATCACAGTGGACATCTTTGAAAAGGGCATTGGAAGGAAACAAGTAAGGAGCGAAGGTGATAGTGGTGGTGGTTTGGGGATCTTATTTTGGCAAGTGATGGCAAACCTGAGAGAACATAATGGGGTTAAAAATGAGTAAAACCACAGAGAGCTCAGAATGCTTTATCTTGAGGAAGGGGAAAAAAAGTACACATGATGGGAATTATTCACAATTTTAATATTCCTAAGTGTCTCTGAGAAGCAGAATTGAAAGGGTGATGATTACACAGTTACTATAAGAATCCTCAGCTGTCACAGCCCTGACAGGTCAGACCCAGAAATCTGTAGGGGAGGGTAATAAGAAGAAACCTTGGGTATACAGGAGAAAGCAATGACCACCCAGGACACAGGCTTTGTTTCCCTCTCTTCCTTCCAAGCAATAGAAGTTACCCCTGAGAGATTAGATGCCTTGCAGGTGGGGTTACATTTCCATTATTGAAGGGGAAAATAAAGTCAGGCTCCCATTTCTAAAAAAATTTTAGAGTGAACATCAGAAGTTCTTAGATATAGGCTCATTCTATACACATGGATTGTCTGAAGACAGTCTCACAAAGGCAGTTAGCTTTAAAGTGGGCTACATAAATCAGTGGTACTGAGTGATTGCGAGCAGCATGTGTGCTGCCTGTGAAGTCACTTCAGTCTTCACACTTGACTCTTCGTGAGCCTTGGGTCTGTAGACCACCAGGCTCCTCTGTTCATCGGCTTCTCCAGGCAAGAATAGTGGAGTGAATGGCCATGACCTCCTCCAGGGGATCTTTCTCATCCAGAGATGGAACCCGTGTCTCTTAGATCTGGCAGGTGAGTTCTTTACCATTAACGTAACCTTATGAGCAGCATAAAGACAATCATTAATTAGACTAAAGGATCTCCTGGCCTAAGTAAGATGAAGCTCCAAATATGGGCACATAGAATAAAAGAGAGAAAAATCTAACTTCTTTCTACAACTATGTCCAAATGTTGCCCTTTTTTCTCATAAATATTCTTTTATGAATGTTTATTATGAGATGTGAATCTATTGGGGGAACCAGTGTCCATTTTCTCAACAGATAATCACAGTGGACATCTTTGAAAAGGGCATTGGAAGGAAACAAGTAAGGAGCGAAGGTGATAGTGGTGGTGGTTTGGGGATCTTATTTTGGCAAGTGATGGCAAACCTGAGAGAACATAATGGGGTTAAAAATGAGTAAAACCACAGAGAGCTCAGAATGCTTTATCTTGAGGAAGGGTAAAAAAAGTACACATGATGGGAATTATTCACAATTTTAATATTCCTAAGTGTCTCTGAGAAGCAGAATTGAAAGGGTGATGATTACACAGTTACCGTTTATTGAATATATACTATAGTAGCAAGTGGTATTCTAAGAATGTCTTTTTGAATTGCCAGATTCTTCCTGAGATGTAGATATTGCCATTAAACCCACTTTACATATAATTAAACCCAAGCTCAGAGAGATTAACCAGACTGCAAAGTAAATGGCATCACTCACATAAAACAAAAAAACAGGTTCAAGTTTAGAGTCCCAAAGTCTCACAGCCGACAAGTTCCAGTTCTGGCTCACTTTAGAGCAGAAGCTCTTTTCCTCTACCTACTCTTCACAATTTCACCCTTGTATTAGGAGATGGGAAACAGAAATCCTCTTTTTTATTTAACTTTTTTTTTTTGGCCACTTCTATTGGCCTTTCATTTATTCATCTTTGTTCTTTGGCCTGTGTGGGCCTCCCATCGCAGTGGCCTCTCTCGTCACAGAGTGTCGGCTCTGGGCACATGCGCTCCAGAGCTTCGGCTCGGTAGTTGGACACATCTTTCCAGCTGCTCCACGGCACGCGGGATCTTCCCAGGCCAGGGATTGAACCGGCATCCCTTGAGCTGCAAGGAAGTGTCCTTACCCACTGGACCACCAGGAAAGCCCCAGAAATCCTTTTTGATGGACAAAAAGTAAGTGTGTTGCTACCCAAGCCATTCTTCATCCATATAATTGTAAGTCTTTCTCTAAAGCGTCAACTAAGCAACTCTATTAACATCACAAATCTTGGACGTGAAAAGATGGAATGAGGGTGTGTGTGTGTGTGTGTGTGTGTGTGTGCGTGTGCGTGTGCGTGTCCGTGAGTGAGCTATAAACTGACAGGGCTCTTATCCTGGGCTGCACTGCCTTCAGGCATGATGCAGTCCTCCTGTTCTTTAACTTGGTTGCTGAGAGCCTGCACCTGGTAGAGGCGTCGCCATTTGCTGGTCCAATCAGAACCCATTAAGCACTCAAGTAGACTGCCTGGAAGCGGCAAATATGGACCAAGCAAACTAAGCTCAGACCACAGGACTCCACCTTTGGAAAAAAAGAGACAGGAAAAAAAATAAAGCCCACACAGACTATGGAGCAATTGTCCCTGCCCAGCAACTCTGGTCTAATCGATTTGGACACCACGGCTAATTTTCCCCCAGACATCTGTTAGCACACATTAGTGGATGTCATTAGGTAGGAAGGCACAGAGTAGATGGGGAGCAGAGCTCAAAGGCCCTGGTTTGGGGAGACTGGAGCAGATGGAGGAACGACAACAGATAGAGTCTGCCAGAACCCCAGCCCATCAGATACTTCTGCTGTAGCAACGCTAAAAGGAAACAGTAATGGCTGGAAAGCTTTGGCAGTTGTGCTAAATAGCCTGATCCCTTTTTCAGTTTGCCTAAACAATAAGGGTTTTCTGCACTTCCAAGGGCAAAAGAAAGGTGCTCCATACATCAACAGCGCCAAAACAAACCGGCAATAAAAACAAACACTGTCAGCGCTCCTTTTCGTCTTTCCCCAGGTCTCATTCATTCTTGTATTTCCGACACAGCCTCACAGTGATGATTCCAGGGCTCGCTCACACACAAGTCAGACAGGTGATAAAATGCTGGTCAGGTCAGAGTTGTCCAAATCATCTCCCATGGCAAAGGGCTGAGGAATGAGTCCTGTTTTATTTATTCTTCTTTGCGCGGCTGTTCTCAGATACTTCACGGATGCCAGAATGCAGTTTCTATCCTTGGGGACATGTTTTGCAGTCGAGCAAGTCAGAAAAATCATCTTATGCCCTCAAGGAAATCCTTCCTGAGCTGGTCTATACTGATGACTACTTTCCCAACGAATACATTTAAAAGATTATGATCCTCTTTCAGAAGCAGTACAGCACATTCTGCATTGCAAATAAGCTGGAGAAAGAAAAGACTGCAGCTCAATCCAAAACAGAAAAATCCTACACATAGGCAAATACTTCTCTCAGTGATATAAACCTAATCTTTCCTTCACAGCTCCTGGCATCTGTTACAATACACACCTCTAATCATTTGATTTCCTTCCCCCTTGGAAGATCTTCAGTCACCCCAGTCTGCAAAGTAGAGTTAAATATACTTCACAGTGTGTTCAAAGCTCATCCCATTCTGGTGTTAACTGATTATTTTAGGTTTATCTTCTCAAATTCCTTTATTCCTCTTAGTCCATTTAAAATGGATGACTTGCTATTTCCTGAACATCTCAGTCAATTCTGCATCTATGTGTCTTTTTTCTTTTGACTACCTGGACAACTCTGGCCTTTTTTCAAGGTCCTGCACCACATCTTCTCAATGAAAAATATTCAGGGAAAGGCACATTCCCTCTCTGAATGTCTACTGGACTCTGCTCATAATCTGTATAACAGATTATGTTATACATTCTACTTTTTTTTTGTTTGCCTTCCTGTTCTTTCTTCTCCTCAACTTCCCTCCTTGGCTATCCAAATCCTAATGACAGAGTTATATTGTTAGTCATCTTTGAATTTCCAAAATCTGACACAACACTTGGCATATAGTAGGCTCTTAATAAATGTCTATTGAAAGGGTGAATCGATGACTAAGTTTGCCATTGAATATACTGCTTTGGTAGCAGGTGATGGGATAACTCATGTTTACGCTCATGTGAGAGAAGAGTATCAATGAAAGGGCTTTTGAATGACAAGGTATCTCCTATTTGGTAGAGCTGACAAGTGTATCCATCTTGAAAAACGTTTGTCATGTGCTCGTATGGCTACATAAGATGGCAAAGAAAGAATCACCAAGCATAATGTCCTAGAGTGTCAGCCAGTCTACCAGGGGAGGAGTATTTTGTGCAGTGAAGTTGTGAGAACTACATGATGACGGATTATATCTGAGATCTTGAAACATGATGAAATAAAGTGGGGTGTTGAATGATAACGCAAAAGGTACCCACTAAAGCATATCTCTGAAGTGTGACTCAGCTATGGACAGTCCCTTAGAAGAAAGACCAAATATTCACAGGACTTGCATTGTGACTAAATCAAATAAATATAAATGTAACAATGGCATTTACTGTCAGTTGCTTTAACTTCCATACTGTCTTAATGATAGGAGAGGAGAGAACCAAACTGAAGTACTTATTTAGTATTTATTACATATCAAGCACTATGTCAAGTCTTTTTATGTTGTTTTAGACAAGGTGTTCTCATTCCCATGTGAAAGGTTAGAAACAGGGTTTAATGAAATGTTACAACTCCTTCAAGCCACAGATCTCAAGCTGTAATTCCAAAACCGAGCATGTGCTCTGATTTCAAGGTTGTGACTCTCTTTGCTATGTAATAACTTTCTACTTATGATACGAGCAAAATAAAATATGACACAGAGAAGACACAGAAATTAAAAATATAGACTGCTGAGGAGCTATTGAAATAGAAGAGGTGAAAGGCAACGGAAGAATGGATGAGGTGAGGTTCATGGCCGTAGCTCTTGTGGGGGTTGATGCTACTCAGGTTTAGCTGAGCACAGAACCTCCCCTTGGTTCACTCTCAGATGATGATTAAGAGATGATAAATACAGTGCCTGCATTACAGAGGGCTGCAGTGCCCTGGTGGAGCTTGAAGCCAGGGGTGTCCATCTGCCCTAGCTTTAATGGGATTGATCAGGCTTTGCTACCTCTGCTTTCTGCCAAATAGAATCAGAAGGCATCCATGTTAGTAATTTGGGAGAAGGTTTTGGCTACGTAGGTGGTTGTTAGTAGAATTTATGGACAGTAAAGCTTGATTCAGGGCCAGCCTGTAGCAAAACCAGAGAGTAGACAGTTCATCTTCTCTACCTTCCTAAGTGTTCCACTGCGCCCAGAGACCATTAGTCAGGAAAGAAAGAATTTGAAACATTTCAGTACTTTGTAGCAAGGTGTTGATAGCAGCTGCTATTTCTTTCCTCGACCTTCTCCAAGGAAAACATGTTTGCCTTTTGCGCTGTCTCGTAAGTTCTGCAGCCGTAGAGTCATTGCAATATAAGTTACAATAGGGTGGTCACTCCTATTAGCATCTTTGCTGATTACTCAAAAAATTGCTATTATTTTTTTTCCCTTTTGTTGATTATATAGGAGGGACCTCTAGCTGCCTCAGCTATTTCTCAACTTATTTTCTTGGATCCATTAGCTATTATTTTTCTGTAGAAAAGGAACTCTGCATGTATAAAAATGGATTTTTAATATCAATGATCAGCCTTCTGAAATAGATAAAAAGTTCACAATGTTTTCACTTTCTTTTTCTAGTTCATGCATATTTTAACCAATATCAATTGCTGAACTGGAGCAGACAGAGAGGTACAACTAGGTACTATACCTGGTTTTATTTGAGGAAAAGCCAATGGTCCTGCTTATTTACCCTACTAGGAGAATCTGTCTCTTTAAACAAAAGATAAAGTGTTCCATGCAGTCAGTGATTATTCTTTGTGCTGGATAGCTTCCATTTGTACACTGCCTCCTAACCTAGATTCCCTCTGCTCCGTGCCCCAGAAAAACTGACCATATGAATTATGTCAATGGCATCCTTGCCTCTGGCTTCCAGTTGGCATTGGCCAGGGAGGATCACTGCTGAGGTTTGAAGGATGGAGGAGAGTGAGGTCTGGGCATTTATGACCCTAGCTTCTGGACCAGTGTCTTCATGGGCTGCCTGCAGTCTCCCACGACAGTCCCGGCTCTTGTCAGAGGCTTCCAGCCCACAGCTCTCTCTATTCCTGGCTGCTGTTAGCTGCTCCCTCCCATTTACCTTCTCCAGACCTAGGAGTGATTACAGCTTCCTGAAGTTCCTATCCTCAGGGCACTATACTATCCCCTGTCATTTCCTAACCCCCTGCCTCTTGTCCAAATATTAAAAAAAAAAAAAAAATTCCCTATTAAACTCCTTTGAAATTATCCAGTTTGACTGTGCCATCTGTTTCCTGCAGGGAATCTGACTGATAAAAGCGTGTAACTGAGATTTACCTTTATTTTGAAGCCTGAATATCGTCCTTGGGGAAAGTAGGGGGCTGGGGGGTGGGGTGGAATGCATCCACTAAGACACAGGGTTGAAAATGGGCAGCCTAGCCTAGAAAAGCACCAGGAGACCAGATGAATTTCTCATGCCAGATAATGGCCATTATAATGTGACTCACACTTAGCCACTAAAGTATGCTTCCCAGCCAAGGTTTTAATAGCAAAATAAAAGGCTTGGAGTCCGCTTTGCTTTCCCCAGGCCAAGGGCATAGTTCCCAGTTACTTCTAAATGACTTCTTTTTAAAAAGATCCAAAATATGAGTCGCTATGAAATGCTGTCTTTTTTCCAACAGCCATAAAATTTATTTGTATCAGCAGTATGATCAATGACATCTTGTGAAAGATAAACTATGCCTCAGAAGGCCACAGTACAGGGTACCCTGGAGTCCAGAATTCCAACAAGACTCTAGCAACAATCCAGAAATTCCAGGAAGGTGTCAAATAACTATTTTTTTAGTGCACAAAATATTTTAAATGGTGACTTAATAAAATCTAATTCCATAACTGCCTCCAGCAGAAACCTGATTGACATCAGAAGTGAGGGACACATTTGGGAGCCTCATGTGTCCCCTCCAGAGGTATAGAATTTACAACTGAAACAAAACAAAACACACAAGAGCTTCGCACCTGGCACAGCTCAGAGCTGTGAATCATCACGGCTGGCCCAGGGGCAGCAAGGTGAATGACAATGACCTCCCTTGCCAGGTTTTGGCCTCTTACACATTTGGCACACAAAAAGTGGGGGTTTAAAATAGCTTTCCTGCAGGTTCCATGTGACTCGTCACTGGACCCAGACAGCACAAAGGGGCTGATTAGTGAGGCAAAAAAAAGAGGCTCTTCTCCCGAGATGACTTCCAAAAGCTGCTTCTTGCAGCACAAATCTCCCTTTGAAAATGCAGAACTTGCTGGGAAAGGCAGCAGCATTCTCCCCTCTACATGACTGAATTTGACTTGGAACTTTTTTTTCTTTTGAAATTTTTTTAAAATAAAAATTACCTTCCAGCTCTAACAGGCTTTAGTTGAGCAGGAAATGAAAATTCAAAGGACATTCTTTCCTCGAAGCCACTACCCTAGTCTTCTTTCCTCACTGGCCTTCGATCACAACCACAGAAAATTCAGCCTCTTCTTCCCTGAGAGCTGTGAACAGTGGCTTCCTGGCCACCTTGGACTGCCAGCTGAGTCATAGGGAGGCCACTTCTACCTGGGTCGACTGGAGGACATTATAATGTGACTCACACTTAGCCACTAAAGTATGCTTCCCAGCCAAGGTTTTAATAGCAAAATAAAAGGCTTGGAGTCCGCTTTGCTTTCCCAGGCCAAGGGCATAGTTCCCAGTTACTTCTAAATGACTTCTTTTTAAAAAGATCCAAAATATGAGTCGCTATGAAATGCTGTCTTTTTTCCAACAGCCATAAAATTTATTTGTATCAGCAGTATGATCAATGACATCTTGTGAAAGATAAACTATGCCTCAGAAGGCCACAGTACAGGGTACCCTGGAGTCCAGAATTCCAACAAGACTCTAGCAACAATCCAGAAATTCCAGGAAGGTGTCAAATAACTATTTTTTTAGTGCACAAAATATTTTAAATGGTGACTTAATAAAATCTAATTCCATAACTGCCTCCAGCAGAAACCTGATTGACATCAGAAGTGAGGGACACATTTGGGAGCCTCATGTGTCCCCTCCAGAGGTATAGAATTTACAACTGAAACAAAACAAAACACACAAGAGCTTCGCACCTGGCACAGCTCAGAGCTGTGAATCATCACGGCTGGCCCAGGGGCAGCAAGGTGAATGACAATGACCTCCCTTGCCAGGTTTTGGCCTCTTACACATTTGGCACACAAAAAGTGGGGGTTTAAAATAGCTTTCCTGCAGGTTCCATGTGACTCGTCACTGGACCCAGACAGCACAAAGGGGCTGATTAGTGAGGCAAAAAAAAGAGGCTCTTCTCCCGAGATGACTTCCAAAAGCTGCTTCTTGCAGCACAAATCTCCCTTTGAAAATGCAGAACTTGCTGGGAAAGGCAGCAGCATTCTCCCCTCTACATGACTGAATTTGACTTGGAACTTTTTTTTCTTTTGAAATTTTTTTAAAATAAAAATTACCTTCCAGCTCTAACAGGCTTTAGTTGAGCAGGAAATGAAAATTCAAAGGACATTCTTTCCTCGAAGCCACTACCCTAGTCTTCTTTCCTCACTGGCCTTCGATCACAACCACAGAAAATTCAGCCTCTTCTTCCCTGAGAGCTGTGAACAGTGGCTTCCTGGCCACCTTGGACTGCCAGCTGAGTCATAGGGAGGCCACTTCTACTCTGGGTGTCCTCGCAGGACATGGCGAAGGCAACCATGCATGTTGGGACTGTCAGCTGAGAGGCACGGAGAGAGGCATGGATCACCAACAGGGTGCAGAGGGCTGGAGAGGGAAGGATTCCATTTTCCTCTCCTGACCGAATAAATTCACTCCCTGGGATGAAGTGAGCTGCTGTCCTACCACCAAGTGCTTCAGAATGGCTTGCACCCATTTAGCCTTAAAATGTTGAGCAAAGCACAGGGAAACAAAAAGTGCTAAGATGCGAAATGAGGTAAAGAAAACAGAGGAAGATGGGATTTCAAAGGAGAAAAGGAGTGGTAGGAAAGAAGCCATGATCTGAAGAACTGCCACTCCAGGTTGGCCAGCGATCCAAGTACTTCAGGATGGAGACTAGAGTGTCAACAATGGTCGCTTCGCAAAGAGACCCTGTCTGATGGGTTATGACGTGGTACAAAGTCCTCTGTGCACAGAGCAGGCAGTGAAGAGAAAGGAGGGGAAGCAGGATAATCGAAGAAGGAGAAGACAAAGAAGAGGAGGCAGAGGAGGAAAAGAGACAGAGATGAAGATAGAGATGGGAGGATGGAAAAAGGAAGGGAAAAGACAGAACTTACATCATAACTAAAAACTTTTAGAGGGAGGGAGGTTCAAGAGGGAGAGGACATATGTATACCTGGGACTTATTTATGTTGATGAATGGCAGAAACCAAAACAATACTATAATTATCCTCCAGTTAAAAATTTATAAAAGATTGAAAAAAAACACTTAGAGGAAACATTGTGTGTGAGTTTAAAATGCAGAACTTGCTGGGAAAGGCAGCAGCATTCTCCCCTCTACATGACTGAATTTGACTTGGAACTTTTTTTTCTTTTGAAATTTTTTTAAAATAAAAATTACCTTCCAGCTCTAACAGGCTTTAGTTGAGCAGGAAATGAAAATTCAAAGGACATTCTTTCCTCGAAGCCACTACCCTAGTCTTCTTTCCTCACTGGCCTTCGATCACAACCACAGAAAATTCAGCCTCTTCTTCCCTGAGAGCTGTGAACAGTGGCTTCCTGGCCACCTTGGACTGCCAGCTGAGTCATAGGGAGGCCACTTCTACTCTGGGTGTCCTCGCAGGACATGGCGAAGGCAACCATGCATGTTGGGACTGTCAGCTGAGAGGCACGGAGAGAGGCATGGATCACCAACAGGGTGCAGAGGGCTGGAGAGGGAAGGATTCCATTTTCCTCTCCTGACCGAATAAATTCACTCCCTGGGATGAAGTGAGCTGCTGTCCTACCACCAAGTGCTTCAGAATGGCTTGCACCCATTTAGCCTTAAAATGTTGAGCAAAGCACAGGGAAACAAAAAGTGCTAAGATGCGAAATGAGGTAAAGAAAACAGAGGAAGATGGGATTTCAAAGGAGAAAAGGGAGTGGTAGGAAAGAAGCCATGATCTGAAGAACTGCCACTCCAGGTTGGCCAGCGATCCAAGTACTTCAGGATGGAGACTAGAGTGTCAACAATGGTCGCGTCACAAAGATACCCTGACTGATGGTTTATGACTGTGGACAAAGTCCTCTGTGCACAGAGCAGGCAGTGAAGAGAAAGGAGGGGAAGCAGGATAATCGAAGAAGGAGAAGACAAAGAAGAGGAGGCAGAGGAGGAAAAGAGACAGAGATGAAGATAGAGATGGGAGGATGGAAAAAGGAAGGGAAAAGACAGAACTTACATCATAACTAAAAACTTTTAGAGGGAGGGAGGTTCAAGAGGGAGAGGACATATGTATACCTGGGACTTATTTATGTTGATGAATGGCAGAAACCAAAACAATACTATAATTATCCTCCAGTTAAAAATTTATAAAAGATTGAAAAAAAACACTTAGAGGAAACATTGTGTGTGAGTTTTGTTTTACTTCTCCCTTATTCTATTGAACATCTTGGTTTAGAGCTTTTACAAATAAGTACTAAGTGCAGTTCAGTTCATTTGCTCAGTCATGTCCAACTCTTTGCGACTCCACGGACTGCAGCATGCCAGACTTCCCTGTCCTTCATCATTTCCTGGAGTTTGCTCAAACTCATGTCCATCAACTCAGTGATACCATCCAACCATCTTATCCTTTATCGTCCCCTTCTCTTTTTGCCTTCTATTTTCCCAACATGAGGGTCTTTTCCAATAAATCCTCTTTTTGCATCATGTGGCCAAAGTACTGTAGCTTCAGCTTCAGCATCATTCCTTCCAATGAATATTCAGTAAAATAAATACTAAGTACTTATTTTAAATTAAGGAAAGATCCATACAGTATGTATACTCTCTGTATAAATGTATTATAAGGATTGTTTCCTCCCATGCCTCAAGTCCCTGGTGGGTGGACACCGTGCCAGTGAGGCCAGGAAGTTCAATGCTAAAGGGTGCTGGAACAACAAGACAAGACATTCTGCAAGAATTCTAGTATTTAAACTCCCATTAAGAGGTAATTATTCACCTGCTAGCCACCAGTTCCCAAGCATTTGGGCTCCATTACCCAGGACACTATTTGAAGAGAGGGTTCACACTCATGTATTTCAGTAGCAAACAAGTCATTGTAATGTTGTTGCAGGTGCTCATGGGCTCCCAGATCTATTTCACATCTCATTGCTTAGCTGGATAGGATTTGCTTGTACATGCTCTTTGGCCTTGCTAACCTGGTGGAGGGAATCAACCAGTTCTGAAGCAAAATTCACTTCCATTAAAGGCAGCAGAGTAGAATACAGAGTGAAAAGACTGGAAATGAGATCGGCTTTAAGTACGTTTTCCTGGCTCTGACTCAGTGGAAAGGGAAGGAAGATGGTCACCCTGAAGCCCTGTGGCTCCGTCCTTTATCTGCTGCTCTCTGTTACCAAAAGGAAACATTCCTAACTTATAACATCAAGAATCCATTTTCATATTATATTTGAGAACTATATATCTCATTTCTAGATCTGAAGCCCTAACTGCAACTGTCAGGTGTTCTAGTCAATTAGATCATGGCTATTGACCTTCTAGCTCAAGGTACTTTGGGGAGAAACAGGCAATTTACTCATGACTTATTCCTGCCCCCACCTGTCTTATAGTGCAGAGGAAAAAAACAGGCATATACACAGCAACACAATAATGAAATGGGTGACACCATGGAATAAAAACAACAAAAGAAGAATTGTGAGGAAGGACACATCACTTATGAATCCTGGAAAGGTCTCTTGGAAGAGACACCAATTAAGATGAACAGGAAAACTGAAGAACACTGAAGGGGTGAAAAAGACATTCTAGGCAGAGGAACTCTTTGTGTAAAGGTTCTGGGGTGGTAAAATTCACAGGTTTTCCAGGTACAGCTTTCCAGACAAGTAGCTTGATAAGCCTGATACACAGGAATTGGAAGTAAAAGTCATAATAGACAAGGCTAGAATGTCAGGTAGAGGAACACTAAGATGAAAGATGAATGTCAGGCTAAAATCTGGTACTTTATTAACAGGTATTAGTACTGAGGAATCATTCAAGTATTTTGAAGAGTAACAGACACTAGTGGGTTTTTAAGTTAACTTATTTGTTTTTGCATACTGGATCTTTATTGCTACACAGCAAGTATGGCAAGCGGGGAGCTACTCTCTAGTTGGGGTACATGGGCTTCTCATTGTGGTGGTTTCTCTTATTGAAGACCACAGCATCTAGGCATGTTGGCCCAGGAGTTGCAGCTCACAGACTTAGTTGTACCACCAAATGTGGGTCTTTCCAGACTAGTGATTGAACCCAAGTCCCCTGCATTGACAGGCAGATTCTTAATCACTGGACCACTAAGAAAGTCCCCACTAGTGTGTTTTTAAAGGCAGCTTGAATAACAAGATAGATTGGAAGCTTTTAAAGACAGTTGCTAAATTTGCTTTGCTTTCAATTCAACACACTTAATACTTAACTTTTGAACATTGTGCTGATTTCCTATTGTTGCCATAACACAAACTACCACTGGCTCGTTGGCTTAAAGCAGCACAGATCCATTTTTTAAAATAGTTTTAGAGATCAGAAGTCCAGAATGGGTCTCACTGGTCTAAAATCCAGGTGTTTGCAAGATTGTGATCCTCCTGGAGACTCAAGGGGAGAATCTACCCCTTGCCATTTCCAGCTTCCTGCCCACACTCCTATGATCCTGACTCCTCCCTCCACTTTCTGTATCAGCAGTGTAACATCATCAAATTTCTGTCTTCTCTGACTCTCTTCTTCCATCATCACACCTCCTTCCCTGACTCACTTATAGACGTTGGTGATTACACTGGGTTGACTTGGATAATCCAAGATAATCTCATCTCAAAGTCTTTAACTTAATTACATCTGAAAAGTCCTTTTTGCTATGTGAGATAACATATCACAAGTTTCCAGGATAAGAATGCAAACATTTTCAGAGGCGAAGTATTATTCTGCTTACTACAGACACATTTATCTCACAGTTGTTGTTCAATCACTAAGTCATGTTCAATTCTTTGCAATCCCATGAATTGAAGCACACCAGCATCCTCTGTCCTCCACTATCTCCTGCAGTTTCCTTGTATTCTTCTTCATTGAGTCCTTGATGCCATCAAACCAACTCATCCTCTGCTGATCCATTCTCCTTTTGTCTTCAAACTTGCCCAGCATCAGGGTCTTTTCCAATGAGTTGACTCTTTGCATCAGGTGGCTGAAGTACTGGAGCTTCAGCTTCAGCATCAGTTCTTCGAATGAGTATTCAGGGTTGATTTTCTTTAGGATTCATTAGTCTGACCTTCTTGTTGTCCAAGAGATTCTCAAGAGTCTTCTCCAGCACCACAATTCAAAAGCATCAATTCTTCGACACTCAGCCTTCTTTCTAGTCCAACTCTCACTTCCATGCATGACTACTAGAAAAAATATAGCTTTGACTGTATGAACCTTTGTCAGCAAAGTGATGTCTCTGCTTTTTAATATACTGTTTAGGTTTGTCCCAGCTTTTCTTCCAAGGAGCAAGTGTCTTTTTAATTTCATGGCTGCAGTCACCATCTGCAATCCTGGAGCCCAAGAAAATAAAATCTATGATTGCTTCTCCTTCTATTGGCTACACTCACAGTATAATGTATAAAAAGAGAGGGTAGAGTGTGATGCTCCAAACATGAACTCCCAAAGACCTGTCCTAGATTTCAGCCAGTGAAATTGACTCCATTCTTGGTTTCTCACCAGCAGATCAAAATAGTCTGGGAGGAAAGGGCTTCATTCAGAACTTCGCTGTCCCACCCAAACATTCAAACTACTTTGCATTAACACCTCTGATCAATGGTGCATAAAGATTTAATAAGAATTCAAAAAACTATATTCACATTATGATATGGAAAAAGTAGAAAAATAATTTCTGCAAAAAAAAAGATTAAATATCTGGAAAACCAAGGTCATTCTTCTACCTTTGCCTGAAAAACTGGCAACAAAGAGCCTGACATTTATAGTTACATTCAGCACCATGTGGTAATGTCTAGTTCTAAGATCACAGAGTAGTAGTGACCTCTATTTAAGGTACTCCTTTC
This sequence comes from Tragulus kanchil, assembly GCA_022376925.1. Lineage (NCBI taxonomy): Eukaryota > Metazoa > Chordata > Mammalia > Artiodactyla > Tragulidae > Tragulus > Tragulus kanchil. The sequence continues at coordinate 181,152,428 of JAIOJX010000028.1, forward strand.
TAGAGCCTGAAATTTTGACAGGTTTAGTTATTTTTTTCTTATTCTGTATGCTATTTTCAGTGTACCAGGAACACAAAAATATATTTTGAAATGTAAGTATAGAAATTGTAAAAGTGTAGTGCAAAGATTCATGGCCTGGGATTCAGAGAAATACCATGATTGTCCCTGATTTGTCGGTAAGTAGGACCAGTGGACTTAGGACTACAGAACATGCCTTAATTTTCTTATATGCTACTCAAGGTATCAAAAAATGTTGTTTCTAGGTATGCTATGGAGATGTTGTGGGATGAAAAGAGATAGTGTGTGTGAAAGTTCTTTGAATAAAGTTCAAAATCAGTGGAGGTCACTGTCCATTCATTGACCATTTTGTCATGCATGGCACTAAACTGGGAATACAGAGATCATATCATGTGGCCTAAAGCCAAGAGTGGATAAGCATCTCCTGAAAAAAATATATAGCAAATGATCAATGCCATAAGAGAACACAAAAAATTGTATGTTTACTTACCTTTTCTGACAGTTAAGTGGTTAGAGGTGAACATGATAGTTTGAAGAGTCTATTTAGAATGATGTGGGCAAGTGTTTTCTGGAGTCAGAGGGATTTAAACCTTTGGAATATAGCAATATACCTCCCATTTAAAACAATGCAAATGACTGTATTTGACAGTGCCTTCAGCTCACAGGTGGCCTACGGGAGAGGAATGGGGCTCTCTGGAACTCCTCGCAGACCAAGTTTCTCAGTACTGGCTCACTCTTGGACTTTTCTCAGGATCGGTCCTATTTGTCATTCTTCATACGTGTGTGGAAGGAGTACAGAGTGACTGAATAAAAGTGACAGTATATTCCATATGCTTCCTTTTTTAAATCACTTATATAGCAAATCTGCTTAGTCTACAAGTCCAAAGAGGATTTTTCAAGCTAAGGTTGCAAATTCCATGTAGGTTCTGAAATTCTGCCTGTTTTCCCTTCATTACTGTTTTCAAAGGGTTTGCTGTAGAAGTACATCTAACATTATAACTAAGCAAAAGATGGAAAATGAATCCTACTTTATGTTTTTTTTTTTTTTTTTTTTTTCTGCACAGCTTTTTTGATTTGATAGGACAAGTGAAGCAGCACCTACATTAAGCCTGGGGGCTTGCCTTTTATGTAATGTTTCTTATTCTATGATTACAAAGAAAGATAATAGCTCTCCATTCTCATTATGATATTAATTTTATTTATTTTCACCTCTGGGACATATATCTACCACAAGAAAAAATAGAAATAAGAGGACAGAATTTTCATCTAATAACATCATAAAGTTTTGCATATTAACACAAAGATGATCTACTTGAGTGAGAGTCATTAGACTGTGTCTTTCTTATATTGTGGATGGATAAAAATGGATCATCTACATACCTGTCCATTTTCTTCCATGATCAAATATACATGGGGAACTCATTTGGCATAAAATGAAATCTGGTACAGCGTTAACCAGTTTATGAAGGAATAGGATCCATAACTAAAAATGTGATGCCAACAGAAGAAATAACCTAACTCAGATATATTAGAGCTGTATTTATTATTAACAGAGAGCAGAGAACCCAATATGTTACAGACACATTCTTCAGAGAATACTAGCTCTAAGTAACTGAGTGTGAAAATTATTTTTTTAAAACAAAGTCATCTAATAGTTTAGAAAGGCAACACTGTAAAACATAGTATCAGCAGCCCTTGCCTCCAATCTCTGCATTTTCTATGCTCTGTCAATGTCTCCTTCATCTGCCAGATATTTCAACTGCTTACAACAGACCTTACTTTTCTGTTACTGGAGGAAAGGTAACCAAGAAACACATTCTCACCAAGGCATTACGGATCTAGATTCTCCATCCCCTGAATAGTTTTTATTCATTGATTTGCAGATTCACTAAACAAATCTTTAGTATTTACTACATACTGAGCAGTAGCCAAAGAGGGCATTCATTAAGTGAACAACAGAGAAACACACTGTGGAATATAAAGGAATGCATAGCAAAACTGAGCTATGAAGAATTCTGAGTGGAGCTTCTATAACGTTAACATGTATCACTCACACCAAAGCTGGACCTTGGCCATAGCACCTGCTGAGAACTCTTCTAAACAGACTTCTCACTAAAATCAGAATCCACTGGCAGCCTATATTGTGAATGCTGCAGATCCACTGATTCCTAGGAGCCTTCATTTTGGACATTGCTTGGCTTACTGACTTTTACTACTTTTACTAATAAAGATGAAACTGTTAAGAAACTCAAATATGTCAACAAGGTACTAGATTATAAGTGAGAGCACTTCAGTATGTAAAAGGTTGTTTTGGCATTTTTAGTTCTTCATGTATATGTGATTTATCTTCCTGGAGATTTAGCTTACACTTTTCATCTGCCTGTCATCTTTTCTTTAAAGAACTGTACCCACCTGCTAGGGCTATCATGCAACTGATGACAGTGCTGGTCACCTGACTCGAGCTAGCCAATCAGGGTACTGTTCCCTTTAGAAAGAGTGCTTGGTTAATTGGGCATGTGACTGAAACAGGACTTATCAGCATCTTTCTCTTCGTGAGCTGAAATGACTGAAGACAGAGAGACAGAGGAGCGGGGAGAAGAGAGAGAGAGGAGGAAATGCATAGATTCTCCTTTAGGGTCACTTTTCCATTACATGTAAGATTCCTGACTGGGAATAAGGTTAGCATAGAAGAAATCATGGCCAAGAGGTACAGAAATAGAGTACTTAAGACATCATTCAAACTTCTGGATCCAACAATGCCTAAAATTAAACCACCACTATATTTTCCAGTTACATGAGCTTACACTTATTTTGGTATGCATTTTGCCTTGGACTGCCAGATATTTCAACTGCTTACAACAGACCTTACTTTTCTGAGAGGAAAGGTAACCAAGAAACACATTCTCACCAAGGCATTACGGATCTAGATTCTCCATCCCCTGAATAGTTTTTATTCATTGATTTGCAGATTCACTAAACAAATCTTTAGTATTTACTACATACTGAGCAGTAGCCAAAGAGGGCATTCATTAAGTGAACAACAGAGAAACACACTGTGGAATATAAAGGAATGCATAGCAAAACTGAGCTATGAAGAATTCTGAGTGGAGCTTCTATAACGTTAATATGTATCACTCACACCAAAGCTGGACCTTGGCCATAGCACCTGCTGAGAACTCTTCTAAACAGACTTCTCACTAAAATCAGAATCCACTGGCAGCCTATATTGTGAATGCTGCAGATCCACTGATTCCTAGGAGCCTTCATTTTGGACATTGCTTGGCTTACTGACTTTTACTACTTTTACTAATAAAGATGAAACTGTTAAGAAACTCAAATATGTCAACAAGGTACTAGATTATAAGTGAGAGCACTTCAGTATGTAAAAGGTTGTTTTGGCATTTTTAGTTCTTCATGTATATGTGATTTATCTTCCTGGAGATTTAGCTTACACTTTTCATCTGCCTGTCATCTTTTCTTTAAAGAACTGTACCCACCTGCTAGGGCTATCATGCAACTGATGACAGTGCTGGTCACCTGACTCGAGCTAGCCAATCAGGGTACTGTTCCCTTTAGAAAGAGTGCTTGGTTAATTGGGCATGTGACTGAAACAGGACTTATCAGCATCTTTCTCTTCGTGAGCTGAAATGACTGAAGACAGAGAGACAGAGGAGCGGGGAGAAGAGAGAGAGAGGAGGAAATGCATAGATTCTCCTTTAGGGTCACTTTTCCATTACATGTAAGATTCCTGACTGGGAATAAGGTTAGCATAGAAGAAATCATGGCCAAGAGGTACAGAAATAGAGTACTTAAGACATCATTCAAACTTCTGGATCCAACAATGCCTAAAATTAAACCACCACTATATTTTCCAGTTACATGAGCCTTACCGTCTCCTTTCTACTTTACTTATTTTGGTATGCATTTTTGCCTTGGACTATAGGTTTAATCAATCTAAACATATTTAACAATGGATTATAGCTATGGTTTGTACATGCATGTGTATATGCATGTGTACATATATACACATATACATGTACATATACATATATATCTAAGATGAATGCAATTGAATTCACTTGGACAAATGAATTAGTTTTGAGGAAAAGGCCATATTGTATGCATGTAATATACTATACTTTCCTGTGTCATGTGTCAACACAGGTATTCAGGAATGAGTGGCCCTTATTCCAATGAACCTGGAATGGAGAGGCATGGTTAAAGTGGGAATGCTGATCTACTGGGAGTTAGAACGGACAGAGTCTGCTGAACTGCCTATAGTGAATATGTTTTACTCTTTAAAATTAGAAAAGGAATGAAGGCAGCTCCATTTTGGAAGTGAAGTGAGGAAGGTCTGGGTTCTAGCATCAATTTTTCCAAAGCAGTGTCTTTGATTATAGTTTCCCTCCTTTGTAAAACGGGGTGAAACAGGGTGGGGGTGAAACAGGGCGGAGCAGTGGCTTTCAAACTAGAATCAGGGATCTCTAGGTGGTTTGTGGAGTGCCTTGGGGGTGAAATGTGAGATGGGTCAACAAAGTAGGGCTCCCAGACCCTTTGGCCCTGCTTTTTAGAACAGTTCTAAAAATATCTCTTTTATCTACTAAGCTTAAGTGTCAACTTCAACTGAAGGGTTAGTGTGATATAAAATCTGGGTAGGAAAAGTTTAAAACTACTGGACTTGATGTTCCTGAGTCCCTTCTGCTTTCAACACTCTTTGAAGTTAATTTCCAATTTAAATTTTCTACCAGAAAATTAGTACCCTCCTCACACAAAAAATAACCATTTTCTGTAATTGCTTTTAATCCAAATGTATTGGTTACATTAGGATACTTAGACTTCTTACCTGTGTAGACTGTGGTATACGGAAGTCAAAAAAAAAAAAAAACCTTAGTGTGAGAGGTAAAATCAGTGTTTTAGATACTGTACTCAGATTCAGAACACTTAAAGCAATAGAAAAACCAGGGACCTAATTGATATCACTATGATATAAAAGATAAAGAATCCTGATAGATAAACCCACACACCTGTGGGTACCTTATTTTTGACAAAGGAGGAAAAAAATATAAAATGGGACAAAGACACCCTTTCAACAAATGGTGCTGGAAAAATTGGACAGCTACATGCAAAAAAAATGAAGTTGGAACATTCCCTGACACCATACACAGAGATCAACTCAAAATGGATTAAAGACCTAAATGTAAGTCCAGAAACCTGAAAACTCTTAGAGGAGAATATAGGCAAAACACTCAAGGACATCAATCAAAGCAAGATCTTCTCTGACCCACCTACTAGAATAGTAGAACTAAAAACAAAAATGAACATGTGGGACCTCATGAAATTTAAAAGCTTTGGTACAGTAAAAGAAAATACAAAAAAGCTGAACAGACAACCCACAGAATGGGAGAAAATCATAGCAAATGAAACAACACACAAAGAATTAATCTCCAAAATTTACAAGCAACTCAGACAACTCAACATCAGAAAAATGAACAACCCAATTAAAAAACGGGAAAAGGACCTAAACAGACACCTCTCCAAAGAGGACATACAGATGGCCAAAAAGCACATGAAATGATGCTCAACCTCTCTTATTATTAGAGAAATGCAAACCAAAACTACTCACACCCTCAGAATGGCCATCATCAACAAATCGACAGACAACAAAAGCTGGAGAGGTGGACAAAGGAACACTCTTATTTTAAAATTCAGAGAACAGTGCAAACCAAAACTCACTTGGGTAGGAAAAGTTTAAAACTACTGGACTTGATGTTCCTGAGTCCCTTCTGCTTTCAACACTCTTTGAAGTTAATTTCCAATTTAAATTTTCTACCAGAAAATTAGTACCCTCCTCACACAAAAAATAACCATTTTCTGTAATTGCTTTTAATCCAAATGTATTGGTTACATTAGGATACTTAGACTTCTTACCTGTGTAGACTGTGGTATACGAAGTCAAAAAAAAAAAACCTTAGTGTGAGAGGTAAAATCAGTGTTTTAGATACTGTACTCAGATTCAGAACACTTAAAGCAATAGAAAAACCAGGGACCTAATTGATATCACTATGATATAAAAGATAAAGAATCCTGATAGATAAACCCACACACCTGTGGGTACCTTATTTTTGACAAAGGAGGAAAAAAATATAAAATGGGACAAAGACACCCTTTCAACAAATGGTGCTGGAAAAATTGGACAGCTACATGCAAAAAAAATGAAGTTGGAACATTCCCTGACACCATACACAGAGATCAACTCAAAATGGATTAAAGACCTAAATGTAAGTCCAGAAACCTGAAAACTCTTAGAGGAGAATATAGGCAAAACACTCAAGGACATCAATCAAAGCAAGATCTTCTCTGACCCACCTACTAGAATAGTAGAACTAAAAACAAAAATGAACATGTGGGACCTCATGAAATTTAAAAGCTTTGGTACAGTAAAAGAAAATACAAAAAAGCTGAACAGACAACCCACAGAATGGGAGAAAATCATAGCAAATGAAACAACACACAAAGAATTAATCTCCAAAATTTACAAGCAACTCAGACAACTCAACATCAGAAAAATGAACAACCCAATTAAAAAACGGGAAAAGGACCTAAACAGACACCTCTCCAAAGAGGACATACAGATGGCCAAAAAGCACATGAAATGATGCTCAACCTCTCTTATTATTAGAGAAATGCAAACCAAAACTACTCACACCCTCAGAATGGCCATCATCAACAAATCGACAGACAACAAAAGCTGGAGAGGGTGTGGACAAAAGGGAACACTCTTGCATTTCTGGTGGGAATGAAAATTGATACAGCCACTATGGATGACAGTACAGAGATTCCTTAAAAAACTAAAAATAGAAGCACCCTATGACCCAGCAATCCCACTCTTAGGCTTATACCCTGATGAAGTCAAAACTGAAAGAGGCAACAGGACCCCAATGTTCACTGCAGCTCTCTATACAATAGCTAGAAAATGGAAGCAACCTAGATGTCCAATAATGAATGAATGGATAAAGAAGCCTGGTACCTATATACAATGGAATACTACACAGCTGGAAAAAGAAATGCAGCTACCTAATGAGGTAGCTGGATCTAGAACCTATCATAAAAAATGAAGTCAACAAGAGAAGGACAGGTACAATATACCAATACATATGTATGCAATCTAGTAGGATGGTAATGATAACACACACAGTGAAGCGATGGAAAAACAGACATGGACAGTAGACATATGGACATTGTGGGGAATGAACAGTGGGTGGGAGGCATAAAGGAAGTAGCATGAAAACCTGTACTATCATATGTTATGAAAAAAGCTATTGTCATTGTGCTGTGAGAAAAGGGGATCCTGCAGGGGTGCTGTGCGACGGCCTGTAGGGGTGGGATGGGGGGATATACATCTGACTAATCTGGGATCATACATATCTGTAAACAACAAAACTCTGTAAAAGTAAAAAGTAAAATAAAAATTGAAAAAAAAAAAAAGAATCCTGATAAGACTAAAGATCAATGACTTCTGTGTTTCTGAGACACATAGAAGTCTTCAGCCTCTTAGTCACTCAGAAATGGGCTAAACACACATGAACAGTGTTTATAAACTAGTAAAAGGGGGGCTTCCCTGGTGGTCCAGTGGGTAAGGACACCGCCTTGCAGTGCAAGGGGCGCCGGTTCCATCCCTGGCCTGGGCAGATTCCAAGTGCCACGGAGCGGCTGGACCCATGTGTCCAATTACCAAGCTGGAGCTCTGGAGTGCATGAGCCCAGAGTCAGCACTCTGCGACAACAGAGGCCGCTGCAATGGGAGGCCCATACGGGCCAAAGAACAAAGATGGATGAAAATAGATAAATGAAAGACCAATAGAAATGACCCACCCACCCCTCTCCCTCCCCACTCCACCCAAAATAAATAAATAAATAAATGTTTAAAAAAATAAAAAAATAAACTAGTAAAAGGGCGTTGCTTCAATTCTAGCATTACCAATACACACTGGCTCTGTGTCTACCCTGTCTGGACATCTTGGCAAATGACTATAATATACAAGGACTATGACATGTTCCCCATCTGGTTAAGAATATGCATCCCATGTAATAACCTGAATGGGAAAAGAATTTTAAAAAGAATAGATAATAAATTTGACTGACTTAAAAAAATATAGACTATACATATATATACATATATATGTATCTATATTTATATAACTGGTTACATTGCTGCGCACCTGAAACTAATGCAACATTGTTAATCAATCATGTCCCAATATAAAATAAAAATTAAAAAATAAAAAACAGACATGAGTTTAAAGAATGACAACTGCAGTGATATCCAGAGATTAAATACTCTATGTCCAAACAAGAACACAGCACATTGAGCATTCAGTTTATTGGAGTTTTAGTGGTTTAGGTTTCACCCTAAAATATTTTTCTTTTTTGGTGGAATTAAGAGGTGAATTATTCTTACTAGAGAGTGTTTAGTACCCTACAGAGGCAAGCATTGGCAAAAGTTTTTGCCTTTTGCCTTACCCAACTCTTTTCAGCCACGTATATTTTCCAAGGGATTAAAAGCATGAAAAACACAATTTGGAAAAAATACATTCCTTTACTTGTTTCCCAAAGTGAAGAACTATAGGAGAAGGTATGTAGCTCTTGGGCATTCTGAAGATGAAACAATTACCACCTTTGTTCTACTCTGTTGAGCTATCTCCCTTCTTTTTCCGTAGTTCCTACACCAAGCATCACCGTTCATGTGGGGAAAGGCACGGTATAGGTCCACCAGAGGAGTCAATGGGGCTGATCCATTTTCTTTAAACCAGGCAGTGAGTGTTTTCTCGCATACCGATTTTCATTCAGATCTCAGCTGTGATAGCCTAGAGTTCTTGTATATGCAAGTAACCAAACAGATGTAAATAAGGCCTTTTAATTAGGCATCTGGATGTCCACTGGCTCACTTGGCTGCATCTCAACTTCAGATGACAGAAAATCACCTGAACCCTCTTTGATGAAGGTCCCCTTGCCCTGGCAGTGGATGCTCATGGGAATCACCAGGATGAATGAGAGGGAGCCCTCACTGATGAACCTGAGCTTGCAGTCCTCCTGATGGACATGTGGATGCTTTGCCACACCCATGGGATTCTTCCTGAGTTCTCCTGCCCCCAACCTTGTTTCTGGCTGAGTACAGCCATTCGGTAATTTATGTTGCATAGCAATACCACCAGGCAGAAAATGCTACCAACAGTTACTTGCTGTCTGGGACTGGGAAAATGCAGACTTTCTTCAGATTTTTCTCTGCTTCTTTCCTATCTTCCCCTTTTCCCATCTCTTCCCTCTGCTACCATCTCTTTCCCTCCTTTGCCTTCTCTATATCTCTCTTGCCTAAATCTTTTCAGTAATACACTTCTTTACTAGCAGAGTTATGAAAGTAGCAAACTAAAAACTACTTGTGAATTTTTTTCTTCTCCTTCCGCTCAAATCAAAGTACAAAGCTGGAAAAGATGCACAAATAAATCAGATCTTTAAAAGAGGCAATGGAAACACTCTGGAAAGCTATAATAGCTAAGAAAACTTGACAACTAATGAAAGGTAATTTCAAAATCTGAGATATGGGATCTCTAAAATGTAGAAATCGTTTTTAAAAGAACTCATTCATTCATTTAAAAAACTCAATACACTAAATTTTAATGCTTTTAATATCCAAGGCTCCAGGATATGAGAGATATCCAAACAAATAAAGTCCCATGATGAAAGAACTATAGGAGAAGGTATGTAGCTCTTGGGCATTCTGAAGATGAAACAATTACCACCTTTGTTCTACTCTGTTGAGCTATCTCCCTTCTTTTTCCGTAGTTCCTACACCAAGCATCACCGTTCATGTGGGGAAAGGCACGGTATAGGTCCACCAGAGGAGTCAATGGGGCTGATCCATTTTCTTTAAACCAGGCAGTGAGTGTTTTCTCGCATACCGATTTTCATTCAGATCTCAGCTGTGATAGCCTAGAGTTCTTGTATATGCAAGTAACCAAACAGATGTAAATAAGGCCTTTTAATTAGGCATCTGGATGTCCACTGGCTCACTTGGCTGCATCTCAACTTCAGATGACAGAAAATCACCTGAACCCTCTTTGATGAAGGTCCCCTTGCCCTGGCAGTGGATGCTCATGGGAATCACCAGGATGAATGAGAGGGAGCCCTCACTGATGAACCTGAGCTTGCAGTCCTCCTGATGGACATGTGGATGCTTTGCCACACCCATGGGATTCTTCCTGAGTTCTCCTGCCCCCAACCTTGTTTCTGGCTGAGTACAGCCATTCGGTAATTTATGTTGCATAGCAATACCACCAGGCAGAAAATGCTACCAACAGTTACTTGCTGTCTGGGACTGGGAAAATGCAGACTTTCTTCAGATTTTTCTCTGCTTCTTTCCTATCTTCCCCTTTTCCCATCTCTTCCCTCTGCTACCATCTCTTTCCCTCCTTTGCCTTCTCTATATCTCTCTTGCCTAAATCTTTTCAGTAATACACTTCTTTACTAGCAGAGTTATGAAAGTAGCAAACTAAAAACTACTTGTGAATTTTTTTCTTCTCCTTCCGCTCAAATCAAAGTACAAAGCTGGAAAAGATGCACAAATAAATCAGATCTTTAAAAGAGGCAATGGAAACACTCTGGAAAGCTATAATAGCTAAGAAAACTTGACAACTAATGAAAGGTAATTTCAAAATCTGAGATATGGGATCTCTAAAATGTAGAAATCGTTTTTAAAAGAACTCATTCATTCATTTAAAAAACTCAATACACTAAATTTTAATGCTTTTAATATCCAAGGCTCCAGGATATGAGAGATATCCAAACAAAAATAAAGTCCCATGATGAAAGATAAAAAAAATATATTTGTAACATTATGAAGTTTACTTTCTAGTAGACAGGAATATACTGGAGAGGGGAGACTATTCAGTCTTGAACTATAAGGGAAATGTAACCATCGAGGATACAGTCAGGCTCTAGGAGACAGCCTGCATGCTTCTTATACTTATTAATACCTAGCATATTCTCATAGGAACTTTTTAACATTCATACTTCTATTTCACAAATGAGTAAAAATAAGCTCTCCTATGTTAAGTACATAATTAGTAATTAGCAAAGTTAGGATTTGAATCCAGATTTCTTTCCTCCAAAGCTCACACTTCTTCTAGTGTATCACACAGGAAAGAGAACTATGCACAATTCACTTGCGTGTGTGCTCAATCGCTCAATCATGTCTGACTCTGTGACCCTATGAACTGTAGTCCATCAGGCTCCTCTGTTCATGTGATTTTCCAGCCAAGAATTCTGGAGTGTGGCCCCATTTCCTACTCCAGGGGATATTCCCATTCCAGGGGTCGAGACTGTGATTTCTGTGTCTCCAGCGCTGCAGGTGGATTCTTTACTACTGAGCCACCTGGGAAGCCCACATAATTCATCTAATGGAATACAATTAAAAATGAGACTCATGTGAGTAACCATGATAAACCCCAATTTCCTCAGGGATTTGAGGAGGCAGCTTGACATGGTTGGGCCTTAACTTTCCTCCGTGTGTGGATGTGGTCCTTGTGTGACACAGCCTAGTCTGTGTGGTTAGAAGCAGTTAGGTGGTGGTGATGAGAAACCATCTGGGGTCCCTCATCTCTTTCAGGTCTTTGCTCGTATGCTCAGCTGGGAGGACTTTTCCACACAGTACAGAAAATTTCAGACACTGCCCACCACACCTCCAATACTCCTTGTTCCCGTTCCTCCTCTTACTCCACAGAACTCTCTCCATCAGACATATTGTGCATTTCCCTTGTTTATGTTCTTTATTGGTCATTTCCTTTTCTGGAATCTAAGTTCCATGAGGAAAGAGCTGTGGGTTTTTGTTGTCGACATCTATATACACGGCTCTATCTAGAAGACATATGAAGTTAAGTGAAAGTGTTAGTTGCTCAGTTGTGTCTGACTCTTTGTGACCCCATGGACTGTAGCTGTCAGGCTCTTCTGTCCACGGGATTTTCCAGGCAAAAATACTGGAGTGGATTGCCATTCCCTCCTATAGGGAATCTTCCTGGCCCTGGGATCAAACTTGCCTCTCCTGTGTCTCCTGAATTGCAGGCAGATTCTTTACCATCTAAGCCATAAGGAAGCCCGTATAGAACATATTAAACAGGCATTTATTGAATATATTAATCTTCATTAATCTTTAGGTACTACATATAGTAGAAAAGCTCAAAGATATTACTCATATTTTCATAACCTATTTTATTTGTTCTCTTAACAAATAATATCACTATATAAAATAAGATATCCACCCAAAAGTGACAGCAATTGCTTTATGGAGGAGAACTAGGCCTGGAAACTATGGTCAAGGGAGCTTACAATTTAACTGTGTTTGATGTCTATAATTAATATACATGAACTACATATAAAATTATAAAGAAGATAAGTAAAGATAAGGCAATGAGATGGAATTAGATTCATTATTTTACTGTTTCCACTGTTAACCTTTATGGAAATTTGCATAGAAACTTCCAACATCATTTCATATGATTGGTGCTCCATGAATTTAAAAAAAGAAAGATTTATATGGAACTTCCCTGGCAGTCCTGTGGTTAAGACCCTCATTTCCACTACACAGAGCACAGGTTCAGTTCCCTGGCTGAGAAATTAAGATTCCACATGCTATGTGGTATAGCCAAAATTAAATAAATAAAAGAAAAGATTTTTCTATTATGGAGAGGGGAAGTCGCCCACGGATTGTTGACCAGGGACTGGGCTTGAGCTGGAAGGGAAAGCTCATGCCCCCCTTTGGGACTTGGATGCATAACTGGCAGTGCGCACGCGCCAGCAGCGGAGGAGCCTGTGCACCCCCATAGCTACAGCCGCAGCGGAGGAAGCTGGGAGAAGAGCAGGGATTGGAGGCTACGGGTGGGTAAGTGGTAGAGCCGGGGAACCCCCCTCCAACACGGGACTGCGCACGCCATGGCCCCCCCCACCCCCCTCACCCCCCACTTGGATCAGCCTGATGCCCCGGCCATCACCTGAACTCACAGCAAAGACTTTGTTTTGCTGAAAACAAAAACAGAAACCATAGCAACCAGTGCTGTAAGGGAAAGGCTACATCATCGGGACACCACCATCGAGAGCAGATTGGCTTCCACCAGACAGATGAGAGGATAAAAACCAGGGACAGTATTTAGCTTTTTTCTGTTTGTTTATTTGTTGTGGACAGTTCTGTTTATTTGATTGATTGGTCAGGTTTGGGGATTTTTTGTGGTTGTTGTTAAGTTATTCTTCCCTTTTTAATTTTTAATTTCTCTTTTTTTTAATTTTTAACTTTTAATTTTTTTATTTTAATTTTAATTCTTGGAAATTCTAATTTTCATTCCTATTTGCCACTGCTTCCTCCCTCTATGTTCTAAATGTAAAACTTTCTCCTATCTACCACTGTCCTCTAGATAAATATTTCCTACCTTCCTGTCTCCACTATTCTCTTCCAGCTGCACTAAACAATACAACACACTAATCTTGGCTACATAACCCTATAAAATCCTTCCAAGACGAATCTATTCCTTCTCATTACCCATACACTCTCCTCCTCATCACCCCCAACATATGTCTTAGTTAAAAATTGCTTTCAGTGAAATAGTCCAAGCCAGGACCTTTCCCCGGATCTATTTTTCCAGGCACTATTTTAATTAATTCAGAGCTTAATGTGCAAGTATCATCTATGATTGCGTCGTTTCCCAGAAAAATTTCGTATGCTTTATCTCTGTAAGACTGGTTAGATGTGGTTAGTGCTGTGTATGTATGTATATCTTACAACTATGTTAGAAAACATCTGCATGCTTTTACGACTGTCACCCATCAGGGATGCACCTCTTGTTCCTCAGATGCTAGTATTTAAACTAATATCACGGAACACCATAGCAAACCAGACATACAGCCTACACCCCCTGACCAATCATCAAACCAAGGATCCTCAGAGTGGAAGCCCTGATTCCAAGACCCCACACTATCAAAGAACATATAACACTAGAGATTATTCACCTGTAAACAAGACCTAACACCACCCAAGACACAAACAACTGAACCCTTCTAGAAGGACAGAAACCCAAAGGAAGGGAGAATTCAACCTAGAAGCCTGGAGGGAAAAAGAACTCCATACACACAGACACACACAAAGAAACAAAAATTAACCCAAAAATGAAATGACAGAGAAACACTGCACAAATGAAGGACCAAGCTAGAGAAATACCACTTCAAATGACAGAGGAGGAGATAGACAAATTATCTGAAAGAGAATTCAGAAAAGCTATACTAACAAGGATGCAAAACACTGAAAACAGAATACTAGAGGAAATTAGTGCACTGAGAAGACATATGCAAGACATGAAAAATAACCAAGTAGAAACCACCAACTCAATTGCTGAACTCAAAAATACTATAGAAGGTCTCAACAGTAGAGTATCAGAGGCTGAAGAACGGAGAAGTGAGCTGGAAGACAGAATGGTGGAAATAAGTGCTGAAGAACAGAACAAAGCACAAATAATGAAAAGAACTGAGGATAGCATCTGAGACCTATGGGACAATATCAAATGCACCAACATTACAATTATAGGAGTTCCAGAAGAAGAAGAGGGGAAGAAAGGCTATGAAAAAATTCTTGAAGAGGTTATAGTTGAAAACTTCCCCAGCATGGGAAAGGAAATGGTCAACCAGGTCCAAGAAGCACAAAGAGTTCCATACAGGATAAACCCCAGAAGGAACACACCACGGCACATTCTAATCAAACTAACGCAGACTAAATATAAAGACAGATTACTAAAAGCAGCTAGGAGCAAACAACAAATAACATATAAAGGAAACCCCATACGTTTAACTGCGGATCTTTCAACAGAAACCCTGCAGGCCAGAAGAGAATGGCAAGACACATTTAAACGGCTAAAAGAGAATAACCTCCAACCAAGAATTCTCTACCCAGCAAGAATCTCATTCAGAATTGATGGTGAAGTCAAAAACTTCACAGACAAGCAAAAGCTAATAGAATTCTGTACCACAAAATCAGCCCTATAACAAGTGTTAAAGGGCTTGATATAGCCAATAAATACAAGAGTAGAAGTCCTACAAATCAGACCCCAAACTTCTAAGAAGATGACAATAGGAACATTCGTATCAATAATTACTTTGAGTGTAAATGGACTAAATGCTCCAACCAAATGACACAGGCTGGCTGAATGGATCCAGAAACATGACCCATATATATGCTGTTTACAAGAGACCCACTTCAGACCTAGAGACACTCAAAGACTGAAAGTGAGAGGCTGGAAAAAGATATTCCATGCAAATGGAAATCAAAAGAAAGCTGGAGTAGCAATCCTCATATCAGACAAAATAGATTTTAAAGTAGAGAAGTTTATAAGAGACCAGGCAGGTCACTACATCATGATTAAGGGATCTATCCAAGAGGAAGACATAACAGTCATGACTATCTACGCACCCAACACAGGGATACCTCAATACATAAGACATACACTTTCAGACATAAAAGAAGAAATCAAAACAACACAGTAATAGTAGGAGATTTTAACACTCCTCTTACACCAATGGACAGATCATCCAAACAGAAAATTAATAAAGAAACACAAGCTTTAAATGCCACACTAGAAAAGATGGACCTCATCGATATCTTTAGGACTTTCCATCCAGAAGCAGTAGAATACACTTTCTTCTCAAGTGCTCACAGAACATTCTCCAGGATAGACCACATCTTGGGCCACAAATCTAACCTCAGTCAATTCAAGAAAACTGAAATTATATCAACCATCATCTCGGACCACAATGCAATGAGACTAGAGATCAACTACAGGAAAAAAACACTAAAAACACAAACACATGGAGATTAAACAACACATACCTAAAAAGCCAACTGATTACTGAGGAAACCAAAGGAGAAATTTAAAAATTCCTAGAAGGAAATGACAATGAACACATGACAGTGTAAAACCTATCGGATACCACAAAATCAGTTCTAAGAGGGAAATTTATAGCAATACAATCCTACCTCAAGAAACTAGAAAAATATGAAACAGATGACCTAACCCTCCGCTTAAAACAAATGGAGAAAGAAGAACAAAAACACCCCAAAGCCAGAAGAAGAAGAGAAATCATAAGGATCAGAGCAGAAATAAATGAGAAAGAAATGAAAGAAACTATAGTAAAGATAAATAAAACAAAAAGCTGGTTCTTTGAAAAGGTAAACAAAATTGACAAGCCACTGGCCAGACTCATTAAGAGAAAGAGAGAGAAGAACCAGATCAACAAAATCAAAAACGAAAAACGAGAGATTACAACAGATAATGCAGAAATCCAAAGGATTCTAAGAGACTATTATGAGCAATTCTATGGCAACAAACTGGACATCCTGGAAGAAATGGACAAAATTAAGACTGAGCCAGGAAGAAACAGAAACTTTGGGAAGAAATTATAAGCACCAGTCCTCATTAAAGGTCTATCCAAGAGGAAGACATAACAGTCATGACTATCTACGCACCCAACACAGGGATACCTCAATACATAAGACATACACTTTCAGACATAAAAGAAGAAATCAAAACAACACAGTAATAGTAGGAGATTTTAACACTCCTCTTACACCAATGGACAGATCATCCAAACAGAAAATTAATAAAGAAACACAAGCTTTAAATGCCACACTAGAAAAGATGGACCTCATCGATATCTTTAGGACTTTCCATCCAGAAGCAGTAGAATACACTTTCTTCTCAAGTGCTCACAGAACATTCTCCAGGATAGACCACATCTTGGGCCACAAATCTAACCTCAGTCAATTCAAGAAAACTGAAATTATATCAACCATCATCTCGGACCACAATGCAATGAGACTAGAGATCAACTACAGGAAAAAAACACTAAAAACACAAACACATGGAGATTAAACAACACATACCTAAAAAGCCAACTGATTACTGAGGAAACCAAAGGAGAAATTTAAAAATTCCTAGAAGGAAATGACAATGAACACATGACAGTGTAAAACCTATCGGATACCACAAAATCAGTTCTAAGAGGGAAATTTATAGCAATACAATCCTACCTCAAGAAACTAGAAAAATATGAAACAGATGACCTAACCCTCCGCTTAAAACAAATGGAGAAAGAAGAACAAAAACACCCCAAAGCCAGAAGAAGAAGAGAAATCATAAGGATCAGAGCAGAAATAAATGAGAAAGAAATGAAAGAAACTATAGTAAAGATAAATAAAACAAAAAGCTGGTTCTTTGAAAAGGTAAACAAAATTGACAAGCCACTGGCCAGACTCATTAAGAGAAAGAGAGAGAAGAACCAGATCAACAAAATCAAAAACGAAAAACGAGAGATTACAACAGATAATGCAGAAATCCAAAGGATTCTAAGAGACTATTATGAGCAATTCTATGGCAACAAACTGGACATCCTGGAAGAAATGGACAGTTTCTTGGGGAAGATTAGTCTCCAAGACTGAGCCAGGAAGAAACAGAAACTTTGAACAACCCAATCACAAGCTCAGAAATCGAATTTGTGATTAAAAATCTACCCAAAAATAAAAGCCCAGGGCCAGATGGCTTCACAGGCGAATTCTACCAAACATTTAAAGAGCTAATGCCTGTCCTTCTAAAACTCTTTCAAAACATTGCACAGGAAGGAAAACTTCCAAACACATTCTACGAGGCCACCATCACCCTGATACCCAAACCAGGCAAAGACAACACAAAAAAGGAAAATTACAGGCCAATTTCCCTGATGAACTTAGATGCCAAGATCCTCAACAAAATCCTAGCAAACAGAATTCAACGACACATCAAAAAACTCATACATCATGATCAAGTCGGGTTCATCCCAGGCATGCAAGGCTTCTTCAACATCCGCAAATCAATCAATGTGATACACCATATTAACAAACTGAGAGACAAAAATCACATGATCATTTCAATAGATGCAGAAAAAGCCTTCGACAAAGTACAACATCCATTTATGATAAAAACTCTTCAGAAAATGGGGATAGAAGGAACCTATCTCAACATAATAAAAGCCATATATGAGAAGCCCACAGCAAACATCATCCTCAATGGTGAAAAACTGAAAGCATTCCCTCTAAGATCAGGAACAAGACAGGGGTGTCCACTTTAACCACTCCTATTCAACATAGTCCTGGAAGTTCTAGCAACAGCAATAAGAGAAGAGAAAGAAATCAAAGGAATCCAGATTGGAAAGGAAGAAGTCAAGCTCTCTCTTTTTGCAGATGACATGAGATTATACATAGAAAACCCCAAGGACACTATTACAAAGCTACTAGAGCTAATCAACAAATTCAGCAAAGTCGCAGGACACAAAGTCAACACATAGAAATCACCGGCATTCCTATACACAAACAATGAATAATCAGGAAACGAAATCAAAGAGGCAATCCCCTTCACCACTGCAACCAAAAGATCAAATACCTAGAAATAAACCTACCTAAAGAAACAAAAGAATTGTACACAGAAAATTACAAGACACTCATGAAAGAAATTAACGAAGACTTAAACAGATGGAAAGATATTCCATGTTCCTGGATCGGAAGAATCAATATTGTGAAAATGACCATACTACCAAATATCATCTACAGATTCGATGCAATCTCTATCCAACTACCACTGACATTTTTCACAGAACTAGACCAAAGAATAACACAGTTCATATGGAAACACAAAAGACCTCGAATAGCCAAAGCAGTCCTGAGAAAGAAAAACGGAGCTGGAGGAATCAGCCTCCCTAACTTCAGACTACACTACAAAGCAACAGTTATCAAGACAGTATGGTGCTGGTACAGAAACAGAACTATAGACCAATGGAACAAGATCAAGAACCCAGAGATAAACCCACACACCTATGGGTACCTTATGTTTGACAAAGGAGGAGAAACTAAAATGGGACAAAGACAGCCTCTTCAACAAGTGGTGCTGGGAAAATTGGACAGCTACATGCAAAAAAATGAAGTTGGAACATATTCTGACCCCGTACACAAAGATCAATCCCAGGCATGCAAGGCTTCTTCAACATCCGCAAATCAATCAACATGATACACCATATCAACAAGTTGAAAGACAAAAATCACATGATCATTTCAATAGATGCAGAAAAAGCCTTCGACAAAGTACAACATCCATTTATGATAAAAACTCTTCAGAAAATGGGGATAGAAGGAACCTATCTCAACATAATAAAAGCCATATATGAGAAGCCCACAGCAAACATCATCCTCAATGGTGAAAAACTGAAAGCATTCCCTCTAAGATCAGGAACAAGACAGGGGTGTCCACTTTAACCACTCCTATTCAACATAGTCCTGGAAGTTCTAGCAACAGCAATAAGAGAAGAGAAAGAAATCAAAGGAATCCAGATTGGAAAGGAAGAAGTCAAGCTCTCTCTTTTTGCAGATGACATGAGATTATACATAGAAAACCCCAAGGACACTATTACAAAGCTACTAGAGCTAATCAACAAATTCAGCAAAGTCGCAGGACACAAAGTCAACACATAGAAATCACCGGCATTCCTATACACAAACAATGAATAATCAGGAAACGAAATCAAAGAGGCAATCCCCTTCACCACTGCAACCAAAAGATCAAATACCTAGAAATAAACCTACCTAAAGAAACAAAAGAATTGTACACAGAAAATTACAAGACACTCATGAAAGAAATTAACGAAGACTTAAACAGATGGAAAGATATTCCATGTTCCTGGATCGGAAGAATCAATATTGTGAAAATGACCATACTACCAAATATCATCTACAGATTCGATGCAATCTCTATCCAACTACCACTGACATTTTTCACAGAACTAGACCAAAGAATAACACAGTTCATATGGAAACACAAAAGACCTCGAATAGCCAAAGCAGTCCTGAGAAAGAAAAACGGAGCTGGAGGAATCAGCCTCCCTAACTTCAGACTACACTACAAAGCAACAGTTATCAAGACAGTATGGTGCTGGTACAGAAACAGAACTATAGACCAATGGAACAAGATCAAGAACCCAGAGATAAACCCACACACCTATGGGTACCTTATGTTTGACAAAGGAGGAGAAACTAAAATGGGACAAAGACAGCCTCTTCAACAAGTGGTGCTGGGAAAATTGGACAGCTACATGCAAAAAAATGAAGTTGGAACATATTCTGACCCCGTACACAAAGATCAACTCAAAATGGATTAAAGACCTAAATTGAAGACCAGAAACCATCAAACTCTTAGAGGAGAATATAGGCAAAATCCTCAAGGACATCAATCAAAGCAAGATCTTCTCTGACCCACCTACTAAAATAGCGGAACTGAAAAGAAAAGTGAACATGTGGGACCTCATGAAACTTAAAAGCTTTTGTACAGCAAAAGAAATCACCAAAAAGCTGTCAGACACCCCACAGAGTGGGAGAAAATCATAGCAAATGAAACAACAGACAAAGAATTCATCTCTAAAATCTACAAGCAACTCAGACAACTCAGCACCAGAAAAACGAACAACCCAATCAAAAAATGGGAAAAAGATCTAAAGAGATGCCTCTCCAAAGAGGACATACAGATGGCCCAAAAGCACATGAGATGATGCTCAACCTCGCTTATTATTAGAGAAATGCAAACCAAAACTACAATGAGATATCACCTCACACCCATCAGAATGGACATCTTCAAAAAATCTGTAGACAATAAAAGCTGGAGAGGGTACAGAGAAAAGAGAACCCTCTTGCATTGCTGGTGGGAATGTCAATTGATACAGCCTCTATAGAAGACAGTCTGGAGATTTCTTAAAAAACTAAAAATAGAAGCACCCTATGACCCAGCAATCCCACTATTAGGCTTATATTCGGATGAAATCAAAACTGAAAGAAGCACCTGTATACCTCAATGTTCATTGCAGCTCTCTATACAATAGCCAGAACATTGAAGCAACCTAGATGTGCATCGACAAATGAATGACAAGGCTCTCTATAGACTGAAAACGGAGCTGGAGGAATCAGCCTCCTAACTTCAGACTACACTACAAAGCAACAGTTATCAAGACAGTATGGTGCTGGTACAGAAACAGAACTATAGACCAATGGAACAAGATCAAGAACCCAGAGATAAACCCACACACCTATGGGTACCTTATGTTTGACAAAGGAGGAGAAACTAAAATGGGACAAAGACAGCCTCTTCAACAAGTGGTGCTGGGAAAATTGGACAGCTACATGCAAAAAAATGAAGTTGGAACATATTCTGACCCCGTACACAAAGATCAACTCAAAATGGATTAAAGACCTAAATTGAAGACCAGAAACCATCAAACTCTTAGAGGAGAATATAGGCAAAATCCTCAAGGACATCAATCAAAGCAAGATCTTCTCTGACCCACCTACTAAAATAGCGGAACTGAAAAGAAAAGTGAACATGTGGGACCTCATGAAACTTAAAAGCTTTTGTACAGCAAAAGAAATCACCAAAAAGCTGTCAGACACCCCACAGAGTGGGAGAAAATCATAGCAAATGAAACAACAGACAAAGAATTCATCTCTAAAATCTACAAGCAACTCAGACAACTCAGCACCAGAAAAACGAACAACCCAATCAAAAAATGGGAAAAAGATCTAAAGAGATGCCTCTCCAAAGAGGACATACAGATGGCCCAAAAGCACATGAGATGATGCTCAACCTCGCTTATTATTAGAGAAATGCAAACCAAAACTACAATGAGATATCACCTCACACCCATCAGAATGGACATCTTCAAAAAATCTGTAGACAATAAAAGCTGGAGAGGGTACAGAGAAAAGAGAACCCTCTTGCATTGCTGGTGGGAATGTCAATTGATACAGCCTCTATAGAAGACAGTCTGGAGATTTCTTAAAAAACTAAAAATAGAAGCACCCTATGACCCAGCAATCCCACTATTAGGCTTATATTCGGATGAAATCAAAACTGAAAGAAGCACCTGTATACCTCAATGTTCATTGCAGCTCTCTATACAATAGCCAGAACATTGAAGCAACCTAGATGTCCATCGACAAATGAATGGATACAGAAGCCCTGGTACATATATACAATGGAATACTAGTCAGCTGTTAAAAGAAATGCAGAAGACTCAGTCCTAATGAAGTGGCAGGCTTAGAACCTATCATAAAAAGTGAAGTAAGTCAAAAAGAGAAAAACAAATACAGTATACTAACTCATATATGGAATCTAGTTGGATGGTCATAATAACACATGCAGTGAACTCCTGGAAAAACAGACAGAGCATAGACATAGGGACATTGTGGGGAAGAAATAGGGAGGGTGAGGCATGGGAGTAACATGGAAACCTATACTGTCATGTGTGGAAAAGATGGTTACTGTCATTGTGCTACGGGAATAGGACTGCTTACAATGGCATGGGGCGATGGTCCGGAGGGGTGGGATGGGGGAAACTGGTGGGGGGCGGGGACCAGGGATATGCATATGACTGATCTGGGAACATACATGTCTGTGAACAACAAAACTCTGTAAAACCTTTAAAATAAAGAATTTAATAACAACAACAAAAGATTTTTCTGTTAATAATAAGAAAAGAGTGATGTAAGAACCACAAAACTACATTATGATTAAAAACATAAAAGTAAGAAGTACTGAGATTTGTTGAGATAAAACAAACTATTAATATTTTTACATAGTTTTTCCCTAAATTCCAAAATAGCATACATACACCTTCATTTATTCTCCAAAGCCCAAGATACAAGAAAAACAATGTGATACTATTTTTCCTTTTCAGAGGGCAATGAATTAGTAATAGTACTTTTTTGGTAATTTTAGTTCCATCAGAATGGACATCTTCAAAAATCTGTAGACAATAAAAGCTGGAGAGGGTACAGAGAAAGAGAACCCTCTTGCATTGCTGGTGGGAATGTCAATTGATACAGCCTCTATAGAAGACAGTCTGGAGATTTCTTAAAAAACTAAAAATAGAAGCACCCTATGACCCAGCAATCCCACTATTAGGCTTATATTCGGATGAAATCAAAACTGAAAGAAGCACCTGTATACCTCAATGTTCATTGCAGCTCTCTATACAATAGCCAGAACATTGAAGCAACCTAGATGTCCATCGACAAATGAATGGATACAGAAGCCCTGGTACATATATACAATGGAATACTAGTCAGCTGTTAAAAGAAATGCAGAAGACTCAGTCCTAATGAAGTGGCAGGCTTAGAACCTATCATAAAAAGTGAAGTAAGTCAAAAAGAGAAAAACAAATACAGTATACTAACTCATATATGGAATCTAGTTGGATGGTCATAATAACACATGCAGTGAACTCCTGGAAAAACAGACAGAGCATAGACATAGGGACATTGTGGGGAAGAAATAGGGAGGGTGAGGCATGGGAGTAACATGGAAACCTATACTGTCATGTGTGGAAAAGATGGTTACTGTCATTGTGCTACGGGAATAGGACTGCTTACAATGGCATGGGGCGATGGTCCGGAGGGGTGGGATGGGGGAAACTGGTGGGGGGCGGGGACCAGGGATATGCATATGACTGATCTGGGAACATACATGTCTGTGAACAACAAAACTCTGTAAAACCTTTAAAATAAAGAATTTAATAACAACAACAAAAGATTTTTCTGTTAATAATAAGAAAAGAGTGATGTAAGAACCACAAAACTACATTATGATTAAAAACATAAAAGTAAGAAGTACTGAGATTTGTTGAGATAAAACAAACTATTAATATTTTTACATAGTTTTTCCCTAAATTCCAAAATAGCATACATACACCTTCATTTATTCTCCAAAGCCCAAGATACAAGAAAAACAATGTGATACTATTTTTCCTTTTCAGAGGGCAATGAATTAGTAATAGTACTAGTGATAATATTAATGGTTAATTCTTACTGTGTCCATCTACTCTATGAGGCACTGTATAAATCATATATACATGAGATGAATATACATACATATGTTCATGTACATATGTATTAATTTATCTATCTTTTGTTTATTTACTTTGATCCTAGATTTCTTGGATCTGAGATTTTTGTGTTTCACTAATTTAAAAAATTTCTTGACCGTTATTACTTCAAATATTTATTCAGTCTTATTCTCTCTTTTCCTCCTGGAATTTTACCATTTCATGGTTTCACAATGATTAGAATGCTTTGTCCTATGTGTTTTCAATTTTTTATTTTCTGTGTGTGTTTATTTGGATAATTCCTATGGCCTGTCTTAATGTTTACTGATTCTTTTCTCTCTTGTGTCCAGTCTGCTGATAAAATAATCAAATTATTTGTTTCATTAATGTATTTTCCATTTCTGATATTTCTGTTTTGGTCTTTTTTTTTTTTTTACAAGTTTCATATAAGTTCTTAATTTCTTTATGTATGTTGCTGTTCTTTCTCATTAAGTTCTTAATATATGTATCATGATATTGAAATCTTTTTTGATAGACCTAATATTTGAGTCATCTCTGCATTTGTTTCTAGTGACTATATTATCTCTTAATGATGAATTCTATTTTCATGCTTCTATTGCCCTATAATATTTTATCACATGCCAAAAACTGTGCATAACAGAGTAGAAAATCAGTTAAATGATGTATTTACATTTAAACAAAGGCCAATCATGTTTACTTTTTTGGATGGTTAATGTTGAGCATTGGGTAAATCTAGCCTGTAGCTGCTCTGAATGTGGACTTTGTTAATTTAGTTATCTACAGTACATCACTGAGTGTAAGTTCTCCCAAAGACAGATGACATGCCTTGCTTGGTCTTAATGTAAGATCTGGAGTACAAGAAGCCTTTTTACAATTTATCCTCTCTGCTCATGCTCAGACAGGACTTGTCCTTTCTCAATGGTATTAGGGGGATGAATCTTAGCTCTCCTGTCCTTCCCTTAGTTGTAGATGGCCAGTGATTTAAACTCAGTGGGAAACAAAAGTGCAGAAAGGTTATGGCACTTTTAAAGATTTTTAAAATATTTATTTATTTATTTGGCTGTGTCAGATCTTAGTTGTAGAACACAGACTCTCTCTAGCTGTGGCACATGGATTTCAGTAGTTGCAGCAAGTGGGCTCACCAGTTGTGGCACACAGGGTCAGGGTGTACAGGCACAGATGTTAGCTGCTTCATGGCATGAGATCTTAGTTCCCTGAACAGGAATCTCATCTGCATCCCCTGCATTGCGACGCAGATTCTTAACCACTGGAACACCAACAAAATTCAGAAGGGTTTTATTTGTTTCTTTGTCTGGCTTCTTCCTCAGACACAGAATGGCTGTAAATTTTTGTTGCTGCTCCTTCCTTAAGGATAGCTTATACTAGGTATACCCTTACTTAGTGCACTTCGCATTACTGGATTTTTTATAAATTAAAGGTTTGTGGTAATTCTGTATTGAGCAGATCTACTGGCACCATTTTTCCAACATTGTTTGCTCACTTCATTTCTTTGTATCACATTTTGTTGATTCTTATTATATAATATTTCAATTTTGTATTGTTGTTATAGTAGTTATGATGGTCTGTGATCAATGATCTTTAATGAGATTATTGCAAACAGATTGTGACTTGCCAAAGGCTCAGGTGATGGTTAGCAGTTTTTAATAAGAGAGTATTTTAAAAGTAAGGTATGCTCATTGTTTTTTTAGACATAATGTTATTTCAAAATTAATAGATTACAGGATAGCATAAACATACTTTTCTATGCACTAGGAAACCAAACATTTATATGATTTGATTTATTTTTATATTAACAATTACAGGGATTCCTTTGTAGCTCAGCTGGTAAAAACTCTGCCTGCAATGTAGGAGATTCCAGTTCTATTCCTGGGCCGGGAAGATCCCCCTGGAGAAGGGGTTCCATTCTAGGATTCTTGGTCTTCCCTGGTGGCTCAGAGGTAAACAGTCTGTCTGAGACCTGGGTTTGACCCCTCGGTTGGTAAGATCTCCTGGATAAGGGAAAGGCTAGCCACTCCAGTATTCTTGCCTGGAGAATCGCATGGCTTGTTCATGGGTCACAAAGTGTCAAATACAACTGAGCGACTTCACTTTCACAACTTAATTGTGGTGCTCTGAACTGAACCTGCAAAAGCTCCTAGGTGTGCATGTGCAGCTGTGTGGTATGAGGTGTAGAGCCTGAAATGGCTTTCCCCAAACAACTCAAGGACCTTAGATTGCTTTCACTAACATCTCATTCCTTTATCTTTCTTAGTATCATTGTATTAAGTAGTTCTCTCTTATTTTTAATTCCCAATTTAGCCACTGTTTTTAATTCAAGGCCTATTTATAACTATCAAAATGCTTGCTAATGGCTTGGTTCACTGCTTCTTGTATTTTACTGCTTCCTTACAGGTTTAATTTTTACCTTTCTGGAAAACATTTCCCACCTACAAGATGTATCAGTGAGGTGTATGAGTACATTCTTGTAGTCTTGAATTTTTTTTTTTTATTTTACTGTCAGTCTTGAATAATGCTTTCACCTGAGTTGATTCCTAGGTATTTCCTCTCAAACATTTAAAACAGTTATTCCATTATTTCCTGAAATCTACTGCTATGGAAGATCTTTAATCAGGATGACCATTTTTCCTTTGTAGGCAATCTGCTTTTACTATGGTGTTTTGAGACTTTTTGCCTTTGTTTTCCATATGTCTCAGTTGCATCATTATGTGTCTGAATTTGATAATGTTTTTATTCTTGGTATTTTGGGTTGAATGAAATTATTTAATAGACATTTTATGTTTTAGGTCCTGGAAACATTTTCAGACTCAGTTCAACTAATATCAATCCTTAATATTTCTATTATTTCCTGAAACTCCTATTAGATGTATTATGCAATTTATTCAATGTTCCATATCTCATAACATACTATTTTCAGATGTTCCACATGTTACTAACCTGGGACTCATCACTGGCGATTTATTTTTATCTGTCTTCCAATTGCCTAACACTCCTTCTACTGTGTCTATCTTAGAACTTAACTCTTTCAAAAAAGACTAAACAGTCTGTCTGAGACCTGGGTTTGACCCCTCGGTTGGTAAGATCTCCTGGATAAGGGAAAGGCTAGCCACTCCAGTATTCTTGCCTGGAGAATCGCATGGCTTGTTCATGGGTCACAAAGTGTCAAATACAACTGAGCGACTTCACTTTCACAACTTAATTGTGGTGCTCTGAACTGAACCTGCAAAAGCTCCTAGGTGTGCATGTGCAGCTGTGTGGTATGAGGTGTAGAGCCTGAAATGGCTTTCCCCAAACAACTCAAGGACCTTAGATTGCTTTCACTAACATCTCATTCCTTTATCTTTCTTAGTATCATTGTATTAAGTAGTTCTCTCTTATTTTTAATTCCCAATTTAGCCACTGTTTTTAATTCAAGGCCTATTTATAACTATCAAAATGCTTGCTAATGGCTTGGTTCACTGCTTCTTGTATTTTACTGCTTCCTTACAGGTTTAATTTTTACCTTTCTGGAAAACATTTCCCACCTACAAGATGTATCAGTGAGGTGTATGAGTACATTCTTGTAGTCTTGAATTTTTTTTTTTTATTTTACTGTCAGTCTTGAATAATGCTTTCACCTGAGTTGATTCCTAGGTATTTCCTCTCAAACATTTAAAACAGTTATTCCATTATTTCCTGAAATCTACTGCTATGGAAGATCTTTAATCAGGATGACCATTTTTCCTTTGTAGGCAATCTGCTTTTACTATGGTGTTTTGAGACTTTTTGCCTTTGTTTTCCATATGTCTCAGTTGCATCATTATGTGTCTGAATTTGATAATGTTTTTATTCTTGGTATTTTGGGTTGAATGAAATTATTTAATAGACATTTTATGTTTTAGGTCCTGGAAACATTTTCAGACTCAGTTCAACTAATATCAATCCTTAATATTTCTATTATTTCCTGAAACTCCTATTAGATGTATTATGCAATTTATTCAATGTTCCATATCTCATAACATACTATTTTCAGATGTTCCACATGTTACTAACCTGGGACTCATCACTGGCGATTTATTTTTATCTGTCTTCCAATTGCCTAACACTCCTTCTACTGTGTCTATCTTAGAACTTAACTCTTTCATGAAAAATTTTTTGTTTTAATGCACCTATTCTTTTTTCATGCTATCTTGTTATTGTCTAACGAATTATTGTTGTTTAGTTGTTCAACTGTGTCCAGTTCTTTGTGATCCCATGGACTATAGCACACCAAGCTTCCCTGTACTTCACCATCTCCTGGAGTTTGCTCAAGCTCATGTCTATTAAGTTGGTGACGCCATCCAACCTGAGCATACTAATTTAAAACCCTTTCTAGACTGTTCTACAATCAGTGCTTTCTCAAGTATAATCTACCGATATATTGGCCCCCACAATATATTTCGTGACATGAAATGATCTCATGAGCTTACACATTTTAAACCTTTGAGTTAATCTTGAACAGAAATTATTACTGGAAAGAAGCCCTAGGTTGAAGATATCCCCTAAGAGGTAATATCATGATTGCTTTTCCTAGAGATCTATGATAATTATTGTTTTATTTTTAATTATTGGCCTTGAATGTAGTTTCTTACATATACTTGAAAGAACAATGTCAAACTGTGATAATCCTGAGCTCAATATCTATTCATTTTTCAAGTATTTTTAAAAGTAAGAAATTGAGAATTTGTACAGGTATTGGCATATTCTTAATCTCAGGTTCAGGTATTATTAGATCCACTAGTTCTATTCTGGGTCCTTGGACAGGGAGAATTACTCCATATCCAGTTCTCATAGTGACAAGTCTTTCCTGACTCCTAACTTAAAAGTGTGGAATCCAAGTCCAGCAACTCCACTCTTCAGAGGACCCCGTATTTTACTTAGTCCCAGCTCTCCCTTGACATTAAAGTCTTGGCAGTTAACCAGTTCTGCTACTACAGTGAACTTCTACTTTTAATGTCTATTCACTTCAGTGTGTTTTCCCTTAACTTTTGACATCTGAAGATCACCCTGTTAGGTAGAACTTTCAAACAACCATTACTGATGAATGACTTAGATTAAAACTTTAAAAACTCCATCATATGTGTGTGTGTGTGTGTGTGTGTTAGCTTGCTTTGTGCCACTGGTGAATTGTCAGGTACTTATTCTAAACATCCAATTCAAGATTATATAAAATAATAATGATAATAGTAATAGTAAAATATTGAAAAATTTTACCCTACCTAAGCTGCTTTTCCTGATGGACATTTTTTCTGATGCCTAAGGACAGAATTCAGCAGCAGCACTTTGTCAGCTATTACTTAAAAGATGACATTTCAAAAAGAAATACAAGAAATATCCCCTGTAGAGACATTTTTAGGTGGACCATTTTTAGGTGGACAGCATTCTGCTTGGAGTTTGTGACTGAGCCAGCACAGGATTCTGAGAAAAGCTGTTCACTAAGACTATATGACCAGTATGCTGAAAATAGGTCCAAACTATGCCCATCCAAGCCAAATAAGAACAAAAATGATGGTAATTAAAAGCAATTAAATTCCTATAGTATTATAATTTATTCTATTATTTATTATTATTATCATAATAAAGTCATTTATGTACTTCATTGCTCATACAGAGACTAGTACCTAACACTGCACATTACACACGTGTGCAAGAGAGTAAGCCCAGCAAGTATACTGTCTAAGCAATGTCTCCAGATGACCATTTTCCTGCCAGTTTAAATTAACTATTCCCAAGAGAACCATTCACTATTTTTTTAATATGCTTCCTCTGTGTGCAAGGAAGAAACATGCTAGGAAAATAGGCAAACAAACAAATAAACAAAAATGACTTCTAGAATCAGACAGAACTGAGCTTGAATCACAGAACTATCACCTACTAGTTGCATGAACTGGATGAGTTACTGAATCTTTTCTCTATCCATTATCTCACTGGTAACAGGGCTGATCATAACCACTCTACAAGGTTTCTGTAGAGACAGTGAATGTGAGTGTCTGGCACATATACAGTAGCCTCTTCAAAAGGGAGCCCAGTGCAGGCTCAAGGCACTCAAGGGTACTCTAGTGGGAACATGCTTAGAAAAACTGAGGTTCATTCTTAAGTTCTTTATTGCTTTTTCTGATAATATTTGACTATTTTTGCTATATATATATAGTCTTTATCTATTCAAAAAAATTGAACTATCACCTGCATTGGTAGAATTGTAGTCTGTATACCTTCTTTCTGATACAATGTTTTTCAGAATTTCTTTCCAAAGGATCCTATTATAGATGATCTTTTTCCATCACTGAAGAGCTCGCCCATCATTTTTACCAAATTAACATCTTTTGACCTTGTGAAACTTTCAGTCTCATAGTGAGTAAAGACTAAGATTCTCATCAACTACCTTTGAAATTCTTTACATGACATCCTAACCCTCATAGATCTCCTCCTAATCACCTACCACTTTCTCTGTTTCTAAGGTCATTTCCACATAGTTATGGTCTGTTCTGTACAACTCCTGTTTCTTTTAAAGACTTTATATTTTTTCCTCCAAAGCCCTCCATCCCATTTTGTATCTGATTTTATGCATGTTCCAGAAAGCCTATGATATTACTTTTTGAAAAGAGAAGTCTTAGCTGAGTTCATATCTCCCTTAGTATTGCAATTCTCATCTTCTAAAGTCCTCCTCAACTTAGGGAAAAGCATCAGTAACTCCCTTTAGTATACAAATCCCACAATTCTCTCTTTAGGCTTTGACTTGAGTAAATATAGTCCTTTAATATCTTCTTTTCTATCTGTATATGATGCTTTAATATATCTGAGCTTGTACCCTCCTAGAGAGCATATAATGTGTCCGCCTCAAATGGTAGCCCATGCAGAGAGATACTTTAAAAATATTACTGAAGTTGATGAAGAGGGAGATGAACAAAAAATGCAGTATGACTGCTAACCTGCAAAACACAGAACTCTAAAATTCTAATTTTACCCAAACCAATTCTACCATCCCATGCCCAGAGGCACTCAAGCAGGAAAACCACTCAGCTTACACTCACTGCTGTGAAATGCAGACTTCATACAGCAGCCGAGGTACATAAATATGCAAATCATAGAGGTATACAGACACAGCCTTCCAATAGAGAACACCAGCTGCCATAGGTAGCAGAATCACTTTGAGGACTTGGCATTGGTAAACTGGCAAACACCTCTGGTGGATGCTGCCCCGTTAATCATGGGCCATTTGGCCAGGCTGCATTCTTTAACAGGTTTTCTCCCTCTTTCAACCTCAGTTTAACTCAAACGACTTTTTTTTTTTTCATTTTACTTTCTACTTTTACAGAGTTTTGTTGTTTACAGATATGTATGATCCCAGATTAGTCAGATGTATATCTCCCCCATCCCACCCCTACAGGCCATTGCACAGAACCCCTGCAGGATCCCCTTTTCTCGCAGCTCAATGACAATAGCTATTTTTTTCACATATGATAGTACAAGTTTTCATGCTACTTCCTTTATGCCTCCCACCCACTGTTCATTCCCCACAATGT
Source organism: Tragulus kanchil (assembly GCA_022376925.1). Lineage (NCBI taxonomy): Eukaryota > Metazoa > Chordata > Mammalia > Artiodactyla > Tragulidae > Tragulus > Tragulus kanchil. The sequence goes on from JAIOJX010000028.1 coordinate 181,184,001, forward strand.
TCATATGTTTACTATCCATGTCTGTTTTTCCATTGCTTCACTGCATGTGTTATCATTACCATCCTACTAGATTCCATATATATGTGTTAGTATATTGTACTTATCCTTCTCTTGTTGACTTACTTTGCTTTTTATCATAGGTTCTAGATCCAGCCAGCTCATTAGAACTGATTCTTCTGCATTTCTTTTTTACAGCTGTGTAGTATTTCATTGTATATATGTACCAGAGTTTCTTTATCCATTCATTTGTCATTGGACATCTAGGTTGCTTCCATTTTCTAGCTACTGTATAGAGAGCTACAATGAACATTGGGGTACAGGTGCTTCTTTCAGTTTCAAACAACTTTTTTTTAAGGTAAAGAAATAAGCTGCTATAAAGTTCAGTTTGAGTTGAATATAGGGAGTTTATTGTTCTTTGTATACGTCCTTTCTTGTATCTTGCCATTTAAGAAAAAATACCTATACCCATCTTTCCATCCCCCACCAAAGAAAACAAAATTAAAAGATCAAGTTAATGCTTTGGTTTCTCATTATTAAAAAACTATTAGGAAAGATTCTACTGGCACTTGAGTAATGAGCAATATGCAGAGTTTAGCATTTTGTTCATTTTTAAGTCTTTTTTGATATTTAGTTTTTTAAGAGACTATTGAAGACTATTGTCCCAGAAAACTCTAGACTCTGAAGTTATCACAGTGATTATGAAATGAAAGTGGAGTGGGGAGGAGGATGAAAATATATAATAAACATTGACAAACCTGTGGTACCCTCAGAGTCTATGGAAAGTCTAGCTTAATGGGGAAATGAATAAGAAATTTACTTCTCAGCAAACAACAAGAATGGTTTACAACCATAGAGGCATTCTGAGAGAGGTAAATATGTCATTGGTTTTAAACTGCAGGATTATCCAGCAGAGAGCGGATCAATGAAAGCTGCATAGGTTTTCAGATGCTTCAGGATATTAAAGAACAATTCCATTTCCCCCTTCATAAACCACTCCATCCAGAAGCATAATTTAAAATGTGCCATAAATCACTATCTGCTCAGCAACCAATCAGCATTCAAGTTCTATGTACCTCTCTTCTTCTGCCTTGGAAGTACCTGAAATGTTCTCATTTTTTGTTAACTTATAAACCTGGTACAGTTCTTCTGACTGGACACTTGATAGAAAATAATGTTTTCTTTCTGATTTAATATCTTTTCATCATAGCAGATACTAGAAGAGAAACTTATAGTTTGCTTTGGAAAACTTAAAGTACTCAATAATTATTAATTGGGTGATGTTCATTACATGCTTGTAAAGAAGGTTTATTGTGTTAAAGAGATTTATTGGGTTTTCAAACATAGAGGGAACAAGGTACAGATAATTACAGTGATTTGCTCCTTCCATACACAGGTAAGGTGATGAAGAATCACAATGAATAAAGGTTAGGGTTTTCATAAATTCTCAGTACCCTTACATGATCTCATCATCCCATGTGAAGGGGGATATTACTCGCTTGTGACACTGGATGTCTCTGTTAGAAAGTAAGACCATTAATCCATTATCCTGCACTTTTTGAACCTTCTATTTTCTGAAGTTCTGTGCGGTTTCAAAGAGAAAGAAAGCAGAGCCTGTGAATGCTGAGTATATACCTGTAAAGGAGATAAGATGTATATTCAAATAACCATGTTATAAAGTGAAACGTGATATGCATTCAAAGAGAAATAAAGGGCTTCTAGTATTAGAGAAGAGAGAGCTTGCCAGTAGATGGTAAGATCAAATGAGCCATGCTCTGTAGAAACCACTCGACATAGAGTGTGCAGGGTGATTTTAAACACCTCATCTGGGCCATGTTGTTCCTAGCTTAAAATTGTCAGTTGATTTCTATCATACTTGGACTCCCCACAACTCTCCCTGCAAAAACAAAGTCCGAGCACACCTGCAAGGGTCCATGTAACTCTGCTGCCTCTTCTTTTTCCCATCCCTCTTTATTCACCATGGTCCAGCTCAGTGGCCATGTGCCCTAATTCCACCTGGAATCTCCTTCTCATATTTCATGCCCACCTAACTCTACTTTCACAGCTTCAGGGTATAGTTTGGTTATCAAGGGATAGAGTATGCACAGAGGAAGAAATCTATTTGTAATAATAGGTTAGAAAAAATCATTTACAGGTAGATCATTCTGTATATTGCTGTGAGAAGCTGACAGATTTTGAGACAAGGAAGGTTAATATCAGAGCTATATTCCACAAATATCTAGAAGGGATAGTCAGGACAATTTAGAATACATAAAAATGCAAGCAAGAGATACAGCTTTGCTTGAAGAAAATATAGGAAAGAGGTAATGAGGGCCTAAATTAGAGATAGTAAGAAAACATGAATCACAAAGTGTATAACTGATTGAATGAAAGAGACAGGCGGAGATGGAGAAGTTAGAAATAACCCTAATTTCAGGGAGATCTATTATGCCATCATCATAAATGAGGAAATCAGAGGAAAGAGAGGATGCTTTGCAGAGGAAGATTAATTTTGACTTGATCACAATAAATATGAAGACAGAAATGTTTATGATGCATTTCTACAGCAGGATTTCCCTTTGCCACTTAAACCCCCCCAAAAGGGCAAGGCTGGCAATGGGGACTTAGAATCAAACTATATAGATATTACATCAAAGATGATGTCATGAACTGTCAAATCCTAGAAAGAAAGTAGAAGCAAAGATAGATCTCATGAAACATACAGAAATGTAAAGATCGTACACCTACAGGATTTTAAGCTGACATGGTTTGAGAGGCAAAGGAACCCTAGAATAGGGCCAAGAAGAGAGAGCTTGCCAGTAGATGGTCAGATCAAATGAGCCATGCTCTGTAGAAACCACTCGACATAGAGTGTGCAGGGTGATTTTAAACACCTCATCTGGGCCATGTTGTTCCTAGCTTAAAATTGTCAGTTGATTTCTATCATACTTGGACCCCCCACAACTCTCCCTGCAAAAACAAAGTCCGAGCACACCTGCAAGGGTCCATGTAACTCTGCTGCCTCTTCTTTTTCCCATCCCTCTTTATTCACCATGGTCCAGCTCAGTGGCCATGTGCCCTAATTCCACCTGGAATCTCCTTCTCATATTTCATGCCCACCTAACTCTACTTTCACAGCTTCAGGGTATAGTTTGGTTATCAAGGGATAGAGTATGCACAGAGGAAGAAATCTATTTGTAATAATAGGTTAGAAAAAATCATTTACAGGTAGATCATTCTGTATATTGCTGTGAGAAGCTGACAGATTTTGAGACAAGGAAGGTTAATATCAGAGCTATATTCCACAAATATCTAGAAGGGATAGTCAGGACAATTTAGAATACATAAAAATGCAAGCAAGAGATACAGCTTTGCTTGAAGAAAATATAGGAAAGAGGTAATGAGGGCCTAAATTAGAGATAGTAAGAAAACATGAATCACAAAGTGTATAACTGATTGAATGAAAGAGACAGGCGGAGATGGAGAAGTTAGAAATAACCCTAATTTCAGGGAGATCTATTATGCCATCATCATAAATGAGGAAATCAGAGGAAAGAGAGGATGCTTTGCAGAGGAAGATTAATTTTGACTTGATCACAATAAATATGAAGACAGAAATGTTTATGATGCATTTCTACAGCAGGATTTCCCTTTGCCACTTAAACCCCCCCAAAAGGGCAAGGCTGGCAATGGGGACTTAGAATCAAACTATATAGATATTACATCAAAGATGATGTCATGAACTGTCAAATCCTAGAAAGAAAGTAGAAGCAAAGATAGATCTCATGAAACATACAGAAATGTAAAGATCGTACACCTACAGGATTTTAAGCTGACATGGTTTGAGAGGCAAAGGAACCCTAGAATAGGGCATTATTTCAAGAAATAAGGAAAAATGAAATTTCAAGGAAAAAAAATGAGCTTCCTTAGCTGTGTGCTTGAATAGAAGTCATAGAAAATGACAGAAGAGGACTGGCTTTTAAAAAGGAGGAACAGTGGGAAGATATACGTACAAAATAAGAAGATGAGCAAAAGCAGCATTAAGGCATTGAGTTGACAATAAGAGAGTGATATATGGACAGATTTCCAGAAGGCATGAGAAGTCAGCTAAAGTTAACATGACTTTGAGGCATGCTCAATGAAATGTTATGATATCTCATTTCCTAGATACCTTTAGATGAGACTGAGAAAAGGTATATGAAAGTCACTCATCAGTAGGGACCGAAGAGGTCAAGACAAGACAAGATCAAACAGACTTGAATTTAGGGTGCCAATAAGGAACGGGGATGTCAGACTGTGGGCTCCAGCCTGGGTAAAAAGGAAAATAAAGCAAGTACACAGTTGCAACAGCATACAGGAAATCCAGATAAAGGGGTTTTGTTTAATGTGAGGTTGTTTTTGTTTGCTTGTTTTGAAATCAGGATGGGACTTAGAAATTTTATAGAGGAAACTGTATTGACAAAGTTCTTCTCACATAAAATCTGTCTGTCCCAAGACTTTGTAATTGATGTGTGTATATAGCATTACCTTTATAATATCTCTTCTAAAAAGAATATATATCTTTAAAGGTATAAGATAGTAAGGCCTTATCATTTTAGAATACATGATTTTATGGCCGCTGCCACCACAGAAAAAAGAAAAGACAGAATACTCGGGTGAGAAAATAATAGAGGGCTGAGGGAAAAATGATAAATAAAAAGGAAAATAAAATGGAGGTGGAAGCTGCCAAAGAGAAATTTGCTCTCTGAAAAATTGTATGAAAGCTTGTCCTTTCAATAATCATGAGTTTATTACTTTAATGACTCATAAACAATTTTCTAGATGTAACAAATATATACACACAAACTTGAGAAGTAAATAATACAACTTTACCTATAAAAACAAAACTTGAAAAATGAATATAAAATCTGTTTTGGTATATTTCATTCTACTTTTCAATGGATGTATGAATGCATATGGTGTAAGTTGTATATTTATTCTAGTCTATAAAATCAAGGTTATAGATTATACTGTTTTGTAATCTGCCACTTCAATTAACCATTAATTACAAATATGTTTATTATGTAATAAAATGTCTTATAAATCATGTTTTATAGAGCATGAGTGTTAATGGCTGTTTAGATGCATAAATCAGTCTTTAGCTGGAGTAAAGAGAAAACCGCTCTGGATATCCTGTGCCTATTATTGCAATCAGGAAGCATCCAAAACCAGAATCATTCTCAAAAAGGAAACATGACTAAGGGTGAATCTGAGCATGAGATGACATAGCTCTCATGGCAGCCAATACAGCCCTAGATCCCGGCCTCAGTGAACCATCAGTGACATAGCCACTCCTGCATAAACTCACTATTGTTGTTCAGTCACTTAGTTGTGTCCAAGTCTTTGTAATCCCGTGGAGTGCAGCTCACTAGGCTTCTCTATCCTTCACCATCTCCCAGAGCTTACTCAAACTCATATCCACTGAAAGGAGCTTCAAACCATCTCATCCTCTTTGTTAATGTGAGGTTGTTTTTGTTTGCTTGTTTTGAAATCAGGATGGGACTTAGAAATTTTATAGAGGAAACTGTATTGACAAAGTTCTTCTCACATAAAATCTGTCTGTCCCAAGACTTTGTAATTGATGTGTGTATATAGCATTACCTTTATAATATCTCTTCTAAAAAGAATATATATCTTTAAAGGTATAAGATAGTAAGGCCTTATCATTTTAGAATACATGATTTTATGGCCGCTGCCACCACAGAAAAAAGAAAAGACAGAATACTCGGGTGAGAAAATAATAGAGGGCTGAGGGAAAAATGATAAATAAAAAGGAAAATAAAATGGAGGTGGAAGCTGCCAAAGAGAAATTTGCTCTCTGAAAAATTGTATGAAAGCTTGTCCTTTCAATAATCATGAGTTTATTACTTTAATGACTCATAAACAATTTTCTAGATGTAACAAATATATACACACAAACTTGAGAAGTAAATAATACAACTTTACCTATAAAAACAAAACTTGAAAAATGAATATAAAATCTGTTTTGGTATATTTCATTCTACTTTTCAATGGATGTATGAATGCATATGGTGTAAGTTGTATATTTATTCTAGTCTATAAAATCAAGGTTATAGATTATACTGTTTTGTAATCTGCCACTTCAATTAACCATTAATTACAAATATGTTTATTATGTAATAAAATGTCTTATAAATCATGTTTTATAGAGCATGAGTGTTAATGGCTGTTTAGATGCATAAATCAGTCTTTAGCTGGAGTAAAGAGAAAACCGCTCTGGATATCCTGTGCCTATTATTGCAATCAGGAAGCATCCAAAACCAGAATCATTCTCAAAAAGGAAACATGACTAAGGGTGAATCTGAGCATGAGATGACATAGCTCTCATGGCAGCCAATACAGCCCTAGATCCCGGCCTCAGTGAACCATCAGTGACATAGCCACTCCTGCATAAACTCACTATTGTTGTTCAGTCACTTAGTTGTGTCCAAGTCTTTGTAATCCCGTGGAGTGCAGCTCACTAGGCTTCTCTATCCTTCACCATCTCCCAGAGCTTACTCAAACTCATATCCACTGAAAGAGTGAAGCTATCAAACCATCTCATCCTCTGTTGTCCCATTCTCCTCCTGCCCTCTATCTTCCTCAGCATCAGGGTCTTTTCCAATGAATTGGCTGTTCACATCAGGTGGCCAAAATATTGGAATTTCAACTTCAGCATAGTACTTCCATTGAATATTTAGGGTTGATTTACTTTAGAATTGACTGGCTTGATCTCCTTGCAGTCCAAGGGACTCTCAAGAGTCTTCTCCAGCATCACAGTTGTAGAGCATCAATTCTTCAACATTCAGGCTTCATTATGGTCCAATTCTCACATCCATACATGACTACTGGAAAAATAATAGTTTTGACTATATGGACCTTTGTCAGCAAAGTGATGTCTCTGCTTTTTAATATGCTGTATAGCTTTGTCATAGCTTTTCTTCAAAGGAGCAAGTGCCTTTTTATTTTATGGCTGCAGTCACTGTCTGCAGTGATTTTGGAGCCCAAGAAAATGAAATCTGTCGCTTTTTCCATTGTTTACTCATCTATTTGCCATGAAATGATGGGACTGGATGCCATGATCTTAGTGTTTTGAATGTTGTTTTAGGCCAGCTTTTTCACACTCCTCTTTCACCTTCCTCATGGAGTTCTTTAGTTCTTCTTCACTTTATGTCATTAGGGTGGTATCTCATCTGCAAATGTGAGGTTATTGATATTTCTCCAGGCAATCCTGATTCCAGTTTGTGCTTCATCCAGTCTGGCACATTGCATGATGTATTCTGGATATAAGGTAGATAAGCAGGGTGATAATATACTGCTTTGATGTACTCCTTTCCCAATTTGGAACCAATCTGTTGTTCCATGTCTGGTTCTAACTATTGCTTATTGATCTGCATACAGGTTTCTCAGGAGGTAGGCAAGGTGGTCTGACAATCCTATCTCTTTAAGAATTTTCCATAGTTTTTTGTGATCCACACAGTGAAAAACTTCAGCATAGCCAGTGAAATAGAAGTAGATGTTTTTCTGGAATTCTCTTGCTTTTTCCTATGGTGCAACAAATGTTGGCAATTTGATCTCTGGTTCCTCTGCCTTTTCTAAATCCACCTTGTATCTCTGGAAGTTTTCAGTTCACATACTGTTGAAGCCTAGCTTGGAGGACTTTGAGCATTACCTTGCTAGAATGTGAAATGAGTGCAACTGTGCTATAGCTTGAACATTTTTTGTCATTGCCTTTCATTGGGATTGGAGTGAAAACTGACATTTTCCAGTCCTGGGGCCACTGCTGAGTTATCCCAATTTGCTGGCATACTGAGTGTAGCACTTTAACAGTATCATCTTTTAGGACTAGAAACAGCTCAGGTAGAATTCCATCACCTCCACTGGTTTTGTCCGTGGTAATGCTTCCTAAAGCCCACTTGACTTCACTCTCCAGGATATCTGGCTCTAGATGAGTGATCATATTATTGTGGTTATCCACGTAAAGGAGCAAGTGCCTTTTTATTTTATGGCTGCAGTCACTGTCTGCAGTGATTTTGGAGCCCAAGAAAATGAAATCTGTCGCTTTTTCCATTGTTTACTCATCTATTTGCCATGAAATGATGGGACTGGATGCCATGATCTTAGTGTTTTGAATGTTGTTTTAGGCCAGCTTTTTCACACTCCTCTTTCACCTTCCTCATGGAGTTCTTTAGTTCTTCTTCACTTTATGTCATTAGGGTGGTATCTCATCTGCAAATGTGAGGTTATTGATATTTCTCCAGGCAATCCTGATTCCAGTTTGTGCTTCATCCAGTCTGGCACATTGCATGATGTATTCTGGATATAAGGTAGATAAGCAGGGTGATAATATACTGCTTTGATGTACTCCTTTCCCAATTTGGAACCAATCTGTTGTTCCATGTCTGGTTCTAACTATTGCTTATTGATCTGCATACAGGTTTCTCAGGAGGTAGGCAAGGTGGTCTGACAATCCTATCTCTTTAAGAATTTTCCATAGTTTTTTGTGATCCACACAGTGAAAAACTTCAGCATAGCCAGTGAAATAGAAGTAGATGTTTTTCTGGAATTCTCTTGCTTTTTCCTATGGTGCAACAAATGTTGGCAATTTGATCTCTGGTTCCTCTGCCTTTTCTAAATCCACCTTGTATCTCTGGAAGTTTTCAGTTCACATACTGTTGAAGCCTAGCTTGGAGGACTTTGAGCATTACCTTGCTAGAATGTGAAATGAGTGCAACTGTGCTATAGCTTGAACATTTTTTGTCATTGCCTTTCATTGGGATTGGAGTGAAAACTGACATTTTCCAGTCCTGGGGCCACTGCTGAGTTATCCCAATTTGCTGGCATACTGAGTGTAGCACTTTAACAGTATCATCTTTTAGGACTAGAAACAGCTCAGGTAGAATTCCATCACCTCCACTGGTTTTGTCCGTGGTAATGCTTCCTAAAGCCCACTTGACTTCACTCTCCAGGATATCTGGCTCTAGATGAGTGATCATATTATTGTGGTTATCCACGTCATTATGACCTGTTTTTGGCATAATTCTTCTGTGTATTCTTGCCACTTCTCTTAACCTTTTGCTTCTGTTAGGTCCATACCATTTCCATCATTTATTGTGCCCATCTTTGTATGAAATGTTCTCTCGGTATCTCTGATTTTCTTGAAGAAATCTCTAGTCTTTCCCATTCCATTGTTTTCCTCTATTTCTTTGCATTGTTCACTTAAGAAGGCTTTCTTATCTCTCCTTACTGTTCTTGGGACTCTGTATATTCACTATAGATGAAATACCTGAATAAATCATCTTTGGTCTTGAGTTTCTTGTATCAATAACCTGTATTAATAATTTTGAGCCTGGGGCAAATGCAGTGGAATTTGAAGGCCGAATATTATGGCTAAGGCCTAGTTTCCAAACTGTACTTCAGCTTTCACTGTGAGTGATAATGTCTGCATGGAGAGGATTCTGAAAAAAGAGAAATTCCTCTCCTTTCAGAAGAGGTTTGAATGTTGGGTGGTCATTTTATTTATTTATTTTTTTTAAAGATTTATTTATTTACTTATTTTGGTGGGGGTGGGGTGGGGAGGATGGGGAGCAGGCAGGCCACTTCTATTGGTCTTTCATTTGTCCATTTTCATCCATCTTTGCTCTTTGGCCCGTGTGGGCCTCCCATCGTGGTGGCCTCTGTTGTCGCAGAGCGCCGGCTCTGGGCACATGCGCTCCAGAGCCCGGGCTCGGTAATTGGACACATCGGTCCAGCCGCTCCACTGCACGTGGGATCTTCCCAGGCCAGGGATCGAACCGGCGCCACTTGCATTGCAAGACGGTGTCCTTACCCACTGGACCACCAGGGAAGCCCGGTGGTCATTTTAATATCCATTATCACAGTATTTCTTCTTATGAAATGACTCATTTATTTTCTCATTAATTATTCTGAATATTCCAACTGTTTCTCAGAATTCAATGAGAAATCATTCCATGACAGACACCTTGTACAAAAATCTGTACTTGCATTTCAGAAGATTTTCTTTCCACACATTGTGAGAAGTAGAATTATTAGGTCAAATAATATAAATATAGTTAAAAACTTTGATGAACAGAGCCTTACATTACTATATTATTCCTGCCTGACATTACTTTAGTGAAATTTCTACTAATTTACACTCTCAACAGGGAATTATAAGAGTGTCAGTTTTCCTACTGACTTGCCAATTCTGGCTAGCCGCATTCTAACAATATTAATCCATTCAGAGTATTATGGTGCAAAAATAATGATTTGCTGCTATCTTACTTTACATATCCTCAATTATTAAGAAGGTGTTTTAGTTGTCCAGATGTTTTCTGTTTTCAAGGATCCTTTTGTAAAATTCTCAATTTATGTAGTTAAACAAATTTTAGTTTTACTTTCTGTATTGATTTTTTTCCTGCCTTTCCACTGAAAATCCTTAAATTGATGACATTAAGATTTTATCTGTCATGCATTTTGTTTTTATATCACTTTATCTTTCCTTTTAATTTTATAGATTTATATATTCATAGTCAAATTTATTGATTTTTCTTTTTTATGCTTTTTTACCCTGTTTTTTTGCTCATAAAGATTTTCTAACTCTAGTGGACATGAGTTTCAGCAAACTCCAGGAGATAGTAAAGGACAGGGAAACAGTGACAGATTTTATTTTTCTGGGCTCCAAAATCACTGCAGATGGTGACTGCAGCCATCAACTTAAAAGACATTCGCTCCTTGAAAGAAAAGCCATGACAAACCTAGACAGCATATTAAAAGCAGAGACATCATTTTGCTGACAAAGGTCCACCTAGTCAAGGCTATGGTTTTTCTAGTAGACATGTATGGATGTGAGAGGTGGACCAGGGATCGAACCGGCGCCACTTGCATTGCAAGACGGTGTCCTTACCCACTGGACCACCAGGGAAGCCCGGTGGTCATTTTAATATCCATTATCACAGTATTTCTTCTTATGAAATGACTCATTTATTTTCTCATTAATTATTCTGAATATTCCAACTGTTTCTCAGAATTCAATGAGAAATCATTCCATGACAGACACCTTGTACAAAAATCTGTACTTGCATTTCAGAAGATTTTCTTTCCACACATTGTGAGAAGTAGAATTATTAGGTCAAATAATATAAATATAGTTAAAAACTTTGATGAACAGAGCCTTACATTACTATATTATTCCTGCCTGACATTACTTTAGTGAAATTTCTACTAATTTACACTCTCAACAGGGAATTATAAGAGTGTCAGTTTTCCTACTGACTTGCCAATTCTGGCTAGCCGCATTCTAACAATATTAATCCATTCAGAGTATTATGGTGCAAAAATAATGATTTGCTGCTATCTTACTTTACATATCCTCAATTATTAAGAAGGTGTTTTAGTTGTCCAGATGTTTTCTGTTTTCAAGGATCCTTTTGTAAAATTCTCAATTTATGTAGTTAAACAAATTTTAGTTTTACTTTCTGTATTGATTTTTTTCCTGCCTTTCCACTGAAAATCCTTAAATTGATGACATTAAGATTTTATCTGTCATGCATTTTGTTTTTATATCACTTTATCTTTCCTTTTAATTTTATAGATTTATATATTCATAGTCAAATTTATTGATTTTTCTTTTTTATGCTTTTTTACCCTGTTTTTATGCTCATAAAGATTTTCTAACTCTAGTGGACATGAGTTTCAGCAAACTCCAGGAGATAGTAAAGGACAGGGAAACAGTGACAGATTTTATTTTTCTGGGCTCCAAAATCACTGCAGATGGTGACTGCAGCCATCAACTTAAAAGACATTCGCTCCTTGAAAGAAAAGCCATGACAAACCTAGACAGCATATTAAAAAGCAGAGACATCATTTTGCTGACAAAGGTCCACATAGTCAAAGCTATGGTTTATCCAGTAGACATGTATGGATGTGAGAGGTGGACCATAAAGAAGGCAGAAGCCTGAAAAATTGATGATTTCAAATTGTGGTGCTGGAGAAGACTCTTGAGAGTCCCTTGGACCACAAGGAGATTAAATCAGTCAATCATAAAGGAACCTAAATAGTTATTGGAAGAACTGATACTGAAGCTGAAGCTTCATACTTCATACTCTGGCCATGTGATACAGTGAGTTCACTGTAAAGTGCTCTGATGATGGGAAAGACTGAGGGCCAGAGGAGAAGGGGTGACAGAGGATGAGATGGTTGGATGGCATCACTGACTCAATGGACATGAGTTTAAGCAAACTCTGCAAGATAGTGAAGGACAGGGAAGCCTGGTGTACTGCAGTCTATGGGGTTGCAAAGTGTTGGACACAATATAGGAACAAAAAAACAACATCAAATTATGACAAACTAGGGTATTTCTTCTGTCTCTCTAGATTTTCATGACCTTGACATTTATGAAGATTACAGGCCAGTCGTTCTATAGAATGTCCCCCACCCCTTTAGGAACCCTCCTTGGATATGTGAGGCCTAATAGTTTTCTCACTAAAAAGAAGGAAAGAGAACTTATCCTGTTTGCATACTTTGTCACTGAGGCAGACTTAGGATTAACACAATCATCTTACTGTCCAAAAATACGTTACCTATTTATAATAAGCTGAAAATGATGAAAGTGTACACATATTGAAAACAAATATGTCATCTTTCTTGATTTTTAGATATATGAATTTCAAAAAATTTACCTTTAAGATTTAAGCTTTTTAAAATGAAAAAGAAAGTGTACACATATTGAAAACTTTTCTTTATTTTAATAATATCAAAATATCAGTAAGATTTTATTGATTCCCTGGAGATAGTAAAGGACAGGGAAACAGTGACAGATTTTATTTTTCTGGGCTCCAAAATCACTGCAGATGGTGACTGCAGCCATCAACTTAAAAGACATTCGCTCCTTGAAAGAAAAGCCATGACAAACCTAGACAGCATATTAAAAAGCAGAGACATCATTTTGCTGACAAAGGTCCACATAGTCAAAGCTATGGTTTATCCAGTAGACATGTATGGATGTGAGAGGTGGACCATAAAGAAGGCAGAAGCCTGAAAAATTGATGATTTCAAATTGTGGTGCTGGAGAAGACTCTTGAGAGTCCCTTGGACCACAAGGAGATTAAATCAGTCAATCATAAAGGAACCTAAATAGTTATTGGAAGAACTGATACTGAAGCTGAAGCTTCATACTTCATACTCTGGCCATGTGATACAGTGAGTTCACTGTAAAGTGCTCTGATGATGGGAAAGACTGAGGGCCAGAGGAGAAGGGGTGACAGAGGATGAGATGGTTGGATGGCATCACTGACTCAATGGACATGAGTTTAAGCAAACTCTGCAAGATAGTGAAGGACAGGGAAGCCTGGTGTACTGCAGTCTATGGGGTTGCAAAGTGTTGGACACAATATAGGAACAAAAAAACAACATCAAATTATGACAAACTAGGGTATTTCTTCTGTCTCTCTAGATTTTCATGACCTTGACATTTATGAAGATTACAGGCCAGTCGTTCTATAGAATGTCCCCCACCCCTTTAGGAACCCTCCTTGGATATGTGAGGCCTAATAGTTTTCTCACTAAAAAGAAGGAAAGAGAACTTATCCTGTTTGCATACTTTGTCACTGAGGCAGACTTAGGATTAACACAATCATCTTACTGTCCAAAAATACGTTACCTATTTATAATAAGCTGAAAATGATGAAAGTGTACACATATTGAAAACAAATATGTCATCTTTCTTGATTTTTAGATATATGAATTTCAAAAAATTTACCTTTAAGATTTTTAGTAGTACACAGGATTTTTAGTAGGGGAGGGTTCCTTTTGGTAGTGCATTGAAAACATAAATGCTACAGATGATGAAAATTTATAGGAGCATACAGTACTATCTGAAAATCTTTGAGACAGTACTTTTCTTTATTTTAATAAGTAGTCACACAGATATCAGGTAAGTCCAAGTAAAAATAACTGGAGAAGACCAAATATAACTAAACTAACTAGCAGATGCAGATCCAATGTAGCATACATGGCCACTGCCAAATTCTTCCTAGTCACCATAAAAATTCTGACCAGAATGTATTAAAATCCTTATTGGTGAAATATTTCAAGAGTATATACTGGGGGCTTCCCTGGTGGTTCAGTGGGTAAAGAGTCCACCTTGTAGTGCAAACAGGACCAGTTTGGTCCCTGGCATGGGAAGATCCCATATGCCACGGTGCGTTTGGACTGGTGTGTCCAATTACAAGCCAGCACTCTGGAGTGCATGTGCCCAGAGTTAGTGCTCTGCATCAAGAGAGGCCACTGCAATGGGAGATCCACACAGGCCAAAGAATTAAGATGAATGAAAAATAAATAAATGAAAGACCGATAAAAGAGGCCAAGAGTTAAAAAAAAAAAAGAATATATACTGAATCTTTGAATCTTTGAGTAGAGATGAACATTAATTGGTCTGTGTCTTCAAGTAGGTTTCTTCATTTCATGGAATCCAGGTTTTTACACTGAGCCAGTTCTGGGTCCTAAATAAATTTGTCTCTCTCCTTTTATTTCTCTCATTTTTAAGAAACAAAAAAATGTAGGTTGGAGCAGAAAGTATATGGCTGAAGTACTGGATTTATTTTAATAACTAAAATGCATGCATGCTAAGTTGCTTCAGCTGTCTGACTCTTTGCAACCTTATGGAATGTAGCTCGTCAGGTTTCTCTGTCCATGAGATTGTTCAGGTAAGAATACTGGAGTGGGTTGCCATGCCCTTCTCCAGAAAATCTTCCCAACTTAGGGATCCAACTCACATCTCTTATGTCTCCTGCATTGGCATGCAGGTTCTTTACTACTAGAGTCAGCTGGGAAGCCTGATAATATCTAAAAGATGGACTACAAATACATACACAGAGCTTGAAGATTTTAAGTAATTATGAATGGGTGGGCTTGATTTAGACAAGATATGAAATTCTTCCTGCAAGGGAACTATCAAATAAAACTGCATGAGGTAATGTTCCCAAATATTATAGCCACAAAATTTCATTTCTTCCCACTGCACTGGCTCTCTGATTGTTGATGTGGATAGTGATGTCCTTAAAGTCTGAACCTCACCTATTAACAGTCAATCAAAAGGGTATTATCTGAAAAATTAAGCTGAAGAGTAGGAAAATTAGTAGACTTCAGCACATAAAATCTAAATGAGAATCCCAGTTAATCAGATTCTCAATAATCAGCAGAATTATCCCTCAGATCAAATCTAACTAAAGATGGTCTCAAATTCTTTATTTCATTAGAACATTTAGAATCTGTATAGAGCTCTAGGCTAAGATAAATTGGAATGGAGTAGCACACATTTGCAAATTTTGGTGACATATTATGCAAGCCAGCACTCTGGAGTGCATGTGCCCAGAGTTAGTGCTCTGCATCAAGAGAGGCCACGCAAGGGGAGGCCCACAGGAGCCAAAGAATTAAGATGAATGAAAAATAAATAAATGAAAGACCGATAAAAGAGGCCAAGAGTTAAAAAAAAAAAAGAATATATACTGAATCTTTGAATCTTTGAGTAGAGATGAACATTAATTGGTCTGTGTCTTCAAGTAGGTTTCTTCATTTCATGGAATCCAGGTTTTTACACTGAGCCAGTTCTGGGTCCTAAATAAATTTGTCTCTCTCCTTTTATTTCTCTCATTTTTAAGAAACAAAAAAATGTAGGTTGGAGCAGAAAGTATATGGCTGAAGTACTGGATTTATTTTAATAACTAAAATGCATGCATGCTAAGTTGCTTCAGCTGTCTGACTCTTTGCAACCTTATGGAATGTAGCTCGTCAGGTTTCTCTGTCCATGAGATTGTTCAGGTAAGAATACTGGAGTGGGTTGCCATGCCCTTCTCCAGAAAATCTTCCCAACTTAGGGATCCAACTCACATCTCTTATGTCTCCTGCATTGGCATGCAGGTTCTTTACTACTAGAGTCAGCTGGGAAGCCTGATAATATCTAAAAGATGGACTACAAATACATACACAGAGCTTGAAGATTTTAAGTAATTATGAATGGGTGGGCTTGATTTAGACAAGATATGAAATTCTTCCTGCAAGGGAACTATCAAATAAAACTGCATGAGGTAATGTTCCCAAATATTATAGCCACAAAATTTCATTTCTTCCCACTGCACTGGCTCTCTGATTGTTGATGTGGATAGTGATGTCCTTAAAGTCTGAACCTCACCTATTAACAGTCAATCAAAAGGGTATTATCTGAAAAATTAAGCTGAAGAGTAGGAAAATTAGTAGACTTCAGCACATAAAATCTAAATGAGAATCCCAGTTAATCAGATTCTCAATAATCAGCAGAATTATCCCTCAGATCAAATCTAACTAAAGATGGTCTCAAATTCTTTATTTCATTAGAACATTTAGAATCTGTATAGAGCTCTAGGCTAAGATAAATTGGAATGGAGTAGCACACATTTGCGTGAAATTTTGTAGGTGACATTCAATTATTGAAAAAATATCAGAGCAACATGATGCTAATTAAGGAAGGGAAAGAGGGACAAAAAGAGAGAACAAAGGAACAAATGAAAGAAGGAAAGAAGAGAGCAATCAAAAGAGATCAAAGGATGGCTGCTTTGAGTTCTGGGTAATAGATACTAGTCAGAATTGGGAATATGTAATAGAATTGTAAAATGCATCCAAGATTTTAAATCTTAGAAGCAATAAAGTCTAGACTAATATTCAATGAAACATTAAATGTTTCCCAAGATTTCAGTTTTCAATTATTAAATTAAGAGAGCATCTATATACAACAGTAAGCCAAGATGAATATTCTTGGATTAATGAGACACAGGGAATATGACACTTTAAGTGTGAGGATTTGAAAAGAAAGACCAAATGTGTCTAGTCTTACAAGAAGTTAAATTTTCTATTTTTCCATAATTATATTTGTTTAATTAAGGTAATTATGCAAGGAGATCAAGACAGTCAATCCTATAGGAAATCAACCTTGAATACTCATTGGAAGGACTGATATGGAAGCTGAAGCTCCAATACTTTGACCACCTGATGCCTAGAGTCAACTCATTAGAAAAGAGCTGACTCATTGGAAAAGACCCTGATGAAGGAGGAGAAGGGGATGACAGAGGACGAGATGCGAGATGGTTGGATGGCATCACAGACTCAATGAACATGAGCATTTTGTTTTATTTTTACGCTTTAAAGATAATGTTGGGAGGGGAGTTTGGGGGAGAACGGACACATATATGTGTATGACTGTGTCCTTTTGCTGTCCATCTCAAACTATGATAACATTGTTAATCGACCATACTCCAATACAAAATAAAAGGTTTAAGGAAATAAAGTAAAAAATGTTTATCAAGTTAGAATACCAAAAAAGAAAGCAAAAGATGCAAATCATTTTAGTATGGGTAGCAGACTCAAGAGTAATGTAATAAATACATTGAAAACATGATAAATATTGTAAGTTATGATGAATGAGACATTTAATAAATAAGATTTACATTTAAAAAATAACGTGTCAGGATGTCTTTGTATTCACATATATATGGAGATTCTTCATGTTACAGGTAAAAAGCTATCTTGTTTTTGGAGTCACCTTTCCCAGGCTTCAAGGTGCTGAGATTAATCTCTGCCTTCAATGAGTACACAGGTTTATTTTCTTTTACTTTTAATTTTTCTACTACAGGGCTCCAGTACCTGCTCCATAGAGTTTTAGATATAATTTGATGCCATGTCACACAGGAAAATGAAAGGGCATGCAGCAACAAATCCCTCTCATTGATAGCTAAGATTTCTAGAGCTGTGGTTCCTGGTTTTTCCCCAGGTATCTGAATCACCTGCTGAGCATAATGTATTTGTAAATTTTGGCCACATTCCCAAGGCTTATGATTTAATTGTTCTGGGAGTGGTTCTCAGGAATCTGCTATTTAAAAGTATAATAAATGAAACTGTTGACTTTGTGCAGCTTATGCAAGGATCAGATAAAGAGAAATACTGCCTTAATACAAATGCCTCCTTCTCTGGCATAATCAGACAATAATAAGGAATCAGGAAGGAAGGCAACCTTTGGAGAGAAATGGATATTATTAATGGGAAGGAAGCCAGAGAAATTTGTTTACCTTACTGAAGGGAAAGATAATGTTTTCTCAATCTGTGAGCTTAGAAGCTACAATTGAGGTGGTATAGGAAACAAACTATCTGCCTTTAGAAATGGGTCCCATCTTTTATTACTATCTCAAATGAATGTTTCTATTTAAATAGCCTTGACTTCCACAGATACAACATTTAATTTCAACTAATCACAAGAGATCCCATAGGTCATTATTGATTTGTGAACTTGCTGATGCAAAACTTTTACCTGTGTTACTCATGAGGACGATGTGTGGGGATGTCATTTAGCTAAAGATTGAGTTTAGCGAACCATGAAGCATATTTATCTCAACAAAGGTTATTTTGTGTGTAATGACCCTCATGAACTGATTAAAAAACCTTACTTTCTCTCTGAAAAATAATCAGCACAACAAGACAGCAAATGTTGGAGATGCTGAAAAGTCACTCATGTGGTGGGAATCTATATTAATAAAAGGA
Source organism: Tragulus kanchil (assembly GCA_022376925.1). Classification (NCBI taxonomy): domain Eukaryota; kingdom Metazoa; phylum Chordata; class Mammalia; order Artiodactyla; family Tragulidae; genus Tragulus; species Tragulus kanchil. The sequence continues at coordinate 181,202,601 of JAIOJX010000028.1, forward strand.
ATATAAGCTTCCAGGGGAAATGGGATGCAGGAGGAATGTGAGGGGAACAAACACTTAAACATTTATAAAGTTGAGATTTTTAAGGTCTAGAGCAGTCTACATATCTCAACCATTTTTTCAGTTTTGATACATGAAAATGGACAGTTTAGGGAGAGATTTTCTTTCCATAGGACAAGGCTAGGGTAAGAAGCCTTAGAGGATCTAAGATGTTATCATGAAAGTCAAGGTATTTGACAATCTACTGTTCCTGCCTCATGCCCAAGAAGATGAGATTTAGAAATATGAGGGGCTGTAACACAACTTGAAATTGAGAAATTATGCAGGATTATTTCCCTAGATATTCCTAAGGTACATACTACTTTTAAAGTAGTGGTTTTTCAAGTGTGGTCCCTGTACAAGCAGCATCAGTATCACCTGGGAATGCGTGAGAAGTACAAATTATCAGGCCTGATCCCCAGAATGACTTAATCAGAACTGGGGTGGGAGAGTATCAACAGTCTAAAGTAGAATTTAGCAAACCCTTGATGTGTTGCTGATGCATGATGCCTGTTGCCCTGAGTCATCCTTAATCCATGTATCTAAAAACTTAAAGGTGATGCTGGTCTAAGAAGTGGTTTAGAAAACTAAAATTTAAAGGTAAAGGCTGGACGCTAAGGAAAAGGACAATTAAAGAAAATAAATTGGAGGGACCCAAATCACAGCTGAAAGAGCCTACTCCAGGGTAACATGCAACAGATGGATGGAGCTGTTGGGCTCTGGACAGCACCAGGACAGATGTGAGCCTCATGAGAGATACTCCAGCAGCTGCAGCCTCATTGCTGTCACGGTGGTCATCATCATTGGCATCTCTGTCACAATGGTCACCACCACCACCACCATCATCATCTTATTGGGTGAGAACACATGATCTCCAGAAAATGAGCTAGGGGCTTACCTAGATCATGCAAAGTAATCCTTACATTAAACTAAGCCTTAGAGAAATCAAGTAGTTTACAGCAACATTGGTTTAAGTAGCAAGAAGAAAAAATGAGATATGAAACCTACTTTCCTAACTTCTTTTCTTCAGTGATATCTCATAGATCTTTGAGCTAAAGGGGACCTCCCCATTAGGCAAAGAAAAATAATACACTATTTACTTATTTAATGACAAGTTAAGTGGGATTTACAGAAAGCATGTATAAGGAAGAACCTGAAAAAGTCAAAAGACCCTTATATTCTGAAGGAAGGTGCTGTGGGGTTGGAGGAAAGAAGGATGGCAGACATGCCTAGAGGCAGAATCTCTGATGTGGTAAAACCATGTGTAGTGGAGGCACGGAAAAACATCGTGAAGGGGTGGAAGCACTGACACAATCACAAAGCTGAACGTCCTACGGGGAATCATATCAGCCATCTGGTGTTAGATATCTAATGCCAACATCCATAGAACTGTCCCCAAACCCCCTTCATAACTCAGGCACAAGGAGGAAGCCAACTTTCTTATCATCCTTTCAAGAACAGGCGTTGTTGCTCCTTTTTCTCTTAAAGCCATATGATTAAAAAGAATAGAGTATAATATTTTGAATCAAACAGATATGGGTCTGAAACCTTGTCCTAAGCCAAGAGGCAGCTTTGGGCAGCTCCTTATTGCTTCTGAACTTCAACCTCTTTCATATTGATAATAAAGTTATTATCGTCCATTTCATAATGATACTATTAGAATCAAATGAGATAATGAATAAACAGTACCTCATACTTTGTAGGTTGTTCTCCATCTCTTAAGTTAAACTCAGTAACTACATATTAAGTCAAGTATAAGTTAATGTCACTCATGTTGACATAGTCTGGAGGTATAAGTAGCATGATCTGATCTAGTTCTAGCTTTAATTCTTTCAAAATAGTTGTGTTTGTAGCTAAAAAGTACATAAACGAATGAGAAAAAATTAGGAAGGGCTTTGGGCATTTAGCACTGAGAGCTCAGAAAAATATCAATCTGGTAATTCTTAAAAAGTCATAGCAAAAATTTGTCCATGTCAGTAGAAAGTGTTAAATTTGATTCCTTGTCTTCTTGGCTCCAAACTACTCACCGAACTCTCTGTGTGACTTTGAGCAAGTAACCGAAACCTATTACCTTCTGTTTCCTCATCTAGAAACCAAGGGATGTAAGACTCAGATGGCCCAATTTTATTCCTTATAGGACCATACACATTCTCTAGTTATGGTCTCTAGTGATTTTCCAATAATATTAAAGACTGTGAAGGTATTTAAACTGTGTAGGAACTTCATAATATAATATGAAGCTGGTCATTAGATAAAGTCAGTTTCTAAGGGACGTTAAGTAAACTAATTATCTCCTCTCCCTTTGCCATTAAACGAAGTAGAATTTTCCTTTTGTTTAGATGTGTGTCTCTGTGTGTGTGTGTGTGTGTGCACATGCTTCCAAATTAACCTTTTATATATTTACACATCTGTAGTTATGTTTACACACTTAAAGGGGCTGTGTGAGATCCTAAGCCCTGGTGTCTCTTATAAAGGAACTCAAGTGCTGCCCTCTAAACTGCCAGGAAAGTGTTCTATGCTGTGACTGTGATAGGAACCTCACAAGTCAGTAGACATGCCTTTTACAAGCAATAAAATAAAGCTGTCAGCCATTGCAAATGGACCAAGATAGACGTCACATGACTAAACCACCCATGCACCAGTCAGTCTCTGATGTATTTTATTCTAGTTTCAATCTATTAATCAGAGGAGTTGAGAGAGCAATAATTTAAATGCTGCAATAATCAATTCCATAACACATTAATAGAAGCTAGTCAAATTTTGCCATACAACTGACTGCACTGGCATCTTGACAGGAGCCCCAGGGCCATTCCTAATTTGCATTAAATTTACATAAAACTGTAAATCAAGACTACATGAACACAGCCTTAATATTTGTTAGTGCTTAGATCCTTCCTGATAGATGGATTGAAACTGCTGGTGGTTTGACTCTGCTTGTAATAAAACTGTGCAACTGATCAGCTTTGTTCTCATTCTGCAATTATGGGGAAAGGGACCCAACAGAGCTATAGTTTGGGGGCCTGCATATGCCATTTAGGGTTTTCATCCTGTAAAACCATGACTCAGATGTGCCCTTGGAAACCCCAGTCTGAAAGCAGATTATCCCAGATGACTTTGTAGATCCTCTTCATGACACTTGCTCACAAATAACTTGGCATTAAATGGAGATACAAACTATCGAGAAAACCAGCCAGCTGAGAGGATATCAAGGCCTCTGGAAATTTTTATTTTTCCCAATAAAATGCACTATCATAAAAACAGATAATTAGGGATATTCTTTAGACTGAGGACAGATAAAAATCATACCTTCAGCAAAAGTATACAGTATCTAACACTGTGATAAAGTGGACCTCACATGGTTCCAAGAATTCTCTGTGTTCTTGTGTCTCTGTGGACACAGCTATGGTTTTGCTTTATGATTTTACACTCAGCACTAACAGAAAACATTCTCATCAAGGGTACTGGCTCACAGTGGCAAGACTTCTTTTTTTCCATACCCGCCTCAGTTCTCTCATTTAAAGTCTATCTTCATTTAAAATCTATCTATTTAAAGAGAAAATAGATACTAAAGTACCATAATGAATTTGAAATTTGCCATAATGACTCATTTATTCCAGAAAAGATTACTAGAGCATTTCATATGTCATGATTATTTTCTGCCTCTTGCCTCTTGTTACCATCTTTTCCTTACCTTGCACGATCAAGTAAACTTGGGATGTCTTGGGCTCATGTTGTGTCTGCACCGAGCACGTGTAGGAACCCTCATCGTAGACATCCACCTTCTGGATTCGGAGGCTATACTCCAGAGAATGGCGTTTCTCCAGCTCAACCCGGGGGTCCAGGGACCACTTGTCATGCCCAGCAAAAATGATGCCAGAACGGTTCAACCAGGCCACCTTTGAGTTTTTATCTTCTACAACACACCTGGAAAAGCAGAATAACAACATTAGAGCCTTAGCCATACCTGAATTTGCATTCATGCTTCACACAATTTGACTCAACAAGGTCAAGAAAATAATTATGTGCAAGATGAATCATGGCCATGACATTTCTTAGAGTCCCAAATACTGTCATTATTTCTCCTTTAAGAGCCAATCACCATCCTTTGCATGGATATCATATCATACCCAATATGGCAATAAACCATCAGAGGGAGTAATACAGGCAAAGTTAAATGGATATCAACTTCCCACTAGCCTATATTCTTCTTTTCTAGGAAAAGATCATTCATCCAGTTACTTGTTCAATTTTGAGAATCAGATAATTAATAATATAGCCTATTTACTCAGTTTTGAACTGCATTCATAATTTCACTAGAATTTCCTAAAGGTTTTATGCAATGGTGAATTCAAGTTATGTTCCACCGTTGTATCAATAGGAATTAGACTGAATTTCAGAGTTTGCTTTTGATCTTTCCAAGTTTGGAATGCCCATCCCCAGGAGTGAGAAGTGTGTGAGAAGGCCCAAAGGTAAGCAGATACGTGTTGTCAAGAAAAACAAAGCCAGTTTCATCTTGTCTATATATGGTTCTACCTGCTGAAGCTAGCAGGTTGCAAGCTGGCAAGATAGCTTGCCACCATCATTTCTTGCACATGGGTGCTGCATGATAAGTCACTTCAGTCATGTCTGACTCTTTGTGACCCTATGGACTGTAGCTGGTCCGTAGAATTCTCCAAGCGAGATTACTGGAGTGGGTTGCCATTTTTCCTCCAAGGATCTATCCAACCTAGAGATCAAACTTGTGTCTCTTATGTTTCCTGCATTGGCAAGCAGGTTCTTTACCACTGAATCCATTCTGTTGGTGCTAATCTTTTATGGTATACGAAAAAACTAATTACTCAAAGAAAGATGAAGGGAAAGTATCTATTTGAACAACATTTTAGAAATCTAAAAGGGTTTAATACAGAAAGCCACACAGCTTCAATTTCAGCAAGAATCTGGAAATGGAAAAGTCAAGCCAAAAATATTGTCTGTATCTCTTTGGCAAGATTTATGTCTGCCCCACAGGGAGGCTGTCTTGGACCCTGTTCACAGCTGCATAGCCAGCTGCTCAGTACTCTGGGGCATGAGGGATGGACAGAAGAAGCCAGGATCATGACAGGAGAACAATTAAAATGCCGTGTCCCCCTATATTCTCTCAGGTCTAAAGAGTCATGCATGGCCAGGAAGTTGATGCACAATCCACAGGCTGACTGCAAAAAGATACAGAGTCCAACTCATCTCTTCTAAAAGAAAGAGAAATTTTGAATCTTTTAAAAATAGCTTGCCTATAGTACAAAAATTCTTCTCGCACCATTATTTTGGGTGAATTTTCATTTTTAGCTAACGAGAATTCTATTTATTTATTTATTTGAGTGCCATGATATACAAGTCTTTCTTTTTTCTACATGTGTTTATTTTCAGAAACGTAGGTAGATTAAGGGCTTCCTCAGTGGCTCAAGGGTAAAGAATCTTTCTTCAGTGTAAGAGCCGCAAGACGTACAGTTTCGATTCTAGATACAGAAGATCTCCTGGAGAAGGAAATAGCAACCTACTCCAGTATGCTTGCTGGGAAAATCCCATGGACAGAGGAGCCTGTTGGTCTAGAGTCCACGAGGGTCACAAGAGTCGGACACAAATGAAGCGACTGAGCACAGAGCACAGGTGGATTAGAGTATCATTTAGTAGCTCCAATACGTGTTTCTCTGCCATGCAGACACTACTGAGATTAACTATGTTTGATAACGTAAAACTCCTCTTAAAGAGGAGGGCAAAGCTAGCTTCCTAGATGTTCCCTGCTTCTCTCCAGATTCAATTTTACTTTCCCTCTTCCATTCCAGGGTACCACCCTGTCCTTGGTGGTATTTGCAGCACTTCTTAATTTAGAATCAATTATGAATCAATTAATAGATTATTTGCTGTATCCTCTAGATCATTACTAGAGTTGTTGATGTAGGTCTCCTGTGTTTTTCTTTTGTCCTGAGAACAGTGGAAATTTCTATTTGAAAATGCATTTTAAATCCTCTATTGCATTTATCCTTGCATTTTTAAAATTATCTACACAACACAACACAGTAGTAACTAGTATGTTATATCATAGAGGTATACCTGCATTGCCAGCTCCCCTCTTGGACCCTGTTCACAGCTGCATAGCCAGCTGCTCAGTCCCATGAGGGATGGACAGAAGAAGCCAGGATCATGACAGGAGAACAATTAAAATGCCGTGTCCCCCTATATTCTCTCAGGTCTAAAGAGTCATGCATGGCCAGGAAGTTGATGCACAATCCACAGGCTGACTGCAAAAAGATACAGAGTCCAACTCATCTCTTCTAAAAGAAAGAGAAATTTTGAATCTTTTAAAAATAGCTTGCCTATAGTACAAAAATTCTTCTCGCACCATTATTTTGGGTGAATTTTCATTTTTAGCTAACGAGAATTCTATTTATTTATTTATTTGAGTGCCATGATATACAAGTCTTTCTTTTTTCTACATGTGTTTATTTTCAGAAACGTAGGTAGATTAAGGGCTTCCTCAGTGGCTCAAGGGTAAAGAATCTTTCTTCAGTGTAAGAGCCGCAAGACGTACAGTTTCGATTCTAGATACAGAAGATCTCCTGGAGAAGGAAATAGCAACCTACTCCAGTATGCTTGCTGGGAAAATCCCATGGACAGAGGAGCCTGTTGGTCTAGAGTCCACGAGGGTCACAAGAGTCGGACACAAATGAAGCGACTGAGCACAGAGCACAGGTGGATTAGAGTATCATTTAGTAGCTCCAATACGTGTTTCTCTGCCATGCAGACACTACTGAGATTAACTATGTTTGATAACGTAAAACTCCTCTTAAAGAGGAGGGCAAAGCTAGCTTCCTAGATGTTCCCTGCTTCTCTCCAGATTCAATTTTACTTTCCCTCTTCCATTCCAGGGTACCACCCTGTCCTTGGTGGTATTTGCAGCACTTCTTAATTTAGAATCAATTATGAATCAATTAATAGATTATTTGCTGTATCCTCTAGATCATTACTAGAGTTGTTGATGTAGGTCTCCTGTGTTTTTCTTTTGTCCTGAGAACAGTGGAAATTTCTATTTGAAAATGCATTTTAAATCCTCTATTGCATTTATCCTTGCATTTTTAAAATTATCTACACAACACAACACAGTAGTAACTAGTATGTTATATCATAGAGGTATACCTTAAATGCTGTTTTGCCTGGAATAAGGTTCTAATATGTTGATCTTGAAAAAATATAATTAGTTTACATAAATATAGCCTATAAATTGAATAAAGGGAGTTTTGTCTTACTCATTAAGGTACCTCCTAATCTGGTATAAAACAGACCTTGGCACACGCCTGTCCTATGAATTATCATTGTTATATATGCAGAAAGAGGATATATGGTTACCTACATTCTAGTCCCCCATCCCAAGCCCTTACAGCATCCACTAATTAACTGGGCAGATTTCCTTATTAGTAAGGTAAAGTTTCTAAGTTGAATCTTTACGGTCCTTTGGACACTTTAGCAATTTTTGTCTGTGAAAAATTTAAAATTAGTACATAGATCATCATTCCAAATTATTCTCTGAGAGAGTTCACATCTATCTTACCTAAAGAAGTAATTGACTATTTCAGGAAAACTGCCAGATCCATAAAAATGCATCTACTAAAACAGTACAAAGTTATGTCAAAATTTTGCTATAACAGTCTACATAATATCTTATTTGTACATTGTGTTTCATTCATATTTATTTTTCATGATTTCTCTTTTACTTCCAAATAAGTGAAAGAAACAGTAGAATACACAGACACACACATACACTCACACTTTTCACTAACTTCGTATCATTAGCCAACTCCAAGAACACAATGTGATATTTTCAAAAGGAAACCACTCCTCCAGATATTTAAGCATTCTTCTTTTATGTAGTTAATGGTTCAGAGTAAATGTGTTGACTTTATAAACTAGAAAATAATCTTTCCACAACATGGCTAAAACATTCACACTGAAAAATGAGCAAAATATCCTACAATTTCGGAGTTAATTTAACACTAAAAATGTTTACATCTTAATTTAAGGTGGAAACTATTTTAAACCATAAGAAATGAAAATATAAGAGAAAAGATGATAAAAGTAATAGCCTCAACTACAGAAAAGTGTAGAAGTTTTTTAATTTGCAGCACTTCTTAATTTAGAATCAATTATGAATCAATTAATAGATTATTTGCTGTATCCTCTAGATCATTACTAGAGTTGTTGATGTAGGTCTCCTGTGTTTTTCTTTTGTCCTGAGAACAGTGGAAATTTCTATTTGAAAATGCATTTTAAATCCTCTATTGCATTTATCCTTGCATTTTTAAAATTATCTACACAACACAACACAGTAGTAACTAGTATGTTATATCATAGAGGTATACCTTAAATGCTGTTTTGCCTGGAATAAGGTTCTAATATGTTGATCTTGAAAAAATATAATTAGTTTACATAAATATAGCCTATAAATTGAATAAAGGGAGTTTTGTCTTACTCATTAAGGTACCTCCTAATCTGGTATAAAACAGACCTTGGCACACGCCTGTCCTATGAATTATCATTGTTATATATGCAGAAAGAGGATATATGGTTACCTACATTCTAGTCCCCCATCCCAAGCCCTTACAGCATCCACTAATTAACTGGGCAGATTTCCTTATTAGTAAGGTAAAGTTTCTAAGTTGAATCTTTACGGTCCTTTGGACACTTTAGCAATTTTTGTCTGTGAAAAATTTAAAATTAGTACATAGATCATCATTCCAAATTATTCTCTGAGAGAGTTCACATCTATCTTACCTAAAGAAGTAATTGACTATTTCAGGAAAACTGCCAGATCCATAAAAATGCATCTACTAAAACAGTACAAAGTTATGTCAAAATTTTGCTATAACAGTCTACATAATATCTTATTTGTACATTGTGTTTCATTCATATTTATTTTTCATGATTTCTCTTTTACTTCCAAATAAGTGAAAGAAACAGTAGAATACACAGACACACACATACACTCACACTTTTCACTAACTTCGTATCATTAGCCAACTCCAAGAACACAATGTGATATTTTCAAAAGGAAACCACTCCTCCAGATATTTAAGCATTCTTCTTTTATGTAGTTAATGGTTCAGAGTAAATGTGTTGACTTTATAAACTAGAAAATAATCTTTCCACAACATGGCTAAAACATTCACACTGAAAAATGAGCAAAATATCCTACAATTTCGGAGTTAATTTAACACTAAAAATGTTTACATCTTAATTTAAGGTGGAAACTATTTTAAACCATAAGAAATGAAAATATAAGAGAAAAGATGATAAAAGTAATAGCCTCAACTACAGAAAAGTGTAGAAGTTTTGTTTGTTACATGAAAATAACTGGTCACATTGGATAGTCACAGATGCCTAGCAATTGGAAAAAGAGGAAATGCCAATTAAATGCAGAGCCGGGTCCCCAGCAAGCACTGACTGGTTAGAAAGCCTCATGAGCTTGTATCTGGAAGCTAAGTGGCTTAAATATCCATTAAGCATGCCTGTGGAGTAAATGAGAGTTCTCAGGTCACACCATGGTAATATGGTAATGAATTCCCCCACCCAGAATGCTGCTTCAGTATCAGTCTAGTTCAAAACTTAATACATAGTGACTTCATCTTCAAATCAGTTCTGGCCAAATTAGAGAAAGTATAAAGAGATACATTTTGCAAATTTGTGTTATCTACTGCTTGGATTTAATAGAATGTTTCCTTTAACAGCTAGGATACGCAAATCATTCCAGGATTTAGAAAAGAGTGCATGGTAAAAGAGTACCTGTTGGTCCCAAGAGGAGAGCTGAGAGAATAACCCTCTAGTCTGGGTGGGATTTCCGGCAGGCAACTGAAGCCATGAGGCTATAATACAAAGTGTCATTTTTCTAGGAAACCTTCTCAGTGTCCCATCCTTTTTATCTCCTTCTTATGACTGCATTATAGTCCACAATGCATTTGAACTACCTGTACTTATCTTTCCTCATAAGCTTATTAGTGAGAGTGACCCAGTCCATGGGCCTTTTTTAAGTTAAAAACGCTATTAGATCATTGTGTTTCATTCTTTTTTTCAGCACGAAAATGTGCAATATCCTTCAACCGTATCATTAGCCAACTCCAAGAACACAATGTGATATTTTCAAAAGGAAACCACTCCTCCAGATATTTAAGCATTCTTCTTTTATGTAGTTAATGGTTCAGAGTAAATGTGTTGACTTTATAAACTAGAAAATAATCTTTCCACAACATGGCTAAAACATTCACACTGAAAATGAGCAAAATATCCTACAATTTCGGAGTTAATTTAACACTAAAAATGTTTACATCTTAATTTAAGGTGGAAACTATTTTAAACCATAAGAAATGAAAATATAAGAGAAAAGATGATAAAAGTAATAGCCTCAACTACAGAAAAGTGTAGAAGTTTTGTTTGTTACATGAAAATAACTGGTCACATTGGATAGTCACAGATGCCTAGCAATTGGAAAAAGAGGAAATGCCAATTAAATGCAGAGCCGGGTCCCCAGCAAGCACTGACTGGTTAGAAAGCCTCATGAGCTTGTATCTGGAAGCTAAGTGGCTTAAATATCCATTAAGCATGCCTGTGGAGTAAATGAGAGTTCTCAGGTCACACCATGGTAATATGGTAATGAATTCCCCCACCCAGAATGCTGCTTCAGTATCAGTCTAGTTCAAAACTTAATACATAGTGACTTCATCTTCAAATCAGTTCTGGCCAAATTAGAGAAAGTATAAAGAGATACATTTTGCAAATTTGTGTTATCTACTGCTTGGATTTAATAGAATGTTTCCTTTAACAGCTAGGATACGCAAATCATTCCAGGATTTAGAAAAGAGTGCATGGTAAAAGAGTACCTGTTGGTCCCAAGAGGAGAGCTGAGAGAATAACCCTCTAGTCTGGGTGGGATTTCCGGCAGGCAACTGAAGCCATGAGGCTATAATACAAAGTGTCATTTTTCTAGGAAACCTTCTCAGTGTCCCATCCTTTTTATCTCCTTCTTATGACTGCATTATAGTCCACAATGCATTTGAACTACCTGTACTTATCTTTCCTCATAAGCTTATTAGTGAGAGTGACCCTCAGGAATTCACCTATGGGACCTTAAAGGGGCCAACAGCATAACCCACCATGGACACAGTAGGCAGTAGATAGAATGTCGAACAAATAAACAGAATTTAATAAACTGCTATTAGATCAATCATCAAACATTTGTTAATTATCTAATAGACGGCATCATTTTAACTTTTCTTAACTAATGATTAAAATTATCTGATATATATAGGGAAAATTAAGGAGAATTATTGAGTGTGGCATTTACATGAAGAGAAAAAATTGTTCTCAGTGAAGAAAGATCATTCCTGGGAATTAAACAATCTGTATCACACATGAATAACAGTGACAAGAAGGGTAACACACAAGATAAACATTTACTGAGTTGCCCACATTAATCATGAATGCACAAGTATCAGGTGGGCTACTTAAGTATGAACCTAAGATTTTTTTTTTCAAATCAGTTAAAAAAAATGACAAAAAAGTCAAGCAAACACATTGCTAACTTCCCTGTTCAGCATGTCTGAATCCATAAAACTGTCACAAAAAATCAATTCACCAATAAAGATTCTCAAGCATTGATTTTCTGCAAGTATACTTTACACCAAGTATATTATGCACATTGACAATTCTACTCATATCACACCAAGTCTGGGGGCTATGCTTCCAAAATGATGAGTATAATTGGAGGCAGAAAGAAATGCTAAATTTCACTTGTACCAATAGATGGCTTAATAGCATATTTACTGACAGTATATCCTTGATGAAAGTGATACACATCTAACAGATATTAAGCCTGTTCAACTGCTACTAAACACAGTTCATTTTTAATAAGCACTACTGGCTGCTAAAAATGGACCAAGTTAGATCAAACCCGTCAATCTTAAAGGAAATTCACCTTTCCCTTATACTCACAGAGTATATTCACAGGCCCGAATACTCACAGAATTAGACATCAGTCCCTTGGTTTAAATATCTGGAAGCACAGGGCAAACATCTATAGAGCAATGCTTTTTCCCATAAGTATATGCTTCTTAATTTATAAGCCATCAGCAAAGTGCTTGAATTATAAGCCAAGTTTGTGACAGAAACATATCCTTTTATCTCCTTCTTATGACTGCATTATAGTCCACAATGCATTTGAACTACCTGTACTTATCTTTCCTCATAAGCTTATTAGTGAGAGTGACCCTCAGGAATTCACCTATGGGACCTTAAAGGGGCCAACAGCATAACCCACCATGGACACAGTAGGCAGTAGATAGAATGTCGAACAAATAAACAGAATTTAATAAACTGCTATTAGATCAATCATCAAACATTTGTTAATTATCTAATAGACGGCATCATTTTAACTTTTCTTAACTAATGATTAAAATTATCTGATATATATAGGGAAAATTAAGGAGAATTATTGAGTGTGGCATTTACATGAAGAGAAAAAATTGTTCTCAGTGAAGAAAGATCATTCCTGGGAATTAAACAATCTGTATCACACATGAATAACAGTGACAAGAAGGGTAACACACAAGATAAACATTTACTGAGTTGCCCACATTAATCATGAATGCACAAGTATCAGGTGGGCTACTTAAGTATGAACCTAAGATTTTTTTTTTCAAATCAGTTAAAAAAAATGACAAAAAAGTCAAGCAAACACATTGCTAACTTCCCTGTTCAGCATGTCTGAATCCATAAAACTGTCACAAAAAATCAATTCACCAATAAAGATTCTCAAGCATTGATTTTCTGCAAGTATACTTTACACCAAGTATATTATGCACATTGACAATTCTACTCATATCACACCAAGTCTGGGGGCTATGCTTCCAAAATGATGAGTATAATTGGAGGCAGAAAGAAATGCTAAATTTCACTTGTACCAATAGATGGCTTAATAGCATATTTACTGACAGTATATCCTTGATGAAAGTGATACACATCTAACAGATATTAAGCCTGTTCAACTGCTACTAAACACAGTTCATTTTTAATAAGCACTACTGGCTGCTAAAAATGGACCAAGTTAGATCAAACCCGTCAATCTTAAAGGAAATTCACCTTTCCCTTATACTCACAGAGTATATTCACAGGCCCGAATACTCACAGAATTAGACATCAGTCCCTTGGTTTAAATATCTGGAAGCACAGGGCAAACATCTATAGAGCAATGCTTTTTTTCCCATAAGTATATGCTTCTTAATTTATAAGCCATCAGCAAAGTGCTTGAATTATAAGCCAAGTTTGTGACAGAAACACTACAGTGAAGACTAGTGATACCCAGGTTATAAGGTAGTAGTTAAGGAATCATGCCCCTTTGTTGCTATAGTTTAGAATCTTAATTATAGAACAATGCAATCTTATGCATAGTTGATAATACATGAGAAAACTATAACTAAGTTCCTTCCTAAATTAGTACTGGAGAGTTCATTTGACTTTAGTGCTTGAGTTTTTTGTCTTGTATAAAAATGGGTCAGTAATACTTATTACAGGTAAGTGAAAGTCAACTCAGGGCAAACTTGACTTTTTAAGGAAATAATTAGCCTTTATTCACAGAAAAAGTATTTTTTAAAATTAGCTTTTACTAGTTTTTCTCATTTGTGATTCTTTCTCTTTTGCAAAGATGTGGGATGATACAAGATATGGATGTAAAGGAAGTCTTTAGTAATGTGTCAGTCCTCCATTTTGATGTTTTTTTATTTATAACTTTAACCCTACAAATAAAACTCTAAATGAACCAACAAAACTATCTCTTTTCCCTCTAGAAGGAAAGACATTGGTCTGCAGATTAAGGTGGTTCATTCCCGGCATTAAAGCATGGCATTAGGGAATACTCTAAGTAGAGGCAATAAAGTATCAGAAATATCCCAAATTCTTTTGTGTCAGAAGTCATTAGTCTAGGACTTCGCTGGTGGTCCAGTGGCTAAGATTCTGTGCTTCCAGTGCAGGGGGTCTAGGTTTGATCCCTGAAGAGGGGAATTATTAAGATCTCACATACCTTAACTAAGAGTTTGCATGGTACAATTAACAATTCTGCATGCCCAGCTCAAGATCTGACATGTGGCAACTAAGACTTGGCACAGTTAATAAATAAAAATAAATATTTATATAAAAAGTCATTAGTATGATTTTATCATATTAGTATAAGAATGTTGAGCAACACATATGCAAACATTTTTAAAAATACCAAATTAGTTAAAAGTCAAATTTAAAGAATTTTGAATTATTAAACATTTTGGATCATTTATGCTTGACTAGCATATTCTAAAGATTAAACTCTTAAAGACTCCACCAGGAATGCAGGTGACATGGGTTTGATCCTTGGGTCGGGAAGATCCCTTGGAGGAGGAAATAGAAACCAACTCCAATATTCTTGCCTAGAGAATCCCATGGACAGAAGAACTTGATGGGGCTACAATCCACGGGATCACAAAGAATTAGACATGACACACACACATACACACACACACTCTTAAACTCAGAAAGGAATAAGAGAATTGTGGTGATTCACTGCTGACTTTCAGGCACTCCCGCTTCCATGGCCTGTGACAAGAAGTTTCAGTTTTCTAGCTGCCTTGCTCTCATCTCTACTCTTTCCAGACTTGACTTCTGGCTTTGACCACTGCCTGCTCTCTTGGCCTCATTTCCTTCTTCCTGTGCATGTCTGCTCTCTTAAACTTGATATTCTTTAGGCAGACACTGATCTTAGATTCGTGACAGTTTGTTTTCCTAGATTCTTCCTGAATTTTAGTCCAATTATTCCCAATGAAAAACGACAGCATTTATATGATAAATTCTGCTGTAGGTCCTTTGTACACATTCACGTACAAGTCCCTGCATGCACACACAGCAGAGATGGATGCTCAAAAGAGTGGGAATACAGAGGGGGCAAATCACATGCAGACTCAGGCATTTCTATTGCTAGTCATGATGATTCAGATATCTGCGTACAACTGATGGAATATTAGAGTTAAAGATATACAGTGTTTGATTCCTGAGGGTAACTGATTTCAGTTCGCTGGTGGTCCAGTGGCTAAGATTATGTGCTTCCAGTGCAGGGGGTCTAGGTTTGATCCCTGAAGAGGGGAATTATTAAGATCTCACATACCTTAACTAAGAGTTTGCATGGTACAATTAACAATTCTGCATGCCCAGCTCAAGATCTGACATGTGGCAACTAAGACTTGGCACAGTTAATAAATAAAAATAAATATTTATATAAAAAGTCATTAGTATGATTTTATCATATTAGTATAAGAATGTTGAGCAACACATATGCAAACATTTTTAAAAATACCAAATTAGTTAAAAGTCAAATTTAAAGAATTTTGAATTATTAAACATTTTGGATCATTTATGCTTGACTAGCATATTCTAAAGATTAAACTCTTAAAGACTCCACCAGGAATGCAGGTGACATGGGTTTGATCCTTGGGTCGGGAAGATCCCTTGGAGGAGGAAATAGAAACCAACTCCAATATTCTTGCCTAGAGAATCCCATGGACAGAAGAACTTGATGGGGCTACAATCCACGGGATCACAAAGAATTAGACATGACACACACATACACACACACACTCTTAAACTCAGAAAGGAATAAGAGAATTGTGGTGATTCACTGCTGACTTTCAGGCACTCCCGCTTCCATGGCCTGTGACAAGAAGTTTCAGTTTTCTAGCTGCCTTGCTCTCATCTCTACTCTTTCCAGACTTGACTTCTGGCTTTGACCACTGCCTGCTCTCTTGGCCTCATTTCCTTCTTCCTGTGCATGTCTGCTCTCTTAAACTTGATATTCTTTAGGCAGACACTGATCTTAGATTCGTGACAGTTTGTTTTCCTAGATTCTTCCTGAATTTTAGTCCAATTATTCCCAATGAAAAACGACAGCATTTATATGATAAATTCTGCTGTAGGTCCTTTGTACACATTCACGTACAAGTCCCTGCATGCACACACAGCAGAGATGGATGCTCAAAAGAGTGGGAATACAGAGGGGGCAAATCACATGCAGACTCAGGCATTTCTATTGCTAGTCATGATGATTCAGATATCTGCGTACAACTGATGGAATATTAGAGTTAAAGATATACAGTGTTTGATTCCTGAGGGTAACTGATTTCAGTTCTGAACTTTAGTCTACTTCCTACTGGAAAACAGGTTAAGTCATTTAGCCCTTCTGTATCTTAGGTTTTCTATAAGTAAAATGAAGTTCATGATACTTTCCTCAACCTCTTTTCCTCAACCTCTTAAAAGTAGTCTCAGAGTAGGTCTATGAATAAAATGATGTGATGTACATGGAAACATTTCATAAAGTATAAAACAGTATCAATGCTTATACTCTCCCATGGTAGAATACAATAGATATAAAGGAAATTGTCATATATAGGGATGACTATAAGAAAATACTGATTTATCCAAAGCATTCAAAAACTGTCTCTCTCTAAAGAATGATACATACTAAATACACATCATATCAATTATGCATTTCTTTAGATTCTCAATTTGTATTGTTTACATATGCTATACGGATAAAGGATCCTTTCTGCAACTGAGTTTTACCTATTAGAATGATTCATCATCTATAGCAGCAAAAACTAAAAAGTCCAGTGGCAAACAGTAAAACGGGCTAGTCTGCAATCCCTGGAGCAATAAAAGTCCTCCCTAGATGTGCTTTTGTCTCTTACTATCACTAGGGAGGGCTTCTCTGGTATTTCACATTAAAGAATCTGCCTATAATGCAGGAGACTTGAGTTTAATCCCCAGGCTGGGAAGATCCCTTGGAGAAGGAAATAGAAATTCACTCCAGTATTCTTGCTTGGAGAATCCCATGGACAGAAAAACCCGGTGGTCTACAGTCCATGGAGTTGCAAAAAATCAGACATGCCTGAGTGACTAACACTTCACTTTCATCACTAGAGAGTACCTTGTCCAGCTATATATGCATTTCCACATGTGCATATATGTAATATATATGTTGCTGTATTTTCCCCTTATTATTCTTAAAGGAACATAAATACACATTCTACATAGACAGTACAGGTGAGGAGAAGGGCAAGTAGAAAAGGAACAGAACCACCCAATTAAGAATTGAGAACAGATCAACAGTCAAGTCTAGAACAATATGTGTTCCTCTGGTTATCTCATCAACAATGTCTCTCCACCTTTTACATAAAAAAATGAAAAACAGGAAGACAAAAATTCTGAAAAGAAAATTTGAGGTTGAGACCAGGAGAAAACTGATTTCTATTCCAGTCACAAGTGGAGTTCAGATCAGTCCCGGGAGCATTTATATGTGGTTGGAAACAGTTCTTCTAGGTTTTTCTGAAAAGTCCTGGTCCCTTTAGAAAATAAATCATCACCTTAATCACACCATAACTCAAGGTTCCCCATTTTCATGTCATGAGTTCTTTAGTTTAGTAGCTTTAGGTAAGTTACGTGTTGAGAAAGAAAACGTGGTAGGTAGATACAGGTTTAGGCTGAGAAGCCAGTTTTCTATTTTGCATTTTATCTCCTTCACATTCTCCCACTGTGATCTGGGACATTTTCTTACCTCTCTGTGCCTGGGTTTTCTCATCTGTAAAATGAAAGCTACAGTAGCATCTATTTCAGCAGTAGCTGTAATGTTTAAATGAGGTTAATTTTAAACCTATAGAGCACTGCCTGGCCCTAAAAGGGTCCTCTCCTACTGAAAAACTTCAGTGTTTTTCTTCAGCAAAACAGGAACACCTCCATATTGTGAGCATTAAACAGGTTAAAGCATTAAGAGCCGAACCATTGGAAAACACCCTGATGCTGGGAAAGACTGAAGGCAAGAGGAGAAGGAATGACAGAGGATGAGATGACTGGATGGCATCATCAACTCAATGGACGTGCATTTGAGTAAACTTCAAGAGATAGTGAAGGACAGGAAAGCCCAGCGTACTGTAATCCATGGAGTGGCAGAGTTGGACACAACAACTGAACAACAAAATATTAACAGTTCCCAGTGAATTTTGGAAAAGCCTAATAAAGCTTTGTGATCATCATATTTCATGATTTGAACATAGGACATTTTCCTGTAGAAATCCCATTTGGGAGCTAAATTCAGTTATTCTTGTTTAATTCAATTCCTTGTTTAATAATAGGCACAACTAAGGAAGCCTCCTTAGGGGCCTAGGTCCTCTTGTAACTGGTCCCTCTGAGCAATAGTTGGTCCTCTAAATTCCATAAGCATGAAATTGATATCAGGATGGTGATGCAGCATGGTTATAGTGCAGTGTAATTGTACACTATAGTGCATAGTTATAGTCCTGGTAAACTGAGGCTCTAATGCTCTCTCTAGAACATTCTTAGAGGATTTGTAGCATATGTGTGCCTGGGGAGCTCAGGCCTTGAGTGCCCCACCACTTGTGATCAGACAGAATGCACACAAGGCTCTCTCTTCAGAGCCTGAACAGAGGACAACAGAGGGTTCATGTTGTACTTTTTGATCTGCTGTGATCTGCTGGGCAGAATCCAGGTTTCCCCTGAGTTCAGTCACTCAGTCATGTATGCGTCTTTCTAACCCCATGTGAAAGTGTTCTTCCTCAGATTGAGACTTAAACCCACGGCCCAGACCTGATCAAACCCTGTCTGGGACTTGAACCCCTGTGACTGGAGCTTGAATCCTAGCCAAAACCCTGCTTGGAACTTGAACCCACGTAGTCAGGACCCAATTCCGGCCAAAAACCTTGTCTGGGACTTGAACCCACATGGCCAGGACTTAATCCAGCACTTACCCAACATCTGGACCCACTGAGGCTCAGGTTCTTTGTGAACAGAAGGAATTCAGTGAGAGGCAGAGTGGTAGGCAAGAAAAGGATTTATTAGGATAGAATGCTTATAAGAGGAGCAAGTGGGCAGGCGGGAAAGTTCTGCTCCTCTTGATTGGGTGGGCAGCAATATATATATAGAAGATGCCTTAAAAATGCAGACGTAAGGCCCCTACCTTCACATTAGCTGGATGGCATCATCAACTCAATGGACGTGCATTTGAGTAAACTTCAAGAGATAGTGAAGGACAGGAAAGCCCAGCGTACTGTAATCCATGGAGTGGCAGAGTTGGACACAACAACTGAACAACAAAATATTAACAGTTCCCAGTGAATTTTGGAAAAGCCTAATAAAGCTTTGTGATCATCATATTTCATGATTTGAACATAGGACATTTTCCTGTAGAAATCCCATTTGGGAGCTAAATTCAGTTATTCTTGTTTAATTCAATTCCTTGTTTAATAATAGGCACAACTAAGGAAGCCTCCTTAGGGGCCTAGGTCCTCTTGTAACTGGTCCCTCTGAGCAATAGTTGGTCCTCTAAATTCCATAAGCATGAAATTGATATCAGGATGGTGATGCAGCATGGTTATAGTGCAGTGTAATTGTACACTATAGTGCATAGTTATAGTCCTGGTAAACTGAGGCTCTAATGCTCTCTCTAGAACATTCTTAGAGGATTTGTAGCATATGTGTGCCTGGGGAGCTCAGGCCTTGAGTGCCCCACCACTTGTGATCAGACAGAATGCACACAAGGCTCTCTCTTCAGAGCCTGAACAGAGGACAACAGAGGTTTCATGTTGTACTTTTGATCTGCTGTGATCTGCTGGGCAGAATCCAGGTTTCCCCTGAGTTCAGTCACTCAGTCATGTATGCGTCTTTCTAACCCCATGTGAAAGTGTTCTTCCTCAGATTGAGACTTAAACCCACGGCCCAGACCTGATCAAACCCTGTCTGGGACTTGAACCCCTGTGACTGGAGCTTGAATCCTAGCCAAAACCCTGCTTGGAACTTGAACCCACGTAGTCAGGACCCAATTCCGGCCAAAAACCTTGTCTGGGACTTGAACCCACATGGCCAGGACTTAATCCAGCACTTACCCAACATCTGGACCCACTGAGGCTCAGGTTCTTTGTGAACAGAAGGAATTCAGTGAGAGGCAGAGTGGTAGGCAAGAAAAGGACTTATTAGGATAGAATGCTTATAAGAGGAGCAAGTGGGCAGGCGGGAAAGTTCTGCTCCTCTTGATTGGGTGGGCAGCAATATATATATAGAAGAGTAAAAGACCGCCTTCTTCAAATAGACATAGATGCAGACGTAAGGCATACCTCACTAGCTCCGCTTTCCCTAGCTCTTCCTGCTTTATTGAATAAGGAACAGCTTTCTTGAGTTATTGTTAACTTACTGGCCTCCCAACTTTCCCCAGGTTTTACCCTTCTACCTACAGTCCCCTACTAGGACCTTACAACTACCTAACTATTCTATTCTGTCCCTATCACATGGACTGCAGCACACAAGGCTTCCTTGTTCTTCACCATCTCCCAGAGCTCATCTTCTGGAGTTCCTCCTAGGTGAAGTATATGCTATGCTATGTGGACCCTCAGCTGCAAGAACAAGGCTCATTTCTTCTCCATCTCAGGGCCTTAGTGGCAATTATACTCTCACTGAAGCAGCGAATCTAAACCCCTTTACTCCCTTTTGAACTGTGGATTCTCCTCTTTCCTCCTCACCTGGCTGAGTAAGGATGGGAAGCAATTTTAAAGTTGCTTTTGTTTTGATTCTTGCTATGAGTCCCTGTTCTCTGTGAAAAATCTCTCTCATTTAGAAGGAGAAAAAACCTGCTTTTACGTTGTACCTTTGAAAGAATAAAATTAGTCTTGGAATCCTGGCTGCGATTTCTAGTTAAAAATTTCACTCACTATGCAATTAAAAACAACTCCACGGCTATTTAAAGAAAATGTTGTTGCCTTCTGAGTCATTACAAAGTAAATATAAAAAATATGCTAAGTTCTTGAAGGAAAAAAAATGGGCTTTGTACCACAAAGGGTTTACTCTTTATCTCATTCCAGCAGTGAGGAGAAATTAAAGTGCTTATAATAAATTATAATGCACTTAGGCTGTGCATCCTGGTGTATGAGGCATGGATGGCAACAAAGTCAGGGGACTATTTTCCATAAGTCTGACTTGGAAACCCAGCCCCTTCCTTTACAATCTTATCATACACAGCACTGTGTAAATGTTATCACTGGAACAGAATCAAGTTACAATATGATTCATCATTACATGCATTTATATATAATTTGGATCAAACTTTTGCCCTTCTAGATATGACAATTCATAGATATAACAGTTAACAGTAAGTATATAAGTAAATAAAGAGACAACGAGATTGTCTATCAACACTCCCATTAGAAAAGGGCTTTGCTATCTACATCGCTTTTTACTGGTAGAGGTAGAGAGAAGAGAAATAAAGGCAGATAAATACAAAGAACAAAAAAAGTCTGGAGATTTTAAATGTACTCTGTGGATTCAAACGTGAAACAGAGGACTCTAGGAGCTGCAGATTGAAGGAGCACATATCAAACAGATCCATCTCAGGTGAAGGAAATGAAGTGGTCCCCTCCCCTGCCTGACAAGCAGCTGATGGATCACTGATGAGTGCTTATAAATTACAAGGACAGGTCTCACATGGAGAATTACAATCGTAGGGATTCTTTTTCTGACTTCCATGTTTACTTTTCTCATCACCCAATTTCTCCCTCACCTCACCTCTATGTTTCCTGTCTGCAGCTTTTTTTTCTCCAGCCTTATCTTCCAAAGGACAGTGGTAGTTGGAGAATGTCACCCTTGTATGACAAACTAAATATTTTTGTTGTTTTTCTTCTTTCTTTGGCCCTCACTTTCCCCCCTCATATAAACACTTTCTTGAAGGTCTGTTTCTCCTTGAACAGATCAACAATCAGGACATGGATGGCAGTTGGAATTAGGGGACCGAAAAAAAAAAAAAAAAAGGACTTCAGAAGTTACTATAAGAACAGATAGGAAGGCAAGAGCGGATGAATCTGAGATAAAAGTCGACCTGGGAGAGCTCTCATAAGGTGCTCAGCTTACTCCCAGGGGAGAATGGTGGCTGAAGACTGAATCCCCAGCCTAAGAAAGCATTGACCTTAAGAGGTCAATAAAAATGAGGGGAAGTAACTGGTGTTGGACTTAGGGGAGAGAAAAAGTCAAAGGCCACTACTTCCTGGGCTACTAAATTCACCAAATAACTTAAGGGAAATTTCACAGCCAGTCCGAGCCAAAAGGAGAGTCACAGATGCTATAAGCTGAAGGTTATGTTTTGAGTTCTAGAAAGACCCTTATGATTCAAAAGCACCATCTTTTTAGACTGAGAGCATCTGTATTTGATTTCTGCCCTCTGCCCACATCCCCCACCACTCCACCCATTGCTGGGGCTCTTTGTATTATAGAAAAGGCATCTTCTCTCACAGTGAGTTCCAAAGTATGGCCATTAAAAAAAAAAAAAAAAAAAAAAACAAGGCAGGGAAAGGAAAAGAGCTAAATCTAACACAGACAGCATTGTTTTGAAATACTTCCTTTATTTCTTCTGGATTACTTATCACTATTTTGACATGGCTCCAGGAACTCTGCTGAAATTTCTATATGTGCTGAGGACCCTAACCTGAATAACAGCAAGAATTATGTTTACTAATTAGCATTAACATAATGTTGGTATTAATTATAATGTGGATATTAATAGTCAATATTAGTTTAAGTAATAGCCACTCTCCTTCATGGACAAGTCACCTTCATCTGGCTCTAACAAGACCACCTTCAGAATGATGTTTTTAATCCACTAATTGCCAAGTCCGATGGATTTATTTTAAGTAGCTGTCCTATTTAATTGCATCCTAGCTGTCAACTCTATTCAGCACCTGTTTTTTATTTTCTTAACTCTCTTCCTGAATCTGGTATTTCTCAGTTGCACAATCAGCACCTCTCTCTCCACTCACCTTTCATATATTGTTCTCTAGGATTTTATTTTTCCTCTTTTTTTGGCCTCATGGAGGCGTTTTCATACATTTATCTGTTTTTTGGCTTTAATTACACTGCATCAGATTGAAATTTAAAATGGCATATTCAGCTATTCCATGTGGATTAACTGAAGGCACCTCAGATTCAGCATATTTTGAATTAAAACTCATTATCTCCTATCATACTTTGTCTTTCCAAATTCCCAGTCTTAGTTACATAGAATCATAATCCATCTATGATTAGTACTTAGCCTTAGAGCTACCCTTGTTTCCTTCTTCTCCTGTAGGTCATTTTTGTTATTAAATATGATTTTTACATTTTCCGCCCAAGATTAGCCTCTACTGTCCACCCTCACTGCCACCGCTATTGATTTCTCATCTGTGACCAACATCACCTCCCACTGGTGTTACAGCCTCCAGCATTGTATCTCTTACCTACCCTACATGATACCATTCATCTTTAATACAGAACAGAACACACACAAAATTGATCATGCTTAAATGTACTTTGTCTTTGTACCTATGAAAGATCACATAGATTAGTGTAAGGCAGTTATCTTTGTATCCTGGTCCTTTGACATTGCACTCCCTCTGAGCTGCCACAGATCCTACTCTTTATTCAGATTCCAATCTCATTTCTCCTAGCTCTTGTTTCCCTTTCATCTAAAGTATGTTTTGCAGTCTTTTTCAATTGGCAAGCTCATACTGATGACACAGAATTCATTTCAGATGTGCCCTCCCTAGTGAAGGGTTCACCCATTTCCCTAGCTGCCTCACTGACTGTGTTAGGCATTTTAATTGTTTTGGTGGCAATTATAAAAGTGAAACAAGATCATATCTTCTCAATCTTTGCATTTCTATTGCCATACAAAGTGCCTGATATGTAAAACCACTCAATAGTCATTCGATGGATGAGTGAATATGCCAAGAATCTTTCTCCTCTCATCTCACATTCTTAGAGATAGCCTCTTCTGATACAACCTTGAACATGGGAGAATCTTACTATTCCCAATGGTTCTGAAGAAGGAAAACAGAGGCAGGAAGAGGTTCTTTGTCTTTTATAAACCAGACATCTTGTTTCCTTTCAATTACCACTACCACTACCATTTGCTTTGCCTCTCTTTGCCTGAAAGAGATAATATCTTCTTAATGATATGACTGATACACTATAATAGACATATAAATACAGAAATTCTTAAAAATAAATAAAACATGTAGTGGAAACTTTGTAACTCAATTTATGAAACTATGCTGCACAGTGAAGATGTAAGATGTTTTCAGATGTAAGTGTCCCTTCTCTTGTCCAGTGAATCTGAATCTTGATATTACTGTGTTGGTATCTCCTGTCCTAATGTTTGTATTTAGGCATGCAAATGAACATTTTTAATCTTCACTCAGACCCTGCACTGAAAACTAAGTACCTTCAGTAACACAACCTAATCTATATGAGCCTATAGAGGGTCATAACCAATTTTCACATTGTTTATCTCTAGTGAAACAGTTTAATTTGATCTCACAGAATATTAAATTTTTTTCTATCCTCACTAACTTTACTGTGAAATTAACATTTGTATCTCTTACCTACCCTACATGATACCATTCATCTTTAATACAGAACAGAACACACACAAAATTGATCATGCTTAAATGTACTTTGTCTTTGTACCTATGAAAGATCACATAGATTAGTGTAAGGCAGTTATCTTTGTATCCTGGTCCTTTGACATTGCACTCCCTCTGAGCTGCCACAGATCCTACTCTTTATTCAGATTCCAATCTCATTTCTCCTAGCTCTTGTTTCCCTTTCATCTAAAGTATGTTTTGCAGTCTTTTTCAATTGGCAAGCTCATACTGATGACACAGAATTCATTTCAGATGTGCCCTCCCTAGTGAAGGGTTCACCCATTTCCCTAGCTGCCTCACTGACTGTGTTAGGCATTTTAATTGTTTTGGTGGCAATTATAAAAGTGAAACAAGATCATATCTTCTCAATCTTTGCATTTCTATTGCCATACAAAGTGCCTGATATGTAAAACCACTCAATAGTCATTCGATGGATGAGTGAATATGCCAAGAATCTTTCTCCTCTCATCTCACATTCTTAGAGATAGCCTCTTCTGATACAACCTTGAACATGGGAGAATCTTACTATTCCCAATGGTTCTGAAGAAGGAAAACAGAGGCAGGAAGAGGTTCTTTGTCTTTTATAAACCAGACATCTTGTTTCCTTTCAATTACCACTACCACTACCATTTGCTTTGCCTCTCTTTGCCTGAAAGAGATAATATCTTCTTAATGATATGACTGATACACTATAATAGACATATAAATACAGAAATTCTTAAAAATAAATAAAACATGTAGTGGAAACTTTGTAACTCAATTTATGAAACTATGCTGCACAGTGAAGATGTAAGATGTTTTCAGATGTAAGTGTCCCTTCTCTTGTCCAGTGAATCTGAATCTTGATATTACTGTGTTGGTATCTCCTGTCCTAATGTTTGTATTTAGGCATGCAAATGAACATTTTTAATCTTCACTCAGACCCTGCACTGAAAACTAAGTACCTTCAGTAACACAACCTAATCTATATGAGCCTATAGAGGGTCATAACCAATTTTCACATTGTTTATCTCTAGTGAAACAGTTTAATTTGATCTCACAGAATATTAAATTTTTTTCTATCCTCACTAACTTTACTGTGAAATTAACATTTTTTTGTTTGTTTCCTTCAAGATAATAATATGACCAAGAAGGCAACAGGAAGGGCGATAAACAGGTATACAGACTATAATTTTCTGCACTGATCCTGTCTGGGAGGCCACTGAATTTAAACATTCTAGGGTCTTCCAGTCAATAAAGGGCACCGTAGCTATTTATCTAAAACTGTATTAATTCTAATATTGGTATATTTTGTCCTACATTTCTTTTCTCTGATTATTACAAGATATATTTTCATTCTGGATGTCAACATCCAAATCAGCAACCAGGATAAAACAAAACTCCCAAAAAATACAAAATGAGAGAGGGACAAACATTAACAAAATTCTTAAAGTGATTTAGAAATGAACTTATCTCAGTCAAATGGATAATAATACATCACAGCTCCTTACATCTGCTCTTTCTTGTCCTCTAATGGTAAATTTCCTCAAGTTCTTCTTATCTTACCCTCAATCACACTGTTTTCCAAAAGAACTCTATTAGAGAAACTAACTCTATAGCTCATGAAGATATGGCCTTGTATTCAAACATCAGGAATAGTGGTGTGGATGGTTTTCCTCAGACATGGAATGGTCTCTTTACTGTCTCCAGCCTAGAATGCAGTTATCTCAAAGGCATGGTATCTAAATCATTTATTTTTCTTTAGATTTTCTGGGTCACTTCCTTTCTTTCCATCTTTTTGCCACACTCTTTGCATTAAGAACATGAATCGATCTAAAAAACACTTTATTCATATGTCCTTCCCTTTTGCTGTACTGTAGTGTGAGTCTCTTAATCTTTATGAACATTTTTCCACCTGGATAAGACACTGGACTATGCCACATGATGCTTCACATTAAAATTATACCTCTGCTAGACTATAAAATTAAGGAAGTCAGAGTTCCTAATTTCTCTGTTCTAATTATGTTAGTGCAGAAATGGTTGAGTGCATGAAAAGCTTGCAGGCATTTAATAAAAAGCTATCTAACAATAAAGGTAATTTCAAATACGTACTTTCCTATGGATCACTCTACGTCTCTATAAAATGCCTGAATCACAGGTACTGTGGTTGAAGGAATAACACAGGAACTTTAGAAAATCTACCATGAGAGGCCAGAATCTAAGCATATGGAGGCAAAATGTACTGTTCATTAAGTTGTCTAAGTGAGTCTAAGCAGATTTCTTTCTCAGTCGCTGAGTTCTATGCAGGGCTTTTTGGTCCCCACAGAACTCAGTGTGAGCACTGGTTGATGAGCCCAGTCTCATCATTTCAAACCCTTTGGCAATTTTTACTTACAGATTTCTCCTAATCATGAGCTCTTAGCTGCAACAAAATGGCGAGAGTAACATAAAGCAAGATCAAAAGATATACATATTCAATGCAAAATAGCTCAGCCTGTTAGCCTGAAGCAACAAATAAGTGAAGCACATTCTCCATTGTGTTGTAAAGTGTGTTTCTGGGAGGCTAACAAGTTGGATGCAAATCTGCCCCAGGCAACATTAAAACAAAATTTTTTTCAGTCAAATGGATAATAATACATCACAGCTCCTTACATCTGCTCTTTCTTGTCCTCTAATGGTAAATTTCCTCAAGTTCTTCTTATCTTACCCTCAATCACACTGTTTTCCAAAAGAACTCTATTAGAGAAACTAACTCTATAGCTCATGAAGATATGGCCTTGTATTCAAACATCAGGAATAGTGGTGTGGATGGTTTTCCTCAGACATGGAATGGTCTCTTTACTGTCTCCAGCCTAGAATGCAGTTATCTCAAAGGCATGGTATCTAAATCATTTATTTTTCTTTAGATTTTCTGGGTCACTTCCTTTCTTTCCATCTTTTTGCCACACTCTTTGCATTAAGAACATGAATCGATCTAAAAAACACTTTATTCATATGTCCTTCCCTTTTGCTGTACTGTAGTGTGAGTCTCTTAATCTTTATGAACATTTTTCCACCTGGATAAGACACTGGACTATGCCACATGATGCTTCACATTAAAATTATACCTCTGCTAGACTATAAAATTAAGGAAGTCAGAGTTCCTAATTTCTCTGTTCTAATTATGTTAGTGCAGAAATGGTTGAGTGCATGAAAAGCTTGCAGGCATTTAATAAAAAGCTATCTAACAATAAAGGTAATTTCAAATACGTACTTTCCTATGGATCACTCTACGTCTCTATAAAATGCCTGAATCACAGGTACTGTGGTTGAAGGAATAACACAGGAACTTTAGAAAATCTACCATGAGAGGCCAGAATCTAAGCATATGGAGGCAAAAATGTACTGTTCATTAAGTTGTCTAAGTGAGTCTAAGCAGATTTCTTTCTCAGTCGCTGAGTTCTATGCAGGGCTTTTTGGTCCCCACAGAACTCAGTGTGAGCACTGGTTGATGAGCCCAGTCTCATCATTTCAAACCCTTTGGCAATTTTTACTTACAGATTTCTCCTAATCATGAGCTCTTAGCTGCAACAAAATGGCGAGAGTAACATAAAGCAAGATCAAAAGATATACATATTCAATGCAAAATAGCTCAGCCTGTTAGCCTGAAGCAACAAATAAGTGAAGCACATTCTCCATTGTGTTGTAAAGTGTGTTTCTGGGAGGCTAACAAGTTGGATGCAAATCTGCCCCAGGCAACATTAAAACAAAAAACAAAACAAGCCAAAAACAAGAGCAAACCAGACCTGCATGTTTTGTTCTTCTATTCAGCTCATCTAATCTTCATCCATCATGCAGGGAATTTCATATTATTTTACAAGGAAGATTAGAAGAGATTAACAATCTTACATAAACTGTTTACCCCTTCCATTATATTATTTTGGCCTAAATTCTTCACTTTTAAATCCCATAGAATGTCTGATACCAAGGTTATAAAGGACAAAGATATGGCAGAAAATAATTCTGTTACAGTCCTTTGCAGACCACCAGGAATAAATTCCTGAAATTGCCTCTAGAATGGAAAAACACAATTAACTCTGTTGTGTTACTCTATAGTACCAAGCTTCTTCATCCTACCTCTCCAGAAGACAGGGTGCGAGATCAGGCCAAAATCTCCCCCAAAGACCTCACAGCTAGCAATACCATTCCTTCTCGGCATTAGACAAAAAGCCATAAAGAATATACAGGACAGAATGATCCCTGACATAATGAACACACTTGTACTTGCCATCCTCATAAAACATGACACAGCCATAGTGAGAGCTCAGCTATAGAAGAACTGTTACTTGGGTGGCCCAGGTACTTTCAGAGCAGATTCCATGTTAGGAAAAGGGTTGGACAAGTGCTTGAACATCAGCAGGCACAGATCTGGAAGAGACATTTCTTCTCCAGAAGCGTTTTGAAAACTTGACAGGGACTGGCACACTGAGCATGCTGAAAGCATTTATAAGGCTCTTCACTAGGGAAGAGATATTTCTCAGTTTAACTGGGAAAAATTCTTTGGCCTCAACTAGTCATACACAGTCAGGGTAAAGAACAAGCATCCCTAGCCAATCCCTTTATGCATCAAATGTGAGCACTGGTTGATGAGCCCAGTCTCATCATTTCAAACCCTTTGGCAATTTTACTTACAGATTTCTCCTAATCATGAGCTCTTAGCTGCAACAAAATGGCGAGAGTAACATAAAGCAAGATCAAAAGATATACATATTCAATGCAAAATAGCTCAGCCTGTTAGCCTGAAGCAACAAATAAGTGAAGCACATTCTCCATTGTGTTGTAAAGTGTGTTTCTGGGAGGCTAACAAGTTGGATGCAAATCTGCCCCAGGCAACATTAAAACAAAAAACAAAACAAGCCAAAAACAAGAGCAAACCAGACCTGCATGTTTTGTTCTTCTATTCAGCTCATCTAATCTTCATCCATCATGCAGGGAATTTCATATTATTTTACAAGGAAGATTAGAAGAGATTAACAATCTTACATAAACTGTTTACCCCTTCCATTATATTATTTTGGCCTAAATTCTTCACTTTTAAATCCCATAGAATGTCTGATACCAAGGTTATAAAGGACAAAGATATGGCAGAAAATAATTCTGTTACAGTCCTTTGCAGACCACCAGGAATAAATTCCTGAAATTGCCTCTAGAATGGAAAAACACAATTAACTCTGTTGTGTTACTCTATAGTACCAAGCTTCTTCATCCTACCTCTCCAGAAGACAGGGTGCGAGATCAGGCCAAAATCTCCCCCAAAGACCTCACAGCTAGCAATACCATTCCTTCTCGGCATTAGACAAAAAGCCATAAAGAATATACAGGACAGAATGATCCCTGACATAATGAACACACTTGTACTTGCCATCCTCATAAAACATGACACAGCCATAGTGAGAGCTCAGCTATAGAAGAACTGTTACTTGGGTGGCCCAGGTACTTTCAGAGCAGATTCCATGTTAGGAAAAGGGTTGGACAAGTGCTTGAACATCAGCAGGCACAGATCTGGAAGAGACATTTCTTCTCCAGAAGCGTTTTGAAAACTTGACAGGGACTGGCACACTGAGCATGCTGAAAGCATTTATAAGGCTCTTCACTAGGGAAGAGATATTTCTCAGTTTAACTGGGAAAAATTCTTTGGCCTCAACTAGTCATACACAGTCAGGGTAAAGAACAAGCATCCCTAGCCAATCCCCTGAGGCTATCTTGGCCACAGTAGAAGTTTGATGTGAAAGGAAAAATAGCCACAAAGACCTCCCAGCTTCTCATGTGTCTACTAACTGCTGGATACACCATCTTGATAGGAAAAGTTCTGGAACCAACTGCAGGACAGTTGGCTCTAGACTGCTGTTTATAGTCCAGTAGGCATCCTCTTTGACAAATGGTAGCACATGTAGGTAATTGTGTTCCATTGATTGCTTTATTTCCTCTCATTGGTACCTGGGCTATGTGCTGTGCTGTCACTTCAGTTGCTTCCAAGTCGGTGCAACCCCAGGGATTGTATTCCACCAGGCTCCTCTCTCCATGGGATTCTCTAGGAAAGAATACTGGAGTGGGTTGCCATTCCCTTCTCCAGTGGATCTCCCTAACCCAGGGATAGAAGTCACATCTCTTCAGTCTCCTGCACTGGTAGGCAGGTTCTTTACCACTAGCACCATCTGGGAAGCCTTCTGATTGGTATCTAACAGGAGACAATTCTTGATGGTTGTGGGTTCATGAATCTGTACTAAGAGAGGAATTAATTCTTCATTTTCACCAAGGCCATTAGAGCATCCAAAATTTATTTAGAATCACTTAATAAAATGCTAATTTCAAAGTGCCTCTACTTGGAAGCTTGTTACTATAATATCCTAGGTAAAGGATTTTCACAAATAATACATCTTATGATCTTAGTAACTGGTTCATTTTTTTCCCCTTCTTTCTCCACCCAGTTTAACATCATTTTTTTTGGCCAAAGGTTATGAAAATTTTGTTTAGGATATTATTTGCATGACTGTTTCCTTTCTGTTTCATTAATTCTGCTAATTTTTCAATTAATTTAGGTAATGACACTCAGTCTGTTTTTTTTTTAATTATTATTATTATTTACTAGTCTCCTGATAAGAGTTTTCTAATGGAAGAGTTATATCGGCTGGCTGTATTTTCAGTGAAGTTGAGGTGGTTTCTGTAATGAATGTTGGTGCAAAATCAAGCAGATTCCAGAAATGAATTGGCAGCCTGTAAAAGCTACTCTAGTTCTGCTAACTAGCACTGAATTTTCAGAGGCAAAGATAGGGAGAGGAAGAGCAGGTTTAGATAGCACAAGACAGCTTCTCCGCCAGTCTGTGAAAGATAATTACTTGGGCTTATCTGGACAGAAGCCATGTGCTTATGATGAGGCCAGCTTCTTGCAGGAATAAGACTTCCCTAGCTGGATAACAAAACAGAAAGTTGCATTCTAACATGGATTGCTGAATAGCTAGGACAGAGAAAATTAGAGGTTTACAAATGCTTTTAACAATGGAGTTCAAGATCAGGATAGTGATAATCTGTAGAAATGTAAATCCGGGAATCATAACTGATTAAAAGCAATCACTCTTCTAGTGACAGAGCATATGTAAATTTGGGCACCTTAACAAAGGACTCAAATATATGAGGGAGGGCAGACTAGGAGAGGAGAACAGAATTCAGCTTGACTATCTAGTCGAAAGTGGCTAGCACATTTTATAGAACTCAAAGGAGGTGTGTTGGATGGGTTATGAGTGTCCACCTGATTGTAATAAGAGAAGTAATAAAAAATTGAGGAATTAGAATGTCTCACCATCTGACAATTGCTATTTTACAAATTAAACGTTTTTAGTATTTTAACAAATGGACCTTATGATCCAGGCTAGGTTGTGGGTTCATGAATCTGTACTAAGAGAGGAATTAATTCTTCATTTTCACCAAGGCCATTAGAGCATCCAAAATTTATTTAGAATCACTTAATAAAATGCTAATTTCAAAGTGCCTCTACTTGGAAGCTTGTTACTATAATATCCTAGGTAAAGGATTTTCACAAATAATACATCTTATGATCTTAGTAACTGGTTCATTTTTTTCCCCTTCTTTCTCCACCCAGTTTAACATCATTTTTTTTGGCCAAAGGTTATGAAAATTTTGTTTAGGATATTATTTGCATGACTGTTTCCTTTCTGTTTCATTAATTCTGCTAATTTTTCAATTAATTTAGGTAATGACACTCAGTCTGTTTTTTTTTTAATTATTATTATTATTTACTAGTCTCCTGATAAGAGTTTTCTAATGGAAGAGTTATATCGGCTGGCTGTATTTTCAGTGAAGTTGAGGTGGTTTCTGTAATGAATGTTGGTGCAAAATCAAGCAGATTCCAGAAATGAATTGGCAGCCTGTAAAAGCTACTCTAGTTCTGCTAACTAGCACTGAATTTTCAGAGGCAAAGATAGGGAGAGGAAGAGCAGGTTTAGATAGCACAAGACAGCTTCTCCGCCAGTCTGTGAAAGATAATTACTTGGGCTTATCTGGACAGAAGCCATGTGCTTATGATGAGGCCAGCTTCTTGCAGGAATAAGACTTCCCTAGCTGGATAACAAAACAGAAAGTTGCATTCTAACATGGATTGCTGAATAGCTAGGACAGAGAAAATTAGAGGTTTACAAATGCTTTTAACAATGGAGTTCAAGATCAGGATAGTGATAATCTGTAGAAATGTAAATCCGGGAATCATAACTGATTAAAAGCAATCACTCTTCTAGTGACAGAGCATATGTAAATTTGGGCACCTTAACAAAGGACTCAAATATATGAGGGAGGGCAGACTAGGAGAGGAGAACAGAATTCAGCTTGACTATCTAGTCGAAAGTGGCTAGCACATTTTATAGAACTCAAAGGAGGTGTGTTGGATGGGTTATGAGTGTCCACCTGATTGTAATAAGAGAAGTAATAAAAAATTGAGGAATTAGAATGTCTCACCATCTGACAATTGCTATTTTACAATTAAATGTTATAATCCCCACTCTGTTTGTTAGTATTTTAACAAATGGACCTTATGATCCACAGGCTATACTACTGAAAAGTTTTTAAAAACACTGGACTCACTGTAGGAAGTCTGCAATTAGAAAGCCTTGCTCTAGTGGAATGCAAAACACAGGTTTGGAAACTCCTGGCAATGGTTAGTAATTAGAGAAGGAGGGCAGGAGACAATCTGGTTTGAGAAGAGACTCATCAGTCTAAGGCCATGACATCCTGAATATACCCTATCTCCTCTGATCTTGGAAGCTAAGCAGGGTCGGGCCTAGATAGCACTTGGGTGGGAGAAGAGATAAGAGGAGTTACCTATGCTGTCCCTCCAGAGATTCTTCTTTTAACAACTTGGGCTAACCTACTTCACAATATCTATATCTCTATTTCTCTTCTACTTCTTGCATGCCATTTCAGAAACAAATATACAAACTATTGTATTTACAAATAATTAATTCAAGTGAAATGTTTATCCACATTTTGAGGAATCATTACCTAGATGGCTGTCATGACTTTAGTTTTTGATATTTTAAATTTGAGTTTTAGTGTTACATACACACCCAGATAATTCTGAAGCCCTGAGGAAAGATTCTGAAATATTTTCCTAACAACTATAGGCTTTTTGGTGGCTCAGACTGTAAAGAATCTGCCTGCAATGTGGGAGATCCAAGGTCAATCCCTGGGTCAGGAAGATCTTCCTACTGGATAACAAAACAGAAAGTTGCATTCTAACATGGATTGCTGAATAGCTAGGACAGAGAAAATTAGAGGTTTACAAATGCTTTTAACAATGGAGTTCAAGATCAGGATAGTGATAATCTGTAGAAATGTAAATCCGGGAATCATAACTGATTAAAAGCAATCACTCTTCTAGTGACAGAGCATATGTAAATTTGGGCACCTTAACAAAGGACTCAAATATATGAGGGAGGGCAGACTAGGAGAGGAGAACAGAATTCAGCTTGACTATCTAGTCGAAAGTGGCTAGCACATTTTATAGAACTCAAAGGAGGTGTGTTGGATGGGTTATGAGTGTCCACCTGATTGTAATAAGAGAAGTAATAAAAAATTGAGGAATTAGAATGTCTCACCATCTGACAATTGCTATTTTACAATTAAATGTTATAATCCCCACTCTGTTTGTTAGTATTTTAACAAATGGACCTTATGATCCACAGGCTATACTACTGAAAAGTTTTTAAAAACACTGGACTCACTGTAGGAAGTCTGCAATTAGAAAGCCTTGCTCTAGTGGAATGCAAAACACAGGTTTGGAAACTCCTGGCAATGGTTAGTAATTAGAGAAGGAGGGCAGGAGACAATCTGGTTTGAGAAGAGACTCATCAGTCTAAGGCCATGACATCCTGAATATACCCTATCTCCTCTGATCTTGGAAGCTAAGCAGGGTCGGGCCTAGATAGCACTTGGGTGGGAGAAGAGATAAGAGGAGTTACCTATGCTGTCCCTCCAGAGATTCTTCTTTTAACAACTTGGGCTAACCTACTTCACAATATCTATATCTCTATTTCTCTTCTACTTCTTGCATGCCATTTCAGAAACAAATATACAAACTATTGTATTTACAAATAATTAATTCAAGTGAAATGTTTATCCACATTTTGAGGAATCATTACCTAGATGGCTGTCATGACTTTAGTTTTTGATATTTTAAATTTGAGTTTTAGTGTTACATACACACCCAGATAATTCTGAAGCCCTGAGGAAAGATTCTGAAATATTTTCCTAACAACTATAGGCTTTTTGGTGGCTCAGACTGTAAAGAATCTGCCTGCAATGTGGGAGATCCAAGGTCAATCCCTGGGTCAGGAAGATCTTCCGGAGAAGGAAATGGCTACCCACTCCAGTATCCTTGCATGGAGAATTCCATGGAGAGAGAAGTTTGGTGGGCTACAGTCTACGGGGTCACAAAGGGTTGGACACCACTGAGTGACTAACACTTTCACTTTCAATGAGATCAAGCCTATGGAATTCTAGTGGTCAGATACCTTTCTTTGGTAAATTTTTATTAATTAATTTAGTCTATTCAGGCATATAAAAAACTGTATCTACATGAAATCATGATAAAAACATAAGACAGTGTGCTTGATACAGAAAGGTGCACACAAACTGTGTGATACAGTATAAGAAACAGAGAGAGAGAGTGGAGAGAGACAGAGATAGAAAAATGCTGCAGAGAAAATATTAGAGAATCAGATAAAAGTGCTGATATGAAAAAGCAAGAGAAATTCTACTATAGCTATTCAGATTAGAAGATATATCAAAGAGAAACAAAAATAATGTATTCAGAAATGTTAAGTCATGCTCTCTCTTCATCTCCATTCCTGCCCTGTCCCCCTCCACCTTATGAAACAACCAACTTGAAAGATCAGTAAATGAGATTGGGTAAAAAAGTCTAGAAATTTAAAAATATTTTTAATGCATGTTCTATGATTATAAAATAATGTATTAGGCATAAAAATTTCAGGAAAAAACAGTAAAGTATAGATAAAATGAAAACAATCATAGTATTAATGTTGATCTCTAGTGGTTTATATATATATATATATATATTTTTTTTTTTTTACCTTTTTATTTTTTTAATTGAAGGATAAATGCTTTACAGGCCTTTGTTATTTTCTGCCAAACATCAACAGCAGAGGAGGTACTTTTGGTCCAGCACAGGTGATTTGTAGGACGACACAGGGTCAGGAGTACAAATGTGGGTGAGAATCTGAACTCTGTCAACAGCTGGTCTGTAGTTGTCAGCCCCAGCCACCTCTGTGCAAAATGAGATCCGAAATGGTCCCTCAGCCCGTGGGTTCCCTTGAGTTGTCACCAGCCTCGAGCTGGCTTGGAAAGCCGAAGTTCACCTTCACTCTGAAGACTTTCTTTGATGTGGACCATTCTTAAAAGTCTTTATTGAATTTCTTACACTATCGTTTGTTTTAGTTTGTTGGCCATGTGGCATGTAGAATCTTAACCCCACAGCTAGGGAGTGAACCTCGCCCCTGCTTTGGCAGGTGAAATCCTAACCACGGGTGCACCAGGGAGGTCTCCACCTTCACTCTTCAACCCTTCCCCCCTGCCTGGCATCCCTGTGGCCTTACCAGGTGTCTCCATCAAAGGCACAGAATGAGCAGGTACCAAGCCAAGCGCCGGACGCCTCCGTTGTACTATTTTCTTTGGAGCAGGTTTGCTAGAGAGCCCAAATGCACCCAACTTGTATCCTTTGCTAGAGAGCTAGAATCTACCAAACTTATACCCGTAAGGAGAGCCTTTTTCTCCAAAGTTTGCTAATCATGAAAATTTCTCAGGTGCTTGTTATAGAGTCCTAGTCCCTCCCTGAAGTTGTGATTCAGTAGGTGGGACCTGGACATCTGCATCTTTTTGTTGTTGTTGCCTTGCTGTGCAGCTTTGCAGGTCTTGGTTCCCTGACCAGGGGTTAAACGCAGGCCCAAGCAGTGACAGCATCAAGGCCTAACTGCTGGAGTGCCAGGGAATTCCCCGTGTTTTTAAATAAGCACCCCAGATGTGTCTGAAAATTAGACAGGGCTGGGAGGTGCTACCTTGGGCCATCACTAGAGTTTGCAATTACACACGCCATCTCTCACTCCGGGAACCCAGAGCCACATGGGAAAGAATGGTTTGCTGTAACTAGTTTACAGGGAGTCTAGTCTCGCTGACACGTTTCTACCATAAGCACATTCAAACGAGCAAAACCCAGTGGTTCCCAAAGTAGCAGAATTCTGAGGTACCCTTTAAACACCCG
The DNA here is from genome assembly GCA_022376925.1 of Tragulus kanchil. Classification (NCBI taxonomy): domain Eukaryota; kingdom Metazoa; phylum Chordata; class Mammalia; order Artiodactyla; family Tragulidae; genus Tragulus; species Tragulus kanchil. The sequence goes on from JAIOJX010000028.1 coordinate 181,239,483, forward strand.
GGGTTTGGTCCAGCACAGGTGATTTGTAGGACGACACAGGGTCAGGAGTACAAATGTGGGTGAGAATCTGAACTCTGTCAACAGCTGGTCTGTAGTTGTCAGCCCCAGCCACCTCTGTGCAAAATGAGATCCGAAATGGTCCCTCAGCCCGTGGGTTCCCTTGAGTTGTCACCAGCCTCGAGCTGGCTTGGAAAGCCGAAGTTCACCTTCACTCTGAAGACTTTCTTTGATGTGGACCATTCTTAAAAGTCTTTATTGAATTTCTTACACTATCGTTTGTTTTAGTTTGTTGGCCATGTGGCATGTAGAATCTTAACCCCACAGCTAGGGAGTGAACCTGCGCCCCCTGCTTTGGCAGGTGAAATCCTAACCACGGGTGCACCAGGGAGGTCTCCACCTTCACTCTTCAACCCTTCCCCCCTGCCTGGCATCCCTGTGGCCTTACCAGGTGTCTCCATCAAAGGCACAGAATGAGCAGGTACCGAGCCAAGCGCCGGACGCCCTCCGTTGTACTATTTTCTTTGGAGCAGGTTTGCTAGAGAGCCCAAATGCACCCAACTTGTATCCTTTGCTAGAGAGCTAGAATCTACCAAACTTATACCCGTAAGGAGAGCCTTTTTCTCCAAAGTTTGCTAATCATGAAAATTTCTCAGGTGCTTGTTATAGAGTCCTAGTCCCTCCCTGAAGTTGTGATTCAGTAGGTGGGACCTGGACATCTGCATCTTTTTGTTGTTGTTGCCTTGCTGTGCAGCTTTGCAGGTCTTGGTTCCCTGACCAGGGGTTAAACGCAGGCCCAAGCAGTGACAGCATCAAGGCCTAACTGCTGGAGTGCCAGGGAATTCCCCGTGTTTTTAAATAAGCACCCCAGATGTGTCTGAAAATTAGACAGGGCTGGGAGGTGCTACCTTGGGCCATCACTAGAGTTTGCAATTACACACGCCATCTCTCACTCCGGGAACCCAGAGCCACATGGGAAAGAATGGTTTGCTGTAACTAGTTTACAGGGAGTCTAGTCTCGCTGACACGTTTCTACCATAAGCACATTCAAACGAGCAAAACCCAGTGGTTCCCAAAGTAGCAGAATTCTGAGGTACCCAGGTGTTGTGAGGTGCTTCCCAATAAAGGCGTTCCGTGGTGAAATACTTTGGGGAAACATGACATTCTCTCATTCACGATGAAAATTCACATCGTGCATGAAGACTTTCATTTAACATTGTTTCACCCTGCTTTGGTCCCCTCTCTCATGCAACACCCATGGGTGCTAGCTGTGCCCAATATGTTTTGCAGAAACACTGGTTTATCAGCCACTGGAGCTGGCAGAGTCTGGAGTTCCCAAGGATTGGCTTCCATCTCTGGTCCTGCTTACCAGCAGACCCTTGGGGGCCCCATGGCATGTCCTGGCGGGAGTTAGGTCTGGACTGTTGCAGTAGCAAGGCTGCCCTTCTGAAGAACGAACTGCCCCCAAAACATAAGTCACAGAGCATTCCTTTGATCGGGGCATTGCTGGTCCAGATGCCAGTGCATGGTTTGCTGATTACAATCAAGAAGGGCCCTCGGCTGCTGCAGATGTGCAGCAGGGGCATGTTTCCTCAGGGCAGGGGCGGGGCTCGTTCCTTTGGCTCTCACCCCAGAGGGATGTCTCTCTCTTCCTGTCTTCGAAAAGTGCAGCTTGAGATCAAGAAAGAGGGTCTTCCCATCAGAGCACAGGCAGAGCCAAAGGAGTTCAACAGGACCAGCCAGCATGCCTTGGCATACCAGGCAGGCCTTGGCACGTCTCCTTCTGGGTGCGTCTCCCTCAGAGGAGTCCACTAGAGCCCCAGGTATTCAGCCAGGAACACGGCCAGGATGCGGCTCAGGTTGTGTACCGTGGGTGGGTGCAGGTTGGCCTCGGAGTCATTGGATGTGTGCCAGACAGAGGGGAAGGGCGTGGAGATGAGGTGGAGCACTGGAACCCCTCGGCGGAGGAAGGGGATGTGGTCGTCTTCCACCGAGCCAGGGGGCTCGCCGGTCTGGAAGTACATCACTTCCCAAGGATGAGACTGCAGCAGATTCAGACGGTGCAGGCGCTTCTCAATGCTCCTGAGCCGATGGAACCCAGGCCCATGGAAAGTGGTTCCTTTACAGGGAGTCTAGTCTCGCTGACACGTTTCTACCATAAGCACATTCAAACGAGCAAAACCCAGTGGTTCCCAAAGTAGCAGAATTCTGAGGTACCCAGGTGTTGTGAGGTGCTTCCCAATAAAGGCGTTCCGTGGTGAAATACTTTGGGGAAACATGACATTCTCTCATTCACGATGAAAATTCACATCGTGCATGAAGACTTTCATTTAACATTGTTTCACCCTGCTTTGGTCCCCTCTCTCATGCAACACCCATGGGTGCTAGCTGTGCCCAATATGTTTTGCAGAAACACTGGTTTATCAGCCACTGGAGCTGGCAGAGTCTGGAGTTCCCAAGGATTGGCTTCCATCTCTGGTCCTGCTTACCAGCAGACCCTTGGGGGCCCCATGGCATGTCCTGGCGGGAGTTAGGTCTGGACTGTTGCAGTAGCAAGGCTGCCCTTCTGAAGAACGAACTGCCCCCAAAACATAAGTCACAGAGCATTCCTTTGATCGGGGCATTGCTGGTCCAGATGCCAGTGCATGGTTTGCTGATTACAATCAAGAAGGGCCCTCGGCTGCTGCAGATGTGCAGCAGGGGCATGTTTCCTCAGGGCAGGGGCGGGGCTCGTTCCTTTGGCTCTCACCCCAGAGGGATGTCTCTCTCTTCCTGTCTTCGAAAAGTGCAGCTTGAGATCAAGAAAGAGGGTCTTCCCATCAGAGCACAGGCAGAGCCAAAGGAGTTCAACAGGACCAGCCAGCATGCCTTGGCATACCAGGCAGGCCTTGGCACGTCTCCTTCTGGGTGCGTCTCCCTCAGAGGAGTCCACTAGAGCCCCAGGTATTCAGCCAGGAACACGGCCAGGATGCGGCTCAGGTTGTGTACCGTGGGTGGGTGCAGGTTGGCCTCGGAGTCATTGGATGTGTGCCAGACAGAGGGGAAGGGCGTGGAGATGAGGTGGAGCACTGGAACCCCTCGGCGGAGGAAGGGGATGTGGTCGTCTTCCACCGAGCCAGGGGGCTCGCCGGTCTGGAAGTACATCACTTCCCAAGGATGAGACTGCAGCAGATTCAGACGGTGCAGGCGCTTCTCAATGCTCCTGAGCCGATGGAACCAACGGGCTGTGCGAGGAAAGTGACTGTAGAAGGTTGGGTTGGGGGCTCCCAGGAGATCAAGAAGCATAAAGAGCTCAATAGCTTGGATCCTGGTGGAGCTGGAGCTGTGGGGTGTAGACTCCATGAGCTGGGCCAGGTGCCGGGAGCCATAAAGCGAGTCTGTGGGCCCCCACTCCTTCAGGGCCTCTTCACCATCCAGGAAGAGCAGCTGCAAGGTCACTGGGGCTGCCCTCTCTTTAGCTTTGCCCAGCTCCTGGTCCAGGGCCTGGGCCAACTCCAGGAGCAGGGCACAGGGCACTGCGGAATCTGTGGCCCCCACAAAGGGGGCTGACCCAGATGGGAAGAGCTTGGAGTCGTAATGGCAGGCGAGGGTGAGGTGGTGGGCAGCGCTTGTGTCCAGCGTGGCCACCACATTGCCGAAGTCCAGTGGCCCCAGGGGTGTAGAGGATGTGAAGGGATCCAGTTCGATATGCCAGCCTGCCGTCAGGGTCTGCAGCGTGGCCTCCAGGAACTTTCTGACTTGGAGATTGCCCGGGCTGCCCGGGGTCCGCACAACCAGCAGAGGGCGCAGATAAGCGTTCCAGAGACGATGGGGGTCCAGCTGCCCCACCACGCTCCGCACCCGAGCTTCGGGGAGGCTTCCGATTAAAGGGCCCGGGCTCATATCCACGCCCCTCCTGGATGGGCCCTTTCCTAGATCCAGAAGATCGATAGACACGTCAATGAAAAGTCCAGGAGGAAAAAACTAGTGGTTTATATTTAAAGTCATACTCCAGGTCACACTTCTGTTTAATGAGCTAATATTTCGTATATTTATACACTCATATAAATGTATATATCCTTGAACACTGCTTTTAAAAATGATTGGATTAGACATGTAGTGCATGTTAATCACTGAATAATATCATTTTCCTCTTATCTATCAAACAGTTTTTCAGGGTGTTCCCTTAAAGTAAAAATTCTTGGACACCTCACAATAGTGCCTGTGTGTTTACCAAGAATGAGGCTAGACTTTGATAACTAACTCACTGTGCTCAGAAAAATTAAATTTCGGTGGGGAGGGCGGTGGTTTCCCTAAGCTAGCAATGGCTCTCCCTCACTATTACTCAGAGGATTTGTGACTTCTAGGCTGTCCTTAACTAATGCTGGGTGGTGTCCCTAGGTGCGTCTCCACTGTGCAATGTGAGGTTCCAAAGCAGTCTAGTGTAACTGGTCAGTGTAGATAGGAAGTTCAAATTTCAGCTCCACAAAACGCCAACTATGCAGATGTTTTTAAATGTTAGGCAAAGTGTTTCAGCACTCTGTGTTGCGATATCGCCATTAGATTGTTTTGTGGGCTAACAAGATCATTACATGTCAAGACATTAGAGTAGTAGTACCTGCCAAATAGGAAACAGTCAATTGCTATATAGTATGGTTGGTGTTGTCAGCATGGCGGTTGTTATCATTTCTGTTGCTATTATTATATATACTCGTCACAAAAATGGAATGAAGGGTGCTAGATTAGACATTTTTCTTTTTTTTTTTCTGTGTCAACAATTGCAAGATATAGGGAACAATGAGGTGAGACTCAGGAATATCTACTCAGAGGAAAACACTGATTGAGGTATAACTTAGTGAGTTGACTTTTTAAAATGGAAGAAATAAAGTAACAGAAGACCATACTGAAAATACTGAACATTACCTAAGCCCTGTGCCCCTAGAAAGAAAGAGTAATTAGGAAACTCCTAACCATCAGGTGTGTGTTCCAGGCAATGGCTAACCACAGGGGACCTGGTACCCTAAGATCTTATGGGTTAAACATATTTCCATCCTTCCTCCTGACTTTCATAAGATTCTGATTTGATGAGTCCCTGCCCTCATCAACCCTGACTCCATTCCCTCCCTCTGACTACAATAACCTGAATACAGTATTGGGCTTAGATGCTCAGTCATACTCCAGGTCACACTTCTGTTTAATGAGCTAATATTTCGTATATTTATACACTCATATAAATGTATATATCCTTGAACACTGCTTTTAAAAATGATTGGATTAGACATGTAGTGCATGTTAATCACTGAATAATATCATTTTCCTCTTATCTATCAAACAGTTTTTCAGGGTGTTCCCTTAAAGTAAAAATTCTTGGACACCTCACAATAGTGCCTGTGTGTTTACCAAGAATGAGGCTAGACTTTGATAACTAACTCACTGTGCTCAGAAAAATTAAATTTCGGTGGGGAGGGCGGTGGTTTCCCTAAGCTAGCAATGGCTCTCCCTCACTATTACTCAGAGGATTTGTGACTTCTAGGCTGTCCTTAACTAATGCTGGGTGGTGTCCCTAGGTGCGTCTCCACTGTGCAATGTGAGGTTCCAAAGCAGTCTAGTGTAACTGGTCAGTGTAGATAGGAAGTTCAAATTTCAGCTCCACAAAACGCCAACTATGCAGATGTTTTTAAATGTTAGGCAAAGTGTTTCAGCACTCTGTGTTGCGATATCGCCATTAGATTGTTTTGTGGGCTAACAAGATCATTACATGTCAAGACATTAGAGTAGTAGTACCTGCCAAATAGGAAACAGTCAATTGCTATATAGTATGGTTGGTGTTGTCAGCATGGCGGTTGTTATCATTTCTGTTGCTATTATTATATATACTCGTCACAAAAATGGAATGAAGGGTGCTAGATTAGACATTTTTCTTTTTTTTTTTCTGTGTCAACAATTGCAAGATATAGGGAACAATGAGGTGAGACTCAGGAATATCTACTCAGAGGAAAACACTGATTGAGGTATAACTTAGTGAGTTGACTTTTTAAAATGGAAGAAATAAAGTAACAGAAGACCATACTGAAAATACTGAACATTACCTAAGCCCTGTGCCCCTAGAAAGAAAGAGTAATTAGGAAACTCCTAACCATCAGGTGTGTGTTCCAGGCAATGGCTAACCACAGGGGACCTGGTACCCTAAGATCTTATGGGTTAAACATATTTCCATCCTTCCTCCTGACTTTCATAAGATTCTGATTTGATGAGTCCCTGCCCTCATCAACCCTGACTCCATTCCCTCCCTCTGACTACAATAACCTGAATACAGTATTGGGCTTAGATGCTCAGTCATGTCCAACTCTTTTTGGCCTCCAGGATTGTAGCTCCCGTGCTCCTCTGTTCATGGGATTTTCCAGGCAAGAACATTGGAGTGGGTTGCCATTTCCTCCTTCAAGAGATCTTCCTAACCCAGAAATGAAACTCTCGTCTCCTGCATTGGCAGGCAGATTCTTTAGCACTAGCACTGCCTGGGAAGCCCCATATCCTGAATACCATGAGTTCTAAGTTGCTTCAGTCATGTCCAGCTCGTTGCAACACTATGGACTGTAACCCACCAGGCTCCTCTGGCCATGGGATTCTCCAAGCAAAAATACTGGAGTGGGTTGCCATGCCCTCCTGCAAGAGATTTTCCTGACCCAGGGATTCAACCTGCATCTCCTGTGACTCCTGAACTGAAGGTGGATTCTTTACTGTTGAGCCACCGGAGAAGCCCCACTTGAATACCATTTTCTGTTAGCTGCCTAGTTTCTTTTGTCTTTCATATGTGTCACAAAGATCTCCATGCTGGGTTACCTTTTAGAAGCATGGTCTGGGAGCAGTGCCCAGAGCAATCTTAGACAGTGGCTGGGATGTCAGGAGGAAAGGTGAAAGGGAAGTTTTTATTCCTATTTGGGTGTGAATCCATTCATTATACTATCCCTCATTTCACAAGATATATGCATTCCAGCAATGCGCTTTTTCTAGTGCCTTAGGGACTGCTATTAGAAATCTAGAGATAACTGGGAATCATAAAAGCCTGAGATGTAATAAAGGCAGACACTTAAGAAAGCAGCAGTACCATTTCTTACACCCACATATTTAAGAGAAATAACTCTGCTTTTGTAAAAGCCTAACAGTAATGCTCTCAACATGTATAAACTCATGATACTCACCAAATGTGTCACACAATGCAGACACTGAAAGTGAACCCCTCCAGGTAGATTTCAGATGCTAATGGTCTGCCTTCACTTTGGATCTTCCCTCCAGGTAGGCCATAAAGTTAGGAATTTGGCATTCGCTGTCTATTCAGTTTAGTTATTAAGTCAGCAGGGTGCAGAGTCCCTACATTTTATTATGTTTTCCTTTTATTTTATGTCACTGGGTTAACAGTTGAGAATCACCATGTTTAGTGTCTAGAATAACTTGCAAATGTAAATGATTTTCAATCGTATTTTATGAAGTGGAAGGAATTGTTTTGCTTATTATCCATCTCTTTATAACTGTTTGCCAGTTTTGAAGACTTTTGGAACATTTTAAATGAAATTTTTAGTCTTGTTCCAATTTTATAAACTGATACAATGGAAATGGTACAGCTTGCATTTGGACACTTATTTTTCTCTTAAAATGAGCCAATACATTTATGTTAGTTTTAATAGAGCCTGAACAAGAAACAAAGCCAGAAGCAGCCAATAAATTGCTTTTAAGCCAATACTGTTGAGCACTTATTCTGTGCCAGGTGCTGCTCAAATATATTTATATGTGATACCAGATTTAATTCCCACAGTCTTTGTAAGACAGGTACTCTTGATCATCTCATTGTACAGAAAAGGAAAATGGTCACAAATAGGTCAACTATATTGCTCAAGGAATCTGAGTTAACAAATGGTGCTGGGAATGGTATCTAGTCCATTCTAAACTGTGTGCTTTCTATATTTATTGAAGGACTAAAACCCTATTGATTCTCTTTGTTACTGTCCTAGGTTCAGACTCTATTTTCTCCAGTCCATATTTTTCTTTCTGTTTATTTAGTCATTTTTCTGGAAAACATCCTCTAGTAATTTTCTGTTTAAGGTAGGTAACCTGTAAATTATTTTATGTCATAAATGTAAGTGACAAATGTGACCAAATGCATTAAAAATCCTCAACTTTGTTGAGTAGAGAGCTCTAGATCAGAAAGGATTTTCCTTCAGAATTTTGAAGTTATTTCCCATTGAATTCCAAATTTCAGTTTTGCTATTGAGAAGTCCATAATCACTTTGATATTTTATCTTTCGAACCTGGCTTGCTTTTCCGTTCTTTTTCCTACTTGGGTGTTTTGGTTCTTCTCTGTCCCAATGTTCTGAAAGTTCAAAGTGAAGTGGTTTGAAGTTCTGTCATGCTTTCAGTTCCTTGAATCTGGAAACTCAAATCCTTCAGCTCAGGAAATTTTCATTGATCTATTTTACTGATGATATCCTCTCTTTATTTTTCTCTCCTTTCCTTCTGTAATTACTATCTGAATAGTATGTTTCAAATAATGGGGGCCTATAATGTAATTATTTTTTCTTTGTATTCTCCATGCTTTTGTCTTTGTCTACACTTCCTGTATGATTTTCTCAGCTCTTAGTGTTAATAGATTTATTGAGTTTTGCATTTCTCCCATCTTTTTAAAAAAATTCCAAGACCTCCTGGGTACGGATATGATACCCTCTTGTTTAATGATATTAACAATATTCAAAAGTTTTCCCCTGATCAAATCCTCTTTCCCTCAAACTGCCTTATCTGTTTGTTTATTTGGGTTTCTCTTTTAGGCATTAGAAGTTTTCCTTAGATATCTGGTAATCTCTCTAGTCCAGGGGGTTGCAAAAGAGTCTGACATGACCTAGTGACTAATAACAACAATAAACCTTCATATGTTATTCATATTTACAATAAAGAATACAATTCAGTAAGTTCTTAGAGGACTCTCTTGCAGCCCAGTCAAGTCTGATTACCATGAGGCCACCCTGCTGGAAAGTCCTTGTGCAGGCACACTGGCCAAGAATTGCAGCCAGCCTGCCTTTCTAGTCATCCTGTCAGGGTGCTTAGTCACCTGACTAAAACCCTATTGATTCTCTTTGTTACTGTCCTAGGTTCAGACTCTATTTTCTCCAGTCCATATTTTTCTTTCTGTTTATTTAGTCATTTTCTGGAAAACATCCTCTAGTAATTTTCTGTTTAAGGTAGGTAACCTGTAAATTATTTTATGTCATAAATGTAAGTGACAAATGTGACCAAATGCATTAAAAATCCTCAACTTTGTTGAGTAGAGAGCTCTAGATCAGAAAGGATTTTCCTTCAGAATTTTGAAGTTATTTCCCATTGAATTCCAAATTTCAGTTTTGCTATTGAGAAGTCCATAATCACTTTGATATTTTATCTTTCGAACCTGGCTTGCTTTTCCGTTCTTTTTCCTACTTGGGTGTTTTGGTTCTTCTCTGTCCCAATGTTCTGAAAGTTCAAAGTGAAGTGGTTTGAAGTTCTGTCATGCTTTCAGTTCCTTGAATCTGGAAACTCAAATCCTTCAGCTCAGGAAATTTTCATTGATCTATTTTACTGATGATATCCTCTCTTTATTTTTCTCTCCTTTCCTTCTGTAATTACTATCTGAATAGTATGTTTCAAATAATGGGGGCCTATAATGTAATTATTTTTTCTTTGTATTCTCCATGCTTTTGTCTTTGTCTACACTTCCTGTATGATTTTCTCAGCTCTTAGTGTTAATAGATTTATTGAGTTTTGCATTTCTCCCATCTTTTTAAAAAAATTCCAAGACCTCCTGGGTACGGATATGATACCCTCTTGTTTAATGATATTAACAATATTCAAAAGTTTTCCCCTGATCAAATCCTCTTTCCCTCAAACTGCCTTATCTGTTTGTTTATTTGGGTTTCTCTTTTAGGCATTAGAAGTTTTCCTTAGATATCTGGTAATCTCTCTAGTCCAGGGGGTTGCAAAAGAGTCTGACATGACCTAGTGACTAATAACAACAATAAACCTTCATATGTTATTCATATTTACAATAAAGAATACAATTCAGTAAGTTCTTAGAGGACTCTCTTGCAGCCCAGTCAAGTCTGATTACCATGAGGCCACCCTGCTGGAAAGTCCTTGTGCAGGCACACTGGCCAAGAATTGCAGCAAGCCTGCCTTTCTAGTCATCCTGTCAGGGTGCTGGATGAGTGAGTGGAGCTCACCTGACCCCTCCAGCTCAACTGTGGGCTACATAGCATGGAAAAATCTTAGTCAGCACCACATGAAACAGAACTTAGTAGTCAAACCCAGGCCAAATTCCTGATTTGAGATATAATAAAGGTCGTTGTTGGGCTTCCCCTGGTGGTCCAGTGGGTAAGGACACCGCCTTGCAGTGCAAGGGGTGCCAGTTCAATCCCTGGCCTGGGAAGATCCCATGTGCCGTGGAGCGGCTGGACCGATGTATCCAATTACCGAGCCGGAGCTCTGGGGCGCATGCACTCAGAGTCGGCGCTCTGTGATGACAGAGGCCACCACGATGGGAGGCCCACAGGAGCCAAAGAACAAAAATGGATGAAAATAGAGAAATGAAAGACCAATAGAAGTGGCCCACCCATCCCCCTCCCTCCCCACCCCACTCCCCAAAAGATGAATAAATAAAATAAATGTCAAAAAAAAAAATAAAATAAAGGTCATTGTTTTAAGACAATAAGATTTGTGTAATTTCTACCCAGTAAAGGAAAATCCCAGTCTACATTGGATTCATACGGATTTACAAGGCAAGTGTTAGTCACTCAATCATGTCTGACTCTTTGCAACCCCAAGAGCTATAGTCCACCAGGCTCCTCTGTGCATAGAATTCTCCAGACAAGAATACTGGCATGGGTAGCCATTCCCTTCTCTAGGGATCTTCCTGACCCAGGGATCAAACTGGGGTCTCCTGCATTGCAGGCAGATTCTTTACCACCTAAGCCACCAGGGAAGCCCTGGTGGTATCCAAAATACTGGTAAGTTAAAATGAATTCAGCTTAAATAATGAATTAAAAAATGATGATTTGAAATTCTAAGTGTGTGAGTGGGGCTCCTTGACTGAAGAGTTAGGGCAGGATGGTCCGGCTGTGCTGTTCTTCCAAGAAACAGTCTATTTTCTCCTGATATTTATTTATTTGGCTATTATTTTTAAAGTAAGGTTTATATTTTTAGAGCAGTTTTACATGTACAGAAAAATTACAGTCAGTATGGACTTCTTATAAACTCTATACCAATATCCACCTATTGTCAACATATGACGTTTGTCACAATTAATGGGTAACGCATGCATGCATGCTAAGCCCCTTACCTACAAGGTAAGTGTTAGTTGCTCAATCGTTTCTGACTTTTTGCCATCCCATGAACTGTAGCCCACCAGGATGCTGTCCGTGGGATTCTCCAGATAAGAATACTGGAGCGGGTTGCCATTTCCTCCTCTAGGGGATCATCCTGACCCAGGGATCAAACTTGGATCTCCTATATGGCAAGCAGATTCTTTACCAACTGAGCTACCAGAGAAGCCCCCTAATAGGCTAATATTGACACACTATTATTATTAACCAAAGTCCATACATTATTCATATTTTCTTAGATTTGCCTAATATCCTTTTCTCTTCTAGATCATATGTAGGAGATCACATTAGTTGTCATGCCTCCTTAGGCACATCTTGGCTGTGACATTTTCAAAGAACTTTTAATGTCTTTGCTAGTTTTGTGGAGTAGTAGGTATTTTGTAGAATGTCCCTCTACTGGAATATGTCAGATGTTTTTCTCTTGATTAGACTGGAATTGTGAATTTTGAGGAGGAAACCATGGGGGTAAAGTGCCATTTTTTATAACTGCATATTAAGAAGGGTCCATACTGTCAATACGACTTGTCACTGTTGACACTGACCTTGATCACCTGGCTGAAGCTGTGTATGTCGGGCTTATCCACTGTACAGTCACCTGGTTTCTTTTTGTTTTCCATATTCTCCTCTTTAGAAGGAGGTCATTATGAACCACCCATACTTAAGGAGAGGGGAGTTGTTCTCCACCTTCTGGAAGGTTCAGAATCTACACAGATCATTTTAGAGTATTTCTGCACAGGAGATGTGTCTTGCCGCATTTATTTTGTATTCAATCACTTATTTATATTGGTATGGACTTACAGATACTTACTTTATGATCCTGCCTCCTTTTCTTAGATCTTTCCTTGTAAGTTAGTTATAGTCCCCAGGAATTGCACAGTATTCTAACTAGAGGATAAAATCTTGCTGTAAATACACTGGAGTGTAAGAGGAAAATTAGGTCCAAGGTTGGGGTCTTGCTATTTGTTATGCAAATATTATTCATCTGGCCCTCAACTGTATTTGGTATCCCTTAGTACCAAGACCCAACTTTAATTTCTCCAGAGAATGAAACCAAATTACTTTGCTTAGTTTAGTCAAGGAGAGTCAGCAAGGGGCACAGAGAGAGGCAGGGATCTGGGAATTTAACTCACATTTCAACATCATTCAGACAAGTTTTCTGACTTTAGTTGCTCCTCCACTTCCACCTTGATCTCTTTCCCCTACTTTCAGTGGTATCTGACGCTGCCAATTCCTGAACAGTCTGTAGAAGGCCTGCTTTGTTTCTCAGCTTTCCTTGTCACTGGCGTAGGCGTCAGCATTTTCATGTCTGCTAAATCAGTTTCACTCATCCATCTGCTTTACAGCTTCCAGAATTGCTTTTGCTGTGCTCTCCTATCTCATCATCCCCATCTCCCCTTGTATGTCTGTCTTTAGAGACAAACAATAATCCCTTACAGCAGGTTTGGTAGAGTCTGGGGGAGAGAGAAATGGGAGGTCTGTTCAATCCACCATCTCTTTTGCAGATTTGCTCAGGATGACAGACTTAGCTCCTTGAGACCAGAGGTTCTCCCTTACTCATCCCTGTATCCTCATCACCCCGACACATGCGTGACAAAGAAAACAATAGGAGGTAAACACTAATTGAGTTTCACAAATGAAAACAGAAAACAAGAGTTAGGGCCCAAATACAAATCTAAGTTCAAGTTAGCTTTTATTTTTCACATTCCACCAAACTTCTGCCCCATCTCAGTTATAAAGTTTGCATTTTCAACATTTAAAATGAAATTTGTCATCCATAAGATCATGCAGATCACTACTTTTCAAATTTTTATGTGCATACAAATATTCTGGGGATTTCTTGAAGTGCAGAGTCTGATTTACTAAGTCTAGATGGGCTGTCTGTCTGCTGGTCCAAGAACCACAAATTCACACAGCAAGAACGTTTGGCAGTGGATTTAGAGCACCGTGTACCCTGGCATTATAAAATGCCATTTTACATTTTATTTCTTTATAAAGGTACTATTTTTGCATAACAACTTTGTCAAAATCTGGACTTGGATAGCAACGAGTTGTTCTGGGGAAAGGAAGGACCAGGTGCTCTAGTCAACCTACTCTGGTAGAAACTACTCAGTAGATTCCATCAAATATCCATAAGATTGTGAACCATGGACAAATGACTGGGAATAGGAATTATTACAGACTATATACATGTATGTATTCATATATATTTTTATATCATACCTTATCCTTTCCTCATATGAAACTGATTAAAAGTGGTGTAACTATGTGTGCTAGTAATATTTATTAAGAGAGACAAGGAAATCAAAGCAAAGGAAACTGATGATCAGAAAGATATAAAACAAATGTTGAGGTTAGTACACAAAATATATGCCATGGTTTCTGCAAATAGGGGTATCATAAGTATGTCTCTGGGCAATCAGCACAAAAATGGATAGGTATACAATCATTTACATCAATCACTATGGCTAAAAAGAAATTTTCTTTAGGTTACTTTGACAAAGAGGCCATATAGTATTCCATGCAATATTGTCAAGGACACCTTGGGAGTAAAATCTTAAATGTCAACCCAGATCATACATATTTGTTCAGGCATGAATTTAGGTGCTGATGATGGAGAGATTAAAAATAAACACCCTTTCTTAAGGAGTTCATGGTTTTATGGGGAGACTAGGAAATTGCAAATTGGATTGATACAATAAAAGAATAAAGTTTGCTGGTAACATAAATAAAGAAATTATCTCAGCCAGAGGGATGATGGGAGTTTGGGCTGGTTTATGGAGTAAGAAATAAAATCATGCCTGAAAAAAAATATATGTTAAATGTTGCCCAGAATTTCTAAAACCACAAGATCTAAATCTATGTAGGTTCTTCACTGTGGTTAGTAGAAGTAAAAGCAAACCAACAAAGAAAAGAAATAAGAGAAAATATGTGTACTTAGGGAGTTCTGGCAAAATGTGTAGAAATCCATCTCTGGGAGACTTTGAGTAACCCAATAACTCTTTATTTGCAGTATAAGTCAGAGACACAAGCTTCTGGGGACCAATGTAAGGGCAGTCCCCAGGACAAGGTACACAGGAGTCTGGGTGCAGCTTCTGGAACAGTTCAGCAAGCTAGAGGAGTGGTCATCTCCAGTTTAGATTCCCAGATATTTTTGAAAATAAGACTAAGACTATTTAACCTCTCCTTAGAAAAACCCCAGATCTACACATATGCAAAGTATTAACTTTGCTTAGGGATTATAAAAACATTGGTCTTAGGGATTATAAGAACATTGTAGACCCGTTTTTAAAGATTTCCTTAGACCTGAGTAGAAAATAAATGTAATGGATGTATCTGGCTATCATTATAACTTAAGACTGAGAACAATTTGGTATTCTTGGAAACTCCTTTTATTTCAATTCTATGCTCATCAAGTGACCTTCAGATTATAGAATATCACCAAGTTAGGGTGGATGACAGATTCTATGAAGCCCATTACGGGAACCTCAGCTTACGAACACACAGGCTAAGGGCAAGGTGGTGGCCAAGGGTTGCAAAGGTCACACATCTTCGATTTGTTAAAATCCCAGTCATGTTTCATTTGTGTGCACTTTTGTCATTACTTTGACAAAGAGGCCATATAGTATTCCATGCAATATTGTCAAGGACACCTTGGGAGTAAAATCTTAAATGTCAACCCAGATCATACATATTTGTTCAGGCATGAATTTAGGTGCTGATGATGGAGAGATTAAAAATAAACACCCTTTCTTAAGGAGTTCATGGTTTTATGGGGAGACTAGGAAATTGCAAATTGGATTGATACAATAAAAGAATAAAGTTTGCTGGTAACATAAATAAAGAAATTATCTCAGCCAGAGGGATGATGGGAGTTTGGGCTGGTTTATGGAGTAAGAAATAAAATCATGCCTGAAAAAATATTTTGTTAAATGTTGCCCAGAATTTCTAAAACCACAAGATCTAAATCTATGTAGGTTCTTCACTGTGGTTAGTAGAAGTAAAAGCAAACCAACAAAGAAAAGAAATAAGAGAAAATATGTGTACTTAGGGAGTTCTGGCAAAATGTGTAGAAATCCATCTCTGGGAGACTTTGAGTAACCCAATAACTCTTTATTTGCAGTATAAGTCAGAGACACAAGCTTCTGGGGACCAATGTAAGGGCAGTCCCCAGGACAAGGTACACAGGAGTCTGGGTGCAGCTTCTGGAACAGTTCAGCAAGCTAGAGGAGTGGTCATCTCCAGTTTAGATTCCCAGATATTTTTGAAAATAAGACTAAGACTATTTAACCTCTCCTTAGAAAAACCCCAGATCTACACATATGCAAAGTATTAACTTTGCTTAGGGATTATAAAAACATTGGTCTTAGGGATTATAAGAACATTGTAGACCCGTTTTTAAAGATTTCCTTAGACCTGAGTAGAAAATAAATGTAATGGATGTATCTGGCTATCATTATAACTTAAGACTGAGAACAATTTGGTATTCTTGGAAACTCCTTTTATTTCAATTCTATGCTCATCAAGTGACCTTCAGATTATAGAATATCACCAAGTTAGGGTGGATGACAGATTCTATGAAGCCCATTACGGGAACCTCAGCTTACGAACACACAGGCTAAGGGCAAGGTGGTGGCCAAGGGTTGCAAAGGTCACACATCTTCGATTTGTTAAAATCCCAGTCATGTTTCATTTGTGTGCACTTTTGTCATTACTTGAACTCCCTGACATTTTTGCAGACCCAATAATCATTGCTTACTGTAAGATCGAAAGCAAAAAACTGAAATACTGTACTCTCACCTCACATTGAGACCTCAGTGAATAAAAGCTAAGTACCTTATCCATGAACAAATGTTGAACCCAGCAACAAGTTTGCAACTCTTTTCACCTTCCCAAGAAATGTAACCACAGACTTTACAGGTCGTGCAAATCCAAAAGTCAGTTTAATTGATGCCATTTTGACCTTAGGTAAACGTACTTGTAGGTTTTTAAAAATGAATCATAAACTTCTCTCACAATTAGAATAGTAACTGACACAGTATATCTCATTCTCTACCCAGGTCCCCAGAACCTAAAAATGGAGGCATACAGTGAGCGAGATGCCAAGGGGTGCCTAACATTTCTCTGTATAACATACAAGTATTCTCTCAGGGAAACTGTCCCCATTTGACACTATGAGGAAGGGGCTATTGTGATGCTCACTTTAGAGAACGAAACTCACAGGTTACACAACTTGCCCAAGTTCACACTGCTAGCTATTAAAAAGTAGAGCGGGGTCAAAACTCAGGCAAGCTGATACAGGAGCCCGAGCTGTTCATTATTTCCGATACTCTCTCCCTCAGAGGCTCTCACTGGGCAAAGGTAAACATCAAGGTACCAAGACACTGAGCACAAGATAAATGTGAGAAGAATGGGGGAAGTCAGTTACATACTACTATTAAATTCAGTGGGATTCCATACTATCACCAAAATGCAGATTATAGAAATATATTTAGTGGGGCAAAATATTCACATTATGAAAGAATAGAGCACATATACTGTATAGTAAAGTCCATGTATAGCTACATGCACACACAGCAACACAGGAACTCACATAGATGAATAAAGGATATATATCAAAATGTTCATCATGATAATTACCAAGCGGTGGGTAAATAGGCAGTTTTAATTTATTTTCTCAAGAATGCTCTGCTCCTAATCTTTGCACAGCTGGCTCCTTTTTGTTTTTCAGAGCTTAGTTCAAATGCCACCTGATCAGAGAAGTCTCCCCTGACTTGGTGCAAAGTAGACCTGTAACTACAGGTGCTCTCTCTTTTTCTATATAAAAACTAGAACACATTATCACACTGCAATATTTTTGGTCTTTCACTGGTAAATTTTATGTATGTTTTTACTTTTCTGTCATTTCCACTATAATTAATCTCCATGTCCCTCTTCTTCACTTCTGTTTATTCCCATGATTTAGAAAGTTGTATGAGAGCTCTGTAAATGTTTACCGAGTAAATGAGTGAACAAACAATATATCTACAATTTAACCAATTCAAAACATGTCATTTTCCTACAGTAAATCTCAGGCTTGAATTTACGCAAAGGAAGTTCAGAGATTCCCACCTCCACACATCCCTACATTCAGTCACAGGAATATATATGTAGTTATAGTAGCCATGGGTGACCAGGAGGGGATGCACCCTGCTCCTAGAAGATTTCATCCAATGAGTTTGCAAACAAGCTTTTAAACAGTAGCTGACCCTTGAATAATGTGGTCCACTTATTAATAGATTTTTTTCAATAAATACATACTAAATACTACAAGGCTTATAGCTGACTGAATCCAGTAATGTAGAACCTTGCCTCTGGAGGGCCGACTTTTCATTATATATGGATTTTCAATTGCATGGAGGAAGGATGTCCGCCATTCTCACACTGTTCAAGGGCCAACTGTAACTGTAATGATAAAAGATATATAATACAAATGATACAGCCTTACAGGGCAAAACTACCTTTGTCTGAGCTACTTTTCAAAGAAAATAACTCAAATTTTTTTACATACTACTATTAAATTCAGTGGGATTCCATACTATCACCAAAATGCAGATTATAGAAATATATTTAGTGGGGCAAAATATTCACATTATGAAAGAATAGAGCACATATACTGTATAGTAAAGTCCATGTATAGCTACATGCACACACAGCAACACAGGAACTCACATAGATGAATAAAGGATATATATCAAAATGTTCATCATGATAATTACCAAGCGGTGGGTAAATAGGCAGTTTTAATTTATTTTCTCAAGAATGCTCTGCTCCTAATCTTTGCACAGCTGGCTCCTTTTTGTTTTTCAGAGCTTAGTTCAAATGCCACCTGATCAGAGAAGTCTCCCCTGACTTGGGTGCAAAGTAGACCTGTAACTACAGGTGCTCTCTTTTCTATATAAAAACTAGAACACATTATCACACTGCAATATTTTTGGTCTTTCACTGGTAAATTTTATGTATGTTTTTACTTTTCTGTCATTTCCACTATAATTAATCTCCATGTCCCTCTTCACTTCTGTTTATTCCCATGATTTAGAAAGTTGTATGAGAGCTCTGTAAATGTTTACCGAGTAAATGAGTGAACAAACAATATATCTACAATTTAACCAATTCAAAACATGTCATTTTCCTACAGTAAATCTCAGGCTTGAATTTACGCAAAGGAAGTTCAGAGATTCCCACCTCCACACATCCCTACATTCAGTCACAGGAATATATATGTAGTTATAGTAGCCATGGGTGACCAGGAGGGGATGCACCCTGCTCCTAGAAGATTTCATCCAATGAGTTTGCAAACAAGCTTTTAAACAGTAGCTGACCCTTGAATAATGTGGTCCACTTATTAATAGATTTTTTTCAATAAATACATACTAAATACTACAAGGCTTATAGCTGACTGAATCCAGTAATGTAGAACCTTGCCTCTGGAGGGCCGACTTTTCATTATATATGGATTTTCAATTGCATGGAGGAAGGATGTCCGCCATTCTCACACTGTTCAAGGGCCAACTGTAACTGTAATGATAAAAGATATATAATACAAATGATACAGCCTTACAGGGCAAAACTACCTTTGTCTGAGCTACTTTTCAAAGAAAATAACTCATTTGTTTTTAAATTATCACAAAATTACAAAAGCAATTCTCATGGAAAAGGCAGTAATACGAAAACAGCAATAAATGATTAGTGTTGACCAGATCTCCTCTGCTCATTTATAAGTAGGTATAAACAAAGGAAGAGTGAGCTACCTTCACATTTGGATGTGAGTGACTTATCTTAACAGGAGCTTTGAGAAAGTTGGCAGTTTCTTTAATCACAGGGCACAGCTGAAGCATTTTTTCCTCAGAGATATAGTTTTTTCTCTCCATATATTCTAAACTTAGCTTGCAGCTCTTACAATGCCTATGGGAAGAAACAGCAAGGAAAGTCTAGGATTTTCAACTTTAATGGCATTCTAACAATAGGTAAAGCTATTCCACATGGGAAACATTATGATGTGGAGGAAAGTTGGAAGATTAATAATAATTACCAATTTACCACTGAACTTGAGGAACAAAAGCCATTCTGCTTTAATTGCTATGCTCTTTCCTTTATCTCTTTCAATAAAACCATTGTGAATCAAAAATGTTCTCCTGGAGTATGTTTCAATTTTAAAAGTAAGTGTATCCAAGACACTAGGTCTGGTATGTTAAGCTTTAAAGGTAAAAAAATATCATTCTCCATACCAAGACTATGTTAGCATTGTAGGTACTAGTTAGATTTACCCAATTCACCTTTGGAATATGTCTTAAGAATCTTCTCTTTAATACTGTGCAATGGTCCCAGAAATTTTGAAATGAATTAAATTATATTTCAGATAATACAAGATATAATTTGAAGAAAAGGTTTATTCACTAAAAAACTATAGGACTACAACTCTAGAACAAGGAGTCACATGCTTTCCCTAGAACAACGATGTGATTTGGAGAAAACTGTACTCAGGAACTATAAGAAAACAAGTTCAGGGCAAAGGCTGCCTTACCAGATTCCATAGTCAGACCAGTAGGCAAAAGAGTAACAAACATGGAATTGTTTTCATGCATCTGGTAAAAGAAAGACAAGTTCAGGCAAACTCCTTACCAGAATATACAAAGATATGATAGAAATGTCCGCCATTCTCACACTGTTAAAGGGACTGTAACTGTAATGATAAAAGATATATAATACAAATGATACAGCCTTACAGGGCAAAACTACCTTTGTCTGAGCTACTTTTCAAAGAAAATAACTCATTTGTTTTTAAATTATCACAAAATTACAAAAGCAATTCTCATGGAAAAGGCAGTAATACGAAAACAGCAATAAATGATTAGTGTTGACCAGATCTCCTCTGCTCATTTATAAGTAGGTATAAACAAAGGAAGAGTGAGCTACCTTCACATTTGGATGTGAGTGACTTATCTTAACAGGAGCTTTGACAAAGTCGGCAGTTTCTTTAATCACAGGGCACAGCTGAAGCTTTTTTTCCTCAGAGATATAGTTTTTCTCTCCATATATTCTAAACTTAGCTTGCAGCTCTTACAATGCCTATGGGAAGAAACAGCAAGGAAAGTCTAGGATTTTCAACTTTAATGGCATTCTAACAATAGGTAAAGCTATTCCACATGGGAAACATTATGATGTGGAGGAAAGTTGGAAGATTAATAATAATTACCAATTTACCACTGAACTTGAGGAACAAAAGCCATTCTGCTTTAATTGCTATGCTCTTTCCTTTATCTCTTTCAATAAAACCATTGTGAATCAAAAATGTTCTCCTGGAGTATGTTTCAATTTTAAAAGTAAGTGTATCCAAGACACTAGGTCTGGTATGTTAAGCTTTAAAGGTAAAAAAATATCATTCTCCATACCAAGACTATGTTAGCATTGTAGGTACTAGTTAGATTTACCCAATTCACCTTTGGAATATGTCTTAAGAATCTTCTCTTTAATACTGTGCAATGGTCCCAGAAATTTTGAAATGAATTAAATTATATTTCAGATAATACAAGATATAATTTGAAGAAAAGGTTTATTCACTAAAAAACTATAGGACTACAACTCTAGAACAAGGAGTCACATGCTTTCCCTAGAACAACGATGTGATTTGGAGAAAACTGTACTCAGGAACTATAAGAAAACAAGTTCAGGGCAAAGGCTGCCTTACCAGATTCCATAGTCAGACCAGTAGGCAAAAGAGTAACAAACATGGAATTGTTTTCATGCATCTGGTGGAAGACAAACTCCTCTAGAAAGAGCAATGGAATCACTCAGCACAAACCATTAGTAGACAAAAATGAGAAGTAACTGAGCAACTTCAACCAAAAAAAGCCTACAAAGGTTGTAAGTCTTTACCCCCTGAAACTTATGAACTTTGAATAGCAGACCTACCGCTCTCAAGTCTCAGAGAACCAAAGACATCATTGCTTCTCATGAAAATGACTTGTGGGCTCTAAGACCTTCTGAGTCACTCTAGGGTCATATAAAGTATTATACTCTTATCGTAAACTAATCCAGTCTTCAGGTAATCATCCAAGGTACAACCTTTGTCTCAAACTCTGAACAGTTTTTAAATCATTTGGGAAAACCAAACACACACACACACACACACACACACACACACACACTTCACATGTAAGCATTTTAAACTAATTAAAATGTAAATAACTTTGAAAACATTTTAGAGACTGATTTACCACCAACCATCTTCATAAAATCAAGTTATAGTTGTGAACAAGTTTTTGGCCAAGAGAGATCTGAAAACACAAAATGAAAATGTAAAAATATGAGGGGAAAAACAGACTCAATATACTCCAGTTGACTGCAAGACCACAGAAGGAGTGGTGTTGGTAAGTTAAAGCAGTGAAGTTGTGTATAACAGCTCCAGATTGCTGTGGACATGAAGACCACCACAAATATTCTCAAAGGGGTTGTAATTGGAAGCTTCACAGCATGCAAACAAAAGGTTATTGTTTCCTCTTTGTCTTTATCAGCAAGAACTGACTTACGTTTGCTAATTTTGAGGGGACAAATCAGATGGCAGTGTCTAAACTATAGATACACTCTAGAACAAGTGAGTCCCAGAAATTTTGAAATGAATTAAATTATATTTCAGATAATACAAGATATAATTTGAAGAAAAGGTTTATTCACTAAAAAACTATAGGACTACAACTCTAGAACAAGGAGTCACATGCTTTCCCTAGAACAACGATGTGATTTGGAGAAAACTGTACTCAGGAACTATAAGAAAACAAGTTCAGGGCAAAGGCTGCCTTACCAGATTCCATAGTCAGACCAGTAGGCAAAAGAGTAACAAACATGGAATTGTTTTCATGCATCTGGTGGAAGACAAACTCCTCTAGAAAGAGCAATGGAATCACTCAGCACAAACCATTAGTAGACAAAAATGAGAAGTAACTGAGCAACTTCAACCAAAAAAAGCCTACAAAGGTTGTAAGTCTTTACCCCCTGAAACTTATGAACTTTGAATAGCAGACCTACCGCTCTCAAGTCTCAGAGAACCAAAGACATCATTGCTTCTCATGAAAATGACTTGTGGGCTCTAAGACCTTCTGAGTCACTCTAGGGTCATATAAAGTATTATACTCTTATCGTAAACTAATCCAGTCTTCAGGTAATCATCCAAGGTACAACCTTTGTCTCAAACTCTGAACAGTTTTTAAATCATTTGGGAAAACCAAACACACACACACACACACACACACACACACACACACTTCACATGTAAGCATTTTAAACTAATTAAAATGTAAATAACTTTGAAAACATTTTAGAGACTGATTTACCACCAACCATCTTCATAAAATCAAGTTATAGTTGTGAACAAGTTTTTGGCCAAGAGAGATCTGAAAACACAAAATGAAAATGTAAAAATAGGAGGGGAAAAACAGACTCAATATACTCCAGTTGACTGCAAGACCACAGAAGGAGTGGTGTTGGTAAGTTAAAGCAGTGAAGTTGTGTATAACAGCTCCAGATTGCTGTGGACATGAAGACCACCACAAATATTCTCAAAGGGGTTGTAATTGGAAGCTTCACAGCATGCAAACAAAAGGTTATTGTTTCCTCTTTGTCTTTATCAGCAAGAACTGACTTACGTTTGCTAATTTTGAGGGGACAAATCAGATGGCAGTGTCTGGAAGGATGCCGAGATTCTGAGTTTTGAAGGGACAGAGGACTTCCTCCCTGTAGCACGTCAGGGTCATTTACTTCCCATGGACCTCTGTCTTAGCCTTCTGTGCTCTCATTGTGCATGACCTGCCAGCTCCTGTTGTCTCTTTTCCACTTGAAAACAGAGAATGGCTTCTTTTGGGAACAAGACAGCAACAAACTCACTTCCATATATAAAGCCAGACCTGGAATATCATCATATGATAAAGTTCTTAAGAACAAAATGAGAATTCATCTGTTTTGTGCTATTTTTCCCCCAACAATAATCAAGAAATGCCATCTTTTGGGATATTTTGTTTGCTTTCCCTTTCTCTACTTCTCTCCTTCATGTCGTTAATTATTCATTGAAGTTTCCCATAGCCTCTTTTTCTTTTCTTCATTGTGTTCCTTTATCTTTCCTTGGGGTTCATGTTCATTTCTTTGCAATCTGTCTTTCCTTATAAGAGTTTTCATGCAATGGCATCTCCGTTTCATCTCTCTCTGCTTTTTCAACAGTTTCCCCAACTTTTTTCTTTCTTTATTTTTTTATTTCTTTTTAAACTTTTTTCTTTAACTTCCTTCAACTTGACTTTCCTAAGTTCAACAGAAACTGGCTTTTCACAGATTAATTGCATTTATTTGCCGCTCTATTTCAGTTAGAAGAACCATTAAATGGATGGTCATTTTTGTGCCCTAGTTCCTAGTAGTGTTGCTAGGAACTCACCTTCAGTCCAGCCCTTTTGAATAGGGAAGTCTAATAAGTATAACATACCACCAACCAACATCATAAAATCAAGTTATAGTTGTGAACAAGTTTTTGGCCAAGAGAGATCTGAAAACACAAAATGAAAATGTAAAAATATGAGGGGAAAAACAGACTCAATATACTCCAGTTGACTGCAAGACCACAGAAGGAGTGGTGTTGGTAAGTTAAAGCAGTGAAGTTGTGTATAACAGCTCCAGATTGCTGTGGACATGAAGACCACCACAAATATTCTCAAAGGGGTTGTAATTGGAAGCTTCACAGCATGCAAACAAAAGGTTATTGTTTCCTCTTTGTCTTTATCAGCAAGAACTGACTTACGTTTGCTAATTTTGAGGGGACAAATCAGATGGCAGTGTCTGGAAGGATGCCGAGATTCTGAGTTTTGAAGGGACAGAGGACTTCCTCCCTGTAGCACGTCAGGGTCATTTACTTCCCATGGACCTCTGTCTTAGCCTTCTGTGCTCTCATTGTGCATGACCTGCCAGCTCCTGTTGTCTCTTTTCCACTTGAAAACAGAGAATGGCTTCTTTTGGGAACAAGACAGCAACAAACTCACTTCCATATATAAAGCCAGACCTGGAATATCATCATATGATAAAGTTCTTAAGAACAAAATGAGAATTCATCTGTTTTGTGCTATTTTTCCCCCAACAATAATCAAGAAATGCCATCTTTTGGGATATTTTGTTTGTTTTCCCTTTCTCTACTTCTCTCCTTCATGTCGTTAATTATTCATTGAAGTTTCCCATAGCCTCTTTTTCTTTTCTTCATTGTGTTCCTTTATCTTTCCTTGGGGTTCATGTTCATTTCTTTGCAATCTGTCTTTCCTTATAAGAGTTTTCATGCAATGGCATCTCCGTTTCATCTCTCTCTGCTTTTTCAACAGTTTCCCCAACTTTTTTCTTTCTTTATTTTTTTATTTCTTTTTAAACTTTTTTCTTTAACTTCCTTCAACTTGACTTTCCTAAGTTCAACAGAAACTGGCTTTTCACAGATTAATTGCATTTATTTGCCGCTCTATTTCAGTTAGAAGAACCATTAAATGGATGGTCATTTTTGTGCCCTAGTTCCTAGTAGTGTTGCTAGGAACTCACCTTCAGTCCAGTATTCTCATAATGGACTTTATGAATAGGGAAGTCTAATAAGTATCAGAGAAAAACAAACCAACAAAAAATCTGACCATGTGTATTTGATGGTATATCTTCTGGTAACAATGAAAAGTGGGAATGATTTACAATTAGTGACTAAAAAAAACAGTAAGGGTAGAGAATCAGGATTGATGGTTGTCCTTTGGCTCATTCATTACTTTTTCATGATAAATAATATTCTTTCACACAATGAGGAATAAAAGCTGTGAGGAAAATGATAGAATCTAGACTTAACCTTCAAGATGCAGTGTTTTATATCCATTGCAGATAGGTTTCCTCTGTAAACCCCGAGAATGAAGAGAAAGTTTTTTGTTCTGTTTTTGTCTATTTGTTTGGGGTAGGAAGATTGGGAAATTGAGATAAACATGTCTTTGGACTTGGAGTATACTGAACCAAAGCATTTACGCTTTTATCCATGAAACAAAAATTATGACAAAAATAGGGAAGCTCATACATGCAGCTGACACATCTGGATGTCAGAATGTATCTTCTGTTTGGCAGTATGCAAATTCAACTTGAATCTCAGATGGATTAGTGTGAATCATGACCCACCTTGCTGGCTCAATGTAACTGGTGAGATATAGTGGGTCTCTGGAGGCAAACAGTCAGAGCCCAAGTTGTTTCTCAACAGCATGGTCAATGGACATGCACAAAGGAAATCAGTCCCTCTATCAGATTTATTTTGGAAGTAAAATAAATCTGGTTGGTTCAAGATCTAATGAATGATAGGAAATAGCAGCATGAACTATGTTTGCTTTGTCTGTCACTTACATTTGTTAAGCATCTAACTCCAGACCCAGAGAACTCTATGTTGCATGCTTACAGATATGAGTAGGGCTTTAATCTATTCCTTAAGGGGTTAATAGTCCAGCTGGGGAAGATGAGGAAATTCGTTCAATGAATCTTACTACTTGTACATGAGATGTGTCTGGATCTTAACATTTGCTCTGGGTAATTTAAGGCATTATGTGAAATAGAAATCTAGCTAGAATGAAAGGTGCTGGTTCAGACCTTAATTAATTATTTCTGTAAGGTTTACACATGTCTACATTCATTTTTGTGATTTATTTACAGGGAATTATTCAAATGATATAGTAGGCAACTCCAGGATTTGCTAAGAATTGTCTACTAATAAAATGCAAAATTCATAGTTTTTACTATTTAATTTCCTATAATTGCTAAAAGGAAATTGTCTACTAATAAAATGCAAAATTCATAGTTTACTATTTTTCATGATAAATAATATTCTTTCACACAATGAGGAATAAAAGCTGTGAGGAAAATGATAGAATCTAGACTTAACCTTCAAGATGCAGTGTTTTATATCCATTGCAGATAGGTTTCCTCTGTAAACCCCGAGAATGAAGAGAAAGTTTTTTGTTCTGTTTTTGTCTATTTGTTTGGGGTAGGAAGATTGGGAAATTGAGATAAACATGTCTTTGGACTTGGAGTATACTGAACCAAAGCATTTACGCTTTTATCCATGAAACAAAAATTATGACAAAAATAGGGAAGCTCATACATGCAGCTGACACATCTGGATGTCAGAATGTATCTTCTGTTTGGCAGTATGCAAATTCAACTTGAATCTCAGATGGATTAGTGTGAATCATGACCCACCTTGCTGGCTCAATGTAACTGGTGAGATATAGTGGGTCTCTGGAGGCAAACAGTCAGAGCCCAAGTTGTTTCTCAACAGCATGGTCAATGGACATGCACAAAGGAAATCAGTCCCTCTATCAGATTTATTTTGGAAGTAAAATAAATCTGGTTGGTTCAAGATCTAATGAATGATAGGAAATAGCAGCATGAACTATGTTTGCTTTGTCTGTCACTTACATTTGTTAAGCATCTAACTCCAGACCCAGAGAACTCTATGTTGCATGCTTACAGATATGAGTAGGGCTTTAATCTATTCCTTAAGGGGTTAATAGTCCAGCTGGGGAAGATGAGGAAATTCGTTCAATGAATCTTACTACTTGTACATGAGATGTGTCTGGATCTTAACATTTGCTCTGGGTAATTTAAGGCATTATGTGAAATAGAAATCTAGCTAGAATGAAAGGTGCTGGTTCAGACCTTAATTAATTATTTCTGTAAGGTTTACACATGTCTACATTCATTTTTGTGATTTATTTACAGGGAATTATTCAAATGATATAGTAGGCAACTCCAGGATTTGCTAAGAATTGTCTACTAATAAAATGCAAAATTCATAGTTTTTTTACTATTTAATTTCCTATATGAGAGAGTTCAGTTAATTTCAATACCAAACGCATTTTGTTTAGTTGTTGAATTATATAGTGACTGACCTGATTGATTCTGCAGATACTGATAATCAATTTTTCTTTCCTGTGTCTTGTGCATCTATAGAATTCACCTTAGTCAAATGGGAACAGTTCACTAAATTTTTTTTTAGTGAAGTAAAGGCATTTTTAGTGAAATGAACAGATGCCCAATTGGTGGGAAAAGAAGCAGAAAACACTGTTCAAATGAATACTATTGAAGTACATTTGCAAATCTTAAAAACTGTTTTCAGGAAATGTGCAAATTCACAAGTACAAAAATACTCACATTTTAAAATAAAACTGAGAAATAAAAGTTCTTTGTAATATACCTCCTCTCAAAATGGGAATTAGTATCTCGAGAAAGGCAAATAGTTGAGAAGACAAATGTTTTCAGTGTTTGTGGATGTTACTTCTAGGAGACATTGCCTCATGAGGCAAGAAATAGTGACATCCTTTGTCTTTTCTTTTTTAAATGATGGAGACATGCCTAAAATAAGACATTTCTGTGTTTCTCCAGTTTATTCTTTAGGAGACTTAATTTCATCTTAAGAAACATGTTACTGAATGGCTCAGCGGTGTTGGACTTTTTTGCTGCCCCGTGGACTGTAGCTCTCCAGGCTCCTCTATTCATGAGATTTTTCCAGACCAGAATACTGGAGTGGGTTGCCATTTCCTTCACCGGGTGATTTTCCCAGCACAGGTATCAAGCCCTTGTCTCCTGCACTGCTACATTTCCTCTTAAACCACTACTGTTAAAGATCAGCTTCATAGATCACACTGGTAAGCATCGCTGCCAGAAGTTTCAAAGTGTCACTGTCAGTTGTTCAACAGGTTCCTCCAGATAGTTTAATCTTCATTGTCACCCCTGGGCCCAACAAGGTGTTGTAAGTCCTTGGACTCCTGCTATTGGCTTGTTTTGCTTTTAATTGAATCTCTGAACCAAAACATTTGTCTACATTCATTTTTGTGATTTATTTACAGGAATTATTCAAATGATATAGTAGGCAACTCCAGGATTTGCTAAGAATTGTCTACTAATAAAATGCAAAATTCATAGTTTTTACTATTTAATTTCCTATATGAGAGAGTTCAGTTAATTTCAATACCAAACGCATTTTGTTTAGTTGTTGAATTATATAGTGACTGACCTGATTGATTCTGCAGATACTGATAATCAATTTTTCTTTCCTGTGTCTTGTGCATCTATAGAATTCACCTTAGTCAAATGGGAACAGTTCACAAATTTTTTTTTAGTGAAGTAAAGGCATTTTTAGTGAAATGAACAGATGCCCAATTGGTGGGAAAAGAAGCAGAAAACACTGTTCAAATGAATACTATTGAAGTACATTTGCAAATCTTAAAAACTGTTTTCAGGAAATGTGCAAATTCACAAGTACAAAAATACTCACATTTTAAAATAAAACTGAGAAATAAAAGTTCTTTGTAATATACCTCCTCTCAAAATGGGAATTAGTATCTCGAGAAAGGCAAATAGTTGAGAAGACAAATGTTTTCAGTGTTTGTGGATGTTACTTCTAGGAGACATTGCCTCATGAGGCAAGAAATAGTGACATCCTTTGTCTTTTCTTTTTTAAATGATGGAGACATGCCTAAAATAAGACATTTCTGTGTTTCTCCAGTTTATTCTTTAGGAGACTTAATTTCATCTTAAGAAACATGTTACTGAATGGCTCAGCGGTGTTGGACTTTTTTGCTGCCCCGTGGACTGTAGCTCTCCAGGCTCCTCTATTCATGAGATTTTTCCAGACCAGAATACTGGAGTGGGTTGCCATTTCCTTCACCGGGTGATTTTCCCAGCACAGGTATCAAGCCCTTGTCTCCTGCACTGCTACATTTCCTCTTAAACCACTACTGTTAAAGATCAGCTTCATAGATCACACTGGTAAGCATCGCTGCCAGAAGTTTCAAAGTGTCACTGTCAGTTGTTCAACAGGTTCCTCCAGATAGTTTAATCTTCATTGTCACCCCTGGGCCCAACAAGGTGTTGTAAGTCCTTGGACTCCTGCTATTGGCTTGTTTTGCTTTTAATTGAATCTCTGATATACCTGTTTGCAACTGTCAAATTTTAACATTCACTCATGCATTCAATAAACACTTATGGAATGTTTTAGAAATATGGTAAGTTTGGGGGATCATAAGGGTGAAGATGTAATTGTCACCCTAACATAGTACAGTGGAAGAGGAGTCATGTTGATTGAACAACTATGATCAATCAGACTTCTTTTTATAGCCATCTCTTCATTTATTTCTCCAAGAAAATGAAGATGCTCAGTGCAGAGCAATCTCACACAGCTGGGAAGAGGTTTTAGTGAAATTCAAACATGAGCTTCTGACTCGAGAAGTCAGGCTCTTCTCCCACTAAGAGGTGTTCTTGGAATTTGGTGGAGCAGTATCTTCCTTAATGCTTTGTGAATGTACACATTGCCACCATGTTCATGGGGGAGAGGTTTACTGAATTTGTTTATGTTAACTGCAAAACAAATTCTCATAATTGTGTTCTGATCTGTATCAAGTGATAACAATGAAGTTAGGAAACACCTGCATTGCCATCTATTCAGAATGCACACTGAAACACCAAAGAACAATATTCCACTTCAATATGCCAAAGAAAAGTATCTCTGATCTTTTTGACACCATGGACCAGTTTCATAGATCATTTCTCCACTCATTTGGGGGCAGGGGTTGGTGCAGGCAGGAATGAACACTGGCAAGCATAGGGAGTGGTAGATGAAGCTTGGCTTGCTCACCTCCTGCCTTGAGGCCAGGTTTCTGACAGGCCATAGGGCATGAGTCTGAGGCTGGGGGTTGGGAACTCCTGACCAAATGACCACCATCCCTGTATGTCCCTGCATGTGAGGTCGGCCCTATCATTACTACTGCATGAGGCATTTTTCGTACTGTTTGGCACAAAAACTTAGAAAAGAGATTCAGAGAATACATTTCTTCAACTAAGGTTAAGAAATAGAATAAGAACACAATACAGAAAAAAAAGGAAAATTTTAATTCTCACTTTTCTGTGATCCCTGCAAAAAAAAAAAAAAAAAGAACATTAAACAACATGTCACTAATATTTTTGCTCAGTGCCATTCATATGTCACCTGAGTTAACTAAACACCTTTCATCAATGTGACAACATTCTTGGGTATTTGTCAAAACCAAATGTTCAGGCTACTGAAAAATGTAAAAATCAAAACTAGATTGAATTTGGTGGGTTCACAGATGTGCATGGAAAGGCAAGACTGTGAAAGATTATGTGACTATATTTATATTACACCTGTGACATCCCTTGAAAAACGTAATAAAATGTGAATTCGTAGGACCTTGATATCTGTCAATAGGAAACACTGATAAAAATTTACTTGGCAATTCAGAGGAGTGCCAGATAATAGAGTAAGTACACAATATAATTAGAAATACTGAACTTTCTTTTGCATACACAACAGCTCATGGTAAAGCTCTGGGTAAATCATGAACATAAGAGTGGAACATGAACATTTCTTTTTTTTACAGATCTAACCCCAACATTTGGTGGAGCAGTATCTTCCTTAATGCTTTGTGAATGTACACATTGCCACCATGTTCATGGGGGAGAGGTTTACTGAATTTGTTTATGTTAACTGCAAAACAAATTCTCATAATTGTGTTCTGATCTGTATCAAGTGATAACAATGAAGTTAGGAAACACCTGCATTGCCATCTATTCAGAATGCACACTGAAACACCAAAGAACAATATTCCACTTCAATATGCCAAAGAAAAGTATCTCTGATCTTTTTGACACCATGGACCAGTTTCATAGATCATTTCTCCACTCATTTGGGGGCAGGGGTTGGTGCAGGCAGGAATGAACACTGGCAAGCATAGGGAGTGGTAGATGAAGCTTGGCTTGCTCACCTCCTGCCTTGAGGCCAGGTTTCTGACAGGCCATAGGGCATGAGTCTGAGGCTGGGGGTTGGGAACTCCTGACCAAATGACCACCATCCCTGTATGTCCCTGCATGTGAGGTCGGCCCTATCATTACTACTGCATGAGGCATTTTTCGTACTGTTTGGCACAAAAACTTAGAAAAGAGATTCAGAGAATACATTTCTTCAACTAAGGTTAAGAAATAGAATAAGAACACAATACAGAAAAAAAAGGAAAATTTTAATTCTCACTTTTCTGTGATCCCTGCAAAAAAAAAAAAAAAAAGAACATTAAACAACATGTCACTAATATTTTTGCTCAGTGCCATTCATATGTCACCTGAGTTAACTAAACACCTTTCATCAATGTGACAACATTCTTGGGTATTTGTCAAAACCAAATGTTCAGGCTACTGAAAAATGTAAAAATCAAAACTAGATTGAATTTGGTGGGTTCACAGATGTGCATGGAAAGGCAAGACTGTGAAAGATTATGTGACTATATTTATATTACACCTGTGACATCCCTTGAAAAACGTAATAAAATGTGAATTCGTAGGACCTTGATATCTGTCAATAGGAAACACTGATAAAAATTTACTTGGCAATTCAGAGGAGTGCCAGATAATAGAGTAAGTACACAATATAATTAGAAATACTGAACTTTCTTTTGCATACACAACAGCTCATGGTAAAGCTCTGGGTAAATCATGAACATAAGAGTGGAACTGCATTGCATTTCATGAACATCCTCAGGCCAAAAAAGACAAATAGGAGAGGTCCTGATTAAATATTTGCTCAGAAAATACCCTCTGATAATATACTGCCAATTTTCTACCTTGGGTAAATAGCATGCCCCTCTTCCAAGGTAAGTAGGTCTCTGCTATATTAGATTTTATTTACAAAAAGGAACTCTGGCCACAGAACATACAGCAGTTATGTGAAGGGTATGGCTCAGCTTGTCTCAAAACATTGTCAGTGTGACCTTTGGCGAGGACCCAATGGAAAATCACTTTCCCTCAAGGAAACCAACACCCCTTTCCCTATAATCCTGCTAGCACGACATGGTGTTAATGAAGCAAGCCCGGCTTTCAGTGGCCTACAGCACAAATTGCCTCATTTGGCTTGGTCACTGGAAGGACGAATGCCAGGTGGAGATATGCGCCCATGAGCATAGGCAAGGTTTCCATGGAAATGCTGCTTGTTCTGCCTGAGCGGCCTTAGGGACGCATCCAGCCCTGCAGAGATTGCCATCTCTTTCTGGAAGTCGGCCCAGTGAAAAGTAAAACCTTAAGAAATGCACCATACTCTGGATTCTATGCATTCATCTGGAGGCTGATTAGAGGAACTGGGTTATCAATCTCACTTTCAACATTCATTATATTCTGAGCACCAGTTCCTGATATTCTTGTATGCCTGAGTCTAAACATGAAGATGACAAGCTTTCCTAAGCATATTGGGGAACACATCCAGTAGTTTCAAACACAATATTTTAAGGAAACAAGTGTTCAAAGCAATTGTGCTCCAAACCATGCTTTCTAGTCCACTGCATGCTGCTCTATCTCGCGGAAATTCTCTTCCCTTTCCCTTCATATATCTGCCACAGCCTCTTCGCTCTTGTTAGCTGTCTCCCTTATTTACAAAATGTGTTGATCTATGGTCCAGGGAATTACTTGGAAAATAATTTGGCTGATTATAAGTCCTACAAGTCAGCATTAGTACACAAATACCAACATTATGAGTATCTGAAAAGAAAGCTTAGAGTGACTAAATCTCAACTGTATAGGTACAATCGAGGTTTTCTGTGACTCATAAACTTAATGATAAACTCACCCTATAAACAAGGCCAAACAAGCAAACAGAAACCAACTTCTATGCTAGTAGCGTTCACATTTTCAAGCCCAAGGATCCCTTCGAGCAACTACTGCTTTAATCCTTTGTAGCTCAATATCAAGGCAACAATACAAATACTTAATGAAGAAACAGTCCAAAGCCCTCAGGACTAATGCCCTTTGGGGCCTTGAAAGACAAGTATCTTTAACCTGTTAGTGTTTATCATTCCTCACAGAACCCTCAGCAGCTGTGATAAGCATCAACCAGTACGCAGGGCAATAAGGATCAGGAGGAAGACAATGCACAAGGCCTTCAACTCACTGCTCCACACCTGATGGATTATTTTGTAACAAGACACAGTTGTTCATATTTTTTTTGTGAAACAGAGACTGTAAGGACTTGAACAAAAAATGAAAAGTATAATTTTCCAGTACATGGTGTATTATTTATTATGACTGGAAAGTCTCCAAATTTTTAAAAGAAAAAATCTCCAGGTAGTGTTCTGTCTCATATTGTTTTCCTACAAACGTATCCTTTTCTTCATCTATCCTTTATTCCCTTAGTTTTCTCTCTTACACCTCTTTCAATAGGTAAGCTCTTTTATTTCTCCTTATCTAGAACAGCAGCAACAAAAAATTTCAGTCAATTAGTAATGAATAATGTTGTATGATTCGATGAGTCAGTTCATATTTTATTTTAGCCTTAGGACATGCGTCTCCCCAACTAAACTTGACTTATCCTGTAAAAGAACCTCCAACCCATCCTTCAACCTATTTCCTTCCCCTTCATGGCATCTCCTCCACCACCTCCACGTTGCTATAAATGCAGTACAGGGGAAAAGGGTTTTGGGAAAACAGAATGAGACTGTGATCATAAATGGCTCCTCAAATCATTAATCCAAAGTTTTCCGACATAGACAAACCTCTTCTCTGGGTCTGAATGAGGCCCAGACATTCTTTTTTATAACAAGAAGTCTCAGAATGGAGATTTCAGGAATTAGCATTGGCCTTTCTGTCCAGTCATCTACAGGTAGTGCAGAATACTTAATGAACTCAAGTTCTGGCTCAGTCACATAACTCATGAGAATCTGACTTGTTGCTTTAAACTCACTGAGTCTCAGTTTTCACATTGATATTGAGGATGGATGGTATTAATAATACCTACCTAATTCAACACTTTTTTTAACATCTGGATAAGCATTATTCTAAGGATTCATGATACACTTTGATTAAAATAGCCTTCGGTATACAGTTATTTAATGAAGAAACAGTCCAAAGCCCTCAGGACTAATGCCCTTTGGGGCCTTGAAAGACAAGTATCTTTAACCTGTTAGTGTTTATCATTCCTCACAGAACCCTCAGCAGCTGTGATAAGCATCAACCAGTACGCAGGGCAATAAGGATCAGGAGGAAGACAATGCACAAGGCCTTCAACTCACTGCTCCACACCTGATGGATTATTTTGTAACAAGACACAGTTGTTCATATTTTTTTTGAAACAGAGACTGTAAGGACTTGAACAAAAAATGAAAAGTATAATTTTCCAGTACATGGTGTATTATTTATTATGACTGGAAAGTCTCCAAATTTTTAAAAGAAAAAATCTCCAGGTAGTGTTCTGTCTCATATTGTTTTCCTACAAACGTATCCTTTTCTTCATCTATCCTTTATTCCCTTAGTTTTCTCTCTTACACCTCTTTCAATAGGTAAGCTCTTTTATTTCTCCTTATCTAGAACAGCAGCAACAAAAAATTTCAGTCAATTAGTAATGAATAATGTTGTATGATTCGATGAGTCAGTTCATATTTTATTTTAGCCTTAGGACATGCGTCTCCCCAACTAAACTTGACTTATCCTGTAAAAGAACCTCCAACCCATCCTTCAACCTATTTCCTTCCCCTTCATGGCATCTCCTCCACCACCTCCACGTTGCTATAAATGCAGTACAGGGAAAGGTTTGGCAAAACAGAATGAGACTGTGATCATAAATGGCTCCTCAAATCATTAATCCAAAGTTTTCCGACATAGACAAACCTCTTCTCTGGGTCTGAATGAGGCCCAGACATTCTTTTTTATAACAAGAAGTCTCAGAATGGAGATTTCAGGAATTAGCATTGGCCTTTCTGTCCAGTCATCTACAGGTAGTGCAGAATACTTAATGAACTCAAGTTCTGGCTCAGTCACATAACTCATGAGAATCTGACTTGTTGCTTTAAACTCACTGAGTCTCAGTTTTCACATTGATATTGAGGATGGATGGTATTAATAATACCTACCTAATTCAACACTTTTTTTAACATCTGGATAAGCATTATTCTAAGGATTCATGATACACTTTGATTAAAATAGTCAAAATTCTATTTCTGTGGACTTAATAGTATTGTTGAATGAAGTAAGTGATACTATTTAAACACTGTGCCACAGCACAGTGCCTACCACACGGTAAAATACAACACATGGTATCCCAGGTGAGACTTAATTCCCAATTAGGTTATTCTCAACTCTTTTATCCATTATAAGTTCCTCCAGTCTCTGAAAGGTTTTTAACAAACTTTTGTAGGAGGGTTAGGCTTTGGGATGAGCCAAAATATAATTTGAATAAACCAGAACATTTCCTTGAATAAAATACAGAACTATGTTCCAATATTGCTTTAAAAAAATAGGACAAACATTTTCCAGAATAAATTCTTTTTAAAGCCTTCCCTGATTTCTTCTAAAAAAATCTTCTTTGTAAAATTCACCGGAATTCTTACTCCCCCCAATATAGTGCATATATTTCCCCTCCTCGCTTTTCTATTGCTACTTCATACATTTCCGTAGTCCTAGTATAAGTTACCACCATCTCTGCCTTCCCAGCAGCCAGCATTACTTTTAAAAGGGGAGATCAGACCGTCTCCACCAGCTCTAAAAATCTTCTGATGCCTTTTTTTGTGCACTCAGCATAAAATCCAAACTCTTGCTGTGATCAACAAAGTCCTTACATAATCCTGCCTCCAACTCTCAAACTTCACATGGTGTCCATCCATCCTTGCTCACCATGCCCCAGACATTCCTGCCTTCCTTATCAGGCAAGTTTCTGCCTCAGAACCTTAGCTTAAGTGGTCACTCTCCTCTCCTACCTTTGTATCATTTATTCTGTTCTAGTTCAAACTGTATCATTTCAGAGGGACCTGTGCTGACCAATAACCTCTTCCCATTCTCGTTGCTCTCTTCTCACGTCCCTTTCACTTTACAGGAGTGCATGTCCACCCTTCCCATCTAGCCTACAGGGTCTGTAAGCAGAGATTTCACTGTCTTGTTCTCAGTATCTCCACTGTCTAGCTGCTGGAGGCACTCAATAAACACTTGTTAAGTAATTGTAGAAAATCGAGAAAATTAATAATTCTCTGGGCAGGCACAGAGTTGTTTATTTCTAAAAATCGGCCAGCCTTTCAATAATCATATAAAATATTATTGGCGATCTATGATGTATAACGCTCTAGAAGCATATAGAAAGCATTCAACTTACTTCACTGATATGCATTTTCCATGTGGCCTTACAGCAGCTTTGAGGGGATGGCATCATAATGTTCACAGCCATTTAAGGCTAAGGGGACTAAAAGACAGAGAAAGTTCTACCCAAGTAACACCTACTTAAGAATTCACAGGTCATAAATTGCAGAGGCAAAAATCAAATCTAACTGTCTGATACTTCGACTGGTGTTCTGAATCTTACAAACATCATCATCAACTATATCTTCTCATACCCAATCCGAGTGATAACTTGTCAAAACTCATAATGTAAATAGACAGCATTTACTGAGTGTTTGCCATGCAGAGAGAATTATCTTTGTTAAATCTTACAGCAACCCAAAGATGTAGGTGCTTTGTTTTTCAGTTGAGAAAAATTCAGCTCAAGTAAGTCAGATGGAACTTGAATCCAATCTGGTCAGATTCCTGAAACTGAGCTGTTAACTACGATGGTGCAGCATTTCCTGACCCAGGGGAAGACAGTAAGTACTACTTGCCGAGTCACAGATGACAGGAAGCACTAGTCTAGGCTGCTGCTACAAGCTGGGTGCAGCCCTACTGCATGGCCAGCGCATTCATCTTGGTCAAATGACAGATGCATTGTGTCTCTAACTATGGAAACCAGGAATCACTCTGCTGGCTGACCACCAACTCTCTGTCAAGTAGGGGAAAAAAACTCCGGATCTCAAACTTTCATTATTAAATTAGTGGTGCCTCCTCCATTTATTTTGTAAGCAGTAAACTCGTCTGTGGCTTCAATTAGGAAGTTTCAAATGAGATTGAAGATAACACATCCCATAATTTCTCATCCTTCCTTGTTCCACAGGCTCAGGAAGAGCTGTTTCCATGGTGGAATTTGCACTCTCTTGATTGATGAGGCTAATAAAGCACCTTTATTGTGATACAAATAGCCTTAAAAATGTCCTACAGAGTCAATATTGGTGCTTGATGGCCTCAAACAGGCAGGGTCCTTGTCTTAAGTAGCGCGAAAGCTTGATGAGTGATGGTTTTGAGAAAGTTTGTCATTGAATTTGGATACTGATTTGTGGGGCTTCAAGGTGGCAGTATCCATATGAGTGACAGAGACAGAGCAAACTATTTTAAAAATACCCATTTCTTTCACACAACTAATACATCAATAATTTTAACAACCTGCTGGATCATGCAGCCTTGGCAAGGGGTTGGAACATGCATAAAACAAATCACATGGATATTCATTCAACCAGACCAATGACTACTGCTCTATCCACATTTGTGAAAAAGCACCATGTGCTTCCTAGAAGGTAAGAATGTGCTTTCAAATCCATCTTTCCACCACACATACACTCAAACACCCTAAGATCGATGCAAGTATAATAACAGAACAAAATATTCTCACTCTAATTGACTTCAAAGCCCTCGGGTTAAACTCTTATTGTTGAATTCCATGGTAAACGCTACTTACTAATTTCTTTGCTGGGAATAGCATAAGCTAAAGGTCACGGCCCTTTATAAACAGTTACTCCATGTCTTTGTTTCTTTTAAACTTCTTAACAGTTTTCAAAAGTTATATTAAGAATCTTTGCTTTTCTCTTCTGCCCATCTCCTTATGCTTGGCAGAATCATTGGTTCGTGTCTGCTTGTTCACGTTTCACTGTTTTCTTGGTCCTTACCTGTGTGTGTATGTGTCTTCACTCTTGCACATATGGTTCTACACTTGCCAAAATAGGATAAAAAGATGATACAGAACTAAGGTAAGAATGTTATGATGCCAGGTAAGGGAGTTATAATCTCAAAGCTACTCACTCAGTAAATACAACACCAGACAATGGATTATTTTAGCTCCTTATATCAGTTTCCTAGGGCTGTTGTAGCAAATTACCACCAACGACGTGGCTTAAAACAAAAGAAATTCATTTTTCTCACAGGTCTAAAGGCCAAAAGTCTAAAATTAAGGTTTTAGGAAGGCTCCAAAGAATCTAGGGGATCCCCTTCCAACTTTTGGTGACTGTTGGCCATTTTTATGTTCTTCATTTTCCTAAACACCACTCTCATCTCTGCTTCCTTCTTCACAGGGTCTATTATTCCCTTTGTATCTCTCTGTTCTCTCTTTCTCCTTTAGAGAAGTACTCATCATTGGATTTAGGGCTCACTCTAATGAAAAATAATCTCAGTTTGAGGTCTTTATTGCAAATATATCAGCAACGGCCTTTACTTCAAATAAAGTTGCATTCAGAGGGCCCAGGTCTTTTGGAGGAGTCATATCCAACTCACTATACCCATTTGGAGGCTTTCAATTTGATTAACTAAAATATACCGAGGGAGTCCCTTTTTGTAAAAATAAAAGTAATGCATATTTTCTCTGTCAATTATACATACTCTAAGACTAACCACAAGTATAAAAATTTGGCTAATGATTCCATTGTGACTCTGGCAGTAAAGAACCTGCCTGCAATGCAGGAGACCCAGGTTCAATCCTGAGTTGGGAGGATTCCTTGGAAAAGGGAATGGCAACTCACTTCAGTATTCTGGCCTGGAGAATCCCTGGACAAAGGAGCCTGCTGGGCTCAGTTCACAGGGTAGCAAAGAGTTGGGCATGACTGAGTGACTAACACTTTCACTTCTCAGGGAAATCAAGACACTGGCCATACATTTTAATTTTCTGTTTATCCTGCCAATAAAGTTGTATATAACACTTAAATCTTTTGAGAAATGGCCAAACACAGTCTTTTATACTGAAAAAAAAAATACATATATATAGCAAGGTTCACATTGATTTTTATAGCTATTTCAGCTAATCAATTTATTTTGGAATTACTGATTGATCTTCAGAAGAGTTTGAAATAAGACAGAAAAATCTTAAGAACTTATAAAGTGCTACATTATAGTAAGGAGACCACTGTGCTCTATGTTATTAAAGAAATTTGGGTTAATGGTAACCTAGATAATGATGCCCTTGAAAGTGAAAAGTGAAAATGCTAGTTGCTCAGTTATGCCCAACTCTTTGTGACCCCACAGAATACAGCCTGCCAGGTTCCTTGGTCTCCAGGCAAGAATACTGGAGTGGGTAGCCATTTCCTTCTCCAGAGGATCTTCCAGACTGAGAAGTTGAACCCGGGTCTCCTGCATTTGCAGGCAGATCCTTTATGGTCTCAGCCACCAGGGAAGCTACCAAGGAACCACCAAGCCACCAAGAAAGCCCTTATCAACAGATAAAGAAAACCCACAAAAGGGTGGGGCTTATTTGTGTCTAAACAGATTCCCTCTGTATTTCTCAATTAAATATCCCATAGGAATCAACATACAACTCATAAATACATTCATAGAGCAAAGAGCCTAAGAAAACAAAGCTTGATGATATTAATAAAAGAACAGGACATATAGAGAAGCAGTGTTTTGACATATTAAAAATGAGGCGATCTTATTAAAATGCAACTTTTAGTATAGTAGGTCAGTGGCAGGTCCTGAGATTCTGTATTCTAACAAGCTCTCAAGTGGAATTTGTAACCATACAAGCATATAAAAATTTGGGCTAATGATTCCATTGTGACTCTGGCAGTAAAGAACCTGCCTGCAATGCAGGAGACCCAGGTTCAATCCTGAGTTGGGAGGATTCCTTGGAAAAGGGAATGGCAACTCACTTCAGTATTCTGGCCTGGAGAATCCCTGGACAAAGGAGCCTGCTGGGCTCAGTTCACAGGGTAGCAAAGAGTTGGGCATGACTGAGTGACTAACACTTTCACTTCTCAGGGAAATCAAGACACTGGCCATACATTTTAATTTTCTGTTTATCCTGCCAATAAAGTTGTATATAACACTTAAATCTTTTGAGAAATGGCCAAACACAGTCTTTTATACTGAAAAAAAAAATACATATATATAGCAAGGTTCACATTGATTTTTATAGCTATTTCAGCTAATCAATTTATTTTGGAATTACTGATTGATCTTCAGAAGAGTTTGAAATAAGACAGAAAAATCTTAAGAACTTATAAAGTGCTACATTATAGTAAGGAGACCACTGTGCTCTATGTTATTAAAGAAATTTGGGTTAATGGTAACCTAGATAATGATGCCCTTGAAAGTGAAAAGTGAAAATGCTAGTTGCTCAGTTATGCCCAACTCTTTGTGACCCCACAGAATACAGCCTGCCAGGTTCCTTGGTCTCCAGGCAAGAATACTGGAGTGGGTAGCCATTTCCTTCTCCAGAGGATCTTCCAGACTGAGAAGTTGAACCCGGGTCTCCTGCATTTGCAGGCAGATCCTTTATGGTCTCAGCCACCAGGGAAGCTACCAAGGAACCACCAAGCCACCAAGAAAGCCCTTATCAACAGATAAAGAAAACCCACAAAAGGGTGGGGGGGGGGTTATTTGTGTCTAAACAGATTCCCTCTGTATTTCTCAATTAAATATCCCATAGGAATCAACATACAACTCATAAATACATTCATAGAGCAAAGAGCCTAAGAAAACAAAGCTTGATGATATTAATAAAAGAACAGGACATATAGAGAAGCAGTGTTTTGACATATTAAAAATGAGGCGATCTTATTAAAATGCAACTTTTAGTATAGTAGGTCAGTGGCAGGTCCTGAGATTCTGTATTCTAACAAGCTCTCAAGTAATGACCAAGGACCACACTTTGAATACAACCACAGTTACAAACATTAAGCTATAACAACAGAGCTGGGAAATAATTGTAATGTCAGGCAGGCTAAAGATTATAAGGCTTTCAGTCATTCAGCAGACATTCACTGGGCTCCTAATCTGTACCAATCATTGTGGTAAATACATATATAGATGGAATATAACTCATAATCTCAAGAGTTTCTCCACTCATTGTGGACATTTTCTCTGGCATAAAACCTGACATCTACCTTCTGTGTCAAACACTATTAGGGAAATAATAAAGATAAAATATGTCATAAATATGCAAAACATGAATCTATATTTAGCAATTTTTCTAAATATTGATGTAATTGGTCTCTGTCCCCAAAGGTACACCCTGTCAGCCATGAGGGCAGCCTCCTTCCTAAGGACTGTTCTCAGAGAGGATCTACGGCAACACAATTCTTGGTAGGATTTGGGGACCAACCATCAGAATCATACTGTGAGTTCTAGGTTGGAAGCAAATGCAATGAGGAGCGGTGATGACTCACAGAGAGAGATGATAAAACGTTCACAGAAGAAAGTATTTAATTTTTAAAAATCGATAGGTTCTTGGTTGTGAATTAATTTAATTCTACACATTGCTAAAGAGAAGTGCTCGAGAAAAAAGGCCCGAGATGCTGAAGTATAAATTTATGCAGTTGCCTCTTTTTTCACATCGCCTTGAATTAAGCTGGGGGAGTTCATGTGCAGGCAGTAGCCAAGACAGTTTCTTTATGATTGTTGTTGAGCCAGTTTTCAATGAGAATCCATGAGAGACTATTCTGGTCATGATAGCTGTCTAGATGTTTGCCCTGTCAACTAGACACATACAATGAGCATTATACATACATGTATATGTATTAAATACATTATCAGGGGGGTCTTTAAGGTCTGGAAACTTGCCCTGTGAGGAATCTGCTCATGTTCCCTCTTCTGTGGAAGACAGCAGTGACTTCCTGATTGCCTTCAGGCCTGAAAACTCAGAGCAAGTTGCAGTATCATGCCTTTTGACCCAGTAAATGCTCACAAAAGGGCAACTATTATGCTGGCGGCCTCACAAAAACAGCTCGTTCTGTGATCACTATGAAAGGATGAGTTCGTATTTAAACTTCTTTGGACGAGAAATATTGAAGACTAGGGATTATTCAGTTTTTACATTAAACACAAATTTTCACCGATTAGTGGATTGAGGGTTCTGACACCAACCAGTCATTATGGCATCACCGAAGATGGTCCACGGCTATTTTAACTACTATCACCAAAAGTTTACCAGTATCTCCTCATCCCCAAGCAGACACAGGGGATTAAGTGTTTGCATTTGCTATCTATTAATACATCGATCAAACAAGCTAGTTAACTTTCAAATACATGCTGCGGGATGTTATGCACAGCTATACTGCTTATTATCAACCTATGGGGCTTTATTCTACCAGCCTCGAATGACCAATTAAAATAGCACATACGGGGCCAACTGTTAGACCTATAATGCTTCTCTGGTTCCTGCTTTTAGGGGGATGGGAAAGATGCAGCCGGAGACAACACACTGCTGTCTGTTTTCTCCTCAGCCAGACATGCTATGACCCACTTGAATGTAGAAGGGGAGCATTGTATCTGCACACAGTTTTCTATTGGGTTACATTATCTTGCCCATGGTTCTTATAGAAAATATGTCCTACATTTCATAACCCAGCAAGAGGGCACAGTAGAAAAGAGAGGGATTTATCAGTCCAAAATGTTACCAACATTCCTTCAGGTCTCTACAAGTTAACAAATTCTGGTGATGGAAGAAAAGAGGGGGGACACCAAGAATCCCTGAACACAGGCTTGGACTCTCAGAAGGAGGAATGATGATGGTCTTAGGTCTTAGAGTCCTTCAGTCTTATGGTGCCATGATGGAATGGGTTTGTGTCATTCTCACTCCAAACTATATTTGACAAAATAAGTTGGGCTGT
Source organism: Tragulus kanchil (assembly GCA_022376925.1). Taxonomy (NCBI): domain Eukaryota; kingdom Metazoa; phylum Chordata; class Mammalia; order Artiodactyla; family Tragulidae; genus Tragulus; species Tragulus kanchil. Next base: position 181,282,639 of record JAIOJX010000028.1, read on the forward strand.
TTTGTTTCTTAGAAATTGACTCCGCTATTCTGTAGATATGGACACTGAAAAAAACTTGAGGAAAAGCCAAGTGCAATAACTCTAAAGTACCACCAGGTGACAGTGTGTCTAAAATTAATCTTTTGATGCTGGAGCACCTAGACCTGTTTTTGAAAAGGGGACCACATTTTAACAGACAGGTTTGTGAACAATCACATGATCGTTTCTAAACAGTAAATCAAAATAGTGATTGAATTGATTTTTTTAATTTCAATTATTTAAACATGATGAGATCTCACACTCAGGTGACAGTGGTGGATGGTTAATGTTATGCTGAGTGTGCCAGAAGGACTGGATTATTTTAGGAAAGTGGTTAAGCTGTTTGAAAAGCTGATTTTCAGCAATCCGTCTGAAGCTTAGAATCCAATACATTGAACTGGAGAAGGCAGAAAATGGAATTCATATTGGTTATAATGGCAACAACATACAACAATATGAGATCTTAAAGCAACAGGTAAAATTCATAGCCCCACCACCACCACCAAAAAAAAAAAAAGAAATCATGCAATTTTGTCCAACAGACATATATGCTCAAGGGTTTATAGTGATTACACAGATAAAATAAGTATTGGGGATTCTTTGCTGAAATAATCATAATTTTAAGAAAGTGAAACTGGGGGGCTTCCCCGGGCTTCCCCTGGTGGTCCAGTGGGTAAGGACACTGCCTTGCAGTGTAAGGGGCACCGGTTCGAGCCCTGGCCTGGGAAGATCCCACGTGCCCTGGAGCGGCTGGACGGATGTGTCCAATTACCGAGCCAGTGCTCTGGAGCGCGTGCGCCCACAGCCGGCGCTCTGCAACAACAGAGGCCACCGCGATGGGAGGCCCACAGGAGCCAAAGAATGAAGACGAATGAAAATAGAGAAATGAAAGACCAATAGAAGTGGCCCGCCCGCTCCCCTCCCTCCCCAACCCGACCCCTGCCCAAAGTAAATAAACAAATAAATCTTTAAAAAAAAAAAAAAAAGAAAGAAAGTGAAACTGGGGGTGGGGAGGAAGTGTTTGAATTCACCCACATAAAAAGAGGAAAATTCAGGAGAAAAAGAATAGGGAGAAAGAAAAAGGATCACTGGTTTTCTCCATAGGTTTGGTGTCTGATAACTAAAAAGGATTTACCTTGACCTTAATGGTAAGAGTCATACAAATGAAACTCAGGGGAGCTAGTTCAACTCATCAGCTCTCCCTCTATCTGGAAGCAAACCCGTGCCCAACTGTTAGAGGTGATGACTTAAGGTCTGCTCATTTCTACTCAAGTGTCTCTAACACACAGGCTGCCAAGGTTATTAAGATCCTATTTATAGTTTATTTGAAAGCATATATGTTCTATATTAAAATGTATCTACAGTAAGTAGCTGGGCTGTGATATATATCTAGGCCCCTGATTATAAACAAGAGTTCTCCCTATTACCTGTCATTTAGCTGCTATCTATGACATCTATTTTTAGGTAGGTAGAAGAAAGATGACTATAAGAGGATGGGAGAAAGGTGAAAAGAAGTGAGGGGAGAGATGCTTCAGAAAGGTGTGTAATAGTAGAGAGGAGTGAAAATGTAATTAAAGCTGGAAAAAGAAGTCACATATTCTCAGCTTTCGATTTCACTGCCTCCTCCCCTCCACTTCCACTGCACTCTCCTATTCTCATGATTACTTCTACACCTTCCTTTTCTCATTACTACTTCCCTAAATCCCAGGTTAAATTACAGAACAACGCAGGAAAGAAAATGACTCTTTAACTGTTGACTGTAGCAATACATATATTCCATGGGAGTTCATGTGGTCAGCCTAGTTTACACGCCATAAAGAGGACACTAATAACCTGAGGAATCACCTTTTGTTTGATGTCAGGTTCTCCAGGAAACAGTCTCTGGGACTGAGATTTGCCTGCAAAAGCTCTGGAGCTGGAAGGGTCTTTCAAAGTTGTATAGCCTTTGGGCAAAGGAAACCAAATACTTTTTATCAACCAGTCATTAAATGTGATCTGTCTTCAGGGAGAGGGGCAGGATGCTGGCAGAAGGCTGCCTTTGGTTGAAAGGAATTCCCAGAGAGGGAATCAGTTGAGAGTAATAAGCCACCAGTATTCGCAGTTGCTTGGAATGGGTTTCTTGTCCAGAAAAAAAGGGCAGTGCACATACACTCTCCATTACGAAAGTCTGGACTCCCTCCCTAGGCACATTACTCCAATTCATCAGGTGAACTGGTTGGTTTTGAGTGAATGAATTCTTTAGGAGTGAAATACTCATAGCATGGGTACTAAATGGCTGTAGGAATTTAGAGCCTTCATTTCAGACATTTAAAAGTTGTTCATCTCAGACTTCCAGAAATTTATTTCACATTTGCCTATGGCAAACCACAAGTTAGTATGGGATAAATGCAAACTATTATGCAGGCATATTCCATTTATGCAAACCAGGAAAGTAGATACTGTTTGTAAGTTCATCAAATTCAAACTGAAAAGGACATCCTCTCCAGTCTCTCGTGTGATGCATTTTCCCCCTCTGCCACATCCTAAGTGACCATCTGGTCTGTTTTGGGGGCACCTCAAAGACAAGAAGGCAAACTGTCCAGCAATAAACCCTTTCATGTTCTGACAGATCTGACTGCCAGAATTTTAGTTCAACATAAACACCGTTTATCTGTTGTTCATCAATAATGTTCAAACATTGGCCTTAGTTTTCTCTTTAGGGAGCACAATATACATATTTAATTCTTCTTTTGCTTGTTATCCCTTCAGACATTTGAAGACAAATAATGACCCTTCTAACACGAAGTAAAGTCCCCTCAGCGCCGTCATCATTCCCCTTAGAAAGTATAGTCCCCAGCATCAAAAGGAACACAAAAAAACCTGAAAAAAATTGAAAAAAAAACATAAAATTTTTCATTTTCACTCTTGCTTTATCAATTTTCTAAAAATGTCCATTTTATCTCAGTTTTTTAATGTATTGGTATGTGTTTTTCTTATGATTTTAACATTTATACTATAGTTTAATTATGTCTCCTTTTACACCAATCACTGATTTGTCCGCCTTGTTTTTCATTTGGACAACTATTCCATAGATTTTTCTCTGGAATATCCACAGAAAGGGCTAATAGCCTTTTCAAAAAAATTAGCTTTTAAGTTGTTTACCTGCTATATTTCCTTGCTAGTTGAGAGTAATAAGCCACCAGTATTCGCAGTTGCTTGGAATGGGTTTCTTGTCCAGAAAAAAAGGGCAGTGCACATACACTCTCCATTACGAAAGTCTGGACTCCCTCCCTAGGCACATTACTCCAATTCATCAGGTGAACTGGTTGGTTTTGAGTGAATGAATTCTTTAGGAGTGAAATACTCATAGCATGGGTACTAAATGGCTGTAGGAATTTAGAGCCTTCATTTCAGACATTTAAAAGTTGTTCATCTCAGACTTCCAGAAATTTATTTCACATTTGCCTATGGCAAACCACAAGTTAGTATGGGATAAATGCAAACTATTATGCAGGCATATTCCATTTATGCAAACCAGGAAAGTAGATACTGTTTGTAAGTTCATCAAATTCAAACTGAAAAGGACATCCTCTCCAGTCTCTCGTGTGATGCATTTTCCCCCTCTGCCACATCCTAAGTGACCATCTGGTCTGTTTTGGGGGCACCTCAAAGACAAGAAGGCAAACTGTCCAGCAATAAACCCTTTCATGTTCTGACAGATCTGACTGCCAGAATTTTAGTTCAACATAAACACCGTTTATCTGTTGTTCATCAATAATGTTCAAACATTGGCCTTAGTTTTCTCTTTAGGGAGCACAATATACATATTTAATTCTTCTTTTGCTTGTTATCCCTTCAGACATTTGAAGACAAATAATGACCCTTCTAACACAAGTAAAGTCCCCTCAGCGCCGTCATCATTCCCCTTAGAAAGTATAGTCCCCAGCATCAAAAGGAACACAAAAAAACCTGAAAAAAATTGAAAAAAAAACATAAAATTTTTCATTTTCACTCTTGCTTTATCAATTTTCTAAAAATGTCCATTTTATCTCAGTTTTTTAATGTATTGGTATGTGTTTTTCTTATGATTTTAACATTTATACTATAGTTTAATTATGTCTCCTTTTACACCAATCACTGATTTGTCCGCCTTGTTTTTCATTTGGACAACTATTCCATAGATTTTTCTCTGGAATATCCACAGAAAGGGCTAATAGCCTTTTCAAAAAAATTAGCTTTTAAGTTGTTTACCTGCTATATTTCCTTGCTACTTATCTCAAGTTTGTTGCCAGCCTTCCATTTTATTTAGGTTAACTTAGTTCTACTATTTTGAACTTTTACAACTGAATTCTTAGCTCATTAGTTTTCAATCTTATTTCCTTAAATTATATTTATTTATGATATATGCCAACATTTCCTTCTTAAATCAGTTTAGTGGTATCTTAACACATTTGGTATATAATGCTTTCATTGTTTATGCTGGACCTCCCATTACAATTATGTTCTGATGTATTATTTATAGAGAAGTGTGTTTTTTAGTTTCACAGCATATCAGTTTGGGGATGGAGAAATCATTTCATTGTTATCAGAGTTACCTTTGAGATTTACAATATGTTTTTTAAAATGACTCATTTGTATTTGCAAAAAAATTCTCCAGTTGTTCTGTGTGGGGCTCTAGACAAGCTCATATTTAAGCTCCTCAATTATGTTGTTCAAATTCTCTATATCATCACTTTTTTGGTGCTTTCCATCTGGAGATGTAAGTGAGGGTATATTAAATTTCCCACTACATTTATATTTGTTAATGTTTTGCAGTAATTTGGTCAAATTTATCTGAATATAATAAATACCTTTCATTTGACTACATACCAGCTCAGCTTGATTACATTTTGTTGATAAAAATCTACATAGCAACATATTATTGATACTACAGGGCTTCACTTGTAGCTCAACTGGTAAAAAATCCACCTGCAATGCAGGAGAGCCCTGTTCAATTGTTACTACATCATATTCCTTTTTATTTGAGTTTGCCTGCTTTTCTCACTGTTTTCTTTTCAATATTTCTATGTTCTAGATATTCCATGTTTTTAAAATAATTATACATATTTATGGACTCACATACATACACAAATACACATATTCAGTTGAACTAAACATATATAATTACAGTAGAGTTGGCATAGAATTGTAGAAAAATTATAATTTTCTTTTGTCATTTTGAAAAGAACACTTCCATTGTCTTCTGGTTTGTACTGTTGCTGTTGAGAAGTTTGCTTCAACCATACTGATGTTTCTTTTTAGGCATTCAATCTTATTTTGTTTGACTGCCTTCACGGTTACCTTTGGTGCTTCTTTAGCTTCACTATAAGCTGGCTTGGTGCAAATTTACTTTTGTTTATTTTGCTTGAGACTTGTTTTTTTTTTTTTTAATCCTTCAGACTTCCTTTGAATTTTTCTTCTTTCCAATTTTATCTACTATTTTTCTGAAACTCTTTTTTGACCTATTTTGAAATTCTCAATCTGTATTAGTCAGGATTCTGCAGAGAACCAGAACCACCCCTTCAATTATTTGAAGGATAGCTTTTATATCTTCCTCAAGTCTTCTCTAGATAAATACCTTTACTTCTTCAATACTAAATTTCATGTGCCAACTGTCTTTTTAAAAATCTCAAATGCCACATATGCAATTGTGAATGAATTTTTCTCAATGAAATCATAAACAGAAAAATAGTTTCTGATTTTTCTTCTATATTCCAGTCCTTTTTACCACATATCTCCATTCTAAAACATGTCCTTATATCTGACATCAGGTTTATAGACCTCTATCTATTGCTAAACTGGTGATCTTAAGAGCAGAAATTGTGCCTGGTATATAATTGGTCCCTAAAAATAGTTATTTGAATTTACAAATTTTAAAAAGCTTTAATATTACCAGACCATGAAACATCTCTTTTTCAATGGACTTGGAACTGAACTATTTGCAAGGGTAAAATAGGTGAGACATAGCTTAGGAGTTGACAAAAAGCCCAATATGAGTTAATCATATACTGTTCCCTTTTGGACAAAATGCCTTCTTGAGTGCAGAGAAGAAGTCTTATGTTTCCTGTATCATCTATACTAACAGGTCAATTGGACCAATAATTATCTGTTGTATGAATGAATGGCAGTCCTGACGAAAGGAGAGATGCTTTCATAGCAGCATATATTTCACAGGGAAATACAGTCTGACAAGGGTAATGAAAGGGAGACGCTCAGACACCTAAAGAGTTGTCAGAGAGAAGATGGATTAGAACTTTTTGTGTGGTTCAAGGATTGTATCTACTCAGTAAAAGTTAAGGGCAAATCAATTTGGGTCTAAAAGAAGATATTTATGACAATCTTTTTCAACCATACTGATGTTTCTTTTTAGGCATTCAATCTTATTTTGTTTGACTGCCTTCACGGTTACCTTTGGTGCTTCTTTAGCTTCACTATAAGCTGGCTTGGTGCAAATTTACTTTTGTTTATTTTGCTTGAGACTTGTTTTTTTTTTTTTTAATCCTTCAGACTTCCTTTGAATTTTTCTTCTTTCCAATTTTATCTACTATTTTTCTGAAACTCTTTTTTGACCTATTTTGAAATTCTCAATCTGTATTAGTCAGGATTCTGCAGAGAACCAGAACCACCCCTTCAATTATTTGAAGGATAGCTTTTATATCTTCCTCAAGTCTTCTCTAGATAAATACCTTTACTTCTTCAATACTAAATTTCATGTGCCAACTGTCTTTTTAAAAATCTCAAATGCCACATATGCAATTGTGAATGAATTTTTCTCAATGAAATCATAAACAGAAAAATAGTTTCTGATTTTTCTTCTATATTCCAGTCCTTTTTACCACATATCTCCATTCTAAAACATGTCCTTATATCTGACATCAGGTTTATAGACCTCTATCTATTGCTAAACTGGTGATCTTAAGAGCAGAAATTGTGCCTGGTATATAATTGGTCCCTAAAAATAGTTATTTGAATTTACAAATTTTAAAAAGCTTTAATATTACCAGACCATGAAACATCTCTTTTTCAATGGACTTGGAACTGAACTATTTGCAAGGGTAAAATAGGTGAGACATAGCTTAGGAGTTGACAAAAAGCCCAATATGAGTTAATCATATACTGTTCCCTTTTGGACAAAATGCCTTCTTGAGTGCAGAGAAGAAGTCTTATGTTTCCTGTATCATCTATACTAACAGGTCAATTGGACCAATAATTATCTGTTGTATGAATGAATGGCAGTCCTGACGAAAGGAGAGATGCTTTCATAGCAGCATATATTTCACAGGGAAATACAGTCTGACAAGGGTAATGAAAGGGAGACGCTCAGACACCTAAAGAGTTGTCAGAGAGAAGATGGATTAGAACTTTTTGTGTGGTTCAAGGATTGTATCTACTCAGTAAAAGTTAAGGGCAAATCAATTTGGGTCTAAAAGAAGATATTTATGACAATCTTAACTATACAAAAATGGAAGGATATTTGTTGTGTTGAAGAGATTGAAACACAACTTAGAAGTCTTGAAGGAAATCATATATATATTATTTAAAAAACTGAACAGGCTTTTCAGGGTTCTGCCAAACTACGGATTTCAGTTTTTCATAGTCAACAGGCAAAATCGGATCATTATCCGACCTAATTCTAAGGTAACACCTGTTTGCCTTTATTTTTTTAACATAACCTCATCAGACTATGGAAAAAAAACAATGACAACCACAACAGAAAATGAAGAAGGAATTGTATTTGGTTGTATATTGACAGTTTATACAAATCAACCACTTGCCGATTTCCTTACAAACGAAACAGGGACTCACCAGGCAGACCCAAAGTAATGCTAAAATAATGTCACACAGGTGACTTCTACTCTTTTTCTGGGTTATGACTATTAGGAATAGTTCAAGGTAGTAAAGAGAGGAGCAATGCAAGACTCTGCCTTTATTTTTCCTATATTTCACTACAAAATCTTATACATTACTACAGCATAAAGGACTTCGATTACATTACATTTAGAGTCACTTTAGGTTCCAATGAAAGAAGTTATTTGAGACTCAAACTGGTGTTTAAGAAGGAGACACGGAGCATCTAATAAATTCAAGGCAATTTCTAACCATGTGGCAAATTTATATCCATAAATCCTAGTGAGTTAATGACACCAGAACATAATAAGCTATCCAACATCTTTGTTCTATGTAATCTCAGAGACTAAATGTCTTTGCTTTTTAAAATGCATCTGTCACAGTAATTTAACACGTGACTGGTAAGCAGACAGGGGTCTATTCCAAGCTCAGAATAAACCAGGAACTGATAGCAGATAATAGTCTTCCATATGTTTCAAAAGGAACATAGAAAAGATTTTGGAAAACAGCACCTCCTCTCTGTTATCTGCAATCACAGAAGTCAATAGAGAAAATAGCACAGGCCATGAAAAGCTAGTTGTAATAGGAGGCCCACTGCTATGTAAAGAGAGTTGTTGTGTTGGAAGGGAGATTGAAAACAAATCAATTTGGGTCTAAAAGAAGATATTTATGACAATCTTAACTATACAAAAATGGAAGGATATTTGTTGTGTTGAAGAGATTGAAACACAACTTAGAAGTCTTGAAGGAAATCATATATATATTATTTAAAAAACTGAACAGGCTTTTCAGGGTTCTGCCAAACTACGGATTTCAGTTTTTCATAGTCAACAGGCAAAATCGGATCATTATCCGACCTAATTCTAAGGTAACACCTGTTTGCCTTTATTTTTTTAACATAACCTCATCAGACTATGGAAAAAAAACAATGACAACCACAACAGAAAATGAAGAAGGAATTGTATTTGGTTGTATATTGACAGTTTATACAAATCAACCACTTGCCGATTTCCTTACAAACGAAACAGGGACTCACCAGGCAGACCCAAAGTAATGCTAAAATAATGTCACACAGGTGACTTCTACTCTTTTTCTGGGTTATGACTATTAGGAATAGTTCAAGGTAGTAAAGAGAGGAGCAATGCAAGACTCTGCCTTTATTTTTCCTATATTTCACTACAAAATCTTATACATTACTACAGCATAAAGGACTTCGATTACATTACATTTAGAGTCACTTTAGGTTCCAATGAAAGAAGTTATTTGAGACTCAAACTGGTGTTTAAGAAGGAGACACGGAGCATCTAATAAATTCAAGGCAATTTCTAACCATGTGGCAAATTTATATCCATAAATCCTAGTGAGTTAATGACACCAGAACATAATAAGCTATCCAACATCTTTGTTCTATGTAATCTCAGAGACTAAATGTCTTTGCTTTTTAAAATGCATCTGTCACAGTAATTTAACACGTGACTGGTAAGCAGACAGGGGTCTATTCCAAGCTCAGAATAAACCAGGAACTGATAGCAGATAATAGTCTTCCATATGTTTCAAAAGGAACATAGAAAAGATTTTGGAAAACAGCACCTCCTCTCTGTTATCTGCAATCACAGAAGTCAATAGAGAAAATAGCACAGGCCATGAAAAGACTAGTTGTAATAGGAGGCCCACTGCTATGCTGAGACACAGCCCAGAGCAAGTGATTGCCTAAGATCATCAATTCAGCCCCTAATGAGCTGCTGGTGGTGTTCTGTTCAACCTTTCACGAGTCACCAATTATGCTTACAGCTAGCAGTTTGAGCACTTATCTACTTCTCTGGAGAGTGGGTTAGGTGCACAATTGTGGGGAATGGATCACAACACGGCCCCCATGCCCTCATAATGCAGCCTCCAGGAGACCTTGCAGAAGAGTTAATCTGTGCTGGAAGAAAGGGAAAGGAAAAAGGAGGAGAAAACAGTTTGGTGAAAAGGGCTGCAAAGCAGGATACGATAGGAGTGGAGGCTGTGGACTGCCTTTGCTGTCCCTAACAGGAAATTACAACAAATCCGAAAGGCTTGGCCTGTGACTAAAGAAGCATTTGTTCCCGACCATTAAACCTGGCTTGCTCACCAGAAGGATTTTACAGTCCCTTTGACCATGTTGAAAATTTGAGGATGGAGATAATCCCTTTCACTCCTGTTTTTGTTGGTCTGCAAAACTGTTTGAGAGATTGCACCTTGGGCATTTGTCAGCGAGGTCTAATGCACATTTTGCTCTCTTTCAGTGGGTATTCAGCAGACTTCAGATCTATAAAAATTCGACTTAGGCCTTGCCTATTGTCTCATCTATGGGGGCTGGGCAGCTCAGCGTTATCGGAGAGGTGCCAGCTGTTGCTATTACAGACACCACTCAATGGATCATTTATCTGAATATGTACTGTTGCTTGGCAGCTCAGAATTTATATCCATAAATCCTAGTGAGTTAATGACACCAGAACATAATAAGCTATCCAACATCTTTGTTCTATGTAATCTCAGAGACTAAATGTCTTTGCTTTTTAAAATGCATCTGTCACAGTAATTTAACACGTGACTGGTAAGCAGACAGGGGTCTATTCCAAGCTCAGAATAAACCAGGAACTGATAGCAGATAATAGTCTTCCATATGTTTCAAAAGGAACATAGAAAAGATTTTGGAAAACAGCACCTCCTCTCTGTTATCTGCAATCACAGAAGTCAATAGAGAAAATAGCACAGGCCATGAAAAGACTAGTTGTAATAGGAGGCCCACTGCTATGCTGAGACACAGCCCAGAGCAAGTGATTGCCTAAGATCATCAATTCAGCCCCTAATGAGCTGCTGGTGGTGTTCTGTTCAACCTTTCACGAGTCACCAATTATGCTTACAGCTAGCAGTTTGAGCACTTATCTACTTCTCTGGAGAGTGGGTTAGGTGCACAATTGTGGGGAATGGATCACAACACGGCCCCCATGCCCTCATAATGCAGCCTCCAGGAGACCTTGCAGAAGAGTTAATCTGTGCTGGAAGAAAGGGAAAGGAAAAAGGAGGAGAAAACAGTTTGGTGAAAAGGGCTGCAAAGCAGGATACGATAGGAGTGGAGGCTGTGGACTGCCTTTGCTGTCCCTAACAGGAAATTACAACAAATCCGAAAGGCTTGGCCTGTGACTAAAGAAGCATTTGTTCCCGACCATTAAACCTGGCTTGCTCACCAGAAGGATTTTACAGTCCCTTTGACCATGTTGAAAATTTGAGGATGGAGATAATCCCTTTCACTCCTGTTTTTGTTGGTCTGCAAAACTGTTTGAGAGATTGCACCTTGGGCATTTGTCAGCGAGGTCTAATGCACATTTTGCTCTCTTTCAGTGGGTATTCAGCAGACTTCAGATCTATAAAAATTCGACTTAGGCCTTGCCTATTGTCTCATCTATGGGGGCTGGGCAGCTCAGCGTTATCGGAGAGGTGCCAGCTGTTGCTATTACAGACACCACTCAATGGATCATTTATCTGAATATGTACTGTTGCTTGGCAAGATCTCAGGGAAGGAGACTTTGTTGTGATGGTGCTGCACTTCTTTTTTGATGGGGCTCTTGAATAAATATCATTTTTTAAAAGAGGGGGCTCTCAGAGTGACGGGAAGCATTTCTAACACACATACTGACTTCAGCAGCTGAGAGATACATGAAAATGCCTCATCTATCCACAACACTACAAAAATACATATACATATACTACAGCAAACATCTTTCTAAATATCACAATGAATATTACCCAGAATACATATGAAAAGCAGTAACTATCTTCAATTAATTGGCTGCAATTAATATGTTAAATTATTACATGACTTATAAAGTGTTGAACTGAAGGTACAAAGCTGATTCAAAAGTATCTAACGTGGCCTTCTCTGGTGCTCCAGTGGGTGAGGGTCTGCTGTGCAAGGGGCACCGGTTCGATCCCTGGCCCAGGAGGATCCCACATGCCGTGGAGTGGCTGGACTGGTGTGTTTGGTTGGGAGCCGACGCTCTGGAGTGCATGCACCTGGAGCCGGTACTCTGCCAGGAGAGAGGCCACTGCAATGGGAGGCCCACACAGGTCAAAGAATAAAGATGGATGAAAATAAATATAAATAAAAGAGGCATGATGGGGAAAAAGAAAAAACAAGTGTATAGTGTTATTAAATCTATTCAGAATGCTTTATTTTTTGGGGTGGGGGGGAGTGGGGAGGGAGGGGTCAGTGGGCCACTTCTATTGGTCTTTCGTTTATCTATTTTCATCCATCTTTTGTTCTTTGGCCCATGTGGGCCTCCCATCTCGGTGGCCTCCGTTGTCGCAGAGCCCCGGCTCCGGGCGCATGCGCTCCGGAGCTCAGGCTCGGTAATTAGACACATCGGTCCAGCCGCTCCGCTGCACGTAGGATCTTCCCAGGCCAGGGATCCAACTGGCGCCCCTTGCACTGCAAGGCGGTGTCCTTACCCACTGGACCACCAGGGAAGCCCTTCAGAATGCTTTAATTAGAAAGTTATACTCTTCTGACCTCATGAGCGTGTTAGAATTTTACACACTTGTTTTTCACATCAGGGGCCTGAGCTTTGTTATCACTTTCAATTAAAATAACACAAGAAATCAAGACTTAGAGCTTAGGTCAACAAATTCTTTTTTTTAAACTCCCAATGTATAAATCGATCTCTAATTCATAAAATAGCTAATTATTCTCTTCTATAGTAGACACTAGCTATTGTTTAATAATTGAGTGTAAGGTCTGTACCTGTTGATTTAAATATCCTTAGACATTTAGTTTAAAGAACCTTTAAAAAGTCTCAAGTCAAACAAGGAGGTATTTTTCAGCAGTACCATTATGACTTTTTAAAAAAATGTTGGCCTCTTTTATTGGCTATTTATTTATTTATTTTCATCTATCTTTATTCTTTGGTCTGTGTGGGCATCCCATTGCAGTGGCCTCTCGCTCCTGGCAGAGCACTGGCTCTGGGTGCATGCGCTCCAGAGCTCCAGCTCGGTAATTGGACACACCAGTCCAGCCGTTCCATGGCACGTGGGATCTTCCCAGCCCAGATATCAAACCGGTGTCCCTTGCACTGCAAGGTGGACTCTTTACCCACTGGACCACCAGGGAAGCCCCATTATGACTTTAATTGCACACAAATGCTTTAGGTGAAATAGTTAAAATACCAACTACATGATAGCAGAAAGAGAAGTAAAACTAGTGTCTATGATCAATAAAAAAAATTGGTAAAAGAAAAGTTAGAAATGAATAAAAAGTTGAAGAGGGCTGTGGGTCAAGAAAAGGAGTTTGAAGATAAGTGATGCAGTTATAGAAGTCAGAATGATTTAAGGTGTGATGAAAAGAGGCATGTGGCTCTCTATCTCAAGGGCTGAAAATGACCTAAAAGAGGGAAAAAGCAGTTTTAATTAAATGTTAGAAGCGAGTTTTAAAATATAAAGGAAAAATATGAGGATGTAATGGTATAATAAAAATTAATTTGGAGAGAAGAGAAACATGCTGAATAAGTAAAAATCTAAATTGCAAAATATAATAAGAAATGCAATTTCACTACTTTAGCATATGTAAACTGTCTTTGATTCACAAAATATTTCCAGGTAGTGCCCTACTAGAGATGCTTTAGGGATTGAAAGGGTCATTCTACAGAACCTCAGATTAGGTTGAGTACATTGCCACAGCCTATTTTGTATCTGTAACTAGGGCTTATAGAGTTTCTGCTCACCCCAGCCCATTTTCCAACCTGTTATTTCAAATCCTTCCTTGTATTGACTAAAGGCAGGTCCTAAGGAGACTGAACTGAAAGTCAAACTCATCTGCATCAAGAATCTTACAACTTAATGAGGAAGGCAAAAAAGCAAGAGTGAAATTAATGAGCCTTGCAACAGAGGTGAGGATTGTATGCCTGGAGTACCACTGAGTTTCCAAGGAAGATGTCTGTCTATCTGAGCCTGAGCTGAGATGAAGAGGACATAGAAAGAAGAAGCTTCTTAGATGTGGTAACACATCAGCTGAGTTTTTAAAATGCACAGGAGTCAACCTAGTGTAAGTCATGGAATGCGTATTCCAAGCAAAGACCTAGAGACCAAAGGGAAACTGATGTGATCAGGGAGCCTCGTGTAAAAGATTGAGGATGTATAGTCTCCCCTGTCCATGGAATGCTACAGGCAAGAATACTCGAGTGGGTAGCTCTTCCCTTCTCCAAGGGATCTTCCCAACCCAGGGATCAAACCCAGTTTTCCTGCATTCTTGGTGGATTCTTTCCTGTCTGAGCCACCAGGGAAGCCCCGAATAGGTATATGTCCCTTTTGAAATGAGAAATCCAGAAGTGACACAAGATGCTAGCCATAATGAAACCAGCGATTAGTTGGTGAACAAAGGAAGAATTCCTTACATTTTTGTTCAAAGCTTTCTTCTTTCCTTTCTAGTTTATTGGACCTCTGTGGACCTGAGCTCAGGCCTACCTAACAATCATCTCCTCCAGTCTAAGGTAACTCTTGAACTTTGTTCTTCACCAAGCTTGTTTAGTTCCTGACCCAGATCAGGTCTGACATATTGCTCTTGGTGTAAGTTATTTTAATTGAATTATGTTTAAAATTTGGAGGGCTTATTTTGAGGGGTTATTGTCCTTCCCTAGACTTGAGATACACATTAAAACTAGTAGCAAACACTTACTGAAGGCTTTACTATCTGGAAGGTCCATTTCTAAGCACTTGCTATGTATAAATTCACTTATTCCTAATAATCACTATATAATTTGTCTGCATTGATTACCCATATTCTGAGATTTAAACTTTAACTTTAACACTAGGGTCACAGATAGTAAGTAGAGGAGCGGTTGTGTGCACCAGGTAATTTGCCTTCAGGGTCTGTCCTTTTAAACCTGAGAAGGCACTGCCTGAAACTGCTTGGCTGCATTGTGCCCAAGTTGTAGCAAATTCAATTTGTATACTTGGGACTATTGACTGCATCTTCTCTTAGGGTTTCATTGTAGCCACTGACCGATCAACAAGTATGGAATGAGCAACATCTATGTGCCAAGCTCACCCTTTAAGGCATCTAGATACTTGGGAGGAGGGGATCATGTGGTCAATATTCTTATGTAACTTAAATTGTAGTGGTGGTTGAAATTACAGATCATGTGAGGTGGATCCTGGAGGGGAATTCAGAAATCTTGAGTTCAATTTACTTATTTAGCAAAATGAGAAAATCTGATCCCCAAATAAAATTCATTATAAACACACACACATACACACAACTTATTTAAAGTTATAAACACATCATTTGAAAAATATGGGCTAAAGTCTGATGTCTGTACTCCATCACACTGGTATTGTTGCTTGCATGCTGTGAAACAGATAAACAGTATTTGTGTTAAAGAAGAGCCTCTGAACATGGCCTCAGATCAGTCAATCAATCAATCAATCAATGCTTTAACAAGATGAGGAGTAAATTTGCCAAAATATCAGTGTTTACTTTCCATGATACTATGGATAATTTTATAAACTGTCTTTTTTTTAAGTCAAAAAACTGATTCTTTAAAAAAATTCACAAAGGAGGCAAATCACTGCCTAACCAACAAAACAAGGGGGAGAAACCTCAACTCTATAAAATAAATGATGAGAGAAATAATCATTGAAACAAGATCTGAAAAATCTTAAAAGTATTTTTGTACAACTTGACATAAATACATTTGGAAGAGAAGTAGTAAATAATTTCTTGGGAAAATACAACTTATCAAAATTTACCCTGAGACAGAAAACATACACAGAAAAAATTCCACACAAGAAGCAGAAAACAGCAAGTCTGCCTAAGCAATAGAATGAGCACCTCCGAACTTTTCACCTAGATTCACAAACTTAGACTTTTACCACATGTACTTTATCTTTCTCCATGTAAACCCTTGGAGAACAAAATGGCAAACCGCTCCAACATTTTTGCCTGGACAATTCCATGGACAAAGAAGCCTGGTGAGCTACAGTCCATGGGGTCTCAAATATATATTATGTGGGCCTTCCCTGATGGCTCAGTGGTGAGGGATCTGCCTCTAATGCAGGAGACCCAGGTTCCATCCCTGGGTTGGGAAGACCCCCTGGAGAAGGATATGGCAACCCACTCCAGGACTCTTGCCTGGAGAATTCCATGCATGGAGAAGCCTGGCAAACTGCAGTCTATAGGGTCACATAGAGTCAGACACAACTGAAGTGACTAAGCAGTAGCATATAAACCCTTCTTAACCATTAACTATCTGAGTTAAATTCAAATATCATGATCCATTACTCCAAATAAGTCAGCATTCTATCTTATAATAATAAAAATATGGTCACACTCAAAGAAACTGTACCCTGATATCTATTATCCATTTTACAGTCCATTCGAGAAGAGCAATATCTCTGAAAATAGTATGTGCTTTTCACCTATATAAATCCCCTCCTTTCACTGTAAAATTCTCCAAAGACAGAGCATTTAATGAAAATAGGTTTAATAAAAATTATTTTCTTAAAAAACTTTCTATATATTCTGGAACTTACTGATATATTATGCTATATTTCTTTGACTTTTTTTTTTTTTAATTTTTATTTTACTTTTTACTTTTACAGTGTTTTGTCATTTACAGACATGTATAATCCCAGATGAGTCATATGTATATCCCTGTCCCCCTCCCTCCCTCCTGCACCTCCCTCCCAGTAACCCCCATCCCATCCCTCCAGACCATCTCACAGCGCCCCTGCAGGATCCCCTATTCCCACTGCACAATGACAATAGGTATCTTTTTCACATATGATGGTATAGGTTTCCATGTTACTCCCTCTACACCTCCCACCCACAGTTCATTCCCCACAATGTCCATAAGTCTCTATGTCTGTTTTTCCATCAATTCACTGTGTGTGCTATCATTACCATCTTATGAGGTTTCATATATGTGTTAGTATACTGTACTTGTCTTTTTCTTTTTGACTTAGTTTACTTTTTATGATAGGTGGCTCCAGCCACCTCATTAGGACTGAGTCTTCTGCATTTCTTTTTACAGCTGAGTAGTACTCCACTGTATATATGTCCCAGAGCTTTTTTATCCATTCATTCATCAATGGATATCTAGGATGCTTCCATGTTTTAGCTATTGTATAGAATGCTGCAATGAACATTGGGGTACAGGTGCCTCTTTCAATTTTGATTTCATCAGGGTATGAGCCTAATAGTGGGATTGCTGGGTCGTATGGTGCTTCTATTTTTAGTTTTTTAAGGAATCTCCATACTGTCTTCCATAGCAGCTGTATCAATTTACAATATATTTTAAAAGGGCATACACTGAAAAAAAATTAGCCTGGCAAACTGCAGTCTATAGGGTCACATAGAGTCAGACACAACTGAAGTGACTAAGCAGTAGCATATAAACCCTTCTTAACCATTAACTATCTGAGTTAAATTCAAATATCATGATCCATTACTCCAAATAAGTCAGCATTCTATCTTATAATAATAAAAATATGGTCACACTCAAAGAAACTGTACCCTGATATCTATTATCCATTTTACAGTCCATTCGAGAAGAGCAATATCTCTGAAAATAGTATGTGCTTTTCACCTATATAAATCCCCTCCTTTCACTGTAAAATTCTCCAAAGACAGAGCATTTAATGAAAATAGGTTTAATAAAAATTATTTTCTTAAAAAACTTTCTATATATTCTGGAACTTACTGATATATTATGCTATATTTCTTTGACTTTTTTTTTTTTTAATTTTTATTTTACTTTTTACTTTTACAGTGTTTTGTCATTTACAGACATGTATAATCCCAGATGAGTCATATGTATATCCCTGTCCCCCTCCCTCCCTCCTGCACCTCCCTCCCAGTAACCCCCATCCCATCCCTCCAGACCATCTCACAGCGCCCCTGCAGGATCCCCTATTCCCACTGCACAATGACAATAGGTATCTTTTTCACATATGATGGTATAGGTTTCCATGTTACTCCCTCTACACCTCCCACCCACAGTTCATTCCCCACAATGTCCATAAGTCTCTATGTCTGTTTTTCCATCAATTCACTGTGTGTGCTATCATTACCATCTTATGAGGTTTCATATATGTGTTAGTATACTGTACTTGTCTTTTTCTTTTTGACTTAGTTTACTTTTTATGATAGGTGGCTCCAGCCACCTCATTAGGACTGAGTCTTCTGCATTTCTTTTTACAGCTGAGTAGTACTCCACTGTATATATGTCCCAGAGCTTTTTTATCCATTCATTCATCAATGGATATCTAGGATGCTTCCATGTTTTAGCTATTGTATAGAATGCTGCAATGAACATTGGGGTACAGGTGCCTCTTTCAATTTTGATTTCATCAGGGTATGAGCCTAATAGTGGGATTGCTGGGTCGTATGGTGCTTCTATTTTTAGTTTTTTAAGGAATCTCCATACTGTCTTCCATAGCAGCTGTGTCAATTTACAATATATTTTAAAAAGGGCATACACTGACAATACCTAAATAGCCAGAAAAATGTTTAAACTGGAGAAAAATTCTTTTCCTTAAAAAAAAATCTGATGTTTTAGAATCACCATAAGCACTATTACAAAATTCCTTGAAGTCTGAGTTCTTGCTCTGCTCAAGTTCCCCCAAAGTGGAAGCCACTCTGTTATCCTTCAGCCCCTCAAGACCACCTAAGAACTCAAGGGATTTCTCAGACTGTACCTCCAATGAGTTAGCTAATGACTCAACCCAACCGCTGGAAAATGTGAGTAACACCATTTTTAGGAGCTCAGGTCTGCAGTGGTTCTTCTGAATAATGGTTCTAAATTACACCACATGCTTTGGCATGCTTTTTCCTAAGGTATGATCTATCAAACTGTGCTATCTCTTTAGCAAATTGACTAGGCAAAATAACTCAACAAGGGTGAAAATCGCATTGGAGCTAGAGAGGTCACACATATTTCCTGATAATGGTTTTAATGGTTAAGGAGAAAGAATACGATCAGCCTGGAATCCTCAAATTGTCCCATTTTACTAAATGGACTATAGTTCATTTTCTCAACTCCAATGCAACAGTGTGTATATATATGTGTGTGTATATATACATATATACACAAAGTATTTATATATAAATGCATTTCTATACATTTATGTACAAATTATATATTTATATATAAACACATCATATATACGTGTGTGTGTGTGTGTGTATGCACACACAAGCATAGAATGATGATGGTACATAAAATCAATAGTGAATTTAACTCAGAACATGGGGCTTTTATCAGACGGCAACCATAATGTGATGGCAAAATCATAGGGAGTTATGGGTTGGTTGTCATATTATTTAGAGAAGAATTGGCATTGGGTCAATTAGATTTGTCTTTCAGCTCTTTCTTACGGCTGAGAACCACTTCCAGAGTCAAAGAAGCACTCCACCTAGAAACCACTTAGTTCAATCTTATGAGATTTCTTTTTTTTTTTTTTTAAGATTTATTTATTTATTTATTTTTGGGCGTGGGTCGGGTTGGGGAGGGAGGGGAGTGGGCAGGCCACTTCTATTGGTCTTTCATTTCTCTATTTTCATCCGTCATTGTTCTTTGGCTCCTGTGGGCCTCCCATCGCGTCTGTCATTGCTGTCGTTGCAGAGCGCTGGCTCTGGGTGCATGCACTCCAGAGCTCCGGCTCGGTAATTGGACACATCGGTCCAGCCGCTCCGCGGCACGTGGGATCTTCCCAGGCCAGGGATCGAACCGGCGCCCCTTGCACTGCAAGGTGGTGTCCTTACCCACTGGACCACCAGGGGAAGCCTGAGATTTCTTTAACAGTGGTTTTGACCCTGACTTTAAATAAAACCTAAATTACAATATCTACAGCAGGTATCAACTATTCATTCATTACCTTGACTAATGAGATCTGGTAGATTTCCTCTGCAAATAAGAGAAAGAAAAACAAACATAGTTTTTATATAAAGATGTCGTCAAATCTTTGTTTTTAAAGCATGAAAACTAACAAACATTCCAGAGCTTTAACAATCTAAGAATTCTAAATCAGTGTTAGTTTCTTCCAAAAAATTTGACAAATCTCCCTAAATAGCTTATATCTTGGAATAACCAGTAATGATAACCCATAACATAAGCGGCTTAATGTTTTTCCTGAATGTATGCACCTCATAGTGTGGTTGTGAGGATTAGTAGAGCTATTGCAAGTGAAGTACTACTTGTTATTATACTAGATATTTTCAGACAAAAAAAATATATATATACCAAGAGAGATGTGATTCAGATGATGATGATGATGATAGACACTGTCCTGATAACTATCGATCAGAAATACCCATCAGCAACCTTGAGAAGCAGCCAAAGAGTCAATTACATGGGTTATGCCACTTGGTACATTAGGTAATTTGACTAAGTTAGGAAGGCCTTTAAAAATATATTCTCACTTTTCTCGGGGCTTCCCTGGTGGTCCAGTGGGTAAAGAGTCTACCTTGATGTGCAAGGGGCACCAGTTCGATCCCTGGTCCCAGAAAGTCCCACGTGCCGCAGAGCAGAAGGACGGGTATGTGCAGTCACAGGCCAGCGCTCCCCAGCGCAGGCGCCCCGGCCGGCGCTCTGCCAGGAAAGGGGCCACTGCAATGGGAGGTCCACAGAGACCAAAGAATAAAGATGGATGAAGATAAATAAACAAAAAAAACAATAAAAGGGCCAACATTTTAAAAATAATCTTACTTTTGCTAAGGTTTTAACATGAAAAACAACTGAAACACACAGAAAAGTCGGTCTGTATAGTGAACACCCATATACCCACCACGGATATTCTCCAGTTAACATTTTATTATGTTTGCTTAAAGAAAAAGTTCTTCCCAGGCCAGGGATCGAACCGGCGCCCCTTGCACTGCAAGGTGGTGTCCTTACCCACTGGACCACCAGGGGAAGCCTGAGATTTCTTTAACAGTGGTTTTGACCCTGACTTTAAATAAAACCTAAATTACAATATCTACAGCAGGTATCAACTATTCATTCATTACCTTGACTAATGAGATCTGGTAGATTTCCTCTGCAAATAAGAGAAAGAAAAACAAACATAGTTTTTATATAAAGATGTCGTCAAATCTTTGTTTTTAAAGCATGAAAACTAACAAACATTCCAGAGCTTTAACAATCTAAGAATTCTAAATCAGTGTTAGTTTCTTCCAAAAAATTTGACAAATCTCCCTAAATAGCTTATATCTTGGAATAACCAGTAATGATAACCCATAACATAAGCGGCTTAATGTTTTTCCTGAATGTATGCACCTCATAGTGTGGTTGTGAGGATTAGTAGAGCTATTGCAAGTGAAGTACTACTTGTTATTATACTAGATATTTTCAGACAAAAAAAATATATATATACCAAGAGAGATGTGATTCAGATGATGATGATGATGATAGACACTGTCCTGATAACTATCGATCAGAAATACCCATCAGCAACCTTGAGAAGCAGCCAAAGAGTCAATTACATGGGTTATGCCACTTGGTACATTAGGTAATTTGACTAAGTTAGGAAGGCCTTTAAAAATATATTCTCACTTTTCTCGGGGCTTCCCTGGTGGTCCAGTGGGTAAAGAGTCTACCTTGATGTGCAAGGGGCACCAGTTCGATCCCTGGTCCCAGAAAGTCCCACGTGCCGCAGAGCAGAAGGACGGGTATGTGCAGTCACAGGCCAGCGCTCCCCAGCGCAGGCGCCCCGGCCGGCGCTCTGCCAGGAAAGGGGCCACTGCAATGGGAGGTCCACAGAGACCAAAGAATAAAGATGGATGAAGATAAATAAACAAAAAAAACAATAAAAGGGCCAACATTTTAAAAATAATCTTACTTTTGCTAAGGTTTTAACATGAAAAACAACTGAAACACACAGAAAAGTCGGTCTGTATAGTGAACACCCATATACCCACCACGGATATTCTCCAGTTAACATTTTATTATGTTTGCTTAGAAAGGCATTGTAATATCAAACTTGGAGTTGGAACACAAGGAGTATTCTCATAAAGGATGTGTTCACTGATGAAATCAGTTGCTTGAGGTTTAACATGCTCTGGTAAAATCCTTTCTCCATAATTAGTTAAAATCTTTTCCAAACTCAAAGAGAATCTTCTCACCTACTGATGAGATTTTTCACAGCTCCCCAGTGGGCTCAGACAAATGACCGAAGGTTTTACTGTGTTCGGCAATGCCCTGCCTGGTCTGGAACCTAAGCTTTTTTGAGTTTCAACTAACTGGGCCCCCTTCCTCTGATCTGTATTGGGCTACTTTCAGCTCTTAAATCATGCTTCCTTTCCCCCTCCATCAAGGGCTTGTTACATCTACCTCCCACTCCTTTCCTTCCACTTATTTTGCTTACTTAGCTTATTAACATCCTCAGAAAAGTCTCCAAAGTAAGAGGTATGCACCTTATGAGAAATGAAAGCCAACTCTTTGGAGACTGGAGAGAAAAAAGATGTTTTATCTCTATCTGCTTTTACCTAAATTAAAGCCACATTATGCTTTGAAAGCGTTGACATATCCATAGGGAAGAACACATACAAGCAAATCATATAATAAAGGTATATTTGGAATATAAAAAGTGTTTTCGGGTCAATGCTTCAGATCGCCGCTCAACTGTTACCTCCTCATGAATGCCTTCCCTTATTAATCAACCCAGTGCAAAATTCCCCCAAGATTCAGAGCATGACACAGTTCTGTGCAGCTTTGTGGTAGCAGTAATCTTATATTTATCTCTGAGACTAGTTGATTATATCTATTCTCATTCACTGACACTTGCATGTGGGCAGGTACTGAAGTTTAGTTATAATGATCCTTTTTGAATAAATATTGCCTAACATGTTACCTAATTAATAGTAAATTCTTGATAAATATTTGATTAATACAGAATATCTGTGTACATATGTGTGTTAAACATATAAATATATATTAGAAACATAAATGTAAATGTATTATAAACATATATACATACATATATATGAAACATATGTATGTGTGCATTCATATATAAATTAGCTCTTCAAAGGGAAAGCTGAGTATTTTCCTTCTCTATCTGTCACCAATAATCTCCCCATTCTCCCTGTTTCTTTCCCACTGATTTCAGTGAACTCTCTTTGTGTCCTATGTTTACTTGGCTACAGACTTGTCAGGATAAAGCTCAATTATCAGCTGGGTCCATGATGTTCACAGTAATTGCAAAACTATTTGCTGTAAAACAGACTAAGAGGCCCTACTCAGCAAGCACTGAGCCAAGTTCTTCCCTGGCCACTTCGGGAACATGTGGCAGGGCTCTGTAATGTGATGGATAACATATGAAATGCAGAGGGCTGCCCATATGCTGCTACAGTTTCCCTGTGCAGGATGTGCTCTTTGGATTTAATCATGGTGATTTAGGACACTGGTGAAAATTCCAGTTCTCTTTAGGTCTCATTCAGAGTTTCCAGGCAGGGGGTAGCAAACCTGTAATTCCTCACTGCAGGAAAGAAAATGAAAGAAGGGAAAAGAGATCCCTAGGACTGACTTGCAATCAGAACTGATCAGATAAGTTTCTTTTCTACCTGTCACAGAAAGGAACAGATATGACTGCTAAAAGTTGAGTAAAACAATGCAGGGGGTCACATAAACTCCTTCTAATTTGGGTTGGGGTTCAAGGAAAAAATGCTAGATACATATATGTATATTCACATATATAAATATATAAAAATTTATTTGTATAGTGTTATTACTCAGTTGCGCCCAACTCTTTGTGATCCCATGGATTGTAGCCCTCCAGGCTCCTCTGTTGATGGAATTCTCCAGGCAAGAATATTGCAGTGGGTTGCCATGCCCTTCTCCAGGGGATCTTCCCAATACAGGGATCAAACCCAAGTCTCCTGCATTGCAAGCAGATTCTTTATGGCTGAGCCACCAGAATACAACCAGTGGTAGGATTAGCAAGGCACATTTGATGTTTGGGAGGGGTAATGAGATAACAGAATGCACACAAAAGGATGCTAAGGTTCTGGTGGACAGGAATTATGGTGATGAGAATATGGCTAGTAAATATTTTAAATTCAATCAGCTTTACTTAAAGAAAAAATAATCCAGAGTGCTATACTATAAAAGGACACAGTACATAGGAAATCTTTTGGAAGAAAGAGACAAGTATGATGAGATGACACCATATCACACCTCAAATAGAATGGCTCCAAAAAGCAAGTCAGAGTCAGGAGGTAACCAGGGGACAGGAAAGCGCTAGAGGAATGTGGAAAAGGGGGTTTTATGAAAGGAGTATTAGGTGGAGAATAAGGCCTAGCCTATGTAACCTTGAAAAGCAGTGTTGGGACTTAGGGAAAGCTGCCTTAAGACAGGGTTCAACTCCATTTAAGGAGGAGTATACTCAGACCTGTGTGATGGTCAGACAGGCAGCATCAGGAGGCGAATGAATGTGAACTGCTGGAAGCTAGTCATAGCCCAGAGAATGGGTTTCCAAACCCACTAGATTTTCTGGGTCATCTGGGTAACCTCCCAAGCACATCCAAACCCAATATAAGTGATCCTCCTGTCTAGGCAAAGTGTGGAACCTCAAGCCACGTGAGCATCCTGTGATGGTGCAGATATAATTCAAGCAAGATCGAGTAAATAATTTCGGGGAGTCCCTTCATCCCACAGACTCTGATTCTACCTGTCTTTTTAATTTCAAGTGATATAATAATCAAATAACTGATGAACAGAGATGTTTCACTCATGATGTTTTCGGTGAGACTTTTTAGTTTCTCCAGGTGTTCTTATGATTTTTATTTTATTCTCTAGTTATATTTACAAATATAGTCATTGGCAAAAATGATTTTTGCTAATCACTTTAACCAAACTATTTGGAAATTACTCTCCTGATGGGAATTACTTTAGGACTCTCAAAACATGGAGGAAGTATGTATTTCAGTGGGAAAAAAAAAGAGAAAAATAAAAAAAAACCAATCAATGGAGAACTCTTAATAAAATATATTCAGTTAACATTTTGGTGACTGATTCGTGATTGTGTAACAGACGTGTAGACATACTCTATGGAGAACTTTCAAACTGCACTGCAGGTAGAAAACAATTGAGAAGTTTGTTAAATGCAAATTTGAAAGCAGCACCCAAGAATTTCTGCGTTAGTTGTTCTTGAATCGGTCAAAAATTTGTGTTTTTAATAAGTAGAAAGAGCAATTGCACAAAGTTAGAGAAAAAATATTTAGTTTTCTTTGACAGAACTTTCTGTAATGATGGAAATCCTCTATACATGTGCTTCTAACGAGGCAGTCCTGCTTCCCTGTTGGCTCAGATGGTAAAGAATCTACCTGAAATGCAGGAGACCTGGGTTTGATTCCTGGGTTGGGACGATCCCCTGGAGGATGGCCTGGAGAATTTTTATGGACAGAGGAATCTTGTGGGCTGTAGTCCATGGGGTCAAAATGAGTCAGGCACAACTGAGCAACTATCACATACCCCAGTCACATGTGGCTTCTGAGTACTTTAAAAGCAGCTAATGCAGGTGTGGGCCTGCTGGGTTTTATTTTATTTAAATTATTTTAAATTTAAATAGCCACATGTGATTAGTGGCTGTCATATTGTAGAATTCTGTTTTAGAATATACGTACTTTGTTTTGGGACAAGAATAGGCAGTTGTCTTTTGCTTTTGCACCTACTACGCTGAGGAAGCAAGAGATACCATATCAAACTAAGCATGACATTATTTTTTGCAGGATATTCCCAATCAATCCATGAGTGAATACAGCAGTAATATTTTATATTGTCAGAGTAAACATGTACATTTCCATCTCAGCCTGTAAAGAGAGAGTAATGCTATTTTCATAAGGTGAACAGAATGAAACATCAGCGGCTAACTCCACTGGTGTCTGTACACTGGGAAGGAGGTATGTTATTGGACTATATGACAATCTCACCAGTTAGCTTAATGACCTCTATGCTGGTAGCTGAAAGGTCAAGTGCAGAAACCTTGACTGGGTGTAAGGAATGGGTATCGCATAGCTTAAGGCAGTCTTCAGATCCACAGACCTCTCCTTCCTGAGCAAACGCTAGAAATACTGACTGTCAAGAAAGTCACAACAGAAACAACTGAGATTCCAAGCTATCTCATGGATGGGTTTAGTACCACTAAATATATTCTAAGTCAAAGAGCAGAGGGTATAGTATTCACACACCAAAAAGAAACAACAGCAGACCCCGTTCCGAAATTACTTGGAATCCTGTGTCAGAATTAGCAGGGATGTGAAACCTTAAAGCTTTATTAGACTTGTGCTGAGAAGTATTTAGCTAAAAAAGCTATAAAGTGCACACATATATATACACACACAGAAATGCACACACACACACACACTCACAGGCTACATAAATGAGGTTTGGCAGGAGTGGGAGGGGAATAGCAGATTGGGATGTTGGAATGAAAGTGCATAATCATGTCAAAATAACTCACCCCCAAGCAGAAGAGAAAATAAAAGGGAAGTAGGGCAGAAAAGAAAGAACACTAATGGATCCGCCTCCTTTGCCCCCAGAGACAAAGGTTCTTTCTGCACATTCACATTAGCATTTTGGCATATGAAAATGAATTCTAGTGCTGGTCTATAACAAATTCCTGCTCTCCTAACCAAAATCTTAGATAATCTCATGTGACTGGAAATAAGTGGTTTTAGAGAATTGCGTGGCTGGTGATACACATGTCTTGTGTATGGGTTGGTATTGGCAATATTCCATGACTTGTGCAGCTTGGGGAAGCTGCCTGGTTCCTGAGAGAACCTCCCCTGGAAAACCAGCTCTGGCCTGAAAACAGAGGGAGGGATGGATTCTGAAGCCAGCATCTCTAAATCTCTCACCAGAGATGCCAGAATATCATGGGGGCTCACTTCGTAATCAGAGTTGGGAAACTCGTGCCTATTATAATACTGCAAAAAGCTACCCTCTTCATAGCACGTCTCAGTATCCCTTTTTGGCAACCCTTTGTGGGTTCAGCCTCTTTGATTATCACTATTCTATAGATGCAAAAGAAGAAGCTTCTGTTGCTAAAGGTCATAAATAAATCAGTGTGTTTGCTTTGGGATTAACATTCTGATTCTCTGATGCTTAATCTCAGGCACATTTTACAATTCCACACTATTCCCCTATTTTAATATCATGTTTCTGAAAAAAATGGTAGAAGTTTACAGATTTCATTCACAAGACATTGCTACCCATCGATGGTGGGTGTTACTTTTGCACTTACAACTTAGTGTATATAGGTGTGTATATCTGTGTTTGTGTATACACTTTGCAGTCCAAGGTTGTAATTTTGCCAAAAGTCCTGCTCTTGATGAATCTCTGTGACCTATAGTCTGGCAGCAATTCTAAGCTTTGTTCTCTCTCTTACAGCATTGCTTGCACAGACTCTTTTCTGGCTGCATAGCAGACAGGTGAGCCTACCTGTCCTCCATCCCCCACCCCACCCTTCCTTCTTGCTCTCTGGCTTACCAAGGAACAACAGATGACTGGAAGTTTCTAAGTCTGTGGGCAAAAAGAAAAGATCTTTGAGGAGATCAAAACAACAAAAAAACAACAAAATGAAAAGAAAAAAAAGGCAAGAAGGTCACACATGTATATTTTACAGTTTTCAAATGCTTTTACATTCGGAAATAAGACTCACACAGGCATCCCAGGGAGTCTCTGAGTTATCTAGACAGATTCACTGCTAAGGTTAAAGCTTACTAGAAAAGGTTTCTACGTATTGCCCACCTTTGCTTTTTACTTTGAGATTGTTCCTGCTAAATTCTCAGCTTGAGTTAGGTCCTCTGAATCGCAAATAGGCTGAATATTTTGCAAATTGGAAACATCGTGCCTAACCTGGTTCCTGAGAGAACCTCCCTGGAAAACCAGCTCTGGCCTGAAAACAGAGGGAGGGATGGATTCTGAAGCCAGCATCTCTAAATCTCTCACCAGAGATGCCAGAATATCATGGGGGCTCACTTCGTAATCAGAGTTGGGAAACTCGTGCCTATTATAATACTGCAAAAGCTACCCTCTTCATAGCACGTCTCAGTATCCCTTTTTGGCAACCCTTTGTGGGTTCAGCCTCTTTGATTATCACTATTCTATAGATGCAAAAGAAGAAGCTTCTGTTGCTAAAGGTCATAAATAAATCAGTGTGTTTGCTTTGGGATTAACATTCTGATTCTCTGATGCTTAATCTCAGGCACATTTTACAATTCCACACTATTCCCCTATTTTAATATCATGTTTCTGAAAAAACTGGTAGAAGTTTACAGATTTCATTCACAAGACATTGCTACCCATCGATGGTGGGTGTTACTTTTGCACTTACAACTTAGTGTATATAGGTGTGTATATCTGTGTTTGTGTATACACTTTGCAGTCCAAGGTTGTAATTTTGCCAAAAGTCCTGCTCTTGATGAATCTCTGTGACCTATAGTCTGGCAGCAATTCTAAGCTTTGTTCTCTCTCTTACAGCATTGCTTGCACAGACTCTTTTCTGGCTGCATAGCAGACAGGTGAGCCTACCTGTCCTCCATCCCCCACCCCACCCTTCCTTCTTGCTCTCTGGCTTACCAAGGAACAACAGATGACTGGAAGTTTCTAAGTCTGTGGGCAAAAAGAAAAGATCTTTGAGGAGATCAAAACAACAAAACAACAAAATGAAAAGAAAAAAAAGGCAAGAAGGTCACACATGTATATTTTACAGTTTTCAAATGCTTTTACATTCGGAAATAAGACTCACACAGGCATCCCAGGGAGTCTCTGAGTTATCTAGACAGATTCACTGCTAAGGTTAAAGCTTACTAGAAAAGGTTTCTACGTATTGCCCACCTTTGCTTTTTACTTTGAGATTGTTCCTGCTAAATTCTCAGCTTGAGTTAGGTCCTCTGAATCGCAAATAGGCTGAATATTTTGCAAATGTTAGATAATAGAGATTTTTAACTCAACTACATATTGTGTTTCTACCATTCCTGCTCTGTTTACTTAGGTCACAAGCATCTAGTTTCCACAGTCAGATCATTTACCACTCAACAATGTTTCCCAGGTTGCACTAGTGGTAAACAATTTGCCTGCCAATGCAGGAGACTTAAGTGATGTGGGTTCAATCTCTAGGTTGGGAAGATCCCCTGGAGGAGAAGATGGTAACCCACACCAATTTCTTGCCAGCAGAATCCCATGGACAGAGGAGCCGCGTGGCCTGCAGAGTCACAAAAAGTCGGATACAACTTAAGCCACCTAGTATGCAGCACAACGCCCTATTACTATGGACAGAGAAACAGAGGGTTTACTTAAATCCTTTGAAATTCTCGTGTTGCTCCTTCCCTTCATACCTGACTCCATCACTTAAGAACTGTGCCAAATAGTAAGGAAAAGGAATGAGGATCAGGAAGAATTTTTGGGGTGATGATGTGAGTGTGGAGAAGATATTTGATTGCAATTAATCTTGTTCCATTTGAAATCAACATGGGGTGGCTTATCCACCTCATACACATGGAATGCCTTTGTATTTCCTCCTCTTTTCATCATTTCAGATATAAACATGGATGTGATGCATCCCCTGACCTAAAGGGCCTCTAGCTGAGTGAGAATAATACCAGCAAACAGTGTCACCGCCCTGTGCGTGGCATCAGGAGAGCATACAGGAGCCGTTTCCACCTAGTTGTACTGAGGTATCAGCTAAGGCTTCCTGTAGGAAGACAGCTAATTCTGACTAATACAAGTATGTGGCCTTTGTCAACTACGACTCTTAGGCTGTCTCCTCACTTACAACTTTTACAAGGATCCCACGCAGTTCTAATATATCAGGGATGGTAGATACGAACATTCGCTGAATCTACCCCTACATATGGCTCACAGTGCTCTGTCCAGGCATACAGTAAATATGTGTGAGCAGAGATTGAAAGCAGGTTGAAATGCTCTACACTGAACTGAGCACATAAACCAAGTCTACTGACCTCCGCCCTTTGGAGGGATGCAGGAGCTGGTTTCAGAAGTGTGGCCCAAGCGTATCTGCAGTCACCACTGACCTCTCTTAAGCCGGATCCTGGCTCCACATTGCAGTGGCGTCCCATCATTGCAGCTTCCGCCTCTCGTGTTAAATCAATAGTTTATAACATGTACAAGAAAAAGCTGTAAATTTAATTTTGTCCCCAGCAGTGTGATTCCTATCTAGTTTGCTGGAAACATAATGAGTATGTTTGCCCTCCAGACTCCCCACCCAGTGGAGCAACTGGAGGATAAACAAAGAGAAAATAGGAAAAGCACAATTAGGTTTAAAAGGATTAAAGGTTCAGCTAAAGAGAGGCAGAATCCCATGGACAGAGGAGCCGCGTGGCCTGCAGAGTCACAAAAAGTCGGATACAACTTAAGCCACCTAGTATGCAGCACAACGCCCTATTACTATGGACAGAGAAACAGAGGGTTTACTTAAATCCTTTGAAATTCTCGTGTTGCTCCTTCCCTTCATACCTGACTCCATCACTTAAGAACTGTGCCAAATAGTAAGGAAAAGGAATGAGGATCAGGAAGAATTTTTGGGGTGATGATGTGAGTGTGGAGAAGATATTTGATTGCAATTAATCTTGTTCCATTTGAAATCAACATGGGGTGGCTTATCCACCTCATACACATGGAATGCCTTTGTATTTCCTCCTCTTTTCATCATTTCAGATATAAACATGGATGTGATGCATCCCCTGACCTAAAGGGCCTCTAGCTGAGTGAGAATAATACCAGCAAACAGTGTCACCGCCCTGTGCGTGGCATCAGGAGAGCATACAGGAGCCGTTTCCACCTAGTTGTACTGAGGTATCAGCTAAGGCTTCCTGTAGGAAGACAGCTAATTCTGACTAATACAAGTATGTGGCCTTTGTCAACTACGACTCTTAGGCTGTCTCCTCACTTACAACTTTTACAAGGATCCCACGCAGTTCTAATATATCAGGGATGGTAGATACGAACATTCGCTGAATCTACCCCTACATATGGCTCACAGTGCTCTGTCCAGGCATACAGTAAATATGTGTGAGCAGAGATTGAAAGCAGGTTGAAATGCTCTACACTGAACTGAGCACATAAACCAAGTCTACTGACCTCCGCCCTTTGGAGGGATGCAGGAGCTGGTTTCAGAAGTGTGGCCCAAGCGTATCTGCAGTCACCACTGACCTCTCTTAAGCCGGATCCTGGCTCCACATTGCAGTGGCGTCCCATCATTGCAGCTTCCGCCTCTCGTGTTAAATCAATAGTTTATAACATGTACAAGAAAAAGCTGTAAATTTAATTTTGTCCCCAGCAGTGTGATTCCTATCTAGTTTGCTGGAAACATAATGAGTATGTTTGCCCTCCAGACTCCCCACCCAGTGGAGCAACTGGAGGATAAACAAAGAGAAAATAGGAAAAGCACAATTAGGTATATGGATTAAAACTGGATTAATCAGGGGTTCAGCTAAAGAGAGGCATATGCCTTGCATGTGTGTATGTGTATATATATATATATATATGTAATATATAATAAACATACATATATATATATATGTATATATACACACACATATATGTATGTATATGTATGTATATATATGTATATATAATAAACATACATATATATGTATATACATATATACATATACATATATATACACATATACACACATATATACATGTATATATACATACACATATATATGTATGTATATGTATGTGTGTATATATATATGTATAATAAACAATACATCTATATATATATAGATATATATAGATATATATATAGATGTATTGTTTATTCCTCCAGAAATCCACTAAACAGGAAATGATAATTAAAGAAAACTGTGGGCTCTATCTGTGACTTGGAAATTTAAGGCTGGTTCAGCTAGGTTGTTTTTAATTATGATGGAAATTGAAGCAGAACAGTCTGGCTCTTTTAACTCCACAGGCCTCATCTGCTGCAACCCTCACCCTACCCCAGCGGCTCTACTTCCATGCTACAAAAATGCCAAGTTCCTTATCACCAGGGACCCTGCAATGATGATCCTCTGAATGCCTTCTCCTGCTCTATGCATGACTGGCTTCCTCCAACTGAGTTCTCCGCTGCCTTCCCACCCCAGCCAGACTCTCCTGATTCCTTTAGCCCTACTGCATCCAGGAAAGTAAATATGTGTGAGCAGAGATTGAAAGCAGGTTGAAATGCTCTACACTGAACTGAGCACATAAACCAAGTCTACTGACCTCCGCCCTTTGGAGGGATGCAGGAGCTGGTTTCAGAAGTGTGGCCCAAGCGTATCTGCAGTCACCACTGACCTCTCTTAAGCCGGATCCTGGCTCCACATTGCAGTGGCGTCCCATCATTGCAGCTTCCGCCTCTCGTGTTAAATCAATAGTTTATAACATGTACAAGAAAAAGCTGTAAATTTAATTTTGTCCCCAGCAGTGTGATTCCTATCTAGTTTGCTGGAAACATAATGAGTATGTTTGCCCTCCAGACTCCCCACCCAGTGGAGCAACTGGAGGATAAACAAAGAGAAAATAGGAAAAGCACAATTAGGTATATGGATTAAAACTGGATTAATCAGGGTTCAGCTAAAGAGAGGCGTATGCCTTGCATGTGTGTATGTGTATATATATATATATATATGTAATATATAATAAACATACATATATATATATATGTATATATACACACACATATATGTATGTATATGTATGTATATATATGTATATATAATAAACATACATATATATGTATATACATATATACATATACATATATATACACATATACACACATATATACATGTATATATACATACACATATATATGTATGTATATGTATGTGTGTATATATATATGTATAATAAACAATACATCTATATATATATAGATATATATAGATATATATATAGATGTATTGTTTATTCCTCCAGAAATCCACTAAACAGGAAATGATAATTAAAGAAAACTGTGGGCTCTATCTGTGACTTGGAAATTTAAGGCTGGTTCAGCTAGGTTGTTTTTAATTATGATGGAAATTGAAGCAGAACAGTCTGGCTCTTTTAACTCCACAGGCCTCATCTGCTGCAACCCTCACCCTACCCCAGCGGCTCTACTTCCATGCTACAAAAATGCCAAGTTCCTTATCACCAGGGACCCTGCAATGATGATCCTCTGAATGCCTTCTCCTGCTCTATGCATGACTGGCTTCCTCCAACTGAGTTCTCCGCTGCCTTCCCACCCCAGCCAGACTCTCCTGATTCCTTTAGCCCTACTGCATCATCTCCAGAGCATTTGCCATCTACAAACATCTTGTATAGAGATAGTATCTACCTATCTGTCTATTAATATCTATGGAATAGGCATGCATTTTCTCATCTTTGAATTTTTCTTACTAGAATGTAAGTTTTGTGGGGACACATAACTTGTCTATTTTATTCCTATCCAATCCTAGTAACCACCATAATATCTATTAATGACATGCTGAATCAATGAGTAAATGATACATTGAGGTAAAAGTTACTCAAGGAGAAAACTCATATGTTCAGCACTTTCTGCTATTGTAACAACAATAGAGATGTCCCTTTAAACAGCACTTACCATATGCCAGGCACTGTTCTATGCTCTTTGCATAAAAACATATTCAATCCCTACAAAAAACTTACAAAGCAGGCACTATTAATATCCTTATGTTTTGAGGAAACTGAGGCACAGAGATCTTCAGTGATTTTCTCATATCCCCAAAGTTACCAAGTAGCAACACTAGCATTTGGATTCAGGCAGCTTGACTCCAGATTCCATGCTCTTAGGGACTATACTAAAGTGTCTCTCAGCTTATCTCATTATCACATGCAACTATCAGCACTTAACACCAAAAAAAACCAACAGTCACAACAACAGGCCAAACGTGTGTGTATGTGTGTGTGTGTGTGTTTGTGTGTGTGTCTATATGCATGTATATATTTTTTATAGTTGCACCAGACCACAGGCTCCCAAAACACACAGTCATTGCTACCAGAAAATAAAAATGTAGCATGAATAAATATTCAGAATCCTATGAAAAAGTCACATCACTGAACCTATTAAACTTAGTACTTCAGCAATTTATGCAGTTGTACTGCCTAGGAGTAAAGACATTTTTCTTCACGACATCATTTGGGCTAAGGGGTAGTTACAGAAATATATTCTTCAGAGGGTAGAGAGAAAGGTATATGTGTGTTTGTGTGTGCAGGTATATGCAAAATGCAAAAATCGTGGAATTTAAAATTAGGAAAGAAAGGCCTCCAAACTGTATAAAGCATTACAGCCTTTGCACCCAGTCCAAATATCTCTCCGTTTATCTACTCATCTCTCCAGCCAGCCAACCAGCTGCTGTTCTGAGCCCATTACTGTGTGAGTGAAGTGAGCAGGGCCTGTAAGCAGTGATGGAAGCCAACACCACCCCTGTCCCCATGGAGATACATCCTGGTATGCACTGTTCTCAGCACTCCCCACTCCTCACTGCTATACAGCCACTATGCAGAGTCAGTGTGTAAACAGCACAGAAAGAGACCTGTGTGTGAGCGTGAAGACCAAAGGCAGAGCAGGAAGAGAGGTGCAGGCATCAGAAGCAACAGCGCTGGGTAATGGGGGAAAGGACTTGTGCGAGAAAAACCAAAGTAGGAAACCAGGAAATGAGAACAAGACTGAGGGGACCTTGGGAAGGGGTAGACCTTGGGAAGGGGTAGGAAGAACAACAGCTCAGGACCAACAGACTCAGCACATTGATCACCGTGTGAAGGACACGTGCCACTATTCAAGCTACAGTATTCAATAAAAGTGTTTTAAGATTAGTGGGAATAGAAAGCCCTTCAAATAGTTTTTTTTTTTCCTAAAGAATGCAAAGGACTTCAGCAGCTATCACCACTGTGTTTGTTTTGAGAAGCTATCCTGAGAGCGATTGTTTCTCTATGGATCCATGCGTCTGTTAGGGCACAGGAGTATCCCTGGAAAGGAGCCTTCTGTGCCATGTGGGTGGCAGAACTATGACTGCATTTCCCAAGAATCCAAGGACATTAATTTACATTTGAAACAGGAGGGAAAAAAGGCACCATCATTTTATTGACAGTTTTGTTCCAATCAACAGACCCCTCATCGTCGTTGCCAACTAGACCATTGACAGAAGTTCATCCCAGAAATAGGATGCAAAATTTTAGTGAGATTATTTTGATATT
Source organism: Tragulus kanchil (assembly GCA_022376925.1). NCBI lineage: Eukaryota > Metazoa > Chordata > Mammalia > Artiodactyla > Tragulidae > Tragulus > Tragulus kanchil. The sequence goes on from JAIOJX010000028.1 coordinate 181,317,741, forward strand.
CACAAACTTTAAGAATGTCCCTCAAAAGTCATGTGATGGGAGGCATTTTCTTCTGCTTTTCTTGTGCATAACTCTGCTCCCTAAGGATGTAACTTGGCAAGTCCTGACAAGATCAGTTGGAATATTCCTGGCTAAACAATATGTGCCTGCCCCTGTGGAGCAAGCTGTCAGGGAGCAGAACGGCCTTGGTGACCTGAACATCTCCCCGATGCGTGCCTTGAAGTTCACTGAAGTTAGTGATAATGCTGAGAGAAAATCAAGGAGTCATGATGGATGACATACTTGTAGGTTCTGTTTCTTCATTTAATTACCAGAAAACACAGTAAAGTTCATTACAGATTTCTAAGCTGAAAGTAAAAGGGTTAGTCACTCAGACCTGTCTGACTCTTTGTGAGCCCATGAACTGTAGCCCACCAGGCTTCTCTTTCCATTGAATTCCCCAAGCAAGAATGCTACAGTGGGTAGCCATTCCCTTTTCCAGGGGATCTTCCCAACCCGGGGATTGAACCCGTGTCTCTTGCATTGCAGGCATATTTCTAAACAGGAACTCTAATTCTGCTGTTGTATATTTTTTTGCTTTTTAAAATGGAGATTTCCTTAAAAGGCATAATAGTTTTACTCCTTAGACTTATGAGATGGGAAAAAACATATAAGAAAATAAAAAGGCAAGAAATACCCCAACTTACATTGCCCTTGTCCCCCTGAACTATCTCTGGTGAACCCTGAAGACGCTTTGGTATTTTGCAGTTTATATGCACACCAAAATTAGAGAGCGATAGGCTTAGGCAAGGGCTGACCACAGGGGCTGAGATGTCCACCCGAGGTCAAGCTTCCAGAGTTGACTTCCCATCCTGCTCATCCCTTATCCCTCCCTAGCCTCCCATGGTCAAAGTGTAGCAGTGAACAGCACAGTCTTTCTGCCTGTTTCCAGGAAGTCTGGAGCCCAATAATGCCAACAGAAACAGTGTCCACTGTCTACAAAGAATGCCATCTCCATTTAGAAGGAAGGCTCTCCAGAAATTCAACTTGCCTTTTATATACATTTTAAAAGTAACCCCCTACCCGCCAAGCAACTCAGTTTCTTTAAACTCACTCCATTCTTTGTAGGAACAGAAAAGCCACTGATGATTTCTGCTAAATAGGTTTTAAAAATCTAATTTGCTCCCTAAGGATGTAACTTGGCAAGTCCTGACAAGATCAGTTGGAATATTCCTGGCTAAACAATATGTGCCTGCCCCTGTGGAGCAAGCTGTCAGGGAGCAGAACGGCCTTGGTGACCTGAACATCTCCCCGATGCGTGCCTTGAAGTTCACTGAAGTTAGTGATAATGCTGAGAGAAAATCAAGGAGTCATGATGGATGACATACTTGTAGGTTCTGTTTCTTCATTTAATTACCAGAAAACACAGTAAAGTTCATTACAGATTTCTAAGCTGAAAGTAAAAGGGTTAGTCACTCAGACCTGTCTGACTCTTTGTGAGCCCATGAACTGTAGCCCACCAGGCTTCTCTTTCCATTGAATTCCCCAAGCAAGAATGCTACAGTGGGTAGCCATTCCCTTTTCCAGGGGATCTTCCCAACCCGGGGATTGAACCCGTGTCTCTTGCATTGCAGGCATATTTCTAAACAGGAACTCTAATTCTGCTGTTGTATATTTTTTTGCTTTTTAAAATGGAGATTTCCTTAAAAGGCATAATAGTTTTACTCCTTAGACTTATGAGATGGGAAAAAACATATAAGAAAATAAAAAGGCAAGAAATACCCCAACTTACATTGCCCTTGTCCCCCTGAACTATCTCTGGTGAACCCTGAAGACGCTTTGGTATTTTGCAGTTTATATGCACACCAAAATTAGAGAGCGATAGGCTTAGGCAAGGGCTGACCACAGGGGCTGAGATGTCCACCCGAGGTCAAGCTTCCAGAGTTGACTTCCCATCCTGCTCATCCCTTATCCCTCCCTAGCCTCCCATGGTCAAAGTGTAGCAGTGAACAGCACAGTCTTTCTGCCTGTTTCCAGGAAGTCTGGAGCCCAATAATGCCAACAGAAACAGTGTCCACTGTCTACAAAGAATGCCATCTCCATTTAGAAGGAAGGCTCTCCAGAAATTCAACTTGCCTTTTATATACATTTTAAAAGTAACCCCCTACCCGCCAAGCAACTCAGTTTCTTTAAACTCACTCCATTCTTTGTAGGAACAGAAAAGCCACTGATGATTTCTGCTAAATAGGTTTTAAAAATCTAATTTATTTACCCCCTACTCTTGCTGTTAATTACTGGTAGTGGGTCTTGTGAAACAAGGCTCATCTATTTTTAATGCCTGCCACTTGGTACATTTTAAAAATAGATGGGTATGAATTTGAGTAAAACTTATGCCTCTTGTTATGGTCTGTAAACACCAATGGTGGGCACTGGCAATTTTCTTAGCCAAAGCCCACAGCTATTAATTATTGCTGGCCTTAAACCTCATCTATGAGAAATCATACAACCAGGTCTCCTGTTAGCTTTTAATCCATTTCTTGTGTTTCTTGTGCTTTTCTGTGTGCTTTTCTATAATGTTTAGATTTTTAAGACACTATGTTTTTCAAGTTCCTTTTCAATGCAATAAAAAGTATATATTTAAGACTAGCCATATGCAGAAGCATAACTGAGCAAAATTCAACTTGAACATTTTTTTCGACAGATAAATGCAAAAGAAGTAAGAAATGTGTCAAAATTTTACCTATCAGTTGCCTTAACTTGCTATATAAGCCAATCAGTGGAGACAAGTATTTATGATTCCATCTGTTATCCTGGTGGCTCAAACGGGAAAGAATCTGCTTGCAGTGCAGGAGATTCGGGTTCAAGAAGATCTCTTGGAGAAATGAATGGCAACCCACTGCATTATTTTTGCCTGGTGTACTCCATAGGCAAAGGAGACTGGTGGTCCATAGCCCATGGGGTCACAAAGAGTTGAACGTGACTGAGTGACTAACACATACGCATGTAAGTAAATAGTTTAATCCACTTGCTTTTGTGGCTGTATTTTGACTAACTTTAGGGCTTTGTAAATAAAGATAGAGACAGAAATACAGATATATAGATACTTGGATCAATATCTATATGATTCATAGATAGAGACACCTTATTTATCTAGAGATAGATAGACAGATGACTTTCCTTAAATTTTGCTTTATGTTACAAGTATTGGATAAAAGGTTACTGTTATGGAATAATTTTATGATTGTGAAAGACAGATGTGCAGAATACTTAAAAACATGATTTCTGGAGTCCAGGAACAGAAAAGCCACTGATGATTTCTGCTAAATAGGTTTTAAAATCTAATTTATTTACCCCTACTCTTGCTGTTAATTACTGGTAGTGGGTCTTGTGAAACAAGGCTCATCTATTTTTAATGCCTGCCACTTGGTACATTTTAAAAATAGATGGGTATGAATTTGAGTAAAACTTATGCCTCTTGTTATGGTCTGTAAACACCAATGGTGGGCACTGGCAATTTTCTTAGCCAAAGCCCACAGCTATTAATTATTGCTGGCCTTAAACCTCATCTATGAGAAATCATACAACCAGGTCTCCTGTTAGCTTTTAATCCATTTCTTGTGTTTCTTGTGCTTTTCTGTGTGCTTTTCTATAATGTTTAGATTTTTAAGACACTATGTTTTTCAAGTTCCTTTTCAATGCAATAAAAAGTATATATTTAAGACTAGCCATATGCAGAAGCATAACTGAGCAAAATTCAACTTGAACATTTTTTTCGACAGATAAATGCAAAAGAAGTAAGAAATGTGTCAAAATTTTACCTATCAGTTGCCTTAACTTGCTATATAAGCCAATCAGTGGAGACAAGTATTTATGATTCCATCTGTTATCCTGGTGGCTCAAACGGGAAAGAATCTGCTTGCAGTGCAGGAGATTCGGGTTCAAGAAGATCTCTTGGAGAAATGAATGGCAACCCACTGCATTATTTTTGCCTGGTGTACTCCATAGGCAAAGGAGACTGGTGGTCCATAGCCCATGGGGTCACAAAGAGTTGAACGTGACTGAGTGACTAACACATACGCATGTAAGTAAATAGTTTAATCCACTTGCTTTTGTGGCTGTATTTTGACTAACTTTAGGGCTTTGTAAATAAAGATAGAGACAGAAATACAGATATATAGATACTTGGATCAATATCTATATGATTCATAGATAGAGACACCTTATTTATCTAGAGATAGATAGACAGATGACTTTCCTTAAATTTTGCTTTATGTTACAAGTATTGGATAAAAGGTTACTGTTATGGAATAATTTTATGATTGTGAAAGACAGATGTGCAGAATACTTAAAAACATGAGTTCTGGAGTCCATGACACTGACCTCTGTTTCTCACTTACTGTATGATTGTGTCATATTAGTTAATCTCTCTAATCTTTACACTTTAGAGGGTTATAATAAAAAATATTTGTGCTTGTAAGAATTACATAAGGTTAACATGTAATGCACTTACTATGTGACAAGAAGTGGGATTAGCATTTAGTGTATTAACCACTGTTTTGATGCTTTTGACTATGAAAAAGTGAAAATTCTGACTAGGATTTAGACAGTGAAGCTGTTTATTATCTCACAGAATAAGAAGAACAAGGTGAGGCAGGCTCTAGGATCGCATGTTACACTGCTGACTTTGTTTCTCTTCATTTCTATGTGGGTTCAAGGAAACTCTCCAAGAAATTCCTAACGAATATTTTCTCACATATAATTGGCCAGAATAGGGTCATGTGCAGGACAGATATTGGTTAAGAGTATGCAAACTGCAATAAGATGGCTTGAGCGTGAATTCCAACATGACAACTCATATCTGTTTATCTTTCGTCAATGGCTTTGTTTCTCTGCACCTCAGAATTATACAATGAGGATGTCAATACTTTTCCTCATTGGATTGTTGTGATGGTTTTTCAGGTTATTCCAAAGCAAACATTTAGAAGAATAGCTGGCACAAAATGAATGTTTGGTAAGTATTAATCATTTTCAATTCTAAACCAATCACTAAGAAGAGAAATGAAATTACTGTTACTGGTGCAGATACATTTACTAGTTGGAGAAATGGTCACTTTTCATTGAATCATGTAGAAGAATAGAAATCTTCACTTTACTTGAGCTATATTAAGTAGGCTTCCCTGGTGGATCAGGTGATAAAGAAGTCAGCTGCAATGTGGGAGACCTGGGTTCAATCCTTGGGTTGGGAAGATCCCTGGAGAAAAGAAAGGCTACCCACTCCAGTATTCTTGCCTGGAGAAGTTAATGTCTTGCTCACGGGTAGCAAAGAGTCGGACACGACTAAGCAACTAACACACACACACAGGCAACCAAGTCTAGACACTACATTCGAAGTACTAATACTCTCACGTCTTCTCCTGCTTTTTAATAACATCATATCATTTCTCTCTCCCAAAGAAAATCCATTGGCTAAACTACAGGTGAGTCCTACCTGATTATTTGATTTTTTATCTATTATCTTCAACATAAAACGTGTATTTGTCAGCAAGTATATTTTGAAAATATATTTGTACAACTCCTTGTCACTCATGATAGCACTGAACTAGGATTTCATTCTAGCCTTGAGTCATTTTAAGTCTGCTGAGCCCAAAGGACCCAGAAACCCTGAACCTACCTTACCTTTAAGAAACTACTTTGTGGGTCCCCATAAGGTAAGATGACATGAAAAGAGAACCAACAGAGGTAGGAGTTTCAGGAGCAGGTAGAGAAGCTACTAGATGAGAGGGGAAGAGACTGTTTATCAGTATCTCTTTGGAATTCAACACAGTGCCCAGGGAACTGTGGTCCCTCAAAAAATGAATAAAGGAGAGAATGAATAAGCATGCATAAATCTTTGATGAGAAGAGGATGTATTCATTCAAACACATGTTATTTACATAATAAAATTAATTTAGTTTGTATACAGTTCTATATTCATTTTGGCAATGCATACAGTCATGTAATCACCAACATAAGAAAGACACAGAATAATTTTATTACACTTTCCTTCTAAATTTACACAGTGAGTATCAGTCACCAAGTACTGAGCAAGTATCTAGTTAAAGTTGGTGAATAAAGAAGAGACGACCACTCACACGTAGCACTGTAGCAGACTGTATGTTCACAACCCTATGTCACTTGACGGCAAAAGGTTTAAAATTTCATAATTTATTTATCAATTTATTGTTTATTATCAATTCAGTTGTTTTAAGGTTTTTCACTCAAATTTTATTAAAAAATCTTAAGTACTTTTAAGTTAATTATTAATGTCTCTGGCTTCTGCTATAGGTAAGAGCATCCACAGGAATCAGATACAAAGATCTGGAATTCATTACTGGGGCTTTCTTTTTTTTTTTGTAGATATGTAATACAGAAAATAAAATGTAATGAGAAATAGAGGCAACTTCAAACCTAGGTTTTAATAGTATCTGAAAAATTCCCAAGGAAGGTGGTAGAAATATTAAAAAGAGGATATGGGACAGAAATGTAAGCATCTATTATAGATACTCTCAATTATTCTCTCAAGAAGTTCTGCTTCCAGAATCATTAGTGTTATTGATGTGTGCCATGATTCAAGCTTTGCTCAGTAACCTAAAGGTAAGGATCAGTTTACTTTTATTGGCACTTCTTCCCTACCCCACATCATGACAGACAACAGAACAAAGTGTCTATGCTGACACTGACTACTGGGAGATTGCGAGAAGGGACAGAAAGGGGATAACAGAGTTCCGCCTTCTCAAATAAGATACAGAATGAAATTAATTGTCAATAGTGCAATTCCAGTGGTCATGTATGGATGTGAGAGTTGGACCATAAAGAAGGCTGAAGCACTGAAGAACTGATGCTTTCAAACTGTGGTGCTAGAGAAGACTCTTGAGAGTACCTTGGACTGCAAGATCAAACCAGTCAATCCTAAAGGAAATCAATCTTGAATATTTACTGGAAGGACTGATACTGAAGCTGAAGCTCCAGTACTCTGGCTATCTGATGGGAACAGTCAACTCATTGGGAAAGACCCTGATGCTGGGAAAGACTGAGGGTAGGAAGAGAAGGGGTGATAGAGGATGAGATGGTTGGATGGCATCACTGACTCAACAGACATGAGTCTGAGCAAACTCCAGGAGATAGTGAAGGACAGGAAGGCTGGCATGCTTCAGTCAGGGGGTTGCAAAGAGTTGGACATGACTTAGCACTTGAACAACAAGTACAATCCATTACTTTTCTCAAAAAAATCTTAATAGCAACTTCTTTCAACATTCATAAATTTTATGTTAGTCAAAAGATCCAGACAACTGTACTAAATACTAGTCAAGCAAAGGAAACTCCTATTTAGGAAAATCCCTACCTGAATTTATTTTCATTGCCTCTCCCAACTCTGAAATGACACAGCATTATATATATATACACATACATACATATATGTGTCTGTGTGTATACATGTACTATATCCTTTTTTCAGTGTGTCAATTAAATGACTACCGATCAACTTGTGGATAATAAAAATCCATTAGAAGAATATTAATAGTGACTCTAGAATTGATAGTCCTGTGCAAAATATCTGTCAAATAACTCAGGAGTTAAAATATATAGAAGCTATTTGCAGTTAGCTTCTGCTACCATTTTCTTTATAGCAGGAATAGGGCTTTTTAATCTGAAAGATGGAAATCTGTCTTTCTGTCTCTGTACCTCTCTCTGTGTCTCTGATATATATAGTATATTTTTGATCTGACCTCAAATATTTTGAAAATCTTGAACATAGATTGTTGGATCATAAAATAAGTTTAAAGGTGAATGTTTTAATTAAAGGGAAAGATAGAGTTTAGGTAACAGTTGATGATGTAATGGCTGCCATAATAGATGAAACAGAGAAAGAGGGAGAAACAGATTTTTTTTTGCAACCAGAGAAGCAATCTCTGGCTTCTCTTGCCTTCTTCCTCTTCCACCTTTCCTAGTTCTGAAGATGCATTGCACATAGTTGCATTGTTATTGGACAATCTATTTCCTATCCCTTTTGAAAAAGTATCTAGCACTTTGATTAAACAGTTTTCAGTCCTCACATTCCCGTACTTTCAACTCTGACAGTTTAATTTCCAGACTCAGAACCTTTCCAAATCAGAAAACGGAAGATTTGTGCATTGTCACAGGTAAATAAAATTTCCAAAGGATGAGATGGTTGGATGGCATCACTGACTCAACAGACATGAGTCTGAGCAAACTCCAGGAGATAGTGAAGGACAGGAAGGCTGGCATGCTTCAGTCAGGGGGTTGCAAAGAGTTGGACATGACTTAGCACTTGAACAACAAGTACAATCCATTACTTTTCTCAAAAAAATCTTAATAGCAACTTCTTTCAACATTCATAAATTTTATGTTAGTCAAAAGATCCAGACAACTGTACTAAATACTAGTCAAGCAAAGGAAACTCCTATTTAGGAAAATCCCTACCTGAATTTATTTTCATTGCCTCTCCCAACTCTGAAATGACACAGCATTATATATATATACACATACATACATATATGTGTCTGTGTGTATACATGTACTATATCCTTTTTTCAGTGTGTCAATTAAATGACTACCGATCAACTTGTGGATAATAAAAATCCATTAGAAGAATATTAATAGTGACTCTAGAATTGATAGTCCTGTGCAAAATATCTGTCAAATAACTCAGGAGTTAAAATATATAGAAGCTATTTGCAGTTAGCTTCTGCTACCATTTTCTTTATAGCAGGAATAGGGCTTTTTAATCTGAAAGATGGAAATCTGTCTTTCTGTCTCTGTACCTCTCTCTGTGTCTCTGATATATATAGTATATTTTTGATCTGACCTCAAATATTTTGAAAATCTTGAACATAGATTGTTGGATCATAAAATAAGTTTAAAGGTGAATGTTTTAATTAAAGGGAAAGATAGAGTTTAGGTAACAGTTGATGATGTAATGGCTGCCATAATAGATGAAACAGAGAAAGAGGGAGAAACAGATTTTTTTTTGCAACCAGAGAAGCAATCTCTGGCTTCTCTTGCCTTCTTCCTCTTCCACCTTTCCTAGTTCTGAAGATGCATTGCACATAGTTGCATTGTTATTGGACAATCTATTTCCTATCCCTTTTGAAAAAGTATCTAGCACTTTGATTAAACAGTTTTCAGTCCTCACATTCCCGTACTTTCAACTCTGACAGTTTAATTTCCAGACTCAGAACCTTTCCAAATCAGAAAACGGAAGATTTGTGCATTGTCACAGGTAAAAATCAAAACAGGCTTGTTTATTTCCAAAGGTTGTTTAGCTGCCTTTGGACATATTTAATATTATGACTCAAAAGATTGTTTCTTACAGGTTATAGCCACAGTATGAGCTACCATTGCAGTTAGTTCTTATAAACTTCCCAAGACAACAATAACAACCAATGCTTTTATGACTATTGGTAATGACACCTTGCATTTACATGGAGACTTTTATTTGATCTGATCCCTAAATATTCTATAAGCCATATTCTTGGGTATCACTTCACCCATCTTCTGCATGCAGCCACCTTAGGGTAAAAACTAATAGCTGTTAACATAGCACTGGCCCACAAAATAACACATTAAGACAATAACTCTCTCTTTGAATCTAAGGGGATTTTATAATAATAGCAATCATAATAGCTATGTCTTTTTTATGCTCATTTTCTTGCCTTCTTCATAGACCAGAGGCATTATTCAGTAAAGAAAACACAATAACTTCACTATAAAACACTAAAAGAATACCCTATGAAATTGCTGGTCATCAAATCCAGGCTCATCTTATATTCGTCCCTTCATTTCAACAACAGGGATAATGATCAACTTATTACATTATAGAGGGGGGTTTGTGTCCAACTTTCATATAGTTTTCTATTCCTCTTTTACATATAGCTACATCTATTTCAAATACAATTCACTTAATCCAAGTCATGCAGAGTAGCTCCCTGATGTCTGTCTCATCACATGCAAGCTCTATCAATTTCTTACAAAATCATTTGTCCGACTTTCTCTTTTCCATGACTGTCTTTGAATTTGACTGTGTGTCTTATCCTTTGCTTTAACCCATTCCCCATTACTTGGCCTTGGGTTTTTTTTTTTATATATTGTCTTTCTGCATTGGCTAATGCTATCCATCTTCTGTCTACAAATGACTCTCTATCAATATAAGGATGTGTAGACCCCAAGAATTCTTCCATATAAACTCATTACTGGAACCACTCGTTAGCCTACAAGGTGACACTTTCTCATAATATATCAATATTATCCCAAGACATCTGAGATTATCATTCTCTAGTTCATTTTTTTGGTTCCCCCAATTAGACTATGCTCTGTAAGGCCAAGGACATGCCCCCTTGTTTCTTTGACTCTACCAAAGCATCTAGATCAGTGTTGGGAAGCCAAAGAACACTCAATACATGCTGATTAAATTATTATATGAAAATTATACATCTAAGGAATATTAAGACAGAATAGACCCGTGGAGCACTCATGCAAGCACAAACAGAACCATATACACGCACTTCATAGAATCACGCCCTTTTTGTGGGGTGGAAGAGGGAGACTGGGTCAAAGTTGGTATCATAGAAGAGCAAACAAGCATCTTTGCAGATGGGCTATGATGAAGGCAATTCTGTGCTGAGAAGCAGAGCCAAGTTTTCTGGCACTTTCAGTAAAATGCAAAAAATACTGTGCTAATGGTAATAGTAAACCCAAAGAAGACTCAAATTGAAAGATGTGAAGGCCTAGAACCAAAAGGCAAACCTTTTTCTGTTTATAAAATTGTACCCTTCTGCAATGACACAGAATCATAAACAGTTCAGAGACAGAAGGAGTTTAGAGGTCACCCAGTTTAACCCTTTACCTGATGCATACTTTTCTGACATAATATCCCTGCTAAAATAGTTCTCTACCTTGACAGAGCTTGGCATGACACAGGAAAACCTGTACTATTTCAATCACCTTATGAGTAGAGTAAGCAACACAGAAATATAATAACTGGTATATTCAAACACATTACTGAGTACCTTATATGTGCACACAATTGCTCTAGAAACAGCAGAAAATGAAACAATTCACATATGGATGAGAAATAATCTTTGCCATCAAAAGAAATAGGAAGGTATTAGCCTTTGAGGGGGGTGGGGGGAAGAAAGCACAAGAGAAAATGAAAAAATATTAAGTATGGGACTGGTATAGAAGTTATCGTTCTATGTTTAAAATTGAAACACAATGAATCATTGACAAAGACTGTTGAATATCTTTTATTGTACCATTCTGCATTGGCTACTATCTCATTATAAATGTGTCCCAAGTTTTTTTTGAACCACTCGTTAGCCTACAAGGTGACACTTTCTCATAATATATCAATATTATCCCAAGACATCTGAGATTATCATTCTCTAGTTCATTTTTTTGGTTCCCCCAATTAGACTATGCTCTGTAAGGCCAAGGACATGCCCCCTTGTTTCTTTGACTCTACCAAAGCATCTAGATCAGTGTTGGGAAGCCAAAGAACACTCAATACATGCTGATTAAATTATTATATGAAAATTATACATCTAAGGAATATTAAGACAGAATAGACCCGTGGAGCACTCATGCAAGCACAAACAGAACCATATACACGCACTTCATAGAATCACGCCCTTTTTGTGGGGTGGAAGAGGGAGACTGGGTCAAAGTTGGTATCATAGAAGAGCAAACAAGCATCTTTGCAGATGGGCTATGATGAAGGCAATTCTGTGCTGAGAAGCAGAGCCAAGTTTTCTGGCACTTTCAGTAAAATGCAAAAAATACTGTGCTAATGGTAATAGTAAACCCAAAGAAGACTCAAATTGAAAGATGTGAAGGCCTAGAACCAAAAGGCAAACCTTTTTCTGTTTATAAAATTGTACCCTTCTGCAATGACACAGAATCATAAACAGTTCAGAGACAGAAGGAGTTTAGAGGTCACCCAGTTTAACCCTTTACCTGATGCATACTTTTCTGACATAATATCCCTGCTAAAATAGTTCTCTACCTTGACAGAGCTTGGCATGACACAGGAAAACCTGTACTATTTCAATCACCTTATGAGTAGAGTAAGCAACACAGAAATATAATAACTGGTATATTCAAACACATTACTGAGTACCTTATATGTGCACACAATTGCTCTAGAAACAGCAGAAAATGAAACAATTCACATATGGATGAGAAATAATCTTTGCCATCAAAAGAAATAGGAAGGTATTAGCCTTTGAGGGGGGTGGGGGGAAGAAAGCACAAGAGAAAAATGAAAAAAATATTAAGTATGGGACTGGTATAGAAGTTATCGTTCTATGTTTAAAATTGAAACACAATGAATCATTGACAAAGACTGTTGAATATCTAAGAATAATTGTACCATTTCCTGATCACACCCCATTTCAACTAATCCCCTGTCGTGATCTTAACCTGTCAGATTAATGATGCACCAACCGAGCAAACAACCAATCAGCCAAGGAAGCAAATCCTCTTCTTTAGTGACAGAAATGATGAATATCAAAATGTCATACCCACTGGATAATAAGGTACATAAGGTTAGTAACTAAGTTCATTTACCAGAGACTGGATGGCTTATAAATGACAGAAATGTATTTTCCACAGTTCTAGAGGCTGGAAGTCCAACATCAATGTGCCATCGAGGTCGACTGAAGGCCCCTGTCCAGATTACAGACATCTCGTATCTTCACAATAAGGAAGTGCAAAGAATATGTCTGAGGGTTTCTTTTATAAGGGAACTAATCCCAGTCCCATTAATCATCTCCCAAAGACCCTAACTACTAATGCCATTCACCTCTGTGAATTAGGATTTCAAGAGACTCACATATTCACTCTATAGCAGGAACCATATGTAGCTTTTGTTTGTATGTATGGACTAGTTAGACCTAGCAACATATCTAATGCCTGGTACACAGAAGGACTTGGTAAATACTTACAGGATCTTGAACCGTATGATGAGAGGGAAGGGAGTACGAAAGAAAGTAATAACATTCTGCCTCTAAAAGTGAAGTGTCTGTTGAAACATTTTTTTAAATAACATGCTTAGACCTGATATAAGAAACTGCATCTGTTCTAAGTACATGTAATATATTTATAATAGCATCATTACAAAGACATTAGGCTCCGAATTCAAGATGTGTACTTATTTTCAACCTTTTTATACATGAAAAATATTTTTAAGATTGCAGCCATATACATAGTCCCCAGGCCATTAGGAAGGATACATACAGTAGACATATATTAGGAACCTTGCTTCTGGTGGGGTTAGACATTCTCTGGGCTAGATGGACACAGTTTCTGGCTTTGAGAAACTCAGAGCTCACATGAAGCAGGAGACAGACATTAAACAGATCGAATACATGACTACAACTATGATAAGGAAAAGCAATAAACAACAGTTTCAATGGCATAAAGATTTGGATGTTTAGATTTCTGTTTTAAGGAAAATAGCCAAGGAAGCTATAATCCTCTTCATTTTAGAATAATTGTACCATTTCCTGATAAACCCATTTCAACTAATCCTGTCGTGATCTTAACCTGTCAGATTAATGATGCACCAACCGAGCAAACAACCAATCAGCCAAGGAAGCAAATCCTCTTCTTTAGTGACAGAAATGATGAATATCAAAATGTCATACCCACTGGATAATAAGGTACATAAGGTTAGTAACTAAGTTCATTTACCAGAGACTGGATGGCTTATAAATGACAGAAATGTATTTTCCACAGTTCTAGAGGCTGGAAGTCCAACATCAATGTGCCATCGAGGTCGACTGAAGGCCCCTGTCCAGATTACAGACATCTCGTATCTTCACAATAAGGAAGTGCAAAGAATATGTCTGAGGGTTTCTTTTATAAGGGAACTAATCCCAGTCCCATTAATCATCTCCCAAAGACCCTAACTACTAATGCCATTCACCTCTGTGAATTAGGATTTCAAGAGACTCACATATTCACTCTATAGCAGGAACCATATGTAGCTTTTGTTTGTATGTATGGACTAGTTAGACCTAGCAACATATCTAATGCCTGGTACACAGAAGGACTTGGTAAATACTTACAGGATCTTGAACCGTATGATGAGAGGGAAGGGAGTACGAAAGAAAGTAATAACATTCTGCCTCTAAAAGTGAAGTGTCTGTTGAAACATTTTTTTAAATAACATGCTTAGACCTGATATAAGAAACTGCATCTGTTCTAAGTACATGTAATATATTTATAATAGCATCATTACAAAGACATTAGGCTCCGAATTCAAGATGTGTACTTATTTTCAACCTTTTTATACATGAAAAATATTTTTAAGATTGCAGCCATATACATAGTCCCCAGGCCATTAGGAAGGATACATACAGTAGACATATATTAGGAACCTTGCTTCTGGTGGGGTTAGACATTCTCTGGGCTAGATGGACACAGTTTCTGGCTTTGAGAAACTCAGAGCTCACATGAAGCAGGAGACAGACATTAAACAGATCGAATACATGACTACAACTATGATAAGGAAAAAGCAATAAACAAGATGCTATGAGAGTATATTACTAGAACTCAGAGACATAAAGATTTGGATGTTTAGATTTCTGTGTATCATGCTTAAAACTTTCAGCATTAGACACGGTACTAAAAGAGGTCAATATCTGTCACAGTCCAGAAAAGAGTTGCTCCATAGGGAAGACTTCTGGGAGGGTGAGAACATGAGTGGTGAAACTTGATAATATTTTTGGCTGTTATTTAAAAAAAATCTTTTTGACCCCACGGGGACTGTAGCCCACCAAGCTCCTCTGTCCACTGAATTCTCTAGTCAAGAATACTGGAGTGGATCACCAGTCATTTCTCCAGGGGATCTTCCCTACCCAGGTATAGAACCTGGGTCTCTTGCACTACAAGGAGATTCTTTACCATCTGAGCCACCAGGGAAGTCCCCCAAACCTCTTAGGATATAATAAGTTAATCATTATCAGAATTGAGGAAATGAGGGAGAAGAAGCAAAAGCAAGATATGATAAGATCTGATGACCAAAAGTTTTATGGGCTAATTACTTTGGTATTTATAAAAATATGTTTGTGTTACTAAACTATGCTCTGGTATGTGCTGGCAAAGCAACCAGCATAATAAAATGTGAAACTATTATTATTATTATTATAAATCCCTTTAAGATTTGAACAGAAGATAATGTGTTGGTGTTGGGTTTTCTGGTAATGTTAACCAGTTACTCATTATTTTTTACTCCAGTGTTGGTTGCATTCTAAAGATGGATGGAGTGACTTTATCAATAATGATTTACAGAATGTTAAGATTTTTTTTCAAGTGAATGACAGCAAATAGGTGCTGCTGAAACGTAGAACAGTCTGCCTCAGTGGGAAAGACTCCACCTGCCAGTGCAGGAGATGTGAGTTTAATTCCTGGGTCAGGAAGCTCCCTTGGAGGAGAGCATGGAAACCCACTGTAATATTCTTGCCTGGAAAATCCCATAGCCTCATAAAACTGAGTCTTCCCAACATTCTGGTTGGGTGTTGAACAAGTTATTCTACATTCTAGAGCAGAGGTTTCCTTACCATCAAAACCAAAATGGTGATAATGACAGTACTAACTTTAAAAGATAGAGTTCCTGACACCTTGTTTGCATTCAATTAATAAATGGTAGTTGCTGATTTAGGGCTTCCTTGGTGGCTCAGGTGGTAAAGAATCCACCTGCAATGTAGGAGACCAGGGTTGGATCCCTGGGTTGAGAAAATCCCCTGGAATAGGGGATGGAAACCCACTCCAGTATTCTCACCTGGAGGATTTTTGTTTTAATTCCATGGACAGAGGAGCCTGGTGGACTACACTCCATGGGGCTGCAAAGAGTTGGACACGACTGAGTGACTAACACACATAGCTGCTGATTTTAGTCAGTGGGAAAATCTTTAGATTTAATAGAGAACATAACCAAAACATAGGGAAAAGATTATTAAAAGACAAAGACTAGAAGGTAAAGTATCCCTGATAATGATAACAGTAACAATAAAAATAAAAAGATATCAAAATTAGGACACATTTGGGAAAGAACAAGTAGGATACTGGGGTGGGCATTATAAGCAGAAAGCCAGCCTAGGGATTGGAGACTACATTGATTGAGTCCTGATAGAAAAAGGCCTTAGATACCAAGTTAACAGGAACGGGAGTCATTGTGTAAGTCATAAGGCTTTGAGTAGGAGAGAAAACATTGTCAGATGTGCTTGTAGGATGCAAACTATGAAAGAAGCACGAAGACTGAACTTGAAAGAATAGACAGTGGACTCTAGGAGATCCATTAGAAGACTGTAAAAGACTAGAAGGCTCTAAAATCTACATCTTCATGATCATCAACATCACCATAATTACTCCCTGAATTTATCCAGCATTGCATGATTCAACTAATTTAAATTTGAACACAATCCTATGGTGTAGGTTACTATATTCCTAGGTTATAGATGAGAAAACCAAAGCACAATGAGGTTCAGTGAAAAGTGAAGATGAGGTTCAGTAATTTGCTATAGTGCACTCAAGAGCTTGCACTGTTGATCATTGCATCACAATGACTCTTAGAGGAAAGAGCAGAAGAGAAGTAAAGAGTGACCGATTCAAGATGACAGAATCAATATGACCAGATAACTGAATTGGGTATGGAGACTAGGAAAAAGAGAACGCCTGGAAAATCCCATAGCCTCATAAAACTGCGTCTTCCCAACATTCTGGTTGGGTGTTGAACAAGTTATTCTACATTCTAGAGCAGAGGTTTCCTTACCATCAAAACCAAAATGGTGATAATGACAGTACTAACTTTAAAAGATAGAGTTCCTGACACCTTGTTTGCATTCAATTAATAAATGGTAGTTGCTGATTTAGGGCTTCCTTGGTGGCTCAGGTGGTAAAGAATCCACCTGCAATGTAGGAGACCAGGGTTGGATCCCTGGGTTGAGAAAATCCCCTGGAATAGGGGATGGAAACCCACTCCAGTATTCTCACCTGGAGGATTTTTGTTTTAATTCCATGGACAGAGGAGCCTGGTGGACTACACTCCATGGGGCTGCAAAGAGTTGGACACGACTGAGTGACTAACACACATAGCTGCTGATTTTAGTCAGTGGGAAAATCTTTAGATTTAATAGAGAACATAACCAAAACATAGGGAAAAGATTATTAAAAGACAAAGACTAGAAGGTAAAGTATCCCTGATAATGATAACAGTAACAATAAAAATAAAAAGATATCAAAATTAGGACACATTTGGGAAAGAACAAGTAGGATACTGGGGTGGGCATTATAAGCAGAAAGCCAGCCTAGGGATTGGAGACTACATTGATTGAGTCCTGATAGAAAAAGGCCTTAGATACCAAGTTAACAGGAACGGGAGTCATTGTGTAAGTCATAAGGCTTTGAGTAGGAGAGAAAACATTGTCAGATGTGCTTGTAGGATGCAAACTATGAAAGAAGCACGAAGACTGAACTTGAAAGAATAGACAGTGGACTCTAGGAGATCCATTAGAAGACTGTAAAAGACTAGAAGGCTCTAAAATCTACATCTTCATGATCATCAACATCACCATAATTACTCCCTGAATTTATCCAGCATTGCATGATTCAACTAATTTAAATTTGAACACAATCCTATGGTGTAGGTTACTATATTCCTAGGTTATAGATGAGAAAACCAAAGCACAATGAGGTTCAGTGAAAAGTGAAGATGAGGTTCAGTAATTTGCTATAGTGCACTCAAGAGCTTGCACTGTTGATCATTGCATCACAATGACTCTTAGAGGAAAGAGCAGAAGAGAAGTAAAGAGTGACCGATTCAAGATGACAGAATCAATATGACCAGATAACTGAATTGGGTATGGAGACTAGGAAAAAGAGAACGCCAAAAATAACCCAGGCATTTTGAGTTGGGGTAACTAGGAGTTGGAGGTACCCTTAAAATATGAGATTCGATGGGACAGTTTCTCTTTTGGTGAGGAGCTTTGAAGATCATGTTGTACCTCAGGGGCATCCAGGTAGATGTAAATGTGCAGCATTTGAAAGTATTTAAAATACAGATCTGTGAGTTAGAAGACAGGAGAGAAGTGAAGGATGTAGGTGGAGTGTGTTTGTGGGAGAGGCAAAGAGAGAAACAGAGAGAAGTTTGAACCACAGAGAAATCAACCCCAAAATAATCATGTAGAGCTGAGCTGAATCAACAGACTTTTGGTTCCCAGATGTCTTTTTTTTTAAATAGCCTTACACATTACCTGAAACACCACCACCATCTTTTCACCATGTAAAATCTGTCTACCCATGTCTTATTAAACAATAATTGCAATATCACATTTATTTAGTGATGTTTTAGTTGTCTTCCCTGTCCCAAAAAGATAGGGAGATGACAAAAGTTATTGTCTAATTAATAATTTACAGCATAATTTAAAGACTGAAGATTGAAGAATGGGCTGTATAGGATAGGAAGAAGTCCATAAAATTTTCTCACATGTTAATGAGTACTATCACCTTCGCAAGGTGTATATTTGAAGCTTCATAGTGTTGGTCTACTGATATCTTGATATTTTTACCCTACTCCTTTGGGAATTCAAGCCCTGCAACAACAAAAGTGAAACCCCATGCCAATAGAAAATATTTTTCAGTTGACAGAGGGTCCAAAGCATAGAATCAGAGAGGGCATGGTTTACAACCTAAAATCTGAACATTCACATTTTCCACTTCTCACTAAGCTCCATCTCTCTCTCTCTCTCTCTCTCTCTCTAGCTCTCTTTCTCTCTATCACTTGTACACTAAAAAGTATTATAAACTAAAAATCTACCAAACTGGAGAATCTTTTCATTTGTCCTAAAAACTACCTTTTTCAAATTTCTAGGGGTATCCCATAATGTTAGCATATCAAGCTCTGCTAACAAGTAGTGCCCTTACTAAGTGCTTATTTCATAGTTTGATCTCAGATTAACTAGTCTTCTGAGTCCCAGTCTTTCCAGGCTGGGTTCCCATCCCTTTGGTCCTTTAAATTACTTACTCTCCACTTTCCATGTCTCTGTTTTGCAACACACAGTTAAGCTTAACAGCAGTATTACGCTGTGTTTAGTTTTGAATTCCCATCTAATGACACCATCTGATGATGGATAATTTTTTTAAAATTTTGGCCTCTCTCATTTTTTAAAATTTATTTTTATCCATCTTTATTCTTCCACCTCTGTGGGCCTCCTGTTGCAGTGGCCTCTCCTTGTAGAGCACAGGCTGTGGGCTCATGCACTCCAAAGCACTGGCTCATGATTGGACATACTGCTCCAGCCGCTCCGTGGCTCGTGGGATCTTCCTGGGCCAGGGATTGAACCAGCACCTCTTGCACTGCAAGGCAGACTCTTTACCTACTGGGCCACTAGGGAAGCCCTGATGATGGATAAGTTTACTGACATCAAATTCAGATGGTGTCAACGGAAAATAAGATACAATGACTTCCAGATCCTGTTACACTCTTGTTGACCTCTTAGTTACCCACACACACCCACATAGTGTGCTCAGACATGCCTGACTCTTTGTGACCCCATGGGCTGTAGCCCACCAAGCTCTTCTGTCCATGGAATTTTCCAGGCAAGAATACTGGAGCAGGCTGCCATTTCCTACTCCAGGGGATCTTTCCAACTGAGGGTTAGAACCGGCTTCCATCACTTTGCATCTCCCTCCGGGGCAGGCAGATTGTTTACCACTGTGACATCCCTCATACTTGCCTCTACTGGGTATTATCTGCCACTTCACTGACTAATCACAGCTCCCCTCGAGAGCTTCTTTAACTGTATTCCCTCTGAGGTGGTATCGCACGCCAGGAAAAGACTCGTGCAATATGAGAGAATTATTACTTCCTCTTTGGATTTTTCACAAGAAATATAATGTATATAAATTAGTATTGAGCCAATTTTTGTGTTTAAATCATTTAGTAAAGTTTCTAGGGGTATCCCATAATGTTAGCATATCAAGCTCTGCTAACAAGTAGTGCCCTTACTAAGTGCTTATTTCATAGTTTGATCTCAGATTAACTAGTCTTCTGAGTCCCAGTCTTTCCAGGCTGGGTTCCCATCCCTTTGGTCCTTTAAATTACTTACTCTCCACTTTCCATGTCTCTGTTTTGCAACACACAGTTAAGCTTAACAGCAGTATTACGCTGTGTTTAGTTTTGAATTCCCATCTAATGACACCATCTGATGATGGATAATTTTTTTAAAATTTTGGCCTCTCTCATTTTTTAAAATTTATTTTTATCCATCTTTATTCTTCCACCTCTGTGGGCCTCCTGTTGCAGTGGCCTCTCCTTGTAGAGCACAGGCTGTGGGCTCATGCACTCCAAAGCACTGGCTCATGATTGGACATACTGCTCCAGCCGCTCCGTGGCTCGTGGGATCTTCCTGGGCCAGGGATTGAACCAGCACCTCTTGCACTGCAAGGCAGACTCTTTACCTACTGGGCCACTAGGGAAGCCCTGATGATGGATAAGTTTACTGACATCAAATTCAGATGGTGTCAACGGAAAATAAGATACAATGACTTCCAGATCCTGTTACACTCTTGTTGACCTCTTAGTTACCCACACACACCCACATAGTGTGCTCAGACATGCCTGACTCTTTGTGACCCCATGGGCTGTAGCCCACCAAGCTCTTCTGTCCATGGAATTTTCCAGGCAAGAATACTGGAGCAGGCTGCCATTTCCTACTCCAGGGGATCTTTCCAACTGAGGGTTAGAACCGGCTTCCATCACTTTGCATCTCCCTCCGGGGCAGGCAGATTGTTTACCACTGTGACATCCCTCATACTTGCCTCTACTGGGTATTATCTGCCACTTCACTGACTAATCACAGCTCCCCTCGAGAGCTTCTTTAACTGTATTCCCTCTGAGGTGGTATCGCACGGCCAGGAAAAGACTCGTGCAATATGAGAGAATTATTACTTCCTCTTTTGGATTTTTCACAAGAAATATAATGTATATAAATTAGTATTGAGCCAATTTTTTGTGTATTATATTTATGTTTGATTTCCTATTTTTAAGTAAGATCATGGCAAAGTAACACAATATTTTCTCAGCATGAATTTTAAAAGTATTTTTAAAAATATTTCAAAATGAAATAAGGAAACTGATCTTAGCAGCTTTGTTTTAAATTATTTCCCCTTATAGGAGCTGTCTTACCTTTCTCTCAACACGGAGGACTTGGAAATATTAATGGATTATTTTCATTATACATGGCACTAGTAAGACCAGTATGAAAGTGATTCTGTCATCATTTGAACTGTTATTCTGCAAGGAATACAGGTACTGCTGAGAGATTTACTGACTTGTCCTAAAATAAACAAAAACAACATTTTGATCAGTTTCTCTGATTTTCGTTCTTTCTTCTAAGTCTGCCATTCATATACTGGACTTCAAATGGTGCTTCAAATCCCCTAAAAGAAACTATCCCTTGGAGTTCAGGTCTGGCTGAGCTTCAGGTGTGTTCCTAACAAGAATCAGGATACTTGACTGAAAGATACGTGTACCATTAGATTTTGAGTGGCACTCATGGGATCCTCCTATGTTTATTTCTTGAATGTTTGGTGCTTGCTCTGGTTGGTTGATTGTCCAGTTTTTATAACTGTTTTTCTCTCTTCCAAAGATGCCTTTTTATTGTTGTTGTTGTTGTTGTTCCTTCCAACAGAGACATTTTGACTTAGCTGGTTATTCAGTTTTGCTTGGAGTGTTTGATCTTTTAAAGCCATTTATCATGAAATTCCAATGAGGTATGTTAAGTGTTTTCTTGTTGTTTATTTAACTTCACACATCTTCCTCTTAATTTTTACTTTTAAATTCCTAAATTTCTGCATGGTTTCTGCTGCTGAGGTTTAATAGCTAAGTGATAGATTTCTTCATTTATCCCCCCTCTTCCTTTAGAAGTGTGTGCATGTGTGTGTGGCTTTTTTTTGCTTTGATTTGTTTTTACACATTACACAGTTAGCTCCAGCATTAGTTTTTATTCAAATCTAAGGATTTTTTCCAAATATTTCTTTTTCATTTGAATTCTAAACACTTGTTGTAGAAGTAGTCATTTATTCTATATGGGAAGTTTATCATTTCCTATTTTCCCCAATGTGTGCATTTAGACCTTCATATCTGGTCAACTTTTATCCTTTAGTTATTACTACTTGTTCTGCTTGTATAGATTCTAAATGTCTCTTCACATTTTAAAGTTAGGCCCTTTTTGGTGGGGGGTGCGAAAAAATCTAGAGCATGTCCTTACAGTCATATTTTGTTATTTGAATATTTTCATACACAGAAATTCTCTCATATTACTGTTTTCTTTGTACTACACTGTTTCTACACTGTTTCTGTTTGTACCCTCCTTCACATACAATGCTTTACACCTTTCTATGTTATAGATTCCAAAGGCCAAAAGCACTCTGCTCTATTGGTTATCTTTTCTTCTCAACCCCATTTGGTTTTAAAAACAGCTACCTCAACCAGGGTTTAACAGATGTCGAGTACAGTGCAATGCTTTAAAACATTCTAATTATCTTTTGTCATTGTTTAGCAGTAAATTAATGTTCAAGCTTGTTTATTCACTGTGGCGGCATAAGTACTTCGTAGGAGGCAACCATTTCTCTAGCCCATTCCTACTTTATAACCAATGTTATTTCTTACTGCTGAAAGCGGGAAAGTTGGGGTGAAGGATGGGAAAAAGGAAACAGAAAAATCTCTCTAGTGTCTCCTTTAAAGAAAAGTAATGACTTTCTCCCAGAAGGAAATCAAAGGCTGCATGAAAGGTCTGCCCCTTTAAAATATGTAAGCTGATTTTTTTAATGCCAGGCACTTTTATCCTTATAGCTTAAAGGCAAAGAATGAATGAAATGTAGAAAATGAAGAACATGTGACAGCATCAAAGAAGCAAAGCAAAGCTGAAGAGTGTGTGCTTGGCTATGTCAGGCCGGGGAGGGTCTTTCTAGGAAGACCATTAACGCAATCTGGCTGCCAGATGAAGTCTTTATGAAAGGACAGAAAACATCTATGAAGACCTTTTGATGTTTTAAAGGAAGCTCTCCTTTCTCCCTCCCCCTCCCTTTTTCCCCTCCTCATCTTGTCCCCCACAGTGCCATTCCACTTGAGAGGCAAACCACAACCATCTGTAGAAGGGTTTCATGTTTAAAAGCATCTGGACCTTGGCTTGGTCTCGATTGTGAGGGATACTGGAGCATTTTTTCACTTCTGTAGGGAGAAAATGGTAAAATCCTGGGTAGATCAGGTAAACGCTTCTAGGAGATACTGAGAGTCGGTGGTTAATCAGAGTGGAATTAATCAACTCCTATTTACCTAATCAAGATAAGGATTATTTCTTGAATAGACTTAATTACATCACATTGGCATCATTAGGACATCCTGACAAATCCCCTCACTTTATAAAAAGGCAATTGAGCTTCAAGGGCTCACAATTAGTCCAATGAAATTACAGAACTGCAATCCATTTCTCCACATTCTTGTTTCTTAAACCGTATAATCTCTATACTCTCAGAAGACTCTACATTATTTCATCCATCTCTACTTCTGCCAAAGGCCAAAAGCACTCTGCTCTATTGGTTATCTTTTCTTCTCAACCCCATTTGGTTTTAAAAACAGCTACCTCAACCAGGGTTTAACAGATGTCGAGTACAGTGCAATGCTTTAAAACATTCTAATTATCTTTTGTCATTGTTTAGCAGTAAATTAATGTTCAAGCTTGTTTATTCACTGTGGCGGCATAAGTACTTCGTAGGAGGCAACCATTTCTCTAGCCCATTCCTACTTTATAACCAATGTTATTTCTTACTGCTGAAAGCGGGAAAGTTGGGGTGAAGGATGGGAAAAAGGAAACAGAAAAATCTCTCTAGTGTCTCCTTTAAAGAAAAGTAATGACTTTCTCCCAGAAGGAAATCAAAGGCTGCATGAAAGGTCTGCCCCTTTAAAATATGTAAGCTGATTTTTTTAATGCCAGGCACTTTTATCCTTATAGCTTAAAGGCAAAGAATGAATGAAATGTAGAAAATGAAGAACATGTGACAGCATCAAAGAAGCAAAGCAAAGCTGAAGAGTGTGTGCTTGGCTATGTCGGGCCCGGGGGAGGGTCTTTCTAGGAAGACCATTAACGCAATCTGGCTGCCAGATGAAGTCTTTATGAAAGGACAGAAAACATCTATGAAGACCTTTTGATGTTTTAAAGGAAGCTCTCCTTTCTCCCTCCCCCTCCCTTTTTCCCCTCCTCATCTTGTCCCCCACAGTGCCATTCCACTTGAGAGGCAAACCACAACCATCTGTAGAAGGGTTTCATGTTTAAAAGCATCTGGACCTTGGCTTGGTCTCGATTGTGAGGGATACTGGAGCATTTTTTCACTTCTGTAGGGAGAAAATGGTAAAATCCTGGGTAGATCAGGTAAACGCTTCTAGGAGATACTGAGAGTCGGTGGTTAATCAGAGTGGAATTAATCAACTCCTATTTACCTAATCAAGATAAGGATTATTTCTTGAATAGACTTAATTACATCACATTGGCATCATTAGGACATCCTGACAAATCCCCTCACTTTATAAAAAGGCAATTGAGCTTCAAGGGCTCACAATTAGTCCAATGAAATTACAGAACTGCAATCCATTTCTCCACATTCTTGTTTCTTAAACCGTATAATCTCTCTATACTCTCAGAAGACCTCAATTACCATCTCTACTCCTGCCTTCTTCATCCTTTAGTCTGCAAGAACTACTTGACCAGCAGACTTTGTGTCAGCTGGCTATGCATCTGATTGTATGCAAGCCTATGGCATTGAACAGAAGTGAGTTAGCATAGCAGGAAGGTTCAGTTTTCCATGAGACTATTCTTTGAAGGAGAGGGAGGACATAGAGAGGGAAACATTGGGTGAGGGGATGTTTATAAGTAACAGTGACCATGTTCCCTGGGACAATAAAAGATACAACAAAGGGTGAGCAATTGTATCATGCCCTTACCCTGATCTCTCTGGTATTCAGTTCTAAATGTCTAAACCCTCTCATACTCTATATCTACATCAACTCCTTGACCCATTCAGCTTCTCCATATTGCTCTTGCACAGATGTAGCATCATGATAGTTTAGCTGGACATTGTAGTGAAGTACAATGAAAAGGGGACTGGATAAGGGAAAACCTGAGACCTCCTGACTGCAAGCCCTAATTGCCAATAGCCATCTCTGTAGCTTTGAGTAGATTACAGATGGAAACCCTAATCCAGAAAGAAGAAGTAAATTGAAGAGAATAGCTTTCAGGACTTTTAAAGTACTTTTTCAATGAACTTTCTTTAAAAACCAGGGGGCTGGGCTTCCCTGGTGGCCCAGTGGGTAAGGACACTGCCTTGCAGTGCAAGGGGCGCTGGTTCAATCCCTGGCCTGGGAAGATCCCACGTGCCATGGAGCAGCTGAACTGATGTGTCCAATTACCAAGCAGGAGCTCTGGGGCACATGTGCCCAGAGCCAGTGCTCTGTGATGACAGAGGCCACTGCGATGGGAGGCCCACATGGGCCAAAGAACAAAGATGGATGAAAATAGATGAATGGAAGACCAATAGAAGTGGCCCGCCCGCCCCTCTCCCTCCCCACCCCTCCTCAAAAAAGAAACAGGACATCCTGACAAATCCCCTCACTTTATAAAAAGGCAATTGAGCTTCAAGGGCTCACAATTAGTCCAATGAAATTACAGAACTGCAATCCATTTCTCCACATTCTTGTTTCTTAAACCGTATAATCTCTCTATACTCTCAGAAGACCTCAATTACCATCTCTACTCCTGCCTTCTTCATCCTTTAGTCTGCAAGAACTACTTGACCAGCAGACTTTGTGTCAGCTGGCTATGCATCTGATTGTATGCAAGCCTATGGCATTGAACAGAAGTGAGTTAGCATAGCAGGAAGGTTCAGTTTTCCATGAGACTATTCTTTGAAGGAGAGGGAGGACATAGAGAGGGAAACATTGGGTGAGGGGATGTTTATAAGTAACAGTGACCATGTTCCCTGGGACAATAAAAGATACAACAAAGGGTGAGCAATTGTATCATGCCCTTACCCTGATCTCTCTGGTATTCAGTTCTAAATGTCTAAACCCTCTCATACTCTATATCTACATCAACTCCTTGACCCATTCAGCTTCTCCATATTGCTCTTGCACAGATGTAGCATCATGATAGTTTAGCTGGACATTGTAGTGAAGTACAATGAAAAGGGGACTGGATAAGGGAAAACCTGAGACCTCCTGACTGCAAGCCCTAATTGCCAATAGCCATCTCTGTAGCTTTGAGTAGATTACAGATGGAAACCCTAATCCAGAAAGAAGAAGTAAATTGAAGAGAATAGCTTTCAGGACTTTTAAAGTACTTTTTCAATGAACTTTCTTTAAAAACCAGGGGGCTGGGCTTCCCTGGTGGCCCAGTGGGTAAGGACACTGCCTTGCAGTGCAAGGGGCGCTGGTTCAATCCCTGGCCTGGGAAGATCCCACGTGCCATGGAGCAGCTGAACTGATGTGTCCAATTACCAAGCAGGAGCTCTGGGGCACATGTGCCCAGAGCCAGTGCTCTGTGATGACAGAGGCCACTGCGATGGGAGGCCCACATGGGCCAAAGAACAAAGATGGATGAAAATAGATGAATGGAAGACCAATAGAAGTGGCCCGCCCGCCCCTCTCCCTCCCCACCCCTCCTCAAAAAAAAAGAAACAGGGGGCTAAGAAAGTAGCCTTTCCTTCCTGCTTTGCCTGGTCCCTATCCCAACTCTTCTTTCTTAATTACTATGATGTTTCTATGATCTAAAAATGGCAGCAGAGTATTTTTCAAAATATCAAGGACTCAGCAGAACATGAAAGCTTTGTATTCTTTCCATTCCTTTCCCTCTTGAGAGGAAACCTCTTCTTCAATGGTTATTACACTGAAGTTATTGGGTCAGAAAAACTTCCTTGGATGCATTCAGCATCCTTTTATTCCCAGGATACAGCTTCCCCTCAGAACCTCCTCATACATGCCTAAGGTGCATCATACTTACATAGTTACAAAATTCATACTCTTACCTTTGTACACCTCTCTCTATGCAAATAAACCTAACACAGAAAAACATGCATCTCTTTGTAGGTGTGTTGGAGTTTCTTGCTAATGTCATACATCATATTCACATGTCTGTAAATGCCCTCCCTGTCTTGGGCACTTATTAGATGACTTCTTTGCCTCATTTAGTGATCTAGAAATGTATGAGGAAAAGCAGATGTGAAATATCCACAGTCCCAGGCTCATGTCATTTTCTGGCAGACTCCTTAGGAATAGTTAACTTTGAGTCCATCAGAGGGGGCTAAATTATGTAGAGGTTTAGTTGTGTAGATATCTTATAATATATTTAGGGATGCTGGGCATCTGCATGTTTTCTGGAACTCCTATGGGAGCCATTAATCTGTTCATCATCAAGGTTGCTTTTCTGCTCTGAGGCCCAGGGATTTCAATTGTTTGTCATTGACAGTTGCCAAAATTCACTCCATCCTGTGACTCTCTGGTCTCCCTCCAGCCTGTTTGTGGAGCAAAACAGTCTCTGTACTGGCTCTCAAGTTCTTGTTGGCCCTGACTGATGCACACAGACCTCTTTTACTCTAACCTATAAATTTATTCCTGAGACAGAATATAAGAAAAATAGAAAATATGGTGAGTTCATTCCTTCAGTCTGCACATATTTATTGAGCTTCTCCTCTATTCCTGGCATGGATAATTCAAAAGTAAGTGAGAGGGCTTCCTGGGTGGCTTTGTGGTAAAGAATCCATCTGTCAATGCAGGTGACATGGGTTCAATCCCAGATCCAGAAAGATCCCACATGCTGTGGAGCAACTAAGTCCATGCATCACAACTATTAAACCTGTGCTCTAAAGTCTGGGGAGCTACAACTACCTGAGCAGTGCACATTTTCCACAAGAGAAGCCATCACCATAAGAAGCCCATGCACCACAACAAAGAGCAGTTGTTCCCACTCACTGCAACCAGAGAAAAGCCCACGCAGGAATAAAGACCCTACACAGCCAAAATTGTTTTAAAAAGTAGGTGGGAAATAACGCCTTCCTCCAAGAGGCTCCCAGTCTAATGGACAAACTCACACATATGCAACAGAGACTATGAGAGAAATACAAAAGCATAAGGGGGAAAACATAGTACAATGGACAGTTCCTGTGATATTTAAAGTTGAAAAGATTCCCAGATTGTACAAAGACTTTGCAGTCTCATCTCATGACTACTGATAAATCATATCATTTATTAGTTCAAGAATTATTTATGAATATCTGGTACATGTCACATTTATTCTAGGTACTGGAGTTACAGCAATGAACAAAGCCAACTAATTTCCTAGTTTATATTCTAGTAGAGGAAACCACTATCAACAACAAAAAAAACCTGGTTAACATATAGTTTCCTGTCATGGTAAGTGCTGTAAAGAAAGAATGAATAAAACTGAATGTCAGTGAATCTAGGTGACATTGCAATGGAGGGGTAAACCAGAGGCATCTGCATGTTTTCTGGAACTCCTATGGGAGCCATTAATCTGTTCATCATCAAGGTTGCTTTTCTGCTCTGAGGCCCAGGGATTTCAATTGTTTGTCATTGACAGTTGCCAAAATTCACTCCATCCTGTGACTCTCTGGTCTCCCTCCAGCCTGTTTGTGGAGCAAAACAGTCTCTGTACTGGCTCTCAAGTTCTTGTTGGCCCTGACTGATGCACACAGACCTCTTTTACTCTAACCTATAAATTTATTCCTGAGACAGAATATAAGAAAAATAGAAAATATGGTGAGTTCATTCCTTCAGTCTGCACATATTTATTGAGCTTCTCCTCTATTCCTGGCATGGATAATTCAAAAGTAAGTGAGAGGGCTTCCTGGGTGGCTTTGTGGTAAAGAATCCATCTGTCAATGCAGGTGACATGGGTTCAATCCCAGATCCAGAAAGATCCCACATGCTGTGGAGCAACTAAGTCCATGCATCACAACTATTAAACCTGTGCTCTAAAGTCTGGGGAGCTACAACTACCTGAGCAGTGCACATTTTCCACAAGAGAAGCCATCACCATAAGAAGCCCATGCACCACAACAAAGAGCAGTTGTTCCCACTCACTGCAACCAGAGAAAAGCCCACGCAGGAATAAAGACCCTACACAGCCAAAATTGTTTTAAAAAGTAGGTGGGAAATAACGCCTTCCTCCAAGAGGCTCCCAGTCTAATGGACAAACTCACACATATGCAACAGAGACTATGAGAGAAATACAAAAGCATAAGGGGGAAAACATAGTACAATGGACAGTTCCTGTGATATTTAAAGTTGAAAAGATTCCCAGATTGTACAAAGACTTTGCAGTCTCATCTCATGACTACTGATAAATCATATCATTTATTAGTTCAAGAATTATTTATGAATATCTGGTACATGTCACATTTATTCTAGGTACTGGAGTTACAGCAATGAACAAAGCCAACTAATTTCCTAGTTTATATTCTAGTAGAGGAAACCACTATCAACAACAAAAAAAACCTGGTTAACATATAGTTTCCTGTCATGGTAAGTGCTGTAAAGAAAGAATGAATAAAACTGAATGTCAGTGAAGACCTCTGTGAGGAGGTGACATTGCAATGGAGGCCTGAAGGAAGAAGGTGGAGAGAACCAGGAAATGGGATAAGGGAAGAATTTTCTTGGTATCAGGAGGAACAATAGTAAAATTTCTGAGGTGAGAATGATGTTGACAGTTTGAGAATCATGAAAGCTACTCAACTGGCCATGATGGAAGTATTAAGCCTTGGAAATTAACAAACACTACAAATTAGGGTTTCTCCAGTATGGATCATATTTAGGAAATATTCTGTCTAAACACTGCCACAGATACAGAAAGCAAACCTATATCTCAGACCACCAGAAGCAGCTCTGTTCCAGCGAAAATCTTCAACAAGATGGAGGGTCATGGGAACTCAGTCTTGTAACCTTAATGCCTGGAAATTTCTAAAGCTATTTGTTCCCAGGCTGAAAGCTCAGAAGTATTTTCATACAGATTTTTAAATAGCCTAAATTATTTTGGAAGAAGCCATGGCACAAAACACTCCTTTTAATCAGTGCAGAACCCCATTTTGCCTTCTCTTACTTAACTGTCAGATATGAATGCTAAATACAAGAGACACTGACCTATACAAGAGAGGGGAACCAAAGAAGCTGAACAAAGGATGAAAGAATTATTTCATAATTTAAAAACACTGAGAAAGATTCCTATAGAGAATGACTGTTAAGTAATGTGAGAGTAAACACCAATCACCAAGATGGCCGTCAGGTGCAATTGTAGAAACATACACACACACACACACACACACACACACACACAATGCATTAAGAAATTCCTGCTTTATAAATCTTCATAAATCTGCTAAATGATCTGCCTACCCCAAACCCAAATTCCTAGACTGTGCATTCTTACACAAGAGATTAAGACAATTATATGTGATACTTAATTAAACATCTATACTTCCAGTGAATGACAGATATACCTTCTTTTTTCCCCTTTTTATTAAAGATAGCCCAGAGATAAAACCTTCAAGTTATGAGTAATTATACCCTGCTGAGAAAAGTGATAGAGTGCTACACTCAGACGGACTTATCAAGCCCTGAAATTGTGAAGTCAACACTTAAGACATTTTCTTCTTCTTATTTTCCCTCACACCAACAGTTTCCCAGCTTGTTCCCAGAGGGAGATAAACAAACAGCATGTACCTGCATTTTAATAGGAATAAATAGAACTGGCTTATTCACTGTTTTTTTTTTTTAATACTATACTGGCTTCATATTTCTAAACCAGAGGGATTCAGTGAAAAGTACATGTGTCATGGACAGTGGAAAACTACAAGGTAGGTAATATTTTCTGTTATTATGGATGATGTTTTGGCATAAATGGGATCATAACATTTTGTAAACAGAAGTTAGCTTAGAATACTCTCTCAGCTGGTGTTAAGAAATGAGTAAGCCACTAGTGCCTTCTGAAGCTCATGCTAAATGAGATGCTATTCTATCTTGGGTACCTTCTATGGACAGAAACCAAGAAGCACAGGTCTTCCCAGAGCTGTGTTCATCCTAGCCTCAATATGCTCTGTTGGGCAACATTATTTAAAGCTGGAGCAGGTATGACTGAATTTGTGAGGCAGCCTCAAATTAATTTTTCTAAGATGCATGATTTTTTCTGGGCTCAATGGATACTTAACTGTCAGATATGAATGCTAAATACAAGAGACACTGACCTATACAAGAGAGGGGAACCAAAGAAGCTGAACAAAGGATGAAAGAATTATTTCATAATTTAAAAACACTGAGAAAGATTCCTATAGAGAATGACTGTTAAGTAATGTGAGAGTAAACACCAATCACCAAGATGGCCGTCAGGTGCAATTGTAGAAACATACACACACACACACACACACACACACACACACAATGCATTAAGAAATTCCTGCTTTATAAATCTTCATAAATCTGCTAAATGATCTGCCTACCCCAAACCCAAATTCCTAGACTGTGCATTCTTACACAAGAGATTAAGACAATTATATGTGATACTTAATTAAACATCTATACTTCCAGTGAATGACAGATATACCTTCTTTTTTCCCCTTTTTATTAAAGATAGCCCAGAGATAAAACCTTCAAGTTATGAGTAATTATACCCTGCTGAGAAAAGTGATAGAGTGCTACACTCAGACGGACTTATCAAGCCCTGAAATTGTGAAGTCAACACTTAAGACATTTTCTTCTTCTTATTTTCCCTCACACCAACAGTTTCCCAGCTTGTTCCCAGAGGGAGATAAACAAACAGCATGTACCTGCATTTTAATAGGAATAAATAGAACTGGCTTATTCACTGTTTTTTTTTTTTAATACTATACTGGCTTCATATTTCTAAACCAGAGGGATTCAGTGAAAAGTACATGTGTCATGGACAGTGGAAAACTACAAGGTAGGTAATATTTTCTGTTATTATGGATGATGTTTTGGCATAAATGGGATCATAACATTTTGTAAACAGAAGTTAGCTTAGAATACTCTCTCAGCTGGTGTTAAGAAATGAGTAAGCCACTAGTGCCTTCTGAAGCTCATGCTAAATGAGATGCTATTCTATCTTGGGTACCTTCTATGGACAGAAACCAAGAAGCACAGGTCTTCCCAGAGCTGTGTTCATCCTAGCCTCAATATGCTCTGTTGGGCAACATTATTTAAAGCTGGAGCAGGTATGACTGAATTTGTGAGGCAGCCTCAAATTAATTTTTCTAAGATGCATGATTTTTTCTGGGCTCAATGGATACTTTCAACATGGATTCTCAAACTTTTTATAAAAACCAGCTCTAGGGGCTTCCCTGGTGGTCCAGTGGGTAAAGAGTTTGCCTTGCACTGCAAGGGGCACCAGTTCGATCCCTGGTATGGAAAGATCCCATATGCCACAGAGCAGCTGGACCAGTGTGTCCAATTGCAAGCCAGCACTCTGGAACGCACGTGCCCAGAGCCAGTGCTCTGCATCAGGAGAGGCCACTGCGATGGGAGGCCCACACAGGCCAAAGAATTAAGATGGATGAAAATAAATAGATGAAGGACCAATAAAAGAGGCCCCCCCAAAAAGAAAAACATGTTAACAAAATAACTCTAGGACTTGTTTAAGCAAAATTCCTACACTTCATATTAAGAGACTGTTTTGATGGGTTGGAAGGAGAATCAGGAATTTGCATTTTAGTAAGCTAGTACCCTAGGAGATTCTGATGAACTGGTCCAATGGCACACACTGCAAAATAATCTATAAACAATTTATAGGAAGTCTACGAATGCCTGCTATTGAATGTAATAGCTATTGTGTCAATTATTGTGACAGCACCTTTTGGGGACGCTTCCTAAATGAGTTTGCAGTCCACAGATGATTTCAGCACAAGGAATTCCACTCAACCTTTGGATTCCCACCATCCTCACTGAGTCCCAGGGGCGATCAGGAAGCTTAGCTTGAGAAATGAAGCTTATTTCTCTGTGGTCTATCTTCTTGGTTTAGCTGCTCTGGTTTGAAATTGGGTTTCTGTGCTGTCTTTGTTCCAACATTCCTGCATGATGTTTCTGCTATTAGCCAATGACACGTTTCAGGGCTTATCAGGGCATTTAAGGCCATGTTACTCTATGGAAGTGTTTAGAAACAATGGTAAATGTTAAATGTCCACATGAATACTTTTCTGTTATTATGGATGATGTTTTGGCATAAATGGGATCATAACATTTTGTAAACAGAAGTTAGCTTAGAATACTCTCTCAGCTGGTGTTAAGAAATGAGTAAGCCACTAGTGCCTTCTGAAGCTCATGCTAAATGAGATGCTATTCTATCTTGGGTACCTTCTATGGACAGAAACCAAGAAGCACAGGTCTTCCCAGAGCTGTGTTCATCCTAGCCTCAATATGCTCTGTTGGGCAACATTATTTAAAGCTGGAGCAGGTATGACTGAATTTGTGAGGCAGCCTCAAATTAATTTTTCTAAGATGCATGATTTTTTCTGGGCTCAATGGATACTTTCAACATGGATTCTCAAACTTTTTATAAAAACCAGCTCTAGGGGCTTCCCTGGTGGTCCAGTGGGTAAAGAGTTTGCCTTGCACTGCAAGGGGCACCAGTTCGATCCCTGGTATGGAAAGATCCCATATGCCACAGAGCAGCTGGACCAGTGTGTCCAATTGCAAGCCAGCACTCTGGAACGCACGTGCCCAGAGCCAGTGCTCTGCATCAGGAGAGGCCACTGCGATGGGAGGCCCACACAGGCCAAAGAATTAAGATGGATGAAAATAAATAGATGAAGGACCAATAAAAGAGGCCCCCCCAAAAAGAAAAACATGTTAACAAAATAACTCTAGGACTTGTTTAAGCAAAATTCCTACACTTCATATTAAGAGACTGTTTTGATGGGTTGGAAGGAGAATCAGGAATTTGCATTTTAGTAAGCTAGTACCCTAGGAGATTCTGATGAACTGGTCCAATGGCACACACTGCAAAATAATCTATAAACAATTTATAGGAAGTCTACGAATGCCTGCTATTGAATGTAATAGCTATTGTGTCAATTATTGTGACAGCACCTTTTGGGGACGCTTCCTAAATGAGTTTGCAGTCCACAGATGATTTCAGCACAAGGAATTCCACTCAACCTTTGGATTCCCACCATCCTCACTGAGTCCCAGGGGCGATCAGGAAGCTTAGCTTGAGAAATGAAGCTTATTTCTCTGTGGTCTATCTTCTTGGTTTAGCTGCTCTGGTTTGAAATTGGGTTTCTGTGCTGTCTTTGTTCCAACATTCCTGCATGATGTTTCTGCTATTAGCCAATGACACGTTTCAGGGCTTATCAGGGGCATTTAAGGCCATGTTATCTAAACTATGGAAGTGTTTAGAAACAATGGTAAATGTTAAAAATGTCCACATAACAGCTCTGGATCCTATTCAACCTCATCCTGATTATTTGGTTCAGGAATCAGATTCAGCTCCTCTGTCACTGAGTTATACATTATGAACATGCTGAGTGATATCCAGGTACTTAATACCTACAGCCTTAGCTTCTTAATCTCTAAAACAGAGTCAAAAATATCTGTTTAAATTTCTCAGTTACCATGACGAAAAATGAGACAATAGACATAAACAATTTTATTAATATTCTATCACAGTAAGGTATTTTTTCGTGGTAAAAATATTAGCATTGCTTCTGTGACTTGATTAGCATTATATACATAAAAACACATGACATTATACTAAATACTAATATAACAATTCATTAGCTTTAACAGGGCTTCCCTGTAGCTCAGCTGGTAAAGAATTTGCCTGCAATGCAGGAGACCCTGGTTCGATTCCTGGGTCAGGAAGATCCCCTGAAGAAGGAATAGACTACCCACTCCAGTATTCTTGGGCTTCCCTGGTGGCTTCAATCATAAAGAATTTGCCTGCAATTCAGAAGACCTGGGATTGATCCTTGGGTTGGGAAGGTCCCTGGAGAAAGAAACAGTTACCCACTGTAGTATTTTTGCCTGGAGAATTCCATGGCTCATCCATGGGGTTGAAAAGAGTTGGACATGGCTGCACACGCTTCACACACTCACCATTATGGTTTATCACAGGTTATTGAATACAGTCCCTTGTAGTATAAGTAGGACCTCATTGTTATCCATTCTATATATACTAGTTTACATCTGCTACCCCTAAAGTCTCAGCCCATCTCTCCCCTTTCCCCCTTTGCAACTACAAGTCTGTTCTCTATGATCAGATATCTGCTCTAAAACCTAGCATTGAAACTACTTCTTTTTTTTTTTTAAAGATTTATTTATTTATTTATTTTGCGGGGTGGGGTGAGGCGGGGTGGGGTGGGGAGGGAGGGGGCGGGTGGGCCACTTCTATTGGTCTTTCATTTATCTATTTTCATCCATCTTTGTTCTTTGGCCCACGTGGGCCTCCCTTCGTGATGGCTTCTGTTGTCGCAGAGCACTGTCTCTGGGTGCACGCACTCCAGAGCACTGGCTCGGTAATTGGACACATGGGTCCAGCCACTCTGCGGTACGTGGGATCTTGCCAGGCCAGGGATCGAACTGGCGCCCCTTGCACTGCAAGGCGATGTCCTTATCCACTGGACCACCAGGAAAGCCTGAAACTACTTCTTTTTAATCATCCTTCTCTCTGCCCAGCCAACCTCATCACATTTTTTGCATTCCATTGCTCCCTAAATTTTTCCAGCTTTTCTAGGAAAACTTTCCTTCCTTTACCTTCTCTCTGCTTTAGTCTTTTATTTTTCCAATTTTACTCCCTTTTCCTTTGTTAGGTAATATGCTAGCGGGATGAAGTTAGAGAGAAGGTGCTAGAAAATACGAAGGCAGGTCAAAATATCAGTAAGTGACACCTGAAAAAATGGGAAATTAAAGAAGAGAATTAAGTGCACAAGTCAGCAGTTGCAGGCAGAGACTCTGCCCTCCACCCATGCCTCCTACAGCTTTGGTAATGGCTAATGCTATATCATTCTCCCCTGGTTTACGGGGATTTTTCTTATGAAGTAATTAAGATACTGGAATAGATGATCACTAAGAACTTTTTCAGCCTTTCAGGCTAGCTGATGAACAAAGCTCTCCAAGCTAGACACTTAATTGCAAGTCTAATTTCTTTTACCTGTAAATGTAACGAGCTTATATGAGTATCAGAAGTGTCTCAGTTACCATTTAATTAAGATGACTGTTGTAGTGATACACCAACCACTGCCCTGTGACAGAACAACCCATGGTAGATAATTCATTCCTTGAGCAATTAGAAATGAGGATAGATGTTAAAATATTTTATTTTGATAATGCTCTCACATTTATAAAGCATATTCATATACATGAATTCACTGAGTCCTCATTAAAATCATGAGCTATAGGAACTATTTTCACATTTTACAAAATAAGAGTTTTGAGCTTGCAATCATTTGATTTGTTCTAGGTTGACCAGGAACTGTAAGGCAGTCTTCTATCTCCCATCAAAGGTGAAGTGATTCTTGACTGTCTCAGTTTTTCCTCTATTGTTGAGATAACTAGAGGTTTTAAATTCAAACAGTCTCTTTCTCAAAGTTCCCATCTACAGAGTTATTTGTCACAAGGTGCATAAAAGCTTGGAATCATTCATCACCTTGGAAAAGCAAGGTATCATTTGTCTTGAAATATGATGATGTTTTCAGATTTAAATGACATGCTCCCCATCTAAAAGCCTTGATTAACCTTATAAAAAGATTTTTTATATTTATGAAAAGAATGCTTACCACAAAGAAGACATTGTGCTAGACAAAGGTGATCCCCTTTGCCAAGAGTATACGTCATTTGAGGATTGGAACTAGTTCAAATTCATATTAAAAACAGAAGCTGGAGAAGACCTGAAAGCCTTACCGCCAGAATGTAGGAAAATAAACCTATATCTTTCCACTTTTCAGCCCACACCATCCAACCATTATAGTGAAAGGAAGAATATAAATCCATGAAAACAAAACATTAGAAATCTGGCTAAAACAACAAAATAATAACACTTGAAAAATTGGGAAATTAAAGAAGAGAATTAAGTGCACAAGTCAGCAGTTGCAGGCAGAGACTCTGCCCTCCACCCATGCCTCCTACAGCTTTGGTAATGGCTAATGCTATATCATTCTCCCCTGGTTTACGGGGATTTTTCTTATGAAGTAATTAAGATACTGGAATAGATGATCACTAAGAACTTTTTCAGCCTTTCAGGCTAGCTGATGAACAAAGCTCTCCAAGCTAGACACTTAATTGCAAGTCTAATTTCTTTTACCTGTAAATGTAACGAGCTTATATGAGTATCAGAAGTGTCTCAGTTACCATTTAATTAAGATGACTGTTGTAGTGATACACCAACCACTGCCCTGTGACAGAACAACCCATGGTAGATAATTCATTCCTTGAGCAATTAGAAATGAGGATAGATGTTAAAATATTTTATTTTGATAATGCTCTCACATTTATAAAGCATATTCATATACATGAATTCACTGAGTCCTCATTAAAATCATGAGCTATAGGAACTATTTTCACATTTTACAAAATAAGAGTTTTGAGCTTGCAATCATTTGATTTGTTCTAGGTTGACCAGGAACTGTAAGGCAGTCTTCTATCTCCCATCAAAGGTGAAGTGATTCTTGACTGTCTCAGTTTTTCCTCTATTGTTGAGATAACTAGAGGTTTTAAATTCAAACAGTCTCTTTCTCAAAGTTCCCATCTACAGAGTTATTTGTCACAAGGTGCATAAAAGCTTGGAATCATTCATCACCTTGGAAAAGCAAGGTATCATTTGTCTTGAAATATGATGATGTTTTCAGATTTAAATGACATGCTCCCCATCTAAAAGCCTTGATTAACCTTATAAAAAGATTTTTTATATTTATGAAAAGAATGCTTACCACAAAGAAGACATTGTGCTAGACAAAGGTGATCCCCTTTGCCAAGAGTATACGTCATTTGAGGATTGGAACTAGTTCAAATTCATATTAAAAACAGAAGCTGGAGAAGACCTGAAAGCCTTACCGCCAGAATGTAGGAAAATAAACCTATATCTTTCCACTTTTCAGCCCACACCATCCAACCATTATAGTGAAAGGAAGAATATAAATCCATGAAAACAAAACATTAGAAATCTGGCTAAAACAACAAAATAATAACACTTGCACTCTTCAGGAATTGAATTACATGCCATACTATCACCAGCTACATAATATTCTTTTTGCTCAACCCCAGTTCAATCCATATCCACTCTTTTCGTGGTGCACAGCATTTCCTTCTATAGCTGAGCCACGCAAGTTTCAAACAGCTGAAAGTCTTCCGTAGCAGCATTCAGGTTGCAATTGGAACTGGCCCTTCCTAAAGTTTATTAGCTAAAGTAAGCCCCTTCCCACTAGAAAGAAAGAAGTCAGCATAAACTCTCACACTAGGAAGAAGTGGAGCAAGTGTGAGAGATAAGGAAGGAGACATGATGATAGCTTAACCCTTAGGAAATGGATACAAGATCCTAATGCCTAAGTCAGGGTATATCAAGTTAAAGATGCTCAGATGCACATGGCCACCATGTGAAACTGTGAGAGAAATGCAGAGAGCAGTCTTGGAACAATGTTGACAGTGAAATACATGCAGAGAAAAGCTGCTTTCTTTTTCAATTCTGTGGATCTCCAGCACCATACTCTCAAGGAATCAAACTGCAGTACTGATACAGGGCATCCTTAAGTGACTCCTCCTAACCATCCCTCCAACGTTTGCTGTTTTATGCTCAACAAATCATTGCTTAAGCTTCAGATTTGGTACAATATAAAAAGGGGCTTATAAAGAATATTAGAAACAACTGATGTTCTTGGCATTCAAGTGGATTTGGGAGAATGCATACCTCTCTGTAGTTCTTTGGCTCTGTTACTCTCTTAAATTAATTAAACAAGGAGTCCATTAGGCTGAGGTGGCTCTAATGCCAAGCTGTTAGAGTTTGGTTTGGTGACAAATCAAAATCTAAGGCCTCTCTATTTTATATTTATGAAAAGAATGCTTACCACAAAGAAGACATTGTGCTAGACAAAGGTGATCCCCTTTGCCAAGAGTATACGTCATTTGAGGATTGGAACTAGTTCAAATTCATATTAAAACAGAAGCTGGAGAAGACCTGAAAGCCTTACCGCCAGAATGTAGGAAAATAAACCTATATCTTTCCACTTTTCAGCCCACACCATCCAACCATTATAGTGAAAGGAAGAATATAAATCCATGAAAACAAAACATTAGAAATCTGGCTAAAACAACAAAATAATAACACTTGCACTCTTCAGGAATTGAATTACATGCCATACTATCACCAGCTACATAATATTCTTTTTGCTCAACCCCAGTTCAATCCATATCCACTCTTTTCGTGGTGCACAGCATTTCCTTCTATAGCTGAGCCACGCAAGTTTCAAACAGCTGAAAGTCTTCCGTAGCAGCATTCAGGTTGCAATTGGAACTGGCCCTTCCTAAAGTTTATTAGCTAAAGTAAGCCCCTTCCCACTAGAAAGAAAGAAGTCAGCATAAACTCTCACACTAGGAAGAAGTGGAGCAAGTGTGAGAGATAAGGAAGGAGACATGATGATAGCTTAACCCTTAGGAAATGGATACAAGATCCTAATGCCTAAGTCAGGGTATATCAAGTTAAAGATGCTCAGATGCACATGGCCACCATGTGAAACTGTGAGAGAAATGCAGAGAGCAGTCTTGGAACAATGTTGACAGTGAAATACATGCAGAGAAAAGCTGCTTTCTTTTTCAATTCTGTGGATCTCCAGCACCATACTCTCAAGGAATCAAACTGCAGTACTGATACAGGGCATCCTTAAGTGACTCCTCCTAACCATCCCTCCAACGTTTGCTGTTTTATGCTCAACAAATCATTGCTTAAGCTTCAGATTTGGTACAATATAAAAAGGGGCTTATAAAGAATATTAGAAACAACTGATGTTCTTGGCATTCAAGTGGATTTGGGAGAATGCATACCTCTCTGTAGTTCTTTGGCTCTGTTACTCTCTTAAATTAATTAAACAAGGAGTCCATTAGGCTGAGGTGGCTCTAATGCCAAGCTGTTAGAGTTTGGTTTGGTGACAAATCAAAATCTAAGGCTATAAATACCTCAAGGTTAGGAGACTGGAACCTAAGGACAACCAATCACGAGCAGCACTAGGTTTCAAGTTATTGCTAACCAATAATTTCCTTACCTTGCTTCCACCTTTTCTCTTTATAAGATTTTCCCCAGTGCAAAGAAACTCTTAAAATTTTTAAATGTCTCAGCAATATGCTAAAAGATGAATGAGCCATTCCTCACTCTCTTCTTTTCTGAGTCTGTAGAGTTAGTGGTAGAGGCTGCGTTTCCCAGGCTCCCCTGTCGGCGGAGTCATTCATTCAGTGAGAAGCTCTGGCAGAAAATCAGAGGAAGGGAGCCTGGGAGAGGCCAGGGTGTCTCTCCCTCTTTGTCTCTGACTTGGTCTCCAGCTTTGGCTGTAACTGCATCTCCTCTGGAGATCAGCCCCTTGACTCTGGTAAGCCTAATCCTTCCCACTGTCTCTGTGGCTGATTCTCCTCTCTGGTTACCTCAGTGCACTCTGATGAGCATCTAACAGTTCAGTCCCCTGTATAACAACTTTGGGGGATTTAATTCCCTTTATTAAAGTGTTTTGAGGGATTTATGGTTCCTTGGTTGTGCCTTCACTGACTCAGCCATCATTTTTTTCAACTTTCTAGTATTAAAAACCTGTTATAATACCTCAGATTAAATCATTCTGTAATGTTAGTATTAGTTAATTTAACACAAATATAATTAAATAGCCAGTATATGCAATCCAACCATCAAGGTAAACAGTTTTACTACTATGAAGTGGTGATTTAGTCACTAAGTTGTGTCTGACTCTTGGGAGCCCCATGGGCTATTGTCCACTAAGCTCCTTTGTCCATGGAATTTCCCAGGCAAGAATAACCATTTCTTTCTTCAGGGTATCTTCCTGACCCATGGATTGAATCCGTGTCTTCTGTACTGCGGGCAGATTCTTCAACATCTGAGCCACTAGGACATCTAATAAATAATTGAGAAGGAAAGTTCCATCTGTAGTTATGGTGATGTTAGGGTCCATCTTATCATAGCTAGAATAATTTCTGGCTCTAGTAATTCCTCTGTAAGTATTTGATTATGACTTTGTCTTATGCATCTTCTTATCCACAGAACCTAATACAGTGCTCAGCTTTCAATAAATATTTGTTGACATGAATTGAATTGACAATAATTCTAACAAAATTACTTCCCCCGAAATTTTCCCCAGTGCAAAGAAACTCTTAAAATTTTTAAATGTCTCAGCAATATGCTAAAAGATGAATGAGCCATTCCTCACTCTCTTCTTTTCTGAGTCTGTAGAGTTAGTGGTAGAGGCTGCGTTTCCCAGGCTCCCCTGTCGGCGGAGTCATTCATTCAGTGAGAAGCTCTGGCAGAAAATCAGAGGAAGGGAGCCTGGGAGAGGCCAGGGTGTCTCTCCCTCTTTGTCTCTGACTTGGTCTCCAGCTTTGGCTGTAACTGCATCTCCTCTGGAGATCAGCCCCTTGACTCTGGTAAGCCTAATCCTTCCCACTGTCTCTGTGGCTGATTCTCCTCTCTGGTTACCTCAGTGCACTCTGATGAGCATCTAACAGTTCAGTCCCCTGTATAACAACTTTGGGGGATTTAATTCCCTTTATTAAAGTGTTTTGAGGGATTTATGGTTCCTTGGTTGTGCCTTCACTGACTCAGCCATCATTTTTTTCAACTTTCTAGTATTAAAAACCTGTTATAATACCTCAGATTAAATCATTCTGTAATGTTAGTATTAGTTAATTTAACACAAATATAATTAAATAGCCAGTATATGCAATCCAACCATCAAGGTAAACAGTTTTACTACTATGAAGTGGTGATTTAGTCACTAAGTTGTGTCTGACTCTTGGGAGCCCCATGGGCTATTGTCCACTAAGCTCCTTTGTCCATGGAATTTCCCAGGCAAGAATAACCATTTCTTTCTTCAGGGTATCTTCCTGACCCATGGATTGAATCCGTGTCTTCTGTACTGCGGGCAGATTCTTCAACATCTGAGCCACTAGGACATCTAATAAATAATTGAGAAGGAAAGTTCCATCTGTAGTTATGGTGATGTTAGGGTCCATCTTATCATAGCTAGAATAATTTCTGGCTCTAGTAATTCCTCTGTAAGTATTTGATTATGACTTTGTCTTATGCATCTTCTTATCCACAGAACCTAATACAGTGCTCAGCTTTCAATAAATATTTGTTGACATGAATTGAATTGACAATAATTCTAACAAAATTACTTATTTCATGCAAGTTTACCAATAGGCAGATGGAAACATTTGAGTACTATTTCAAGTAGATCATCGTTAGTAAGGCATTGGTTTTATTTCTCCAGAATGTACCACCTAAGCCACCAGTTCATTTCAGGGATTTTTATTTCAGCTGTTGTTGCCAGGATAAAATTTCAATGTTCTATGAAAATTATATTGGGTTTCAAAAAGAATTTAGGAACCAAAAATAGAAGTTTTTCCTTTTTAGCAATTTGACCTATGTAGTCAAAAAAAAAGTCGGTGCCTGTCTCAGATATAATTTTAAACGGGGTGAAGTGTGTCTGTCTTCCTCTCCCTTCTTTTATTCTTTCTTCCCAGCTAACTTCTCCTTTAAATCCCTCTCTCTTCAGGCTCTCCGTCAGTCACCATCTCATCTGCTTCTTGTGGCTCCCACACCCATTCTGGCCACATGCCTGCTATCTTTGATTAAGTTTTGAAAACTCCCAAAAGCTTTCCACTGTCTGGGTTTTTCATTGTCATCATCTCTCATTCTGTTACTCTCTTTACCTTAGGGCAAGCTGCTGTCAGTGTTATGGGCACCTGGAGACATGTTCATTTCTCACAAAAATTAAGAAAGATATCCGGCTAAACAGACAATTGTCTCCTCACACTAAGGATAAGCATTGCCTGCACGCCTCGCCTCTCTGAGACCAATACAGAGCACAAAGGTTCTTCCTCTTAGCACCTTTTAATGCTAATGAAACACTTTACAAACTCCGACTGCCCTCTGTAACTTAAGAATTGTTAAGAATGTTTCTCCTCAAGAGCAAAGATATTGGTGGAGGAGCAAAGGGCTCAGGTGATAACCTCTTTTACATCTCTAGAGAGACAAAAAGCTTCTTCATGATTATTAATTAGCTTAAGATTTCTAGCTGGAAAAAATATAAAAAGGGGTGGGGAAGGATTGTGCGTTAGCTTCGCCCACGAGATCGGCTGAGCCCAGTGGGGTTGAGACTCTCCAGCTCTGGGGTAAGAACGTCTATTTACATTTGATTGAGTTCTGATTATTCATGCACATCAACTAATACAGTGCTCAGCTTTCAATAAATATTTGTTGACAATGAATTCTAACAAAAAATTACTTATTTCATGCAAGTTTACCAATAGGCAGATGGAAACATTTGAGTACTATTTCAAGTAGATCATCGTTAGTAAGGCATTGGTTTTATTTCTCCAGAATGTACCACCTAAGCCACCAGTTCATTTCAGGGATTTTTATTTCAGCTGTTGTTGCCAGGATAAAATTTCAATGTTCTATGAAAATTATATTGGGTTTCAAAAAG
The DNA here is from genome assembly GCA_022376925.1 of Tragulus kanchil. NCBI lineage: Eukaryota > Metazoa > Chordata > Mammalia > Artiodactyla > Tragulidae > Tragulus > Tragulus kanchil. The sequence continues at coordinate 181,361,541 of JAIOJX010000028.1, forward strand.
AATTTAGGAACCAAAAATAGAAGTTTTTCCTTTTTAGCAATTTGACCTATGTAGTCAAAAAAAAAGTCGGTGCCTGTCTCAGATATAATTTTAAACGGGGTGAAGTGTGTCTGTCTTCCTCTCCCTTCTTTTATTCTTTCTTCCCAGCTAACTTCTCCTTTAAATCCCTCTCTCTTCAGGCTCTCCGTCAGTCACCATCTCATCTGCTTCTTGTGGCTCCCACACCCATTCTGGCCACATGCCTGCTATCTTTGATTAAGTTTTGAAAACTCCCAAAAGCTTTCCACTGTCTGGGTTTTTCATTGTCATCATCTCTCATTCTGTTACTCTCTTTACCTTAGGGCAAGCTGCTGTCAGTGTTATGGGCACCTGGAGACATGTTCATTTCTCACAAAAATTAAGAAAGATATCCGGCTAAACAGACAATTGTCTCCTCACACTAAGGATAAGCATTGCCTGCACGCCTCGCCTCTCTGAGACCAATACAGAGCACAAAGGTTCTTCCTCTTAGCACCTTTTAATGCTAATGAAACACTTTACAAACTCCGACTGCCCTCTGTAACTTAAGAATTGTTAAGAATGTTTCTCCTCAAGAGCAAAGATATTGGTGGAGGAGCAAAGGGCTCAGGTGATAACCTCTTTTACATCTCTAGAGAGACAAAAAGCTTCTTCATGATTATTAATTAGCTTAAGATTTCTAGCTGGAAAAAATATAAAAAGGGGTGGGGAAGGATTGTGCGTTAGCTTCGCCCACCGAGATCGGCTGAGCCCAGTGGGGTTGAGACTCTCCAGCTCTGGGGTAAGAACGTCTATTTACATTTGATTGAGTTCTGATTATTTCTGATTGCTTGTGCTTGCCTTTATTTGATGATTAATAAACCCACTCTTGGTTTGACAATACTTGAGACCACGATACTTTATTGTCGAGGTCCGAGGCTCACACCCTGAGGGGACCATGCTGTGTTCACGGAAAAGTCTCTGAGCTGTTTAACATAGTTTCTCTTAGTGAGAACTAGTGAGAATAGTAATCAGAGTAAGCTCAGAACACGGTGCCCACGACATCAGCACCTCCTAAAAGGTCCAGTCAATTAAAAGGAGACTAGAGACCATTCAAAATCTCTCTGTTTCAAATAACAAGTGCTTTTTATTAGCTGTCTCTGATCAAATTACCCCTCACCCTTACTTTCACGTACACCAGGGCTTCCCAGGTGGTGCTAGTGGTGAAGAATCCACTTCTCAATGAGAGAGATATAAGAGACACGGGTCCAATTCCTGGATGGGTAAAATTCCCTGGAGGAGGGTGTGGCAACCCACTTCAGTATTCTTGTCTCCAGAATCCCATGGACAGAGGAGCCTGGCAGGCTTCAGTCCATGAGGTTGCAGAGTCGGACACAACTAAAGTAACTTAACACACATGCATCACACACATACAATCTGGGTTTCATCACACACCTGTGAAGCAACATTTGTCTGTTTGCCTTTCCCATCCTGAAAAGACCAGAAGAGATGCAAATGGACTGGATGAATGCAGGTTCTAGGCAAATCTATAACTTTGTCCTTGTCACTCTGCCTTCCAAATGTCTCACCTCCATTATTCACATAGAGCCAGCTGCTTCAAGTTGCAGACAGCATCATTTTCTTTTTTTAACTATGGTGCCAAGAAATCATGGTTTACAAACTAGTATGAAGTATACAAACTCACCTTACTCAGCTAGACTGGCTAAGTTACAACTCTCCAGACTCAGCATATTAAGTTAAAGATTGCTTAAAGCTCTGTGCCAACTCTTCAAAGCCTTCCCTATTTCACTTTCTAGACAGGGCAGCAGATTTTTGTAGCCAAACTATTTGGATTGTTCTCTTTTCTCCTCAATACAATCTTAATTCCTTTCTATCAATATTGAACCATCTACTTTATTTACAATATGGAGAATCTCTGGTTCTTCAGAACACTAGCAAACTGAGCGCTAGGGGACCCAGACTTTCATTCTACAGATGTGCATCTCCTAAGAACTAGTACACATGTATACTAAATCACTTCGGTTGTGTCTGACTCTTCAACGCTATGGACTGTCATCTCTGTCCCTGGGATTCTCCAGGCAAGAATACTGGATTGGGTTTCCATGTCCTTCTCTGGGGATCCTCCTGACCCAGGGATCAAACCAGCATCTCTCATCTCTCTTGCACTGGCAGGCAGGTTCTTTACCATTAGCACCACCTGGGAAACCTAGGTACAAGACCCACAACTTCTTCTCAAGTAGATGTAGTCTAGTGGGCAGGCACAGATTTGGCCAGCTTTATTATAAGATGATGCAAGCTATTATTTTTAATATATATATAGATGGATAAATAGATAAAAATATAGCTATTTTTTTAGCTGTTTAATCATCCGTCTATCTAACTGCCTAGAAAGTAATTAATTCTTCTTAGAGAACTACAGAAAAGATGTCACTGAAACTGGGACATGAAGAATAAATTAAACATCACCATCATAATAATGGAGGAGGGTATTACACAAGGAGAAACACTGTGAAAAATGGCTTGGAGATACAGACAAAAATGACATGCAGGTGAACAGAACCATCTGGTATCAGTGAAATGAAAGACAAAAATGACAGAATGAGAAAAAATGATGCTGAGAAGGTAAGCATAGGGAATTAAATGTTTAAAATAACTGCACAGACTTTCCTTTGTAAGCATTTCCATGAGACTAAATACAGGGAGATCAGATGGTAAGTCATGACGGTTTGTAATGAGATTTGAAGACAATTGTGGCTGTGAGCTAAAAAGGAAAATACGGATATGATGTTTATTTGGGAGATACATTCTCCAAAAGTTGGGAACCAATGTATTGCAAAGTTTAAAGCATAAGAATGAAAACCTCAAAATGCCTCCAAAGTATCAAGTTTTGATGGCTGAATGAAGAGTATTATCAAAGGAGACTGGACACTCTAGCCAAAAGCTCTATAGGAAGCTCTAATAGGCGGGGTAATGTTTAGATGTACTACTTAGAGAAGGATACTTTGAGAAGTTTCTACCAAGATGTTAGAAATCTGAGTGGGAATTTCTATTAGAAAATCAAAGTTCATTAGAAATTAAATGGCATACATACTGTTGACATGTAGGCTTGTGAGTCATCCATGCTTTTCCAGGGTTAAAGCTATAGGAAATCTGGAGCTGAGTGGGAAGAAGGCTGAGCAGGGAATCTTAGGGAACACCTACTTTTGTGAAATACATAGTTAACTTGTTCTTTAAAACTTATAACTCAACTGAGTTGTCACTTCTTTCAAGATGCCTTTCCTGATGCTCAATTCCACGGGTTGTATATGCTTTCTCTCTGCCTCTAATCACATCCCATTTTGCACAACCATAACACTGAACCTGCTTTACTACACTTATCCATTTGCATTTGTTGTATCCCCATTGACACGAAGTTTCCTTAAAGCTGGGACTGTGTCTTCACAATCTTGTAGTTCCAGAACCAATCACAATTCTTAGCATAGGAACTATCAAACACATGTTTACTAGAATAAATGAATAAAGGAATCAGTGAATAAACAAGTAAAAGAAGAACAGGGAGAAAGAAAATGATCGGAAAGATGACTTGCAGGCAAATCAGTTTCAAGAAGGCTAACAGGGTGAAATGCTATAATAATGCTCCATTATTTCTGGGAGTGCATTCTTTGAGGAATGTGTGGAAAGGAGGAAGTGGTTCCAGCAGCCATTGACTCTGCTCAGAAAAATTTAGAGACTTAAGGGAAAATGAGAACACATATAGATGTTGATAGTGGGATTCTATTTTTAGTAGAAGGAGTCTTGGAAAAAGATAAAGATTCCCATGTGAGGGAAACTGAAACATTGTGTATAAGGAAACAGGAGTGAGGGATATGGTAATAGAACAAGAATGATGAGAAACTCACCTTAAATTTTTACTGTTATTTACAATCTCTCTGTCTCTATGTCTCTCCCTCTGTCAAACACACTGAACTAAAGGCATAGTAGGTATTTTCTAGCCACATGTTTCTCAGCAAATGAGAGGCTTAAAGTTTATTAAATGCCAGGCATTTATTATGAGTGAGTACCATTTTCTCCTGATATTCTGGGAAGCCTTAACCATACTTCTGGGAGAACAGAAATATTCATTTATACACAGGGACTTCAGTAAGGGATATTATAAAAACTGTCTGGAAAGCTGTATGAGGGTTTTTTTTTTTTTCAGCCACATGCTCAAACTCAACACAGCATCATCTGGGTATTGTTTCCCTAAGTACAGAAATGTGGAATGTGCTATCTTCAATTAAGAGTCCAATGCATCATATCTGGTTTCCTAATGACAGTGGATTTTTCTGAGGAAAATAATTGCAACATTCTCATCTACTGTGCACTGTGGTTTATTGAAGACAAAGTCCAGCTTTCTGGCCTTGTTTCTCTGTAGCTGCAGGACAAGCAGCTCATGACCCCAAACAGCAATAGAATCCCATTGACTTCAAATGTTATTTATCATGAAATCACCCAGTCCCCTTTAAAATCTGCCACAACACTTGATTCCATGGCCTTCTGCAGCAAACTCAACAGGTTAAGTCTACATCTTGTGAAAAGTGTTCATCTGTTCTAAATTTACCAGTTGCTAATGAAGTGGAGTGACCCTTTGTTCTCCCGTGAAGCAACCAAGGAAAAACAAGAAAGTCAGCAGCACAGCTCAGGTAAGGTTAGTGCTGCCGTGTTTTCCCTTGTCTTGTTCCTCTTCTATTTGTAGGTAAATAAGTATCCAAGATCCTGTCTATAAAATTCAGTCCAAGCTCCCACCACCTTGTCAAACTCTTCAAGGGAAACATTATTGCCTTAATTGCTTAAACCCAATTTGCATAATATGGCGTTCTGACAGCCACAAAACAGGGATGCAGAAAGGAGATTAACAGTGAGGTGCACGCTCAGCCAAGCCTGTACAGTTTGGAATGGAGGGTTCATCGGATGGATGGGCTCCCTGTTTCATCTACTCTATTCCACAATGTTTCTGGATATGGTAATAGAACAAGAATGATGAGAAACTCACCTTAAATTTTTACTGTTATTTACAATCTCTCTGTCTCTATGTCTCTCCTCTGTCAAACACACTGAACTAAAGGCATAGTAGGTATTTTCTAGCCACATGTTTCTCAGCAAATGAGAGGCTTAAAGTTTATTAAATGCCAGGCATTTATTATGAGTGAGTACCATTTTCTCCTGATATTCTGGGAAGCCTTAACCATACTTCTGGGAGAACAGAAATATTCATTTATACACAGGGACTTCAGTAAGGGATATTATAAAAACTGTCTGGAAAGCTGTATGAGGGTTTTTTTTTTTTTCAGCCACATGCTCAAACTCAACACAGCATCATCTGGGTATTGTTTCCCTAAGTACAGAAATGTGGAATGTGCTATCTTCAATTAAGAGTCCAATGCATCATATCTGGTTTCCTAATGACAGTGGATTTTTCTGAGGAAAATAATTGCAACATTCTCATCTACTGTGCACTGTGGTTTATTGAAGACAAAGTCCAGCTTTCTGGCCTTGTTTCTCTGTAGCTGCAGGACAAGCAGCTCATGACCCCAAACAGCAATAGAATCCCATTGACTTCAAATGTTATTTATCATGAAATCACCCAGTCCCCTTTAAAATCTGCCACAACACTTGATTCCATGGCCTTCTGCAGCAAACTCAACAGGTTAAGTCTACATCTTGTGAAAAGTGTTCATCTGTTCTAAATTTACCAGTTGCTAATGAAGTGGAGTGACCCTTTGTTCTCCCGTGAAGCAACCAAGGAAAAACAAGAAAGTCAGCAGCACAGCTCAGGTAAGGTTAGTGCTGCCGTGTTTTCCCTTGTCTTGTTCCTCTTCTATTTGTAGGTAAATAAGTATCCAAGATCCTGTCTATAAAATTCAGTCCAAGCTCCCACCACCTTGTCAAACTCTTCAAGGGAAACATTATTGCCTTAATTGCTTAAACCCAATTTGCATAATATGGCGTTCTGACAGCCACAAAACAGGGATGCAGAAAGGAGATTAACAGTGAGGTGCACGCTCAGCCAAGCCTGTACAGTTTGGAATGGAGGGTTCATCGGATGGATGGGCTCCCTGTTTCATCTACTCTCTGGCCCTCCCTGCTGTACCCTCCTTCTCTCATCCCACCTTTGGGTTTGTTTGTTTTTTATTTGCATGAGTTGGCTCCTAGCTTGTGCCTAGACTGTTAATTGTTGTTCCCAGCAGAGCCCCAAAGCTCAGGCAGCACCAGCCAGTGCAGTTGTAAAAGCAGACTGGCCTCTTTACACCAAGCTTATCCAAATGTTCAAAATATTAATACTTCCTGGGAAGGCAGGGACTGTGTCTTCTTCATTTGTGTGTTTGTGTGTTAATGTCTTTTCAGAACACTAAATTACTTTTTCTTTGGAAGAGTCATGGACAGTCAACTCCTCTCCGTGGTTCCCATCAGCCTTCCCCCAGCCTCCAGGGCAGAAGTCTGTCTCTGCCAGTCTCTTCCTGGAGCACTTTGGGGGCTTCCTGTTGCCTACAGGCTAACATACCCGTAAAATGGCTTCTAATTTAGGTCCAGTCACTCCACATTACCTTTGTGAAAGGAAACTGTTTCACTGACTAAGGCTCTTGCCCAAGAGATGTAGCAACTCAATGCTGCTTTACTGCAACTCATCTAACCAGCTGGAACGGCGAAAGCACCATCAACGCTGAAACTCCTTTCCCCCAGTCTCCAGAGCTTTTCCAGGCCAAACTGAAGACTCATTCCTGACCAATGAAAAGTGGAACTTATTGTAACCAAATGTGTGCACAGCAATGGCTCAGTTGAGCCTATCCAGGGTCTCAGATGTTCATTCTCAATTAGCATCACCTCGTCACTTTGTGTGCTCAGTTGTTCAGTCGTGGTGGATTCTTTAGCCCAACAGGCTCCTCTGTCCTTGCGCTTTCCCATTTAAGAATATTGAAGCGGGTTGCCATTTCCATCTCCAGGGGATTTTTCCCAACTCAGGGATTGAACCTAGGTGTTCTGCATTGCAGGAAGATTCTTTACCTTGTAAGCCACCAGGAAAGCCCCCCCTCAATTAGCGTAAACACCATGAATTGTCACCTTTCATTTCCTTATACACACTTTACACTTCCTGTCTGTAAACACCTCAGTGACTTTCTTCACAGGTGTTGCCTGGCAAGTCAACAGACTCATCGTCTCCCCTGAGGCCATTGATTATTCCCGAACACATGTAATGCTGTGTTGGCTCTGGCATCTGTCTCTATATTTCGGTAACCATCACTACTGCCCTGGTTCCACACATCCACGTCCTTTCCGTGGCCCATTCCTATACAAACCATTATTCAGTTCTATTTCCAGTAACTCCTGCTCTAGGATAGCCTTTCCTACACCCAAATAAACTTCCCTTTGTGCTGCTCCTTTGGCTTCCTGTCCTGGAAGTTCTCATCTCTTTACAAGTTAAGCATCCAAGCCCCAATCATTGTATGCAATCACCACTAAAGTTGCCTGAGGAGAAACACAGAAATGTGTTCTTTGTGCTAGAGTATACAAACACAATTGATTTTTGCATATTTATTTTGTATTCAAACACTTTTTAAAACTATTTTATAGTACTTCTAGTGTATGTATAAATCCTCTGGTTTTATGTAGACAGTCATGTTTTGTTTCAAATAATAAAAGCTTTATGTCTCTTTCTAATCTTCATGCCTTTTATTGCCTTGCCATATGAATCAGGAAGGTTTCAGTGTGAAGTTGTGCTATGAGGAAACTTTGTCTCACTACTGACTTTCAAAGTAAAAACAAACTCCACCATTATGTATCTTGCTATATTTTTAGTGAATATTTTATGATGTTAAAAAGTTCCTTTGAATTCTAATTTACAAAATGTATTATGAATGTATATGAAATTAATCAAAATTTATTCTCAATCATTTTTATATAAATGCCTCTTCAAATTCTACTCTCTTTTTTGAAGCATATGTACTTTTGTTTTTTCCCCATGCCTATAGAGTTTCATTTTTTTATACATGTGGGATTATTTAAGGCAATAAGCTTCAAACTGAACTGTCTTCTGCATACACCGTGGCTTCAGTGTGTGTATATGTTCAAATGTGTTTGGAGGGAGGGGGCTTTCATTTCAGAGAACTAGGAAGAGTTCAGGTGGAGTCCAGAGGAAACCAAATGGGAATAATGAGTTGGTATTTAGTCCTTAGAGTCTTGAACTGAATAAACAGATTTAGAGATTTTATTTTTTGACTGTAAATTGTTTAGAAATAAATAATATATATCTGGCTTTAGTATCTCATGTTGTATGTGATAATGATAATGATGTTCAGTATGATCTTTTTATATCATTGGTTTAGAATATAAATAATGGTAGGATCTGGCATCTGTCTCTATATTTCGGTAACCATCACTACTGCCCTGGTTCCACACATCCACGTCCTTTCCGTGGCCCATTCCTATACAAACCATTATTCAGTTCTATTTCCAGTAACTCCTGCTCTAGGATAGCCTTTCCTACACCCAAATAAACTTCCCTTTGTGCTGCTCCTTTGGCTTCCTGTCCTGGAAGTTCTCATCTCTTTACAAGTTAAGCATCCAAGCCCCAATCATTGTATGCAATCACCACTAAAGTTGCCTGAGGAGAAACACAGAAATGTGTTCTTTGTGCTAGAGTATACAAACACAATTGATTTTTGCATATTTATTTTGTATTCAAACACTTTTTAAAACTATTTTATAGTACTTCTAGTGTATGTATAAATCCTCTGGTTTTATGTAGACAGTCATGTTTTGTTTCAAATAATAAAAGCTTTATGTCTCTTTCTAATCTTCATGCCTTTTATTGCCTTGCCATATGAATCAGGAAGGTTTCAGTGTGAAGTTGTGCTATGAGGAAACTTTGTCTCACTACTGACTTTCAAAGTAAAAACAAACTCCACCATTATGTATCTTGCTATATTTTTAGTGAATATTTTATGATGTTAAAAAGTTCCTTTGAATTCTAATTTACAAAATGTATTATGAATGTATATGAAATTAATCAAAATTTATTCTCAATCATTTTTATATAAATGCCTCTTCAAATTCTACTCTCTTTTTTGAAGCATATGTACTTTTGTTTTTTCCCCATGCCTATAGAGTTTCATTTTTTTATACATGTGGGATTATTTAAGGCAATAAGCTTCAAACTGAACTGTCTTCTGCATACACCGTGGCTTCAGTGTGTGTATATGTTCAAATGTGTTTGGAGGGAGGGGGCTTTCATTTCAGAGAACTAGGAAGAGTTCAGGTGGAGTCCAGAGGAAACCAAATGGGAATAATGAGTTGGTATTTAGTCCTTAGAGTCTTGAACTGAATAAACAGATTTAGAGATTTTATTTTTTGACTGTAAATTGTTTAGAAATAAATAATATATATCTGGCTTTAGTATCTCATGTTGTATGTGATAATGATAATGATGTTCAGGATGATCATCATCATTGGAAATATAAATAATGGTTTATATCACTAGTAGAGAAAACTTCTAATAGTGAATGACTAAATGAAAAGTCCAGGACATAGGATCAAAAAGCTAAGATTATATTAAGCTAAACTGACTTTACACTCTGCCAACCCCAAAACATGGGGAAATCAAGGACTCTGAGGATATTTCAAATAAATACTGAGAATCTGAAAAGAGGATAATGTGGACAGATCCATTATTCACAGTTTAAATATGGTAGTGAGCAGCAGTGTGCTGACTTAATGTTTATGTGACTGAGTTCTTATTAGATATTTGGGCCCTGGACATAAGAGAACCAGTCAATCTGGCAAAACAATGGCAAGTAATTTGGGGATCTGGATTTATTTTGAAGGAAGAGGTCCATATCACTTTCTGTTTAAGGAGGATTCTGCCATATACCAGCCCTTATTTTCAGACATAAATGACATGTGCAGGATAGGGGGAGAGAGACCACTGCAGGAGACGTTGCTGTTACAGGTTAAAGTTTGTGTCAGTATTCTGACTGTGCTTCCTCACATGTAATAGAAGAGAGCAGTCAGGTTACAATTGGATTCTGATTGTGATAAAAACCATGAGAAGAATGCCAAGAAAGGAGGCTTTTACCCAATCCAGTGACGTGGGATTTTATTGCCTGACACAGTTTGTTGAGCAGTCATGAGGCAATTCACAGTCTAGTACTTCTGAGAAATAATGAACCGTGTGTGCTGTGATATCAAATAAATGGAAGCTGGAATTGAAAGAATGCTTATGATCAGCCAATCGGAAAGATGCACAAAGTTCAGTTTTAGGCACAAAATGATTCAGGATACACCGTGGCTTCAGTGTGTGTATATGTTCAAATGTGTTTGGAGGGAGGGGGCTTTCATTTCAGAGAACTAGGAAGAGTTCAGGTGGAGTCCAGAGGAAACCAAATGGGAATAATGAGTTGGTATTTAGTCCTTAGAGTCTTGAACTGAATAAACAGATTTAGAGATTTTATTTTTTGACTGTAAATTGTTTAGAAATAAATAATATATATCTGGCTTTAGTATCTCATGTTGTATGTGATAATGATAATGATGTTCAGGATGATCATCATCATTGGAAATATAAATAATGGTTTATATCACTAGTAGAGAAAACTTCTAATAGTGAATGACTAAATGAAAAGTCCAGGACATAGGATCAAAAAGCTAAGATTATATTAAGCTAAACTGACTTTACACTCTGCCAACCCCAAAACATGGGGAAATCAAGGACTCTGAGGATATTTCAAATAAATACTGAGAATCTGAAAAGAGGATAATGTGGACAGATCCATTATTCACAGTTTAAATATGGTAGTGAGCAGCAGTGTGCTGACTTAATGTTTATGTGACTGAGTTCTTATTAGATATTTGGGCCCTGGACATAAGAGAACCAGTCAATCTGGCAAAACAATGGCAAGTAATTTGGGGATCTGGATTTATTTTGAAGGAAGAGGTCCATATCACTTTCTGTTTAAGGAGGATTCTGCCATATACCAGCCCTTATTTTCAGACATAAATGACATGTGCAGGATAGGGGGAGAGAGACCACTGCAGGAGACGTTGCTGTTACAGGTTAAAGTTTGTGTCAGTATTCTGACTGTGCTTCCTCACATGTAATAGAAGAGAGCAGTCAGGTTACAATTGGATTCTGATTGTGATAAAAACCATGAGAAGAATGCCAAGAAAGGAGGCTTTTACCCAATCCAGTGACGTGGGATTTTATTGCCTGACACAGTTTGTTGAGCAGTCATGAGGCAATTCACAGTCTAGTACTTCTGAGAAATAATGAACCGTGTGTGCTGTGATATCAAATAAATGGAAGCTGGAATTGAAAGAATGCTTATGATCAGCCAATCGGAAAGATGCACAAAGTTCAGTTTTAGGCACAAAATGATTCAGGAGGGATGAGAAAGCTACCTTCCGAGCAAATGTTAAAGATCTGAAACATGAAGGTTTTCTTTCCATTTATGGCAAAACCATAATATTTCCTGATAAAAATCAGAACAGAAGGAAAAGCCAATTTTAAACTGCATAGAGAAGGAAGTAATTGAGAAACAAATGCATCCAGACTGACAGTTTTCTAAGCATATGCACGATGCAATTTCACTTTTGCCATTTACCCTATTAAGGCAGAGATTTAATTTAGAGAATTTTGTTTAGAGACAAAATAAAACTTCAAAGAAACTACAGAAGTAAAATGAACTTCAAAGACACCCTTCTGAGCTGATTAGATACTACAAATGTTTACTTAAGCATTTAATAACCATCTAGCTAACGTCTAAAGCTTATAAAAATCAGGCTTTAGAGCTGCAAGTTTATGGAAGCGCAAGTTCCTTGTAGCACTCTTCCCTCTTCATCAGCTGGGTGGTGCAACCCCAGCACAGCTACACTGGAGAGCAGTGTGTTGCAGAGAACCTGACTCACTTGTTCCAACTTCTGCTGCTTTCTCTCATAAACAGTGAACCTATGTGAAAATGTAAAGATTTAACTCTCATCAGTAAGCCCTGAGTACTATGAAACTTTTCAGTGAATCATTTTGTAATTTGTATATTGTAAACTATATCTGGGGTTTCCCAAGTGGCACCGTGGTAAAGAATCTGCCTGCCAATGTAGGAGACAAGGATTTGATCCCTGGGTGGGGAAGATCCTCTGGAGGAGGAAATGGCAACCCATTCCTGTATTCTTGCCTGGAAAAACCCAGGGACAGAGGAGCCTGGTTGGCTACAGTTCATGAGGTTGCAAAGAGTCAGATATGCCTGAGCACATACAAACTATTCTCACAGATCCTAAAGGTTCACTGTCTATTACCAATTCTCTTTTCAGAGGAGCGATGGGACATTAATTTAAAGCACAGAAACTTCATACTGCAAAGAAATGATGTTAAAATTATTGATAGATCAATGGCCCTCAATTTGAAATGTGAACTTATTATGAAACTCTTAGTGGCATCTATAGCAAATTATTATTCAAAATAACATTGTTTGCTTTCTGAAAAGAAAAGTGTACTATTATGAAGAGAAAACAAATATAGCAACAAATCCTCAAGCAAGTAATTCTGAAGGGTGGCCCTGGTCAACTGTGGGATGTTCTCTTACATCTAGTCTCCCTTTCACTTGTGATAGAGTTTAAGCTTGTCCCTGGCCACTCAAGGAAGCCCCTGTTCCCAGTCTTCCTTACAATCAGTGCAACCATGAAATCAAATCTTGGTTAAAGCAATGTGAGTGAAGGTGATATGTCCCAATTCCAAGTATGCATTTTGAATTACTGAGCAGGCTCTGTCTTGCACCTTGCCAAAAGCCTACTGCTGCAAGAAGATGACAAAAGGAAATGTTGCAAAAGCCAGAGATGGAGGTCCCTTATTCAACATGCAAAACTACCCTCATCAAGCATTTAATAACCATCTAGCTAACGTCGTTTTGTTTAGAGCTAAAACTCTTACACCTCCTTCATCAGCTGGGTGGTGCAACCCCAGCACAGCTACACTGGAGAGCAGTGTGTTGCAGAGAACCTGACTCACTTGTTCCAACTTCTGCTGCTTTCTCTCATAAACAGTGAACCTATGTGAAAATGTAAAGATTTAACTCTCATCAGTAAGCCCTGAGTACTATGAAACTTTTCAGTGAATCATTTTGTAATTTGTATATTGTAAACTATATCTGGGGTTTCCCAAGTGGCACCGTGGTAAAGAATCTGCCTGCCAATGTAGGAGACAAGGATTTGATCCCTGGGTGGGGAAGATCCTCTGGAGGAGGAAATGGCAACCCATTCCTGTATTCTTGCCTGGAAAAACCCAGGGACAGAGGAGCCTGGTTGGCTACAGTTCATGAGGTTGCAAAGAGTCAGATATGCCTGAGCACATACAAACTATTCTCACAGATCCTAAAGGTTCACTGTCTATTACCAATTCTCTTTTCAGAGGAGCGATGGGACATTAATTTAAAGCACAGAAACTTCATACTGCAAAGAAATGATGTTAAAATTATTGATAGATCAATGGCCCTCAATTTGAAATGTGAACTTATTATGAAACTCTTAGTGGCATCTATAGCAAATTATTATTCAAAATAACATTGTTTGCTTTCTGAAAAGAAAAGTGTACTATTATGAAGAGAAAACAAATATAGCAACAAATCCTCAAGCAAGTAATTCTGAAGGGTGGCCCTGGTCAACTGTGGGATGTTCTCTTACATCTAGTCTCCCTTTCACTTGTGATAGAGTTTAAGCTTGTCCCTGGCCACTCAAGGAAGCCCCTGTTCCCAGTCTTCCTTACAATCAGTGCAACCATGAAATCAAATCTTGGTTAAAGCAATGTGAGTGAAGGTGATATGTCCCAATTCCAAGTATGCATTTTGAATTACTGAGCAGGCTCTGTCTTGCACCTTGCCAAAAGCCTACTGCTGCAAGAAGATGACAAAAGGAAATGTTGCAAAAGCCAGAGATGGAGGTCCCTTATTCAACATGCAAAACTACCCTCATCAAGACTGCCTATTTCTGAGTTGTTACCCTAGAGACAGAAGACCTTCTTTTACATTTCTGTCTCTGTTTTTTATTTGTTTGCTTGTTGTTCTATTTTCCGAGTATATTTGCTACAGACTCCTGGCCTAACCTCTAGCTAATTCAGTGTCAAATGACCAGAGAGGTGAGTTTAACTAGAGGACACTTTAAGCTGACTTTGGAGGAGACGATGGGTGTGAATTGTCTAGGAGTGAGTATGTGTGTGCAGTGATACGTAAGTAATGATGAACTATGGTAGGTGGGGACAACTGAGTTGATTAAAGCAAAAATAATTCACTATGAAAGTGATAAAAAGCAACCAAGTGGTCCATTAGTTGGTGAATGGATTACCTGGAATACACCTAGACAATGAAATATCATTAAAGGAAACGAGCTATGAAGTCATGAAAATGCATGGAAGAATCTCTAAGTATCACTAAGTGAAAGAAACCAATCTGAAAATGCTACACACTGTATCAATCCAACTACATAATATCCCGGAAAAGCCAACATTATGGAGATAGGAAAAAGAACAGGGGCAACCAGGTGGTGGAGAAGAATGGAAGGAAGAGAAAAAACTTAAGAAAGTGAAAGTAGTTTATATTCTATAATGATGGATACATGTCATTACACATTTGTCTAAACTAAGAGAAAGAACACCAAGAGTGAACCTTAAGGTAAACTACGGACTCTGGACGATTCTGTGTCAAAGTTTGGTTCACTGATGGTAACAAATGTACCACTCTAGAAGGAGATGTTGATAAGGGGGAAGCCATGGATATGTGGGTACAGGAAGGACATGGAATACCCTGGTCAACTGTGGGATGTTTTTAAGTCTCCCTTTTTTTCCCTGGCCACTCAAGGAAGCCCCTGTTCCCAGTCTTCCTTACAATCAGTGCAACCATGAAATCAAATCTTGGTTAAAGCAATGTGAGTGAAGGTGATATGTCCCAATTCCAAGTATGCATTTTGAATTACTGAGCAGGCTCTGTCTTGCACCTTGCCAAAAGCCTACTGCTGCAAGAAGATGACAAAAGGAAATGTTGCAAAAGCCAGAGATGGAGGTCCCTTATTCAACATGCAAAACTACCCTCATCAAGACTGCCTATTTCTGAGTTGTTACCCTAGAGACAGAAGACCTTCTTTTACATTTCTGTCTCTGTTTTTTATTTGTTTGCTTGTTGTTCTATTTTCCGAGTATATTTGCTACAGACTCCTGGCCTAACCTCTAGCTAATTCAGTGTCAAATGACCAGAGAGGTGAGTTTAACTAGAGGACACTTTAAGCTGACTTTGGAGGAGACGATGGGTGTGAATTGTCTAGGAGTGAGTATGTGTGTGCAGTGATACGTAAGTAATGATGAACTATGGTAGGTGGGGACAACTGAGTTGATTAAAGCAAAAATAATTCACTATGAAAGTGATAAAAAGCAACCAAGTGGTCCATTAGTTGGTGAATGGATTACCTGGAATACACCTAGACAATGAAATATCATTAAAGGAAACGAGCTATGAAGTCATGAAAATGCATGGAAGAATCTCTAAGTATCACTAAGTGAAAGAAACCAATCTGAAAATGCTACACACTGTATCAATCCAACTACATAATATCCCGGAAAAGCCAACATTATGGAGATAGGAAAAAGAACAGGGGCAACCAGGTGGTGGAGAAGAATGGAAGGAAGAGAAAAAACTTAAGAAAGTGAAAGTAGTTTATATTCTATAATGATGGATACATGTCATTACACATTTGTCTAAACTAAGAGAAAGAACACCAAGAGTGAACCTTAAGGTAAACTACGGACTCTGGACGATTCTGTGTCAAAGTTTGGTTCACTGATGGTAACAAATGTACCACTCTAGAAGGAGATGTTGATAAGGGGGAAGCCATGGATATGTGGGTACAGGAAGGACATGGAAATCTCTACCTCTCAATTTTCTGTCAACTTAAAACTGCTCTAAAAGGATCTTTAAAAATTTCCAATGTTCACTTATATTGGGTGATTTTTATACATAAATTACACCTCAATAGAGCTGTTTATAAAAACAAACAAGCATAAAAGAAAGAAAATAGTGAATAACAAGATTCAAATATTGGAGAATCACATTCATTTAGCATTGCAGGTAATTCAAGAGGCCATGTAGTCAATTTCCCTTTCCTATAACTGAATATATCCTACAAAATGTGCAATAGGTTTCCACGCAGTAGCTGCTTACCCAAGAAAGTCACTGTCTCACAAAGGCACCCGTTCACTTTTTATGCAGATCAAACATTAGTAATTTCTTCCTTAGATGGATCTGAAACCCAACCAACCCTAGTCGTCAGTCGGGGGTTCAAGTGTTATTCTCGCAAGAGACAAAAAATAAGCTTAATTCTCCCACTATGTAAGATTCCTTTAATTCCTAGTGTGTCACATTTTCCTTTAGTCTTTCTGTTTTCAAATAAACTCTCTCAGGGTTTTTAACCTGTCTTTTACCTCTCATGACATCCAGGCCCATTGCCGTCTTACTCACTGTGTAATGAAAATCTCCATCAATTTGTGGATGTTCTTTAAATGGTCCCAGAATTGAATGTGCTACTCTAGGTATGCCCTGGTGAGGACAGAGAAGAAAAGTGACATTCACTGCCCTTGTTTTGGGCACTGTACATTTTGTAATAAGGTCCATGATCAAATTATTTGTTCTTTTTTTTCTGATAGCCCTTTTTATTATCTGAAACCAACTTTATTATCTTCCATCTTTTCTGAGATGGCATGAGCATGGGAGAATCTATAAGTAGGGAAACAGAAAAGAAAAGATTTGTGCAATAATCTAATGCATGAGATGAAGAAGAAGAGATACAAGAAATTGTTTAGAGAAAAAATAGTAGGCACAGTAACAAATTAGATGTGAATAGTAAAAAAAAAAAAAAAAAAAAAAAAAGGAAAGGAAAAAGGAGTGGAACAACAACACTGAAATAACTACTAGTTTAAAACAGGAGATTTAGGAAGGAGGAGATTGGGAAAGAGGCATTAGAAAAAAGTAAAGAAGGGGCTCCCCTGGTGGCTCAGTGGTAAAGAATCCACCTGCCAGAGGAGAAGACATGGATGTGAGTCCTGCTCCAGGAAGATCTCACGTGTCACGGAGGAGCAACTAAGCCTGTGTGATACGACCACTGAGCCTGTGCTCTAGAACCCAGGAGCTGCAACTACTGAAGTCCATGCATCCTAGAGCCTGTGTTCTGCAAAAAGAAAAACCATCACGATGAGAAGCCTATGCACCATAACTAGAGAGTAGCTCCCTCTTGCAACTATAGAATAGTCCACACAACAAAGATCCAGCATGGCCAAAACTAAATACATAAATTTTTTAACTAATAAAGAGGTGAAGAAGATTCTTTTGGTTCTGCTGAAATGTTCACAGCCAGCTTTGATTTTCATGATGGAGAAAGGAGGCAAATAAGTTACTTTGGAAATAGATCATGTTCAGATGCAAAATGGGACAGAGACAGGAATGCTTGTTCTTATGTACTGTTTAAAACCACGATGGGTGAAGAACAGATGGTTTGGTGGTTAAGATAAGCACTTAAAGTGAGGCTGTTCTTATCCTAAACTCGTTCCAAACATCCAAGTTTCTTGAATCTGCAATATGACATTGGAAATATCACAATCAGGAAGCTTTCAAATGAGATTTCTGGCACTTTCTGAGGCAGTTGTATTCTCCAAGGACTGTTTTAATTAAGACTCAGGAGATGAGTTCTCACTGCTGGTGGCTGTTGTGGTATGAGCCCACACCTTCACCAAACAGATACATTTACAGGTAATTAAGCCAAAACCCTTTACTATCAAGTCCCCAAGATTTATGACTGTTTTCATCACCAAGCCTGTAAAGCTCCAGGAATTGTGCCTGAAAAAGCAAGGGCTTACTGTCCATGAAGTAAAGAAACTAAAGAAAGCATTTATGTTACAGAAGATTGACTAACAGTATGTAATAAAATACATTTAACTTCAATGCCAGCTCTTTTAACAATGGATGGCTTGGGGCAAATTACTTGATCTCCTGAACTCTAGTTTTATGATTGTTTCATAACTATATGCATTCTTGCACTCATGACTTCCAAATTAATTAACTGCCTACTATCTTCTGCAGAGATATTAAGACACAGTCTGGGCTCCAAGAAGTTTATATCCAGTGGGATGAAGCACCTGGGATGAGAGTTACCTGGTCATTTGTTTGGACATCATATTGTGTGCAAAGCGCTATGTTAAACATTTTACATAGCATTTGCTTACTTTGCACACAAACTTTACGAGGATATTAGTATTTCCAATTACATATGGGGCAACGGAGAATTTAAAAGTTTAAGTAATTCACCCAGTTAATGATTTAAATCAAGTATTTCAAATGCTGGTGCTTTTGTTCCCAGTCCCCATACCACAATACACGTATCTTGCTTGCATGCTGTAGTCGGGAATGAGGGGACTGTGCGAAACCCTGCGGGGTTCCCAACACAGGTCATTCCCTAAAGTATATTAAGTCTTTAGTTGACAGGGTTTGAGAGAGGCTTCCACCATGGTTCAGGCGAAAGAACAGGACAATTTAAAAAATGGGCACCAAACACATCTAGTCTTGAATTAATTCAGTACGTGAAGATGCTACGGCACAATCTGATCGTGCAAGAAAGAACAGTGGAGGTTCTTTCCTGGGACCCTGGTGCTTGGGAGCAGGAGGCATTTGTAGGGAGTTGGGGAGGGGAGGAAGGAGAAGAGTGGGAATACATCCTTCCATACAGTCACCTCCTGAGGCAAGATGGCACTTGTTGTATTCTCCAAGGACTGTTTTAATTAAGACTCAGGAGATGAGTTCTCACTGCTGGTGGCTGTTGTGGTATGAGCCCACACCTTCACCAAACAGATACATTTACAGGTAATTAAGCCAAAACCCTTTACTATCAAGTCCCCAAGATTTATGACTGTTTTCATCACCAAGCCTGTAAAGCTCCAGGAATTGTGCCTGAAAAAGCAAGGGCTTACTGTCCATGAAGTAAAGAAACTAAAGAAAGCATTTATGTTACAGAAGATTGACTAACAGTATGTAATAAAATACATTTAACTTCAATGCCAGCTCTTTTAACAATGGATGGCTTGGGGCAAATTACTTGATCTCCTGAACTCTAGTTTTATGATTGTTTCATAACTATATGCATTCTTGCACTCATGACTTCCAAATTAATTAACTGCCTACTATCTTCTGCAGAGATATTAAGACACAGTCTGGGCTCCAAGAAGTTTATATCCAGTGGGATGAAGCACCTGGGATGAGAGTTACCTGGTCATTTGTTTGGACATCATATTGTGTGCAAAGCGCTATGTTAAACATTTTACATAGCATTTGCTTACTTTGCACACAAACTTTACGAGGATATTAGTATTTCCAATTACATATGGGGCAACGGAGAATTTAAAAGTTTAAGTAATTCACCCAGTTAATGATTTAAATCAAGTATTTCAAATGCTGGTGCTTTTGTTCCCAGTCCCCATACCACAATACACGTATCTTGCTTGCATGCTGTAGTCGGGAATGAGGGGACTGTGCGAAACCCTGCGGGGTTCCCAACACAGGTCATTCCCTAAAGTATATTAAGTCTTTAGTTGACAGGGTTTGAGAGAGGCTTCCACCATGGTTCAGGCGAAAGAACAGGACAATTTAAAAAATGGGCACCAAACACATCTAGTCTTGAATTAATTCAGTACGTGAAGATGCTACGGCACAATCTGATCGTGCAAGAAAGAACAGTGGAGGTTCTTTCCTGGGACCCTGGTGCTTGGGAGCAGGAGGCATTTGTAGGGAGTTGGGGAGGGGAGGAAGGAGAAGAGTGGGAATACATCCTTCCATACAGTCACCTCCTGAGGGCAAGAGGGCCTGTGAGATGGTGGAAAAGGAAGACGTACAGACTGGATTCAGGACTAACGTTGACTCATAATGCAATCCATCCCAGGAGGATATATGATGAACCAAAGACAACATATTACCTATGGAATACAATGGATTATAAAAGGCCTCTGGTGAACTTTGCTCTAGAAGGTATTGAAAACAGTGGGTACCTTCTAGTTACGTGTCACCAGAATATACTCACAAGTTTACTGCTTAACTGAAAATATCTCTTGCCTCTGCTGCATCAGCCTTATCCCACTGTACTCCCCACGTGACAACAGTTTGGACACACATGTGCCAAATCTCCTTCCCGATTTTCCAGTGTTGAGGTCTTCTCCATGCCCAGCAGTACTGCGTGGAGTTCAGTGATAACCTCCCACGGCCAGGTGCTTCTCTTTTAAACGGGCTGTCTCTCTCTCCCTTCTGCTTTCATTTTTACTACCGTGTAATCAGTCTTCAGCTTCTTAACTTGACTCTGAGTGGGCTCAATTTTTTTATTGATAACAGTTTATGCTTCTGCCCTTGAGCCCTAGTAGCAAAAGAACTACATACATTTTAACCAAGTATCTTGCCATGTTGCTCTGTCATTCTTCTACATGTATGTGCACATATGTGTGTGCACATGTACATCTATACAAATATATATTGTCTATCACACACACACAGACACACAATTGTTCTAAAAGTAACAAAAAACCAGAGGAGGAGATGCAATGACAAAAGATGAAAGAAATTAAGGTATGAACAGAAGTTAAATAAGGGAAAATGTATAATAGAGGATAATTTGTCAGTCACTAGAAAAGGGGGTGACTTAGGGACATTTCGTGCTACTGAGAACTAGAAGAGATACTAATTTCTTACTCCTATCATCTGTCAGGATTTGTTGTGATATGGAGTAGCCATTATGGATTCTCAGGCATCATGACTTTAGAAGTTTTCTGGATTTCTATTTATTAAACTGGAACAGAGGAATGAGATAAGGGATGTAGTTCCTACCAGAATCAAGCACTAGGGATAGGAAACAATTCTGTCATGAGCACGGTAACCAGCCATTCTGTAGTCAAAACAGTATTTAATCAAATTCAGAGAGCATGGTTCCTGAGACAAAGAAATGGGGAGATGAGAAAAATAATCCAAATATTTTTTTCAAATACTGAAATTACATGCATATATATATATATATATATATATACACTCCTTCATTTCATTTTAAAATACTGGCCTGCAGCAGAAAAATGCAACTATCCCATTTTATAAACAAGAACTAGAGACTCAGCAAGTTAAATACCTGGTCCAAGTTAACAAGCCTGTTACATGGACAGAGGCAGGCTTTCTACCAAGTACCTCAGAATTTCTGACTGCAGTCCTCGGCACTCTCCCCTCTTCCCTCCTAACTAACTAGAGAGGTCACACAGCCATGCCAACTGTCTTGAGCCTCTAGGGGCTTGCCAGTAAAACTAGATAGCTCATCTAGATCAGTGGTTTCCAAATGTGCCTATGTATATGCACATCCATGTCTGCCTGTACACATGAGAGAGGCAGACTTTCTGATCACAAAAGCTTACACAGACTTTGCTGGATGCCACAGACACTGGCAGAGCTGTGCTAATTAAAGGCTCTGGTGTCTCACCCTCTCCATCCCCACTGTGACCCTAGAGAGATGCCAAGGAATAGACAAGTTTGCAGAGAACAGCTTGAAAGCCTCTCTGTAACATTCTATGAATGCGTGTGCGTGTGGTAGCAAACACATCGACATGGCCTTCTTCCATTGCTCATCTTCAAAAGACTTGTTGGTCACAGTTTCACTGTGTGGAGATTCATTTGAAAGATAATTACTAAGCATCTATTAAGAGAAGAGTCTTAGAGGCCAGTCTCACCTCCACACTTGGAACTGGCAACAGTTTCTCTTCCGGGAAGAAAGTCCCATAAAGATGAGGTGCTACACATCTACTGCTCCAGGTTCTGGTTCTGGATCCAATACTAAGCTGCATGATTTCTGGAATGTCTCTCTGAATGTGGTTCCTCATTTATAAAATGAGGGTGATCTCTAAGACCCCTTCCAGCTTTGACATTCTATGATGTTATGCCAATTTTATGACTTCAAAAACACAATTAGATACTTTTTTATTTCCACAGTGCTACATCCTATGGGCTGACAGTCGCCTGCCATGGATGAAATTACTTTTTAATAACTACGTATTTGATGCTCGTTTTAAATTTTTAAAGTATCCCCTTCAGGGCATAAACACATTTCTGTGTCTAGCTATTTAACTGTGAGGGAGGAAAGGCATAAACTCATAATTTTGCATTCTAATTTTATAGGTTGGACTTTTTAGTCTGGGTGTGAATTCTGTGCAGGAAGAGCTATGTTTGAGAGTTGGGCACCATGAGCAGTGCACATGGGGGTTTGGGGACAGGAAGAGGAAGAAAGGCAATGTGCCCCACTTACCAAAGCCAGGGATGGGCTCTGAGAAGGAATGGAATATCTTCCTTCCATTGGCTGCTCTTTTTTCTCCCCTTTCACCATCATACCCATTTTCTAAATAGACCTCTGTGATTTTTCCATAAAAATCCTCTTTTCAAAATACAAAAATTGCATGAAGGGTAAAATATTCTTTCATATAAAAGGCACAATGCATGCAAACTAAAGGAATTATTAATCTAGGTTCCTTTAAAAATGCTGAGCTGGGTAACACACACTGAGGTACTCACACCATGCAGTAACCCGGTAAAATGTCCAACTTTTTGGATAAGTAACTTAAATTCCAAAATCAGAATGACATTTCTGGTAATACTAGCCAAGAAAGTCTCATCATTAAGTATTTATTAAGCACTTGCATTATACCAAAACTAAACTGGTCAAAAAATAATAATACATATGACTAATCTGTGATTATACATATCTGTAAACAATAAAACTCTGTAAAAAAAAGTTAAAATAAAAAAAAGAAAAAAATTGAATTTTATTAATAGTAATTAAAAATTAGAACCAGTATAGCCATTCAAGATTGATCCAGTGTGTCATATTGATTCATTCAAATATTACAAACCCATTTAATGTTAAAATATGTAAGCTGCTTAACATTAAACATGGTGGTGGTTCAGTACTAAGTTGTGTCTGACTCTTACAACCCCATGGACTGTAGCCCACCAGGCTCCTCTGTCCATGGGATTTCCCAGGCAAGAATCCTGGAGTGGGTTGCCATTTCCTTCTCCAGGGGATCTTCCAGACCCAGGGATGGAAATCACCTCTCCCGCACAGCATGTGGTCTTCTGTATTATAAGCAGATTCTTTACCAACTGAACCACCCAGGAAGACATATATTTAGGCTATCATGGAAAAGCAAATCATAAAGCAGTTTGAGCATTAACATCTCAAACTATGCAAAACATGCATTCAGATGGTCAGCCATCTGAAAGAAATATGAAAAAGTAAAACCTTGAGTTTTTATTAAAGTGATGATATTGTGTATGATCCACTCGAAGATGGTATTAAATGATGATATTAGAGTTCCTTTGTCTGACAACAAAAAAGGGCTTTATTCTCTAATGACACCTTGTGTGAATGTGACAGTATGTAGCTACAGGAGAGACTTCTTAAGGTTCATGGTGATTTCAGCTCTACAATGCGGCTGCCTGAGGTCTGACCATTTGTGACGCTAACCACACAGAAGATTATGTAACCTTTTGGAAACTTTCACAGCTCTAATTCTTTCTCTAGGGGAATACTGGAAAGTGGCTCCTTTGCAGATTTCATAAATTCTTATTTTCCAACTTTCCCCCTCAGTCTCTTGCTAATGAACTTTATTTAAAAAAAAAAAAAATCCTTCTGTAAGTCTCACGCTGTCGTACTACCTGTGGGTATGATTCCCCAGGTGAGACTGTCAGATTTAATTAGATTATGCTCTCTGTTACTTAATGACTCAACTAGGCTCACAAGTCCAGGATTATAACCTCCCTACTAAGCTGCCGAGTTAGCTATTTCAAGGAACAACTATTCGTGTTATCCAAGCATAATTATTTTATTAATAGTAATTAAAATTAGAACCAGTAAGCTTCAAGATTGATCCAGTGTGTCATATTGATTCATTCAAATATTACAAACCCATTTAATGTTAAAATATGTAAGCTGCTTAACATTAAACATGGTGGTGGTTCAGTACTAAGTTGTGTCTGACTCTTACAACCCCATGGACTGTAGCCCACCAGGCTCCTCTGTCCATGGGATTTCCCAGGCAAGAATCCTGGAGTGGGTTGCCATTTCCTTCTCCAGGGGATCTTCCAGACCCAGGGATGGAAATCACCTCTCCCGCACAGCATGTGGTCTTCTGTATTATAAGCAGATTCTTTACCAACTGAACCACCCAGGAAGACATATATTTAGGCTATCATGGAAAAGCAAATCATAAAGCAGTTTGAGCATTAACATCTCAAACTATGCAAAACATGCATTCAGATGGTCAGCCATCTGAAAGAAATATGAAAAAGTAAAACCTTGAGTTTTTATTAAAGTGATGATATTGTGTATGATCCACTCGAAGATGGTATTAAATGATGATATTAGAGTTCCTTTGTCTGACAACAAAAAAGGGCTTTATTCTCTAATGACACCTTGTGTGAATGTGACAGTATGTAGCTACAGGAGAGACTTCTTAAGGTTCATGGTGATTTCAGCTCTACAATGCGGCTGCCTGAGGTCTGACCATTTGTGACGCTAACCACACAGAAGATTATGTAACCTTTTGGAAACTTTCACAGCTCTAATTCTTTCTCTAGGGGAATACTGGAAAGTGGCTCCTTTGCAGATTTCATAAATTCTTATTTTCCAACTTTCCCCCTCAGTCTCTTGCTAATGAACTTTATTTAAAAAAAAAAAAAATCCTTCTGTAAGTCTCACGCTGTCGTACTACCTGTGGGTATGATTCCCCAGGTGAGACTGTCAGATTTAATTAGATTATGCTCTCTGTTACTTAATGACTCAACTAGGCTCACAAGTCCAGGATTATAACCTCCCTACTAAGCTGCCGAGTTAGCTATTTCAAGGAACAACTATTCGTGTTATCCAAGCATAATTATTTTAAACCATGCCCAGAAAATAATAAAACTTTTAATGCTCACTTAATTAGATCCTTAACCTGTGGATACTCAGGCATTTTACAAGATTTCTCCATTCCATCACATGTATAACACAGGCAAGAAACAGGTGAGCAATGTTAAAACATACTTCTAAGGGCTTCTTAAACAAAAAAGACTCATCCTCAACTACTTCCTTTTCTTATAAGAACTTTTCAACTCACTGGCAGATTCCAAAGATATCTGACAAAAGAATATGGAATCCAGAGCTAGATAAAATAAATACCTTTAAGGCAAAAACAGGAGATGTTTTTCTGGGTCCAAAAATGTTCTTTTCTTCTGAAAATCTTTGGCGCTTGTTCACTTTCTAACTCTTCTGATCACTCTGGTCTGTGAAGTGCCAATAAACATGTAACCAGTAAACAATACATAACAAAAGTACCAGAAAAAAAAAAAGGAAAAGCTTTATCAACTACAGGAGTTAAAAGGCACACAGGAGCCTTATATCCTGCCTTATATATAAGGCAGCCTTATATCCTGAATCAGGGTCATACGCCATCAGCCCACCTGGCTTGAAGCGACACTTATGAGATCATGTTGCTCTGACAGGGTGCTGCTAGCCCTAGGATCATCTTCCCAGCAACTCCCCATCTGTTTGGGTCCTCACTGTTACTCAGCTCCTGGGACAGTATATCTTGCCTAAAGTAAGTGCATAGTATCAATCCATACTTGTTCAATAAATGAACCCACACTTCTTTTGATTTATTGATCAGAAACATATTTTCTCCACTTCTTATTGAAATTCTTTGTGCAATGAATGGACTTTGATAGTAATTTAAACAAGGCAGCTGTAAAGAGTATTTTGAAGATATCTGTGGGAAAAAAGGACCTCTTTGCAGTTTCTCTTGCACTGCTCTTCATGTAAGTATAATATTTTTCATCTTTCTGGTCACAATTTAAACATTCCTTGGAGTGGTCTTACCTGATCACCCAATCTAAAGACCCATCCCCGGGCATAATTTCATTGTAACACTAAACAAAATATGCATTTATATAGTGATTTGGGGTCACTAGTTACTTCTCTCACTTGGCTGTAAGCTCCATGTCCATTTTCTTCATCACCATAAATTTAGCACTCTACCAGATATATATCAGATGGTTAAATGAGTGCACATAGCATACATACAAAGTCCATCTTTACCCTGTTTAATGTCTGAAAAACATTTTTAGACCCAAGGTTGTCTCTTAGAACTGAATTTCCTTCCTCCTTTTCTATTTTTCCTTTCCCTTGCCAATTCTCCTCTTACTTCTCTTATTATCATCTCACCCATCTCCCTCTTTTCTTCTTTGCCACCCTATTTGTGAATTTTATGGATTACAGCTAACATATGGATATATTCCACTTACTATCTATTAGTGAATAACAAAAATGAGAGTTGATTCATATTTTAAAGGGTCATAACTTTCAATCACATAATTTTTCTTTGCATCTCAACAGATGTGATTTTTTTTTATTTATTCTTTATTTTAAAGGTTTTACAGAGTTTTGTTGTTCATATACATGTATGTTCCCACATCAGTCATATGCATATCCATGGTCCCCACCCACCCAGATCCCCCCATCCCACCCCTCCAGACCTTTGCCCCAAGCCATTGTAAGCACTCCTATTCCCTTAGCACTGTGACACTAGTTATCTTTTCCACACATAACACTATAGGTTTCCTTGTTACTTCCTCCATGCTTCCCCCTCCCTATTTCTTCGCCACGATGTCCCTATGTCTATGCTCTGTCTTTTTTTTTTTATGAGTTCCCTGTGTGTGATATCAAGACCGTCCTACTAGATTCCATATATGTGTGTTAGTATACTGTATTTGTCTTTCTCTTTTTGACTTACTTCACTTTTTATGATAGGTTCTAGAGCCAGCCACTTCATTAGGATTGAGTCTTCTGCATTTCTTTTAACAGCTGAGTAGTATTCCATTGTATATATGTACCAGAGCTTCTGGATCCATTCATTCGTCGATGGACATCTAGGTTGCTTCCATGTTTTGGCTATTGTATAGAGAGCTGCAATGAACATTGGGGTACAGGTGCTTCTTTCAGTTTTGATTTCATCAGGATATAAGCCTAATAGTGGGATTGCTGGGTCATAGGGTGCTTCTATTTTTAGTTTTTTAAGAAATCTCCAGACTGTCTTCCATAGAGGCTGTATCAATTTACATTCCCACCAGCAATGCAAGAGGGTTCCCTTTTCTCCGCACCCTCTCCAGCATTTATTGTCTGCAGATTTTTTGAAGATGGCCATTCTGACGGGTGTGAGGTGATATCTCATTGTAGTTTTAATTTGCATTTCTCTAATAATAAGCGAGGTTGAGCATCGTTTCATGTGCTTTTGGGCCCAGATGTGATTTTTTAAAGTCTTATCAAAATTCAGGGGCTTCCCTGGTGATCCAGTGGGTAAGGACACCACCTTGCAGTGCAAGGGGCGCCAGTTTGATCCCTGGCCTGAGAAGATCCCACGTGCCATGGAGCAGCTGGACCAATGTGTCCAACTACCAAGCCAGAGCTCTGGAGCACACACATCCAGAGCTGGTGCTCTGTGACAAGAGAGGCCATTTTTCTTTGCATCTCAACAGATGTGATTTTTTTTTATTTATTCTTTATTTTAAAGGTTTTACAGAGTTTTGTTGTTCATATACATGTATGTTCCCACATCAGTCATATGCATATCCATGGTCCCCACCCACCCAGATCCCCCCATCCCACCCCTCCAGACCTTTGCCCCAAGCCATTGTAAGCACTCCTATTCCCTTAGCACTGTGACACTAGTTATCTTTTCCACACATAACACTATAGGTTTCCTTGTTACTTCCTCCATGCTTCCCCCTCCCTATTTCTTCGCCACGATGTCCCTATGTCTATGCTCTGTCTTTTTTTTTTCATGAGTTCCCTGTGTGTGATATCAAGACCGTCCTACTAGATTCCATATATGTGTGTTAGTATACTGTATTTGTCTTTCTCTTTTTGACTTACTTCACTTTTTATGATAGGTTCTAGAGCCAGCCACTTCATTAGGATTGAGTCTTCTGCATTTCTTTTAACAGCTGAGTAGTATTCCATTGTATATATGTACCAGAGCTTCTGGATCCATTCATTCGTCGATGGACATCTAGGTTGCTTCCATGTTTTGGCTATTGTATAGAGAGCTGCAATGAACATTGGGGTACAGGTGCTTCTTTCAGTTTTGATTTCATCAGGATATAAGCCTAATAGTGGGATTGCTGGGTCATAGGGTGCTTCTATTTTTAGTTTTTTAAGAAATCTCCAGACTGTCTTCCATAGAGGCTGTATCAATTTACATTCCCACCAGCAATGCAAGAGGGTTCCCTTTTCTCCGCACCCTCTCCAGCATTTATTGTCTGCAGATTTTTTGAAGATGGCCATTCTGACGGGTGTGAGGTGATATCTCATTGTAGTTTTAATTTGCATTTCTCTAATAATAAGCGAGGTTGAGCATCGTTTCATGTGCTTTTGGGCCCAGATGTGATTTTTTAAAGTCTTATCAAAATTCAGGGGCTTCCCTGGTGATCCAGTGGGTAAGGACACCACCTTGCAGTGCAAGGGGCGCCAGTTTGATCCCTGGCCTGAGAAGATCCCACGTGCCATGGAGCAGCTGGACCAATGTGTCCAACTACCAAGCCAGAGCTCTGGAGCACACACATCCAGAGCTGGTGCTCTGTGACAAGAGAGGCCACTGTGATGGGAGGCCCACACCAGTCAAAGAACAAAGATGGATGAAAATAAATAAAGACCAATAGAAGTGGCTAGAAAAAAATGATTCAGTCATGCTGGTACTGGTTCAAAGCAAACTGAAGTTAAAGTGTTCTAATTCATATTTACCATATACAAAGTTTATCACTATATGTTCATATAGAGGGGGCGCAAACTGGTCTTGTTTGTTTGTTTTGGAAAAACTAGTGTAAGCCAGACTTAAAATGCACAGCATCAGATGTGCAAGTTAAGTGAAATGTGTTAGTCATTCAGTTGTGTCTGACTCTTTGTGACTCCATGAACTGTAGTCTGCTAGGCTCCTCTGTCCATGGAATTCTCAGGCAAGAATACTGGAGTGGGTTGCCTTTCCTTCTCCAGCAGATCTTTCTGAACCAGGGATCAAATCCAGGTCTCTTGCACTACAAGAGGATTCTTTACCATCTGAGCCACCAAAGAAGCCCCAAGGTAAGCAAGTTTGCTGTCTAAAGTGAGAAAACAGGTTTCTCTAAATTTCATTTGTTTACTTTTTAAATCCTTATTTTATATGTCAAGGCTTTTCCCACACTTATCACACTCTTTTTGATGAAGTTGCAAAGTATCAGAGAAGATATCCCTTCATAAAACCTCCTCTAACAGTTGTTACTCAGTTGCTAACTTATGTCGGATTTTGCAACCCCATGGACTACAGCACACCAGGCTTTCCTGTCCCTCACTATCTCGTAGAGCACCCTCTCCAGCATTTATTGTCTGCAGATTTTTGAAGATGGCCATTCTGACGGGTGTGAGGTGATATCTCATTGTAGTTTTAATTTGCATTTCTCTAATAATAAGCGAGGTTGAGCATCGTTTCATGTGCTTTTGGGCCCAGATGTGATTTTTTAAAGTCTTATCAAAATTCAGGGTTTCCCCTGGTGATCCAGTGGGTAAGGACACCACCTTGCAGTGCAAGGGGCGCCAGTTTGATCCCTGGCCTGAGAAGATCCCACGTGCCATGGAGCAGCTGGACCAATGTGTCCAACTACCAAGCCAGAGCTCTGGAGCACACACATCCAGAGCTGGTGCTCTGTGACAAGAGAGGCCACTGTGATGGGAGGCCCACACCAGTCAAAGAACAAAGATGGATGAAAATAAATAAAGACCAATAGAAGTGGCTAGAAAAAAATGATTCAGTCATGCTGGTACTGGTTCAAAGCAAACTGAAGTTAAAGTGTTCTAATTCATATTTACCATATACAAAGTTTATCACTATATGTTCATATAGAGGGGGCGCAAACTGGTCTTGTTTGTTTGTTTTGGAAAAACTAGTGTAAGCCAGACTTAAAATGCACAGCATCAGATGTGCAAGTTAAGTGAAATGTGTTAGTCATTCAGTTGTGTCTGACTCTTTGTGACTCCATGAACTGTAGTCTGCTAGGCTCCTCTGTCCATGGAATTCTCAGGCAAGAATACTGGAGTGGGTTGCCTTTCCTTCTCCAGCAGATCTTTCTGAACCAGGGATCAAATCCAGGTCTCTTGCACTACAAGAGGATTCTTTACCATCTGAGCCACCAAAGAAGCCCCAAGGTAAGCAAGTTTGCTGTCTAAAGTGAGAAAACAGGTTTCTCTAAATTTCATTTGTTTACTTTTTAAATCCTTATTTTATATGTCAAGGCTTTTCCCACACTTATCACACTCTTTTTGATGAAGTTGCAAAGTATCAGAGAAGATATCCCTTCATAAAACCTCCTCTAACAGTTGTTACTCAGTTGCTAACTTATGTCGGATTTTGCAACCCCATGGACTACAGCACACCAGGCTTTCCTGTCCCTCACTATCTCGTAGAGCTTGCTCAAATTTATGTCTGCTGAATCGGTGATGCCATCCAACCATCTTATCCTCTGTCTACCCCTTCTCTTTCTACCCTCAATGTTTCCCAGTATCAGGGTCTTTTCCAATAGGTCAGTTCTTCACATCAGGTGGCTAAAATATTGGAGCTTCAGCTTCAGCATCAGTCTTTCCAAAGAATAGTCACAGTTGATTTCCTTTAGAATTGACTGGTTTGATCTCCTTGCTGTCCAAAGGACTCTCAAGATTCCAGTCCCACAATTCGAAAGCATCAATTCTTTGATGTTCAACCTTCTTGATGGTCCAACTCTCACAGTCATCCATGACTACTGGAAAAACCAAAACTTTGATCATATAGACATTTGTTGGAAAAATGATGTCTCTGCTTTTTAATGTGCTGTTTATGTTTATCATAGCTTTTCTTCCAAGGAGCAAACATCTTTCAATTTCATGGCTGCAGTCACGATCTGCAGTGATTATGGATCCCAAGAAGACAAAATCTGCCACTGTTTCCATATCCCCCTATCTTTTTGCCAGATGCCATGATCATCAGCTTTTGAATGTTGAGTTTTATGCTTGCTTGTTCACTCTCCTCTTTCACCCTCATCAAGAGGCTCTTTAGTTTCCCTTCGCTTTCTGCCATTAGATTGGTATCATCTGCATATCTAAGATTGGTGATATTTTTCCCGATAATCTTGATTTGTACTCTACATATAAGTTAAATAAGGGGGGTGACAACAGACAGCCTTGACATACTCCTTTCCCAGTTTTGAATCAGTCAGTTATTCCATATAAGCTTCTGACTGTTGCTTCCTGACCTGCATACAGGTTTCTCAGGAGATAGGTAAGGTGGTTTGATATTTCCATCTCTTTAAAAATTTTCCACAGTTTGTTGTGATCCACACAGTCAAAGGTTTTAGCATAATCAATGAAGCAGAGGTAGATGTTTTTCTGGAATTTCCTTGCTTTCTCTATGATCCTGTGACAGTATGTGATGATCAATCAATATTGCCAAGGTTAACATATTAATTATTCTTAAAGGATACAAAAGTGTGAAAGAGACATACCCAAATGTATAAGGTCACCATTAGCATCAGTGGCATAGTTAGACCTCAAGCTCTGGAATTAAGATAAGTTCTAGCTTTGAGTTCAGGCTTCATCACTACTTGCTTAGGTCACTTGAGACAAAGCACTGGATTCTCTAAGCTTCAGTTTTCTTATATGTAATCAGGTCATGTCGTTTTGGGAAATGGTTCAACCTTTTCAAAGAATAGTCACAGTTGATTTCCTTTAGAATTGACTGGTTTGATCTCCTTGCTGTCCAAAGGACTCTCAAGATTCCAGTCCCACAATTCGAAAGCATCAATTCTTTGATGTTCAACCTTCTTGATGGTCCAACTCTCACAGTCATCCATGACTACTGGAAAAACCAAAACTTTGATCATATAGACATTTGTTGGAAAAATGATGTCTCTGCTTTTTAATGTGCTGTTTATGTTTATCATAGCTTTTCTTCCAAGGAGCAAACATCTTTCAATTTCATGGCTGCAGTCACGATCTGCAGTGATTATGGATCCCAAGAAGACAAAATCTGCCACTGTTTCCATATCCCCCTATCTTTTTGCCAGATGCCATGATCATCAGCTTTTGAATGTTGAGTTTTATGCTTGCTTGTTCACTCTCCTCTTTCACCCTCATCAAGAGGCTCTTTAGTTTCCCTTCGCTTTCTGCCATTAGATTGGTATCATCTGCATATCTAAGATTGGTGATATTTTTCCCGATAATCTTGATTTGTACTCTACATATAAGTTAAATAAGGGGGGTGACAACAGACAGCCTTGACATACTCCTTTCCCAGTTTTGAATCAGTCAGTTATTCCATATAAGCTTCTGACTGTTGCTTCCTGACCTGCATACAGGTTTCTCAGGAGATAGGTAAGGTGGTTTGATATTTCCATCTCTTTAAAAATTTTCCACAGTTTGTTGTGATCCACACAGTCAAAGGTTTTAGCATAATCAATGAAGCAGAGGTAGATGTTTTTCTGGAATTTCCTTGCTTTCTCTATGATCCTGTGACAGTATGTGATGATCAATCAATATTGCCAAGGTTAACATATTAATTATTCTTAAAGGATACAAAAGTGTGAAAGAGACATACCCAAATGTATAAGGTCACCATTAGCATCAGTGGCATAGTTAGACCTCAAGCTCTGGAATTAAGATAAGTTCTAGCTTTGAGTTCAGGCTTCATCACTACTTGCTTAGGTCACTTGAGACAAAGCACTGGATTCTCTAAGCTTCAGTTTTCTTATATGTAAAATAAATGCATAATAATATCTATTTATACATTGTTAAATGGGCCTAAGACTGATAAGTGCAATACAGTAGTAAATAATATATGGAGTAAGTACTCAATTGTTGTTTAGTCACTAAGTCATGCATGACTCTTTGCAGCCCCACCTAACTGCAGTCCACCAGGCTCTTTTGCCCAGAGAATTCTCTAGGGAAGAATACTGGAGTTCATTGCCATTTCCTCCTCCAGGGGCTCTTCCTAACCCAGGGAACAAACCCAGATCTTCTGCAGGCAAGTTTTACCACTGAGCTACCAGAGAAGCTCAAGCATGCAGTTAAATAATTATTATTATGACTGTGATTCTCATCAGCACTGCTAGGCTGATACAGTAGCAGTGGTGATCGCTTCACCCTTGTTAAATGTGAAAAGAATGTGGCAAAATAAGGGAAGTCAATTCTAAGTGCCATCATGTAGAAAACACATCAAGTAAAATAAATGTGAGGGGCTTCCCTGGTGGTCCAGTGGGTAAGGACACCGCCTTGCAGTGCAAGGAGCGCGGGTTCAATCCCTGGCCTGGGAAGATCCCACCTGCCGTGGAGCGGCTGGACCAATGTGTCCAATTACCGAGCCGGAGCTCCAGAGCGCATGCGCCCAGAGCCGGTGCTCTGCGACAACAGAGGCTGCTGCGATGGGAGGCCCACAGGGGCCAAAGAACAAAGATGGATGAAAATGGACAAATGAAAGACCAATAGACGTGACTTGCCTGCTCCCCTCCCTCTCCACCCCAACCCCCTAAATAAATCTTTTAAAAAAATAAATAAAGTAAATGTGGGTACTGTGAGAAAACTAGCCTGGACTCTCAAAAGGAGATTAATATCAATTCCCCCCTTTACTCATGAAGGAAGCTGGGGGCATTAGGATCAGCAGATAGCCTATTCAGCTTCTCTTCTAGTATTTCCTACAGGCTCTTTCAAATAACAACTTGAGGAACATTTGTGTAACATTAGCTCTATCATGTTACTCTAGGAATCAATGAATATGTCTGAATTTTTAAAGTTCTAAAAGCATTGGAGAAATTCAAATTCAAATAAATGTCATGTTTCATAAAGATGTAAATGAACTCACAATTAATTTTCTTCAAATTCACTTTCATTATTTGTAAGTTAGCTTCCTCATGGAAATTTCACAAACAAAAATATCAAAATTTCTTTTGAAACTGTTGTCTTGGGGGATTATAGTTTTAGTCTACCAAATTAAGACATTCAGAGAAAAATGAACAGAAATGTTTGCTTTTTTCTCATATCCTCAAATAATAACACAAGATAAATTACCTATTTAAAGAAAACAAAACAAAATCTAGAAGTTACAAAATCTTCTCAGAGTAGTCATGAATAAAATCTAAATTCAGATCAATCTTATTACCACCGAACTAAAATTAGATAAAAATTCCCATTTATTTAAAATTTTTATAGGCCAGACATAAATTTGCTATTAATATACAGATATCAGTCAGTTGCATTTCTGAAGGTCATTGCCAGTGTACAAAGCATGCATTCCAAAATTTCACTTATAATTCAGTCATTTGGAACCAGCAACAGCTTTTCCCATAAAAATACTTATAATTTGTGGTTAAGTTCATATGCAAGGCCATATAGGCTACTTTTATAAGAAGTCATTATAAAACATTTATATCTACAGAAAGAAACTAATATATACCTCATTAATAAAACATAAACTAAAATAATAAAATGAAATGTTAAACCGGAATAAAGCTGATTTTTTATATTTATTCAAAATTTTATGCATTGGTGAAAAGAAAAACTCAAAAGGGAAAGAGATGCGTAGTGTCTTTGGTAGAATTTCTGAAGAAGGCTTCAGAGTATCTTCAAGGTCTTAGTTTTCTTAAGCCAAATTCTCTCTTTCCCTAAATAATTTCAGATCTTACAGAGGATACAGGTAGACTTTCAGAAACTCATTTAAAAATTATCAGTTACCAACTGAAAAATGTAACTGAGAGAGAACAGAGACTAAGTGAATACAAGGAGCTGTGGGTGAGGTCGGGGGAGGCACATTTTAAATAACCTTGCAGAAATGTCTGGAAACAAAGGAGACCACCTGGGAGGGAATCTGAGCTGTATGCAAAGAATGTCAGAGGCACAGGACTGTGTATAATCCTTTGGTAGAAGATTAAGAAAGTGCTGGGGCAGAAATGGGGGCCAACTTGTCCTATGAGCTGCCTACAGAATGTCAGGGGTGCTTCTTCATGACATTGTGATTGCCAGAGAATGTACACAAGTTATAAGGAGATAAACACTCAGCAGGCTCGGCTGTGATGCACTTATTGAGTCTTTCATGCTTGTGGGTAGAAAACTTTTGTTTGTCTTTAGGTTGATATGTAAACTTTAAGATCTTAGAAACCCTCAACATCAGCTGGTCTTCTCTAGCCACGTGTTGGATATTGGCTTTTACCTTTTTAGCACATCATGATGCTGCTTCTAACTGGAGCAAAATCTAAGTGGCTGGTAGAAATAAAGACATTTTATATTATATTCATAGATACTATAGTGCTATGCTCTTGCTGTTTGTCAAAATGTGTTTGATCTCTGGCTTCCCACCTGACAGAAGACCCAGCAAGAAGCCCAGGGAGACTCTATGAATAACCTTTTCCTCGTAATGCAATCCTGCTGTCCCTAGTCTGTGGGCTATGTCACTTCCAATTAAACAGGGGCTCAATCAGTGTGAAGACAGCCCTTGTATTGTTATCTTAGAAAGGTTTCTCCTCTGTGACTAAGCCTTTTCCAGCTGTTGAGATGTTCACCAAATTGCTGCCTCAGCTCCTTGGAACCTGCTAGGCTTGTGAGCGCCGATGCATTTACTGTACTAGTAATTAATGCCGTTAGCTTTGTAATTTAAAAAAAAAAAAAAAAAAAGAAAAACTTTTTGCCTTTATACTCAGGGTGATAATGCTGCGAGTAAAAATTAATTAAAATGAGATGAATTGCCTTCAGTTAAAAGAAATGGAAAGAGAAAGGGAGGAACGAGGGGAGGAGGGTCCTGACAAAGGGTTTGCTTCATTAATAAAATGAAGCAAACTGAGGAGGCTGGGCTTCAAATTTTCTCCTGATTCTTCTTCCTTTGTGTTACAGTCTGGGTTAATGGAGCCCAAAGCTCCCGGTTGGTGGAGGAATACAAAGAAGTTCCATTTTTACTCCATTCGGTATGGGTCACTGGGAAGACCACAAACATGAACGCCCATTGTTTGTCAAGCCCCCCTTTAATTTTTCTTTATTGGTCTGTTTGAAGTAATGGGCTGTGAAATTGGCTTCTATATTATTATTAATTAGATCTGATGCCTGAGTTTTCTTAACACTTGATACAGTGAAAAGGTCTGGTTCTTTTTATAGGACAAAATCATGACAAATTCAATCATTGATTAAAACAGCTTGAATGGGAAACTATGTCCTCTTCTCATTCTGAAAGTAAATACCTGGGGATCACCTTCTACTCTCCTGATGTTTCTGAATTTAGCCTCCCAATTCTGACTGAGGGGCACAACTCTTTTAAATTAGCAGAACACACCAGCATTCTATTTCATAAAGGAACAACAATCAATTAATCAGTAAACACATGTTTAGTGAAATCCTGGTATGTACTTTAGGATTATGTCAGTGCCTCAGGGGATACAAAAATGGTGGAAAAAAACAGAACTCTTTTCTTTGAAGAATTGACAAACTTACTGAAAAACCCAACAGTTGCAACCGCTTGGGGGGTTTTTTTACCCCCTGGAGTCCCTAGTCTGTGGGCTATGTCACTTCCAATTAAACAGGGGCTCAATCAGTGTGAAGACAGCCCTTGTATTGTTATCTTAGAAAGGTTTCTCCTCTGTGACTAAGCCTTTTCCAGCTGTTGAGATGTTCACCAAATTGCTGCCTCAGCTCCTTGGAACCTGCTAGGCTTGTGAGCGCCGATGCATTTACTGTACTAGTAATTAATGCCGTTAGCTTTGTAATTTAAAAAAAAAAAAAAAAAAAGAAAAACTTTTTGCCTTTATACTCAGGGTGATAATGCTGCGAGTAAAAATTAATTAAAATGAGATGAATTGCCTTCAGTTAAAAGAAATGGAAAGAGAAAGGGAGGAACGAGGGGAGGAGGGTCCTGACAAAGGGTTTGCTTCATTAATAAAATGAAGCAAACTGAGGAGGCTGGGCTTCAAATTTTCTCCTGATTCTTCTTCCTTTGTGTTACAGTCTGGGTTAATGGAGCCCAAAGCTCCCGGTTGGTGGAGGAATACAAAGAAGTTCCATTTTTACTCCATTCGGTATGGGTCACTGGGAAGACCACAAACATGAACGCCCATTGTTTGTCAAGCCCCCCTTTAATTTTTCTTTATTGGTCTGTTTGAAGTAATGGGCTGTGAAATTGGCTTCTATATTATTATTAATTAGATCTGATGCCTGAGTTTTCTTAACACTTGATACAGTGAAAAGGTCTGGTTCTTTTTATAGGACAAAATCATGACAAATTCAATCATTGATTAAAACAGCTTGAATGGGAAACTATGTCCTCTTCTCATTCTGAAAGTAAATACCTGGGGATCACCTTCTACTCTCCTGATGTTTCTGAATTTAGCCTCCCAATTCTGACTGAGGGGCACAACTCTTTTAAATTAGCAGAACACACCAGCATTCTATTTCATAAAGGAACAACAATCAATTAATCAGTAAACACATGTTTAGTGAAATCCTGGTATGTACTTTAGGATTATGTCAGTGCCTCAGGGGATACAAAAATGGTGGAAAAAAACAGAACTCTTTTCTTTGAAGAATTGACAAACTTACTGAAAAAAAACCCCACAGCTTAGTTGCATAAACCACTTACAAGAGGTAACTGAAGCCTAAAGGCTCTGACACTTTGAGTGAAACAAGTTCGTATAAAAGAAGGGAAGAAGTCAGTAATGCCTTCATGGGGAGAATAAGCTGAAGAAAAAAGAGGAGACAGAATAAAAGACAGTTAAAGTGGAAAGATATTTCACTACAGTTCAGAGCATCTAACTTCTACGTATCTCAAGTCGTTGGTTGAGAAGGGAAAAACTACCACCAGCAGGTAAATAATTGTGGAATTTCTCTGGAGCTCCCTGAGGCTTCTTTCATACTCTGGCAATTACTGGCCAACTCCTTTGGTTCTGTCTGGTGTTCTACAGTTGGACATTCTCCCCTGTTAAGCCGTGATTCTCTGACATGCCTTCATTCCATTTTTCAGCCAGAAACACATTCCCATAGCTTACAGATGGGAATCATTACATGGTTCATCTCTCAGAGTTAGGGCCCAAGTTGTGGTGCACAAACTGAGCCCATTTAGAAAAATAATACACTGAACCAACAGCTCTCTGCATGGGTTTTGAAATTTGTACAAATGATGCTGGGGAGGTTTCCTATAATCTCTTAGAAGTACTAAATATAGGTCTTCACATTCCACAGTCATCTCATGTTTGGGGCCACTTAGCACCGCCAGGTAACAGCCTTCCAAGAAAATGGTAGTAAATGTGACCATATGACTTACTTTTTCAATGTCTGTTCTTGGATGTTACAGATTGTAAAATTAAATTCTTCAGATTTAAGAATGAAGTTGATATTCTCTTCGTGGAGTCATCTGTATTTGTGCAACGGGAATTTCTTAAAGTCCCTTTGACCAAAGGTATTTACAGAAAAATGTTCACTTGGTCCATTCAGTGTCTAGATGGAAAGCCTGCTGACAGTCTGTTGAGCCCTCAAGAAGCTGCCCAGCTGCTTTAGAGAGGCCTTGGCTTGGCTGTGGAACATCTGCAATCTCCATACAGGGAATATCAATCCAAGATTCAGCTAGTTCAGACTGGGAAAGAGACAGTTTGAGAAGGGTTCTTTTTTTTTTTTTTAGCAGCAGGGTAGATTTGCTGCCTGAGGCAAGGAAGGTCCTGAGTCTCAGATGAGCACAGGTCTTAAACACTAAGAAAGCAGAGCTATGAGGTTAAATGAACCTTGCTCAATTTTGATGGATGTCAAATAGACATCAAGAAGCTGCTGAACTACCCAGACTAGGGAGAGAGGCCTACACCAATCAGAAGCACCCTTTTGCTGCACTAGTCAGAAATTAGCCAGTGGAGGAAATGGATTTAACCCCTCCCGCTCCCGCCTGCCTCTGTGATGTGAGACAGTGTACTATCAAGTTGTGTGGCAGTGACAAAACTAAAATACACAGTTGATTCTTTCTCTAGTTGCTTTTAATTATTTCCTAGAACCTTACAGAAAAAGCAACTACAGTTTAGAACTTTACAGAAAAAGCAACTACAGTTTAGAAACTCTAGTTGCTTTTAATCATTTCCTAGAACCTTACAGAAAAAGCAACTACAGTTTAGAACATCTGAGAGCGTGCAAGAAAAAAGAAAAAGATGAAGCCCACTTTTAATTAATTAAGAAATGATGGACTTGATTATACTTATGACACAAGAAAAGACAGACCTTGATGTAATGAAGCAGTGTGGGGGAAATGGGCCATAATAGAAATGATAGTAAATTACTAGTTTAAGGCACATTACTGATTTCCTGTGACCTCTATGAATTCCACATTGCAGTAATCGGTAACGGTCACATGGTTTATTTCATTCTCCTCTCCTAGTTCCAGAAGGCATAGCAACATGCTCTGTGAGCAGCAGACAATTCTCCTGCTGACTGGTTTGCAGACTCTCCACTTGAAGTGCTGGACTTACAATCTGGTTCCAGCAAAGAACTGCTGACTGGCAGCTGGCACCTGTACAACTACTGGCTTGCATACTTTAAGGTCTGGCTCTTAGAAACAAATACAGTGAGCTCTGGGACCTTGGAGTTGGTGGCACAGGACACCGTCTATCTCTAAATCTACTCTCTCTGTGACAGACCAGTCTGCTCTTGTGTAGGTTTAATGGGGCTTTTCTTAGGTTTTCATAGGTCTAATCACAGATCCCATGGACTGGAGAATACAGGCTCATTCATTTTTCATTTTAACTTCTCTAGGGATATGAGAGTTAGGAGAAAGAAGAAAGAATGAAAGGGCATACACAGAGAATAATTCATGAGATGACCAAATGCTGCCTGATAAATAAAAAGGTGGAATTTGGCAAAAGACATAGGGAGGAACACTACAGTCAGCTTCAAGACTCCATTCATCTTTCCTCCTCCACCCCGCCCACTTGATCTCTCTGCCTGTCATTATCTCTCTCCTTTCTCTTCTCCTCCTCTCTCTCTCTTATTATCTCTCCATCTTTCTACCTAAATAAGGAATGTTATTCCACCAAAGGAAAATGATATCTTATTTAAAACCTCAACCATAAAATTAGCATCAGAGCTCACTGCATTAGTCCTGAGAGTCAGTTATTAAAAAAGAAATACATTTTCTTCTAAATGTATTAACTGAAAGATAACAAAGACAAGGTCTCTTTTGAAAAATACAATTTATCTTTTATTCTGTATTCCAATTTTTAATTCTCTATTCTTGTATTGAGGACATGAGTACTTGAACTTCTTAATACTGAAAACAGCTATTTTTACAGACCTTTTCTCTATCGCTTTCAATCCTGAAGTGCAATGCACATCACAATATAATGTTCCATGTAAGATGTGGGTTCTTTGGAAAATGTTTGAGATATTATAGATAATAATATGCTTTTCAGATATCAACAGTCTATATAGATATACTAAAGACTCTGAGAATTCTTGTAAAAAGAAAGAATTTAAATCAAAATCCACCAAACTTTTTGACCATGAACATGTTTTTTTCTTTCTTTTTAATGTTACACAACTGTATTTCTGCAGAAAAAATATTCTTTTTCTTTTTAATTTTGGCTTCCGCCACTGGTGCACTATTTATCCATCTCCATCCATCCTCACTCCCCTGCCCATGTGGGCGTCCCATGGCAGCGGCCCTCCTGCCCAGAGCATTGGCCTCGGGTGCAGGCACTCCAGAGCGCCAGCCTGCAAAGGGACACACCAGCCCAGCGGCTCCGTGGCACACGGGATCCCCTTGGGTCAGGGACGAACCGGTGGCCCCTGTACTGCAAGACAGACTCCCCACCCACTGGGTCACCAGGGAAGCCCCCAGAAAAAATATTCTAAAAGCCATAACTTGGGACATGGCATTATAGTGCAAAGACTGACACTCAAGTAGGCCAACAACACCTGCTAAAGTGCTTATTAACTTTGAAAATGCTGCCTGATAAATAAAAAGGTGGAATTTGGCAAAAGACATAGGGAGGAACACTACAGTCAGCTTCAAGACTCCATTCATCTTTCCTCCTCCACCCCGCCCACTTGATCTCTCTGCCTGTCATTATCTCTCTCCTTTCTCTTCTCCTCCTCTCTCTCTTATTATCTCTCCATCTTTCTACCTAAATAAGGAATGTTATTCCACCAAAGGAAAATGATATCTTATTTAAAACCTCAACCATAAAATTAGCATCAGAGCTCACTGCATTAGTCCTGAGAGTCAGTTATTAAAAAAGAAATACATTTTCTTCTAAATGTATTAACTGAAAGATAACAAAGACAAGGTCTCTTTTGAAAAATACAATTTATCTTTTATTCTGTATTCCAATTTTTAATTCTCTATTCTTGTATTGAGGACATGAGTACTTGAACTTCTTAATACTGAAAACAGCTATTTTTACAGACCTTTTCTCTATCGCTTTCAATCCTGAAGTGCAATGCACATCACAATATAATGTTCCATGTAAGATGTGGGTTCTTTGGAAAATGTTTGAGATATTATAGATAATAATATGCTTTTCAGATATCAACAGTCTATATAGATATACTAAAGACTCTGAGAATTCTTGTAAAAAGAAAGAATTTAAATCAAAATCCACCAAACTTTTTGACCATGAACATGTTTTTTTCTTTCTTTTTAATGTTACACAACTGTATTTCTGCAGAAAAAATATTCTTTTTCTTTTTAATTTTGGCTTCCGCCACTGGTGCACTATTTATCCATCTCCATCCATCCTCACTCCCCTGCCCATGTGGGCGTCCCATGGCAGCGGCCCTCCTGCCCAGAGCATTGGCCTCGGGTGCAGGCACTCCAGAGCGCCAGCCTGCAAAGGGACACACCAGCCCAGCGGCTCCGTGGCACACGGGATCCCCTTGGGTCAGGGACGAACCGGTGGCCCCTGTACTGCAAGACAGACTCCCCACCCACTGGGTCACCAGGGAAGCCCCCAGAAAAAATATTCTAAAAGCCATAACTTGGGACATGGCATTATAGTGCAAAGACTGACACTCAAGTAGGCCAACATTTGAATTTCTGTTTACCTGCTAAAGTGTATTCTTATTAACTTTGAAAATAACAGTGCATTCGCATACAAATAGGAGGGAAGAATGAAAGGAAAAGGAACGAAGGCAGGGAAGCATAGCAAGGGATTGAGAAAGAGAGAGAAAACAGAAAGAAATTAACTTTTCCCTAACTTTAAATAATTTAATCTCCAAATCTTTGCTTTTATAGGCAATAGTAAAAGTGATGTTATGTATTAGTACAGAAAATGGAAATGACATCTGAATATCCACTATGTGTCACTCACTGTTCAAAGGTACATTATACATGTTATTTCATTGAGCTACCAAAATAATTATTGCAAAAATCAACTTCTATGAAGATATCAGAGTAAATCTACGAGATGGCCTTACTATGTATAGAAAATAATATATTTTTCCCATTTCTGTGACTATATTCTTTTCTTACACTTGGATTAAATAAAGGACTGAAGGATAAATTTTATCTGTATCATTTAAATCCATTTACTACACGTGATTTAGACTAAAATGGGTCTTCCTTTCTAGTTCTTAGATCTCACTTCCAGAGATCTAAAACATCACTCTTTCCCACATGTGTTAAAAATTTTAGATGTATTTGAATTATTGTT
Organism: Tragulus kanchil; assembly: GCA_022376925.1. NCBI lineage: Eukaryota > Metazoa > Chordata > Mammalia > Artiodactyla > Tragulidae > Tragulus > Tragulus kanchil. The sequence continues at coordinate 181,404,362 of JAIOJX010000028.1, forward strand.
TTTCTGTGAAAAATGCTGTTGACATTTTGATAGAGATTGCACTTGAGTAGTATGGTAATTTTAACATTCTTAATTCTTCCATCCCATAAGCATGGTATATATTTTTCATTTTTGGTGTCATCTTCAATTTCTTTCATCAGTGTCTACTAGTTTTCCGAGCATGGGTGTTTTACCTCCTTAGTTAGATTTATTCTTTGTTACTTTATTATTTTCAATGGCATAATAAAAGGGATTGTTTTCTTAATTTCTTCTTCTGATAGTTCATTTTTCCTGTATAGAAATACAAGAGATTTCTATACATTACTTTGTATCTTGCAACGTTACTGAATTTATTAATGAGTTCTAGTAGCCTTTTGGTGGCATCTTTAAGATTTTCTCTATATCAGGTCAGTTCAGTTGCTCAGTCGTGTCTGACTCTTTGTGACCCCGTGGACTGCTATAATCAGCAGACAGGGATTCTTCCCTTTCAGTTTGGATACCTTTTATTTCTTTTTCTTGTCTGACTGCTGTGTCAAGGACTTCTAATACTATGTTGAATAAAAATTGTGAGAATGGACATCCTTGTCTTAAGAGACTATGCTATTAGCATTTCACCATTGAGTATGGTGTTACCTTTCATATGTGCTTTCTTCCTGTGGTGAGGTGTGTTCCCTCTATGCGCACTTTGCTGAGAGATTCTATCACAAATGGATGTAGACTTTTAAAAGATTTTAATAGAGCAAGTTCCAGCACTTTTCAGTAGACACTCTAGGATTTGTGAATGGATTTCCTCATGTATAATCTTGATGCCCTTCAAACCACTGTTGTTGAAGTCCTTAGTTCTTCTTCAAAAGAAATCACTCTAAATTTATGTGCAGATTCAGTGTGCATGTGCAAGGAGGTACGTTCAGAGTCTTCCTACGCTGCCATCTCAGGCCATTTTCATTCTTTTTGTGTATTATTTATTTGTAAAGCAAAAGGACTATACTAGATGGTTTATAAGACCATTTCTTTACTCCAAAACACTGTCTCTACAATTTAAACAATATATTTTTTTCTGACACAATTCTGCTAATTAACCATTTCAAAATCTAAAACGTAAAACTGAAGACACTAAGACTCGTTTCTGATGATGATGTCAAAAAGTTGCCTGTATCATTTAGAGTACAAGGTGTAGTCCTATGTTAACATGCTACTAAAATCTACTCTCTACAATCTTCTTCACAAAGAGCTAAGCAAAGGTAAGTGTAACATCTCTATTAGAAACAGCACACAGATTCTATACTCAGTGTGTTCCTTTTATCTTAGTAAGTACAACTCTTTAGTCAATATTCTAAAAAGAAAGTTCAGCATACAAATCATTAACAATTTGGTAAATTTTATCCTTTGCCTTCTCTCTTCTTTTGCTTAGACTCTATGGTAGCAAAGCAGAGCAGGGAAAAAGGAGAGCAAAAAGCCTTGCCATCACATATAAAGTAACCTTTCCTGGTGGCTCAGCCATAAAGACTCTGCCTGCAATGCAGGAGACACAGCAGAGGCTGATTCAGTCCCTGGGTCAGGAAGATCTCCTGGAGGATGGCACGGCAATCCACTCCAGTATACTTACATGGAGAATTTCATGGACAGAGGAGCCTGGCAGGCTACAAGTCTACAGGGTTTCAAAGAGCTGGACATGACTGAAGACACTTAGCACTCACGCATAAGGTAATGAAGTATGTAATGGAAACATTGTGCAGTTCTAGGTACATTTGCTTCATACATGTCTTTGAACCCAGTTAATATAGAGGTATTGTTATTATGGGATATCTACTCCCATTCCCTTCATTTACTTTCACCATCACTTACTGAATATTGACTCTAGCTAGCATTGCATTGTCTCACACACACACACAGACACACAAAAAAACCTTAGAGACACTGTGAGCCCTATTATATATATATATACATACATATATATACACACACACACACACACATATATATACATATATATATATGTATATATATATATACATATATATAATTGAGGTTTAACATAATTCTAAGTGGCCAGAAGTCATAAAACTCATTGACTGGGACTCAAGCCCAGGCCACTTCACTCTGAAGCCCCTGTTTTATATTTGCACAATTCAACAACCCACTAAACCAAGTTCTTCTCTGTGTCTTAGAAAGATATTTGATGGAGACAGACTCTATCAGTGAGAGGACATACAAAGGCCAATTCAAATAAATTTCTTGAGCAGTGTTTCTCAGCCTTGGCACTACTAAAATTATTGGAATAATACTATGTTAATATGGGTGACAGCTCTGTGCATTGAGGGATGGCTACCAGGTTCTCTGGCTTCTACTCACTAGATGTTATTAGTATCCATCCTTCCTCCACCAAGATGGGACAACCAAAACTGTCTCTAGAGGGTTAAACTGTTTCTCTGGAGGGTTAAAATCACCCAGGTTGCGCAGCTCTATTCTAAAGAAAAGATGTCTTTACCATGACCACCAAAGTATCAATCCCCACAAGGATCTCAGTGTTTATCACACATCTTCTGGAGCTTGGACTTCCCTGGTTCTCTCTTCCTAAGGGACTGACACTCTTAAAGGTTCACTAGACAATATGATCATTTTGGCCTTCACTAGGCTAATCAAGATATTTTGGACCACTGCATCATTGTTTCAATCCTGCCTGACATTTCTGAGACATGTTTAAGATTCTAAATTGAAGCATAAATTAAGTGCAATTTTGAAAGCATTTTCTTATCTTTCTACTATCCTTGAATAATTGTGTTCTGCTTAAATGACTGCCCTGACTACTACCCACTGTTACTCATATTTGGGACCATAGGTGAGCAGGCAGTGCTTTTGAGCCTACCTGTCTAGAGTACTTACTCCAGGACCCTTAACTCAAGTACAGTATATCCAGGAAACAAAAGATGTGGAGAAGAGGAAGGAGATACTATGTCTAATACCTCTATACAAAACGTGTTTGATGGATATTACTAACACCCCTTCCCCAGGCTGTCATATCAGTTTTCTAACCTCTCTTTATTGTGCCCCATATAATCAGCCCTTAAGATTGCAGTTGACCTGCCTTCCTCTAAGGTTAGTTAAGAAGGTACAAACTTTATATCAAGGCATTTCATATGTATCAGTATTTGCTGACTTGAGTAGAAAATGTGCTTGCTTAATATAAAATCAAAACGACCACATGGCATCACATGGCTATATCTTGTTGTTTTTTTTTTTTGGAATTGTAGCAATTTTCCCCGACCCACTCTACCCATATTTGATGGAGACAGACTCTATCAGTGAGAGGACATACAAAGGCCAATTCAAATAAATTTCTTGAGCAGTGTTTCTCAGCCTTGGCACTACTAAAATTATTGGAATAATACTATGTTAATATGGGTGACAGCTCTGTGCATTGAGGGATGGCTACCAGGTTCTCTGGCTTCTACTCACTAGATGTTATTAGTATCCATCCTTCCTCCACCAAGATGGGACAACCAAAACTGTCTCTAGAGGGTTAAACTGTTTCTCTGGAGGGTTAAAATCACCCAGGTTGCGCAGCTCTATTCTAAAGAAAAGATGTCTTTACCATGACCACCAAAGTATCAATCCCCACAAGGATCTCAGTGTTTATCACACATCTTCTGGAGCTTGGACTTCCCTGGTTCTCTCTTCCTAAGGGACTGACACTCTTAAAGGTTCACTAGACAATATGATCATTTTGGCCTTCACTAGGCTAATCAAGATATTTTGGACCACTGCATCATTGTTTCAATCCTGCCTGACATTTCTGAGACATGTTTAAGATTCTAAATTGAAGCATAAATTAAGTGCAATTTTGAAAGCATTTTCTTATCTTTCTACTATCCTTGAATAATTGTGTTCTGCTTAAATGACTGCCCTGACTACTACCCACTGTTACTCATATTTGGGACCATAGGTGAGCAGGCAGTGCTTTTGAGCCTACCTGTCTAGAGTACTTACTCCAGGACCCTTAACTCAAGTACAGTATATCCAGGAAACAAAAGATGTGGAGAAGAGGAAGGAGATACTATGTCTAATACCTCTATACAAAACGTGTTTGATGGATATTACTAACACCCCTTCCCCAGGCTGTCATATCAGTTTTCTAACCTCTCTTTATTGTGCCCCATATAATCAGCCCTTAAGATTGCAGTTGACCTGCCTTCCTCTAAGGTTAGTTAAGAAGGTACAAACTTTATATCAAGGCATTTCATATGTATCAGTATTTGCTGACTTGAGTAGAAAATGTGCTTGCTTAATATAAAATCAAAACGACCACATGGCATCACATGGCTATATCTTGTTGTTTTTTTTTTTTGGATGTAGCAATGCTGACCCACTCTACCTGCAGTCTTAAAAATAGACCGAAATTTGTGCTTTTATTTTACTTCTCACCTCAGTTATCAACACTACATTCTATAATCACAGCCCAACTGACAAGGTTTTAATGATGGCCAAGGTGACAGTGAGTTTAGCTTAGTTCTCCCTATGTGGCAAGGTACTGTTATGCTGTGAGAAACCATGAGTAGTAGAGTTGCATTTGTGTCATGTCACAGTGATAGTCCAAGTCTAGAATAAAGGGAATCTATTCCAGCTACTCTTCTGTGAGGGTTGCTGACCTCACCACAGGACTGTAAAATGTGTCTATAGTCCTCTATGGGGAGAGGAAAGTGGATAACTTGGGGCTCCAATTGGGATATTCTGCTGAATAAATGGTCAAGTAGGAGCTCACAGGTGCACACACAGCTGATGGTCTCTGTCTTGATAAAGTGCACTTACTGTACTAGAGAAAAGTGAAGGGACTTCTAGGCTCACCAGGCTTCAGAACTATAACTTCAGTTCCAAAAATCCTAGAATATACAGTCCAAAAGTTATATTTTTCTTTTAAGAGGGAAAAAATATTGGTGAAATCAGGATCTACTGAAAGCCAGAAATCCTATTCTCAAATTTCTGATTCAATTTAAGAGAAGGTACTATATTAAGGGATGTATTATTTGATTAGTTGAAAAAATTAACCTGTAGCATAAATAAGAAATGATTTAACTTTTTAAATGATTGAAGCAGAAAAGGTTAATCTGCAGAAAAATCAGGAAGAACCACAGTGTGTGTGTATGTGTGTGTATATGCCTTCCAATTAGCAGTGGAATACAAAGCATATACTAGTTCTGTAAAAGAGTCAGCACTTTAGACTTGGAATAATTTTTAAAATGCAGTTCTTATTTTACCCATACGTAGAATACACCCACAGGTTTCCTAACTAATGGTCATCTAACCTCTCTTTGAACTCTTCCACAGCTAGACACCTCACTATTTTAAAGATCTATGTTCGTCTGTTGGATGGATTTCCTTGCTTGATCATTTTAATACTAATCTGACATCTTTCTATCTCACCCCATCCGCATATCTCATTCTCACCAGCCCTATTTCTGAGTATGAAGCATTAGTTATCCTAATTCAGAATTAATGTAACTCTTCTTCTCATGCCAGTCCTTTATGAATGTGGAGAGAGCCGTGTCCATCTCTCTTTAGGTTAGATTTACATTCCTTGCATAAGTAAATTTATGATCTGCAAATTTTGACATTTGTAGTTCCATCAACTGGACATACTTCAGTCGCTATTGCTCTCTTCAATTTTTTCTCACTTTTGTGATCATGGTATATACATGATTAGTTACATGTAAGCCACTAAGCATCATACTATAATTTATTTTCATTTTTTAAAAATGATTTTGCTTTTAGAGCAATTTTAGTTCACAATAAAATTAATAAGGATGTACAGGTTCCCCACATGCCCTCTGCCCTCAGAAATGCAGAGCCTCCCGCCATTACCAGCATCAGTCACCAGAATGGTACACTTTCTAAACCTACATTGACATATCATAATCACCCAAAGCCCACCGTTTACCTTAGGGTTCTCTCTTGCATTGAACATTTTATGGGTTTTGACAAATATGTAATAACAAATAACATTATAATATCACACAAAATACTTTGTCTCCCCTAAAAATCCCCTATGCTCTGCCTGTTCATCTACTACTCCCTTCTGGCAATCACTGGTTTTTCTGTGGTCTCCAGCTTTGCTTTTCCAGAATGTCATACAGTATGTAAGCTTTCCACTGGCTTCGTTCACTTAGTAATTGCATTCAACATCTCTCTATGCCTTTTCATGGCTTGATAGCTCATTTCTTTTTAGCACCAAATAATATTCTATTGTCTGGATATATCACATTTTATTTATCCATGTAACTACCAAATGACATCTTAGTTGCTTCCAAGTTTTGGTAATTATGAATAAAGCTGCTATAAACATCCATGTGCACATTTTTGTGTGACTATAAATTTTTAACTCTTTTGGGTAAATACCAGGGAGCACAACTGCTGGGTCATATGGTAAGAGTATGTTTAGTTTTATGAGAAACCACCAACCTGTCTTCCAAAATGGATATACTCTTTTGCATTCCTAAAATGATAAATCTTGTCCACAGCTAGACACCTCACTATTTTAAAGATCTATGTTCGTCTGTTGGATGGATTTCCTTGCTTGATCATTTTAATACTAATCTGACATCTTTCTATCTCACCCCATCCGCATATCTCATTCTCACCAGCCCTATTTCTGAGTATGAAGCATTAGTTATCCTAATTCAGAATTAATGTAACTCTTCTTCTCATGCCAGTCCTTTATGAATGTGGAGAGAGCCGTGTCCATCTCTCTTTAGGTTAGATTTACATTCCTTGCATAAGTAAATTTATGATCTGCAAATTTTGACATTTGTAGTTCCATCAACTGGACATACTTCAGTCGCTATTGCTCTCTTCAATTTTTTCTCACTTTTGTGATCATGGTATATACATGATTAGTTACATGTAAGCCACTAAGCATCATACTATAATTTATTTTCATTTTTTAAAAATGATTTTGCTTTTAGAGCAATTTTAGTTCACAATAAAATTAATAAGGATGTACAGGTTCCCCACATGCCCTCTGCCCTCAGAAATGCAGAGCCTCCCGCCATTACCAGCATCAGTCACCAGAATGGTACACTTTCTAAACCTACATTGACATATCATAATCACCCAAAGCCCACCGTTTACCTTAGGGTTCTCTCTTGCATTGAACATTTTATGGGTTTTGACAAATATGTAATAACAAATAACATTATAATATCACACAAAATACTTTGTCTCCCCTAAAAATCCCCTATGCTCTGCCTGTTCATCTACTACTCCCTTCTGGCAATCACTGGTTTTTCTGTGGTCTCCAGCTTTGCTTTTCCAGAATGTCATACAGTATGTAAGCTTTCCACTGGCTTCGTTCACTTAGTAATTGCATTCAACATCTCTCTATGCCTTTTCATGGCTTGATAGCTCATTTCTTTTTAGCACCAAATAATATTCTATTGTCTGGATATATCACATTTTATTTATCCATGTAACTACCAAATGACATCTTAGTTGCTTCCAAGTTTTGGTAATTATGAATAAAGCTGCTATAAACATCCATGTGCACATTTTTGTGTGACTATAAATTTTTAACTCTTTTGGGTAAATACCAGGGAGCACAACTGCTGGGTCATATGGTAAGAGTATGTTTAGTTTTATGAGAAACCACCAACCTGTCTTCCAAAATGGATATACTCTTTTGCATTCCTACAAGAAATGTATGAGAATCATTGTCATTCCACATCCTCACCAGCATCTGATGTTGTTACTGTTCAGGATTTTGGTCACTCTAACAGATGTGATCAAATATCTCACTATTGATTTTAGCTTGTATTTCCTGATAACATGCGATGTGGCGCGTCTTTTCATACTCTTAATTCCCCATCTGTGTATCTTCTTTGTGAAACATCTGATAAGCTCTTTGACACATGTTTCAATTGGATTGTTTGTTTTCTTATTGTTGAGTTTCAACAGTTCTTTGTATATTTTGGATAGTATTGCTTTATCAGATGTGTCTTTTACAAACATTTTTTCCCAGTCTGTGGCTTGTCTTCTAATTCTCTTGATATTATCATTTGCAGAGTAGAAGATTTAAATTTTAATGGAGACTAGCAATTTTTTCATGGATTGTATCTTTAGGGTTGTATCTAAAAACCTATCATATACTCAAGGTCACCTACGTTTTCTCCTTATGCTATCTTCCAGAAGTATTACAGTCTTATATTTTACATTTATGGCTATGATCTAATTTGAGTTAATTTTTGTAGAGGGTGTCAGATCTCTGTCTATGTTCATGTTTTTTATGTGGCTATTCTAGGGCTTCTGCTTGTGCTGATCGCTCAGTCATGTCTGACCCTATGGAATGTGGACTGTAGCCCGCCAGGTTCCTCTGTCCATAGCATTCTCCAGGCAAGAATACTGGATTGGGTTGCCATGCCCTCCTCCAGGGGATCTTCCCAATCTAGGGATTGAACCCACACCTCTTACATCTCCTGCATTGGCAAGTGAGTTCTTTACCACTAGTGCCACCTGGGAAACCCCGTTGTTCCAGTACCATTTCCTAAAAAGACTATTTTTGTTGGACTGTGTTGCCTTTGCTACTTAGGCAAAGATCCGTTGAATTTATTTCTAAATTAAATTAAATTTAATTTCTAAATTAAATTAAATTTCGATAAATTAAATTTCTATTCTGTTCCACTGGCCTATTTATCCATTCTATTCTGCTCTCCATTCTGTTCCACTGGTCTATTTATCCATTCTATTGCCAGTACCACACTATCTTCATTATTGTAGCTTTATAGCAAGTCTTGAAGTTGGTCAGTGTGAGTCATCCAAACCCGTTCTTCTAAATGGATATCATATTAGTTATTCTGGGTCTCTTGCCTCTTCATACAAACTTTAAAATTAGTTTGTTGATGTCCATAAAATAACTTGTTGGAATTATTTCTTTTATTTTTACAAAATCTTTATAATGTAGAAAATATTAAGTTATGTAAGTAATAGTTGTTATAAAGAAGTGTGTTCTGAGAAACAGTCAAGAATTTCTATAAAAACAAATATCTTTCATCTCTTTTTGAAGGGGACATTCATGAATGAGTGTTTAACTGAACAAAAATAATGTCTCTTATGACTGATATTTATACGGTAAGTGGAGAGTCCAGATCTCTTGAAGCTTCTATAATACCCTTAAGTTTCCATAAGATCCTTAACTTTCCATAAGATCTTAATGCAAAAACCACATCACTGGACCTGAATCTGCTGCTTTGGGGATATCAACACCAAACATTGTCACTTAGCTCCAGGTAGGATGGAAATTCCGGGGATTGGGTGGGGAGAATCCACAGTAGCAAGATCCCAAAAACTTTTGTAGATAATTCCCTGGCAGTCTAGTGGTTAGAACTCAATGCTTTGGGCTTGATCCCTGGTCAGGAACTAAGATGCCACATGCCTCGCAGTGTAGCCAAAAATTGATAAGACCCTATGGAATGTGGACTGTAGCCCGCCAGGTTCCTCTGTCCATAGCATTCTCCAGGCAAGAATACTGGATTGGGTTGCCATGCCCTCCTCCAGGGGATCTTCCCAATCTAGGGATTGAACCCACACCTCTTACATCTCCTGCATTGGCAAGTGAGTTCTTTACCACTAGTGCCACCTGGGAAACCCCGTTGTTCCAGTACCATTTCCTAAAAAGACTATTTTTGTTGGACTGTGTTGCCTTTGCTACTTAGGCAAAGATCCGTTGAATTTATTTCTAAATTAAATTAAATTTAATTTCTAAATTAAATTAAATTTCGATAAATTAAATTTCTATTCTGTTCCACTGGCCTATTTATCCATTCTATTCTGCTCTCCATTCTGTTCCACTGGTCTATTTATCCATTCTATTGCCAGTACCACACTATCTTCATTATTGTAGCTTTATAGCAAGTCTTGAAGTTGGTCAGTGTGAGTCATCCAAACCCGTTCTTCTAAATGGATATCATATTAGTTATTCTGGGTCTCTTGCCTCTTCATACAAACTTTAAAATTAGTTTGTTGATGTCCATAAAATAACTTGTTGGAATTATTTCTTTTATTTTTACAAAATCTTTATAATGTAGAAAATATTAAGTTATGTAAGTAATAGTTGTTATAAAGAAGTGTGTTCTGAGAAACAGTCAAGAATTTCTATAAAAACAAATATCTTTCATCTCTTTTTGAAGGGGACATTCATGAATGAGTGTTTAACTGAACAAAAATAATGTCTCTTATGACTGATATTTATACGGTAAGTGGAGAGTCCAGATCTCTTGAAGCTTCTATAATACCCTTAAGTTTCCATAAGATCCTTAACTTTCCATAAGATCTTAATGCAAAAACCACATCACTGGACCTGAATCTGCTGCTTTGGGGATATCAACACCAAACATTGTCACTTAGCTCCAGGTAGGATGGAAATTCCGGGGATTGGGTGGGGAGAATCCACAGTAGCAAGATCCCAAAAACTTTTGTAGATAATTCCCTGGCAGTCTAGTGGTTAGAACTCAATGCTTTGGGCTTGATCCCTGGTCAGGAACTAAGATGCCACATGCCTCGCAGTGTAGCCAAAAAATTAAAGTTAATTAAATAAATTTTTTAAAAAGATATGTAGTAAGAAGGCTATATGGAATTTCCAGTGCTAAATGGATATGTGGTAAGTAAGAATGCTATATGGGCTCGGTGCTAAAGAATTTGCCTGCCATTCAGGAGACACAGAAGAGGCTGGTTTAATCCCTGGGTCAAGAAGATCCCCTGGAGGAGCCTGGTGGGCTACAGTTTGTGGGGTAACAGAGAGTCAGACACGACTGAACAACTATTCACACACATAAAAATGCTATATGATTAATTTATATTGAGAAATACATCTATCAAGTAAACTAAAACATTTATATTAGACCTGGCTGGCACAATCTCTCCCCTAGAGAAAACACTACAGGAAAACGAAAATTGAAATTAGAAGTTCAGTTGATGAGCATGAGATCAGAGTAAAGCTAAAGTGAAAAATGATCTATATAGCTCACAGCACCAATTACAGAAGCTGCATTCTTAACTCATGTCTGTAGACTCCTGGGTTTTAAGGCATCTGTGAAACCCAAGATATCGTAAGGAAAAAAGTGTACTTAGATGCAAATGCTTATTTTTCAGGAGTGAAAACACAATAGTTTCATCAGATCCTCAAGAAACCCCATAAAACAAACACTGTTAAGCATTAAATAATATGTCCTGCCAAGTGAGCAGGAAATCTTATGTCATCTGTAAAGAAATTTATTTTCCTAACACAACTTAAGACACACACATTTTTCTCTTTCACTTACTTTGTTTCAAGTTTTTAGCAAGCAACTTTTCTTGTTAATATGTTATTAATGTCCACAATTTCTTAATGTATACTCTTCTTTATACTAAAAACTGCCCATAAAAATATATAAGATGATGACAAACATCACAGCATTTGGAGAATACTTGTTTCCCAGATGCCCTAGTCACATATTTTAAGGACTGTTTCTAAAGGGTAGGTACATCTATAATCTATAAATGCCATCCCCTGAATTCTTCTATGTTCCAAGGGCATCATGGGTAAGCTCCTAAGTATGTGTTCCAGTATCCTTTACAGCAGCAACATTTGCAAACGCATATTTGTTGATGTTGGGGACCTGTAGATTTACATTCATCACATTTTACCTTTTACATATCACTTTGAGCAACTTGAAAGCCGGGAAATTTGACACAACTATACAACTATCGTAATTGTTAAGACATTTAGACCCAACTTTCGAGGTTTCCCTGGTGCCTCAAATGGTAAAGAATCTGCCTGCAATGCAGGAGAGCTGGCTTTGATCCCTGGATTGGGAAAATTACCTGGAGAAGGGAATGGCTGCCCATTCCAGTATTCTTAGGGCTTCTCTGATGGCTCAGATGGTAAAGAATCTGCCTGAAATGCAGGAGACGTGGATTCGATCCCTGGGTCAGGAAGATTCCCTGGAGAAGGAAATGGCCATCCACTCCCTTATTCTTGCCTGGAGAAATCCATAAACTGAGCAGTGGGCTACAGTCCAAGGTGTCTCAGAGAATCAGACATTACTGAGAGACTAACACTTTCAATGCTAACCAAACAGGTAAGTCTTCCCCTGCTCTCTCAAATATTCAGACTGTACATTCCTTCCCACATGTTATTTTACTTAGAAGTTTCTATCTCTGTGGAAAAAGGAGCTGAAAACTACCAAAGAAAGAAGAATAAAACAAACTGCCAAAAAAATTCAAAAAAACTGTACTTTCAACCGATGTCATCAGATCCTCAAGAAACCCCATAAAACAAACACTGTTAAGCATTAAATAATATGTCCTGCCAAGTGAGCAGGAAATCTTATGTCATCTGTAAAGAAATTTATTTTCCTAACACAACTTAAGACACACACATTTTCTCTTTCACTTACTTTGTTTCAAGTTTTTAGCAAGCAACTTTTCTTGTTAATATGTTATTAATGTCCACAATTTCTTAATGTATACTCTTCTTTATACTAAAAACTGCCCATAAAAATATATAAGATGATGACAAACATCACAGCATTTGGAGAATACTTGTTTCCCAGATGCCCTAGTCACATATTTTAAGGACTGTTTCTAAAGGGTAGGTACATCTATAATCTATAAATGCCATCCCCTGAATTCTTCTATGTTCCAAGGGCATCATGGGTAAGCTCCTAAGTATGTGTTCCAGTATCCTTTACAGCAGCAACATTTGCAAACGCATATTTGTTGATGTTGGGGACCTGTAGATTTACATTCATCACATTTTACCTTTTACATATCACTTTGAGCAACTTGAAAGCCGGGAAATTTGACACAACTATACAACTATCGTAATTGTTAAGACATTTAGACCCAACTTTCGAGGTTTCCCTGGTGCCTCAAATGGTAAAGAATCTGCCTGCAATGCAGGAGAGCTGGCTTTGATCCCTGGATTGGGAAAATTACCTGGAGAAGGGAATGGCTGCCCATTCCAGTATTCTTAGGGCTTCTCTGATGGCTCAGATGGTAAAGAATCTGCCTGAAATGCAGGAGACGTGGATTCGATCCCTGGGTCAGGAAGATTCCCTGGAGAAGGAAATGGCCATCCACTCCCTTATTCTTGCCTGGAGAAATCCATAAACTGAGCAGTGGGCTACAGTCCAAGGTGTCTCAGAGAATCAGACATTACTGAGAGACTAACACTTTCAATGCTAACCAAACAGGTAAGTCTTCCCCTGCTCTCTCAAATATTCAGACTGTACATTCCTTCCCACATGTTATTTTACTTAGAAGTTTCTATCTCTGTGGAAAAAGGAGCTGAAAACTACCAAAGAAAGAAGAATAAAACAAACTGCCAAAGAAAAAATATCCAAAAACTCAAAACAGAGAGAAGAGAAAAAATGAGGTCTCCACAGATGAGTGCTTTTAATTAGGAAGAGGGCTGAACGGCAAAGAGCTTATGCTAACAAGCAGCCTCTTTTAATCAGCTTATTAAAAAGAAACATTTTTTAAAAACCAAAATAGTTTCAAAAATGGTGATTATTAGAAAAGCATTAGCAGGTTGATGGTGGGGGAAGGAAAAAACTGGTCATGAACCAAAATTAGAAAGCTTTCTGGATACTCTGGTCAGGGCCAGTGATCCTGAAGTGACAGCGCCCGTGTGGGCATATTCCCTGTCAGCTTCATGATTTTTCTCTTACATAAGACTAACTCCTTGTTTTTCCAGGTCCCCCGGTTTCCAGTTTTGCCTCCTTTATTTTCATTTCTTTCCTCCTGTTTTCCCTTTATCATTTCGGACATGTTTCTCCTGCATTTTTTCTTGTTCCAAGGCTTTGGTTTCACTTTCTTTCCCCTTATAAATATGCTTTCCTTGTGTACAGTCTCTGCAGTCCAAACCTGTTCAACCGATCTAACTTGAATTTTAATATGAGAAACCAATCTACTAAGATTTGGTTTGTAAGAAAGATTTCAAGCACTTTCACTCTATTCTGCATCTAGTTGGGAAAAAAAAAAAAACAACTCTAGATAATTATTGAATTATATTCCAAAGGATGAAAATATCAGTATATCTTTCCCTAAAGCAAGCTCCTAATTTTATTGTTAGGTAAGTGTTAGTCACTCAGTCATGTTCGACTCCCTTGTCATGGGGTTCTCCAGGCAACAATACTGGAGTGGGTTGCCATGCCCTTTTCTAGGGGATCTTCCCAACCCAGGAACTGAACCTGGGTCTCCTGAATTACCGCAGATTCTTCACCATCTGTGCCAGTTATAGCCAAAACATGTCATCCTTTGAGTCTAAGGAAAGGAAATTAATGTAGAGTCTTGATAGACAACAGACAGAGGCTATCCATTCTCAAAATCAGAATACTGAGAGAAAAAGAAAAAGGTTTTGCTCTCTCAAATATTCAGACTGTACATTCCTTCCCACATGTTATTTTACTTAGAAGTTTCTATCTCTGTGGAAAAAGGAGCTGAAAACTACCAAAGAAAGAAGAATAAAACAAACTGCCAAAGAAAAAATATCCAAAAACTCAAAACAGAGAGAAGAGAAAAAATGAGGTCTCCACAGATGAGTGCTTTTAATTAGGAAGAGGGCTGAACGGCAAAGAGCTTATGCTAACAAGCAGCCTCTTTTAATCAGCTTATTAAAAAGAAACATTTTTAAAAGCCAAAATAGTTTCAAAAATGGTGATTATTAGAAAAGCATTAGCAGGTTGATGGTGGGGGAAGGAAAAAACTGGTCATGAACCAAAATTAGAAAGCTTTCTGGATACTCTGGTCAGGGCCAGTGATCCTGAAGTGACAGCGCCCGTGTGGGCATATTCCCTGTCAGCTTCATGATTTTTCTCTTACATAAGACTAACTCCTTGTTTTTCCAGGTCCCCCGGTTTCCAGTTTTGCCTCCTTTATTTTCATTTCTTTCCTCCTGTTTTCCCTTTATCATTTCGGACATGTTTCTCCTGCATTTTTTCTTGTTCCAAGGCTTTGGTTTCACTTTCTTTCCCCTTATAAATATGCTTTCCTTGTGTACAGTCTCTGCAGTCCAAACCTGTTCAACCGATCTAACTTGAATTTTAATATGAGAAACCAATCTACTAAGATTTGGTTTGTAAGAAAGATTTCAAGCACTTTCACTCTATTCTGCATCTAGTTGGGAAAAAAAAAAAAACAACTCTAGATAATTATTGAATTATATTCCAAAGGATGAAAATATCAGTATATCTTTCCCTAAAGCAAGCTCCTAATTTTATTGTTAGGTAAGTGTTAGTCACTCAGTCATGTTCGACTCCCTTGTCATGGGGTTCTCCAGGCAACAATACTGGAGTGGGTTGCCATGCCCTTTTCTAGGGGATCTTCCCGACCCAGGAACTGAACCTGGGTCTCCTGAATTACCGGCAGATTCTTCACCATCTGTGCCAGTTATAGCCAAAACATGTCATCCTTTGAGTCTAAGGAAAGGAAATTAATGTAGAGTCTTGATAGACAACAGAAGAGGATCAGAAGCCAACCAGAGGATGCTGAGTGATTCCCAGCAGGGATTATAAGAAGAGAGAAGATAGTAGAAGATAGTATTGCTTGACACCAGGGGCAAAAGCCAGAACTCTACAGGCCGGTTCTAAGGATGTGGAGTCTCAGAGGATGTCAGCAGCTGCCCAAGATATCAAGTGTGGCAAAGAGGAGAGAGAGAGAAATACTCCTGCTGTCTCCTTTCTCTTGCCCTCTAATTTCTCACCACACCTTCTGGTGACTGAGTCCAGCAAGAGGCCAGCATAACAGGGGGAGCCTTGGAACCAGAGCCTTTGGAGGCCAGACTCCACTGCAGGAAAGGAAGCAGGGCAGCGTGAAGATGGACCTAAGGAGCAGCCTCCCTGGGGCCAGCACGCTCCAGCTCTTCAGCACAAGGAGGAAATGGAGTCTTCTCTTTTTCATTTGTCATCTTCCTCATGTTAGCAAATTGCCAGTGTGTGGGTTGAAATAGAACTCAAGTATCTATGAGACCCCAAATCTGAAATATTTGGAAATTTCTTAAGTTCTCATGGTCTTAACGACTTAATGCATGTTTTAGCTTTAAAGTAGTGACCTAGAAACAGTGAAGGTTCAAGAAATAGTCTGCTTGTAGACAGAATTCTCCCCTCTTTATCCATATGAGATGAGAAAAACAACTTCTGCTGTCTATGCATTTTACAGTATAATAACTCTGCTCACACCCAGAATCTGGGCATTTAGATAAGGATTGGAGTCCAGGGTGCCACTGTCACTTCACTATAGTGACCTCCGCCCCAGCCACCTTGCAAGCCATCCATGCTTGTATCCAATCTCCTGCTTATTGGTGACCTGGTTTGGAGGACTGCCCTTCCCCAGCTCACAGCACCCGCTTGCTTCTGGGATCTGTAAGTAATAAATCTAGTGAGTGCATGTATTGAAGATGCATCTTCAATCAAAACAGTCCTGTAGTTCACTTCCCCAAAGTGGGACTTGGATGCCGAGACAACTCCCTGCTACCCTTGTGTGAGTGTCTCATTGTGGCCTCCTCATTCAGCAGTTCATAACTGGCCTGTTCCTAATTCTACACATCAGCTCTCAGCACAACTGGCAACAAGGAGGATGGGATTGTGGGCAGAGTTTGTATCCCCATTCAACTCCTTAGAGCTATGAATGGCTTAATAAGTTCCTCTCAGTCTCTCTAGAAAGGAAGCAGACCTTGCTGGCACTGCTGTGCATTGCTGCTGCCAGATGCTGCCAGGAACCTCCACCCTAAACTGTCCCTGCCATAAAAGGTCAGACTCCCTGAAGAGGCCAACCAGCAGGCCTCAGTCTGAGATGGGTGTGTTTCCCATGAGTCTCTAAATGAGACCCAGCTGGGAATTGAGTCTGGCCAGGATGACTGCAATCGTATGCAGAAGTTCCTGCACTAAGCCCAGAGGAGCTAACCAGGATGCTAGGGGTCTGGTTCCACCCCTCAGGTGGGGACCAAGGGCATGGGCTATCAGGTCCGGGGAACCAAAGGAGACTTCCGCCAAATTAGTGTCAGTTGGGGAGGCTGATGGCTGGCCCCAACATGTCCCCAGGGTGCTGAGTCTGGGGAGGTGGTCCTAACCCACGACAGGTATCAACTCCATCAAGGCACTCCAGGTAGGCACACACTGCTGAAGCACGTGCCTCCTATGTTGCATTCCTTGCTGCTATTGCAATGTTCCCCTGATCCTCTGGAATAGGGAAATCTCACCCTGGCATGGTACAGGAAGACACATACTTGCTCACAGCAGATATTTGTTCATAGTACCAGTTCCTCCCAAGTCCCCAAGAAAGAAGGCCCCAACAATCTGGGCATTTAGATAAGGATTGGAGTCCAGGGTGCCACTGTCACTTCACTATAGTGACCTCCGCCCCAGCCACCTTGCAAGCCATCCATGCTTGTATCCAATCTCCTGCTTATTGGTGACCTGGTTTGGAGGACTGCCCTTCCCCAGCTCACAGCACCCGCTTGCTTCTGGGATCTGTAAGTAATAAATCTAGTGAGTGCATGTATTGAAGATGCATCTTCAATCAAAACAGTCCTGTAGTTCACTTCCCCAAAGTGGGACTTGGATGCCGAGACAACTCCCTGCTACCCTTGTGTGAGTGTCTCATTGTGGCCTCCTCATTCAGCAGTTCATAACTGGCCTGTTCCTAATTCTACACATCAGCTCTCAGCACAACTGGCAACAAGGAGGATGGGATTGTGGGCAGAGTTTGTATCCCCATTCAACTCCTTAGAGCTATGAATGGCTTAATAAGTTCCTCTCAGTCTCTCTAGAAAGGAAGCAGACCTTGCTGGCACTGCTGTGCATTGCTGCTGCCAGATGCTGCCAGGAACCTCCACCCTAAACTGTCCCTGCCATAAAAGGTCAGACTCCCTGAAGAGGCCAACCAGCAGGCCTCAGTCTGAGATGGGTGTGTTTCCCATGAGTCTCTAAATGAGACCCAGCTGGGAATTGAGTCTGGCCAGGATGACTGCAATCGTATGCAGAAGTTCCTGCACTAAGCCCAGAGGAGCTAACCAGGATGCTAGGGGTCTGGTTCCACCCCTCAGGTGGGGACCAAGGGCATGGGCTATCAGGTCCGGGGAACCAAAGGAGACTTCCGCCAAATTAGTGTCAGTTGGGGAGGCTGATGGCTGGCCCCAACATGTCCCCAGGGTGCTGAGTCTGGGGAGGTGGTCCTAACCCACGACAGGTATCAACTCCATCAAGGCACTCCAGGTAGGCACACACTGCTGAAGCACGTGCCTCCTATGTTGCATTCCTTGCTGCTATTGCAAATGTTCCCCTGATCCTCTGGAATAGGGGAAATCTCACCCTGGCATGGTACAGGAAGACACATACTTGCTCACAGCAGATATTTGTTCATAGTACCAGTTCCTCCCAAGTCCCCAGAGAAGGTCAAAAAATCATTGTCCAAATGGCTTGAGGTTTATCGCACATCAACATGCCCTGTCACAGGTGCTATGCTCTTGGTGCTTTGGGGAGCTTTCCTAAATACATCACCTACCAATGTATTGGTGGAAGTGGGCCCTGGCTTCTCAGAGGTGGGGTTCGACACCCTAGAAGGGGAGCCAGCAACATATGAGTTGAGGAAGAGGCAACCCTGTCCCAGGTGTTTCCTGTTGCTGTGGATCCTACAAAAATGTTGTATATATGATGACCAGCATGAATGAGAACTGGAGACATAAAACTACTATGATAGAAATGCAGGGTTTTCCTAGAAAAAAATTGTTCAAGGAGGAGAAGGGTGCTGAGTGGTTCTTACAGGTCTTTGGAACTGGCTGTGAGCGACTGCTTGCAATAGCTGAGATGCATTAGCTGGTTGGATTGGCCAAAGATCCCCAAATTAATAATCATTTATTTTAAAAACAAACATATTGAGAAACCAATTTATAAGAGACATCCTTGAAGAAACCCCAGACTTGCCATTGCAGTGAGGATGCTCCTGAATACATGAAGCCACTGGGACTGGAGATAAAATTTTAAAAGGGGATGGACTCTGAGGAAGAGCAACCCCCACCAAGCCCTGGAATTGACCTAGATAAGGAGGAAGCTCTGCCTCTCCTGACTGATTTTATGGCTTGGCACAGAGCCCACCATCCATCACAGTTATTACAATTAAGGCTCAACTCCGTATGCAGAAGTTCCTGCACTCCAGGGTAACCAGGATGCTAGGGGTCTGGTTCCACCCCTCAGGTGGGGACCAAGGGCATGGGCTATCAGGTCCGGGGAACCAAAGGAGACTTCCGCCAAATTAGTGTCAGTTGGGGAGGCTGATGGCTGGCCCCAACATGTCCCCAGGGTGCTGAGTCTGGGAGGTGGTCCTAACCACGACAGGTATCAACTCCATCAAGGCACTCCAGGTAGGCACACACTGCTGAAGCACGTGCCTCCTATGTTGCATTCCTTGCTGCTATTGCAAATGTTCCCCTGATCCTCTGGAATAGGGGAAATCTCACCCTGGCATGGTACAGGAAGACACATACTTGCTCACAGCAGATATTTGTTCATAGTACCAGTTCCTCCCAAGTCCCCAGAGAAGGTCAAAAAATCATTGTCCAAATGGCTTGAGGTTTATCGCACATCAACATGCCCTGTCACAGGTGCTATGCTCTTGGTGCTTTGGGGAGCTTTCCTAAATACATCACCTACCAATGTATTGGTGGAAGTGGGCCCTGGCTTCTCAGAGGTGGGGTTCGACACCCTAGAAGGGGAGCCAGCAACATATGAGTTGAGGAAGAGGCAACCCTGTCCCAGGTGTTTCCTGTTGCTGTGGATCCTACAAAATGTTGTATATATGATGACCAGCATGAATGAGAACTGGAGACATAAAACTACTATGATAGAAATGCAGGGTTTTCCTAGAAAAAAATTGTTCAAGGAGGAGAAGGGTGCTGAGTGGTTCTTACAGGTCTTTGGAACTGGCTGTGAGCGACTGCTTGCAATAGCTGAGATGCATTAGCTGGTTGGATTGGCCAAAGATCCCCAAATTAATAATCATTTATTTTAAAAACAAACATATTGAGAAACCAATTTATAAGAGACATCCTTGAAGAAACCCCAGACTTGCCATTGCAGTGAGGATGCTCCTGAATACATGAAGCCACTGGGACTGGAGATAAAATTTTAAAAGGGGATGGACTCTGAGGAAGAGCAACCCCCACCAAGCCCTGGAATTGACCTAGATAAGGAGGAAGCTCTGCCTCTCCTGACTGATTTTATGGCTTGGCACAGAGCCCACCATCCATCACAGTTATTACAATTAAGGCTCACTTCCAGTGAACAACCCTAGGTGAAGTGCACCCCCTGCAGTGAAATTGGGACGGGTCAGTGGATACGTCATTTTGCCAAGCATCATGCTCCCACAGATCCCTTGACTATCTTTGACCCAGAGGAGGCGCCCTAGGGACCACACTCTAAGGGGTTCTTCTTAAAGGGCACCCTCATCCCTCATAAGATGCTATTGCAATTCACAGGAGTGTCAGATACAGTACAATAGACATTAGACTACATAATGCTGTAGCTAAACATGAAAAAAGAAAAGCATTTTCCTGAAGCCCAAATCTTGTTTGCCAGTAAAGGTAAAGATGGCCCCCTCAGCCAGGAAACCAAAGGAGGGCCCCTAAAGGATATGAGGGATGCCAGGCCCCTTACCGGTCCTCACAGACGGGCAGCACCTCAGCCCAACTTCTTCCTTCGCTGGACAACCAACAAGCCATTCTGTATCAGTAATTCTGGAGATCCTGGGTCCCTACTCACTCAGGTCAGCCTGAGCTGAGCTATTAACAGAAGTCTTTGCTCAGGTGCCTCAGGCACTTCAGGAAGCTGCCGGCCCTAATGAGGGCAGATGCCATCCCCTCTGCGAATGCCCCTGCCTTGGCAGAAGAATCCAGGATCTTGCACTGTGATTTTAGAGAGTGGCAGTCACCAAGGTTCTTGCCATAGGGACCAGAGGGTGCCCTGGAGCTCCTTCCTCCTGCAGGAGATGTTTCTCCATCTGTGCATGCTTGCTAGGTCTCTTCAGTCATGTCTGACTCTTTGAGATGCTATGGACTGGAGCCCACTAGGCTCCTCTATCTATGGGATTCTCTAGGCAAGAATACTGGAGTGAGTTGCCATGCCCTCCTCCAGGGGATCTTCCTCACCCAGGGGATCTTCCTGATCCTGAAGATCTTCCTAATCTTCCAGTCTCATGTTTCCTGCTCTGGCAGGTGGGTTCTTGCCACTAGCGCCACCTAAATACTTCTCTAAATATCCCTCTGGACACACAAAATAGACATTTTACTGCTCTCATTGACACTGGAGCCCAAATTACAGTGTTTTCTGGGAGCCTCGCCAAACATAAGCAAGGAGCACCTTCTAAATTACAAGGCACAACACCTTTAGGAGTGGAATTTTGGGCCCTTAAGGCACAGAGCCCACCATCCATCACAGTTATTACAATTAAGGCTCACTTCCAGTGAACAACCCTAGGTGAAGTGCACCCCCTGCAGTGAAATTGGGACGGGTCAGTGGATACGTCATTTTGCCAAGCATCATGCTCCCACAGATCCCTTGACTATCTTTGACCCAGAGGAGGCGCCCTAGGGACCACACTCTAAGGGGTTCTTCTTAAAGGGCACCCTCATCCCTCATAAGATGCTATTGCAATTCACAGGAGTGTCAGATACAGTACAATAGACATTAGACTACATAATGCTGTAGCTAAACATGAAAAAAGAAAAGCATTTTCCTGAAGCCCAAATCTTGTTTGCCAGTAAAGGTAAAGATGGCCCCCTCAGCCAGGAAACCAAAGGAGGGCCCCTAAAGGATATGAGGGATGCCAGGCCCCTTACCGGTCCTCACAGACGGGCAGCACCTCAGCCCAACTTCTTCCTTCGCTGGACAACCAACAAGCCATTCTGTATCAGTAATTCTGGAGATCCTGGGTCCCTACTCACTCAGGTCAGCCTGAGCTGAGCTATTAACAGAAGTCTTTGCTCAGGTGCCTCAGGCACTTCAGGAAGCTGCCGGCCCTAATGAGGGCAGATGCCATCCCCTCTGCGAATGCCCCTGCCTTGGCAGAAGAATCCAGGATCTTGCACTGTGATTTTAGAGAGTGGCAGTCACCAAGGTTCTTGCCATAGGGACCAGAGGGTGCCCTGGAGCTCCTTCCTCCTGCAGGAGATGTTTCTCCATCTGTGCATGCTTGCTAGGTCTCTTCAGTCATGTCTGACTCTTTGAGATGCTATGGACTGGAGCCCACTAGGCTCCTCTATCTATGGGATTCTCTAGGCAAGAATACTGGAGTGAGTTGCCATGCCCTCCTCCAGGGGATCTTCCTCACCCAGGGGATCTTCCTGATCCTGAAGATCTTCCTAATCTTCCAGTCTCATGTTTCCTGCTCTGGCAGGTGGGTTCTTGCCACTAGCGCCACCTAAATACTTCTCTAAATATCCCTCTGGACACACAAAATAGACATTTTACTGCTCTCATTGACACTGGAGCCCAAATTACAGTGTTTTCTGGGAGCCTCGCCAAACATAAGCAAGGAGCACCTTCTAAATTACAAGGCACAACAGGTAGAATCATAGAGGGCTTCACTCTTGGGATAATATTTATTAAAAATCTTTTAGTAGAAGTGGCCCCTCTGCCCTATCCTTTCCTGTAGAAGTGTGGACGCCTTGATGTGCCGTGGTGCCATGTGGAACAGACCCAGATTCCTGGCCCTCCTGGTGGGAGCTGTACATCAGGAACTCATAAGACTGCCACTTCTGATTAAGACTTCAAATACACCCCAATGTCACTTGTGACAGGGGCCTGAAGGACTGTGGCCCATAATTCAAGATTTATTATAGGAAGGAGTCATTAAACACACCATTTCTCCTTTCAATTCCCCTGTTTGGCCGGTATTAAAGCCTGCTGCTAATGACTGGTGCCTTACAGTTGACTGCCCAAATGTAAATGGTCAGGTGCCCCCCATTAAGGCTCCCATTCCCAACATTGTCCGGTTAATTGAGAACATCCAAAGGGCTCCAAGGGCTACTTTGCCATGATCAATCTCACTAATGTGTCCTACTCAGTACTGATCATCGAGGAGTCCCAGCTACAATTTGCCTTCACATTCAAAGGCACTCGATATACCTTTACCTGGCTGCCTATGAGCTATCTTAACAGCCTGGCTATGGCCCACGATCTCTGCCAGGAAGACCTGGTGCCCTTACAGCGTTCCCCTTGCACCATCTGACACTATACTGGTAATATTCTAATCAGGGGCCTTTGGAGGATGCAGCGTGTGGGACCCTAATACGGCTGGTGATACGCCTGAAATATACAAGCTGGGCTATTGCCTCACCTAAAATCCAAGGGCCACCACTGTTATATTTTTGGACATTAATTAGTCCTCTAACAGCTAAGAAGTTCCACTTGCAGTTAAAAGTCATTTGTTAACTATTCAGTCGCAGTATGGCAAGTTCAAGTCTTACATGTTTTCACATTTTGGCAACACATACAGAACTTACTCATAACTCCTAGACCATTTATGCAGTCGCATGCAGATATTCCCCATCCCCTGAAGGGTGGGGAGGTTTAACAGAAAGCCTGATGGATGGCACAGAGGTCTGTTCATCACACCCCCTCTCCCTGGTTCCCCTGGCTTGTCTTTCTGGTTAGCACCTTCTAAATTACAAGGCACAACAGGTAGAATCATAGAGGGCTTCACTCTTGGGATAATATTTATTAAAAATCTTTTAGTAGAAGTGGCCCCTCTGCCCTATCCTTTCCTGTAGAAGTGTGGACGCCTTGATGTGCCGTGGTGCCATGTGGAACAGACCCAGATTCCTGGCCCTCCTGGTGGGAGCTGTACATCAGGAACTCATAAGACTGCCACTTCTGATTAAGACTTCAAATACACCCCAATGTCACTTGTGACAGGGGCCTGAAGGACTGTGGCCCATAATTCAAGATTTATTATAGGAAGGAGTCATTAAACACACCATTTCTCCTTTCAATTCCCCTGTTTGGCCGGTATTAAAGCCTGCTGCTAATGACTGGTGCCTTACAGTTGACTGCCCAAATGTAAATGGTCAGGTGCCCCCCATTAAGGCTCCCATTCCCAACATTGTCCGGTTAATTGAGAACATCCAAAGGGCTCCAAGGGCTACTTTGCCATGATCAATCTCACTAATGTGTCCTACTCAGTACTGATCATCGAGGAGTCCCAGCTACAATTTGCCTTCACATTCAAAGGCACTCGATATACCTTTACCTGGCTGCCTATGAGCTATCTTAACAGCCTGGCTATGGCCCACGATCTCTGCCAGGAAGACCTGGTGCCCTTACAGCGTTCCCCTTGCACCATCTGACACTATACTGGTAATATTCTAATCAGGGGCCTTTGGAGGATGCAGCGTGTGGGACCCTAATACGGCTGGTGATACGCCTGAAATATACAAGCTGGGCTATTGCCTCACCTAAAATCCAAGGGCCACCACTGTTATATTTTTGGACATTAATTAGTCCTCTAACAGCTAAGAAGTTCCACTTGCAGTTAAAAGTCATTTGTTAACTATTCAGTCGCAGTATGGCAAGTTCAAGTCTTACATGTTTTCACATTTTGGCAACACATACAGAACTTACTCATAACTCCTAGACCATTTATGCAGTCGCATGCAGATATTCCCCATCCCCTGAAGGGTGGGGAGGTTTAACAGAAAGCCTGATGGATGGCACAGAGGTCTGTTCATCACACCCTCTCCCTGGTTCCCCTGGCTTGTCTTTCTGGGTTGAGACACCGGTACAGTGGGTCCAGGAGGCTATGGACTAAACATAGCTCCTCCTGGCTTCTGATGGGTTTCTGGACCCTTCACAGTCATGTATTACAGCCTCAGAGAATGTCAGGCTCTGGCGGCTTATTGATCTTCGTTAGAAGCAGAGGCACTCACAGGAACAGAGCCTCTTCTGAGTACACAACATTACCATGAGGCTGTGGATGTGGGACGCCTCCCAAGAGCAGCTCAGCACAGTTAGAAACGCCTCTTTGCTAAAATGGAAATAGTACCTTCAGGAACAGGATAATCTGATCTGCCAGGGCTTTCCAAATTGCAGGAGGATGTGGCATGCGTGCTCATCAGTCCCCTGCCCGTAGACCTTGAGGCACTGGTGCCCCCTTTATGTCAGCCTCTGGAGACCTGGGATAGCCCCTGGGAAGAGTTGATGGAGCAAGACAGGAAGTCTGTTCACTTCTCAGATGGCAGCACCAGCAGCATCCGTGGTGGAGCCTCCTGGAGAGAGGGAGGGCAGTGGATCATCCTGCCAGCAGCGCCACAGTCCTCAAGGACAGCAAATCAGGGCTACTCAGCTCCCGGGCTTGTGACAGTACACAGGGCTAGGGAGACTGCCGCTGACCACAAAAAGCCCCTTGTCTATATTTTCACTCACTCAGGTAGTTGCTAAAAGCTAATCCCTTCGTTGAGCCAATGGCAGCAGGATTTTCCCCCCATTGGGGTCCCCAGATTGGAGCACATATACAAGCTGGGCTATTGCCTCACCTAAAATCCAAGGGCCACCACTGTTATATTTTTGGACATTAATTAGTCCTCTAACAGCTAAGAAGTTCCACTTGCAGTTAAAAGTCATTTGTTAACTATTCAGTCGCAGTATGGCAAGTTCAAGTCTTACATGTTTTCACATTTTGGCAACACATACAGAACTTACTCATAACTCCTAGACCATTTATGCAGTCGCATGCAGATATTCCCCATCCCCTGAAGGGTGGGGAGGTTTAACAGAAAGCCTGATGGATGGCACAGAGGTCTGTTCATCACACCTCTCCCTGGTTCCCCTGGCTTGTCTTTCTGGGTTGAGACACCGGTACAGTGGGTCCAGGAGGCTATGGACTAAACATAGCTCCTCCTGGCTTCTGATGGGTTTCTGGACCCTTCACAGTCATGTATTACAGCCTCAGAGAATGTCAGGCTCTGGCGGCTTATTGATCTTCGTTAGAAGCAGAGGCACTCACAGGAACAGAGCCTCTTCTGAGTACACAACATTACCATGAGGCTGTGGATGTGGGACGCCTCCCAAGAGCAGCTCAGCACAGTTAGAAACGCCTCTTTGCTAAAATGGAAATAGTACCTTCAGGAACAGGATAATCTGATCTGCCAGGGCTTTCCAAATTGCAGGAGGATGTGGCATGCGTGCTCATCAGTCCCCTGCCCGTAGACCTTGAGGCACTGGTGCCCCCTTTATGTCAGCCTCTGGAGACCTGGGATAGCCCCTGGGAAGAGTTGATGGAGCAAGACAGGAAGTCTGTTCACTTCTCAGATGGCAGCACCAGCAGCATCCGTGGTGGAGCCTCCTGGAGAGAGGGAGGGCAGTGGATCATCCTGCCAGCAGCGCCACAGTCCTCAAGGACAGCAAATCAGGGCTACTCAGCTCCCGGGCTTGTGACAGTACACAGGGCTAGGGAGACTGCCGCTGACCACAAAAAGCCCCTTGTCTATATTTTCACTCACTCAGGTAGTTGCTAAAAGCTAATCCCTTCGTTGAGCCAATGGCAGCAGGATTTTCACATTCAAGGCCATCCCATTTGGGGTTCCCCAGATTGGAGCTACATTTCCCAGGCCCTAGTCACATTTCATCACATACAAATGCTATCATACCAGAGGCTGTCTTTAAGCCCAAGGTGGATGCCCTTGGTGGATGCCCAAATACATGTCACCAGCCTTTCAGGGTTCTCAGCCGCTGACTCTTTACCAAAAACTCTTCAGGCTCCACCCACTACCATAAGACACAGACTCCCCCAGCAGTCAGTCCTCAGCTCTACTAATCCAGCATTGCTTCCATATTCATCACCGTTTCCATATTCCTCATTCCCTGACAGAATGCTTCCATATCTCTTATGGTTACAGGTAGCTGCTGCCACCTGGGCCTGGTGCAGGGGTGTCTGGCTTATGCAAGTCCTTAGAAAATACATCACTTGAATTGCAAATTTTGCTCTAGAACAGTGGAAATGGCCCCACCACACTTTGGTTCTGCTCAGGAACCATGCTTTTAGCCCTATGATTTCACAGGGCTGCTTCCTCTCTCAGTGCACAGTTCTTTTTCACTTATCATATGTGTGGATACTTTTCCTGGCTTACTAGTTACTACAATCACCAGCAACACCTCTGGGGAAGAGGTGATCTCTTCTCTCGCTAAGTATATCCTTTTCCCACTGGAACCTCCTGACATCACTGACTCAGATAAAGCATCTCATTTTCCCCACACACCACACCACTGGGCTCTCCAGGACAGCATCCGATGGAACTTCCATTGTCCTTACCAGCCACAGGCCATTGGCATTACCAATCGCCACAGCAGTCTTATAAAACCCTGGCTCCTTAAGTGACAAGGTGGTAAATGGACTTCTAAGTACACTTTGTTGCCAGAGGTACTCACTACTTTATATTCTAGGCCATATGGCCACCACTCTAATTATACTAACTAAGGCCTCATGAGTGTACTGGAATATCTGCCACAGTCCTCAAGGACAGCAAATCAGGGCTACTCAGCGCCCGGGCTTGGGACAGTACACAGGGCTAGGGAGACTGCCGCTGACCACAAAAAGCCCCTTGTCTATATTTTCACTCACTCAGGTAGTTGCTAAAAGCTAATCCCTTCGTTGAGCCAATGGCAGCAGGATTTTCACATTCAAGGCCATCCCATTTGGGGTTCCCCAGATTGGAGCTACATTTCCCAGGCCCTAGTCACATTTCATCACATACAAATGCTATCATACCAGAGGCTGTCTTTAAGCCCAAGGTGGATGCCCTTGGTGGATGCCCAAATACATGTCACCAGCCTTTCAGGGTTCTCAGCCGCTGACTCTTTACCAAAAACTCTTCAGGCTCCACCCACTACCATAAGACACAGACTCCCCCAGCAGTCAGTCCTCAGCTCTACTAATCCAGCATTGCTTCCATATTCATCACCGTTTCCATATTCCTCATTCCCTGACAGAATGCTTCCATATCTCTTATGGTTACAGGTAGCTGCTGCCACCTGGGCCTGGTGCAGGGGTGTCTGGCTTATGCAAGTCCTTAGAAAATACATCACTTGAATTGCAAATTTTGCTCTAGAACAGTGGAAATGGCCCCACCACACTTTGGTTCTGCTCAGGAACCATGCTTTTAGCCCTATGATTTCACAGGGCTGCTTCCTCTCTCAGTGCACAGTTCTTTTTCACTTATCATATGTGTGGATACTTTTCCTGGCTTACTAGTTACTACAATCACCAGCAACACCTCTGGGGAAGAGGTGATCTTTTCTCTCGCTAAGTATATCCTTTTCCCACTGGAACCTCCTGACATCACTGACTCAGATAAAGCATCTCATTTTCCCCACACACCACACCACTGGGCTCTCCAGGACAGCATCCGATGGAACTTCCATTGTCCTTACCAGCCACAGGCCATTGGCATTACCAATCGCCACAGCAGTCTTATAAAACCCTGGCTCCTTAAGTGACAAGGTGGTAAATGGACTTCTAAGTACACTTTGTTGCCAGAGGTACTCACTACTTTATATTCTAGGCCATATGGCCACCACTCTAATTATACTAACTAAGCTTGCCTAGTCATGGTGTCTATGATTGTTGTCACTGGAATATCTGATGCCTTTATCTTATAGAACAATATTATTTACATTTTCCCCAATATATTTTTCCCCTTACAGACTTAAAATATCAATCATCTCACCTTCCAGGATTCATTGGTGATATGATCAGGGACGAGTGGTTGGCTATGACCCCCAGCCTATTAGAATAACATAGAACACCGTGCTGCGCTCGACCACACTTATCTGCTTGATTGCAGCATACAGTGGCTTCAGTGGATGGTTCATTTCTCCTTACCATACTTCCCCGCAGGAAGTGGAAATAATTGTACCTAGACCCACTGAGAAATAGTATGAATCTCTAAAAGGGGGTAAGAGACACTTGGGTTGGCTGTCATCAACAACATTAAAAGGAGACAGCATGGCAATACAATGACAACACTTGGATCTTCCCAACACTAGAGGAGGCCACCACTGAGCTAGTGACCCACAGGGGCCCTGTAATAAGTGTTCAGTGGGCAAGCACGAAACTACAAAATACAAAGGCTCACTGCTGCCAACCGTACTCCATGCTTTT
Organism: Tragulus kanchil; assembly: GCA_022376925.1. Taxonomy (NCBI): domain Eukaryota; kingdom Metazoa; phylum Chordata; class Mammalia; order Artiodactyla; family Tragulidae; genus Tragulus; species Tragulus kanchil. The sequence goes on from JAIOJX010000028.1 coordinate 181,433,510, forward strand.
GTACAGAATCATCTGGATCACAGAGCCTCTCCTCCACCCTAGAAAGGCAACGCTAGACACAACAGTCACCTACTATTGCATTCCAGGATGTGGGGCAGTGGTCAGGGGTGGGGAGCAGACAATGAGTGCTAAAAGTCAGATCTAGTGGGGTTATGCTCAAAATGCCACCAGTGTGGATCCTAGCCAGCTGATTCAAGCCCTCTATCTTAAATGGGGCCACATAGTACAAATGCTTAAAGGCCACTGGCCATGTCCAAATGATCAAAGACTTCCTGATCTCTAGTCATTACATTGCTCTAATTTCACCATCAATTGGCCAACAGGCTTATGCATTTCAGACCCACCTCTAGGTAATACAGGGCCAAACATTAAACTGTTGGTTTCATTAAACCAAGGCTACACATGTGCCTCCAATCTTTACTATTTGTGGATGGAAACTTCCTATGCCTCAGAGGGGAACAGTGTCCATTTATGGGTGCTTCCCAGAGGATCTCCAAAATTTACAAATAATCTTTGATACCAGTAAATGCTCCTGCTAGTGCAAAAAAACCTTAATAAGGCCATTCAAAATCTGGAACCCTGTTAAACCTCTTGGCCCTTCCCTCAGTTCCCACTCAGTGGTTCCCTCCATCTGTGACAACCCTGGAGATGAGAAGAGCCCAGACGAAGCCTCACAGGCTACAGCCTCATCCTAATGCTTCCTCCTCAACTTCCCACTGCAGCGGACGTGACACCAAGGAAGACAGCAGTGATGATGGCGAGCACTCCCCAGGACCTGCTTGTTTATCTAAATCCCTTCTGAGGACCCTCTTGTGAACCATTCTGCTGAGTTAAGACGTTTACCTCAGAGTCACCTTGCTTACTCTTGATATAATATAATGTTTGCTGCCCGAGTGTGAGGTGATACCATGATTGCCAAGCGGCTCTCTGTTGTGCCCTGAGGTGTGGAACGCCATGGTGTGTATCGAATAAACAACCTTACAGGGGCCCCCTTGAAAGATTTCACTTAGCTGCTTGCTCTCATTAGACTGGCCCATACCATGTGTCCTATTGGGAGTTGGTGAACTTAATTACTGTTGGAAGAATCCCTCCTCAGCTGCACACATTGCTACCACCATAGCACCCATCCCGTCACCCTCTGGGTCCACAGTGATGGGGTCACCTCCCTCCACCACCCTGAGAGGACATTTCTCTACCATCGCTGCGCAGGACTCCACAATCCTCTCCATTCAAGCTCTCCAACAGTCTGAACATTTTTATACCCCAGGCAGAAATAGGAGCTCATTTGGGAGTGCCTGTCAATGGTGGCATTTACTGAGTTCCATAACTTCAAATGCCCCAAAAAAACCCCCCAAATCCTAGTCATTACATTGCTCTAATTTCACCATCAATTGGCCAACAGGCTTATGCATTTCAGACCCACCTCTAGGTAATACAGGGCCAAACATTAAACTGTTGGTTTCATTAAACCAAGGCTACACATGTGCCTCCAATCTTTACTATTTGTGGATGGAAACTTCCTATGCCTCAGAGGGGAACAGTGTCCATTTATGGGTGCTTCCCAGAGGATCTCCAAAATTTACAAATAATCTTTGATACCAGTAAATGCTCCTGCTAGTGCAAAAAAACCTTAATAAGGCCATTCAAAATCTGGAACCCTGTTAAACCTCTTGGCCCTTCCCTCAGTTCCCACTCAGTGGTTCCCTCCATCTGTGACAACCCTGGAGATGAGAAGAGCCCAGACGAAGCCTCACAGGCTACAGCCTCATCCTAATGCTTCCTCCTCAACTTCCCACTGCAGCGGACGTGACACCAAGGAAGACAGCAGTGATGATGGCGAGCACTCCCCAGGACCTGCTTGTTTATCTAAATCCCCTTCTGAGGACCCTCTTGTGAACCATTCTGCTGAGTTAAGACGTTTACCTCAGAGTCACCTTGCTTACTCTTGATATAATATAATGTTTGCTGCCCGAGTGTGAGGTGATACCATGATTGCCAAGCGGCTCTCTGTTGTGCCCTGAGGTGTGGAACGCCATGGTGTGTATCGAATAAACAACCTTACAGGGGCCCCCTTGAAAGATTTCACTTAGCTGCTTGCTCTCATTAGACTGGCCCATACCATGTGTCCTATTGGGAGTTGGTGAACTTAATTACTGTTGGAAGAATCCCTCCTCAGCTGCACACATTGCTACCACCATAGCACCCATCCCGTCACCCTCTGGGTCCACAGTGATGGGGTCACCTCCCTCCACCACCCTGAGAGGACATTTCTCTACCATCGCTGCGCAGGACTCCACAATCCTCTCCATTCAAGCTCTCCAACAGTCTGAACATTTTTATACCCCAGGCAGAAATAGGAGCTCATTTGGGGAGTGCCTGTCAATGGTGGCATTTTACTGAGTTCCATAACAGAGGACTACCTAGGTACTTTACTAACCCTGCCCCCATGCATCCAACAGAAGGCAGCCCATGTGTCCCCTGTCTCACCTGGCCACCCTCTATGGTCCTCAACTGTTCCCATGCAGGATACTCTGCAACACAGTATGTGGGAGCCCCCATGTTCTTGGGACATGCAGCCCAACCACAACTTATTTCAGTTCCTCTGATTAAGCAGTTATGTTTACTGTGGGTCCAGGGCCCAAGAGTCATCACATGTGTTTCTCCATACGTGGACTTCTTCCTCCCTCAACCCCCAATGTACTTGCATCCTTGTTGGTCCCTGGGTAGTGCTCTCTGTTCACAGCAATGTACATCAATCTTCCAGGGACTACCCTTATAAATCATGGATCAGGACCACCATTGGGGTGCTATACCTACTCTTAATGCAACAATATGATACTTTAACACAGTCTGGGATAACTGTTTAGCTCTAGATTACTTACTGGGCCAGGAAAGAGCTGTATGGGCTGTAAAGGGCACCGCATGCTGCATATATATTCACACTTCTGCACAAATGCAGACAAATTTACAAAAGGTGCTCAACAGGTACAAGTCTTCCATAATCTCACTGAAGTTTTTAATCAAATATCCTACCTTAGTTCTTACCCAAAGTCTTTTATTCACTTTCTTAACTGAACCCCAACAAATAGTGAGACGGTTATGGACAAGATTTCAAACTGTTGTTGGCTTGCTGATATTGTTGATTGCCATTTTTGCTTTGCTTAAATGTTTCATGTGCAGTGACCAAAACCCTGCTGGTGGCTTTTAATAGTTCCATTGTCCAAACAGAGTCTACGATTATCCCTGAAGATTAATGCATAGGCATCACAAGCTCAATTGTAATTGAGAAAAATAACTTTCCAGAAAAAAATATAAGTTGGGTTTCTCTGAGTCGCTGCCCAGGTATGTTACAGTACAAGAGCCCTGTTTATACCAAGTCTGGGCATTTAGATAAGGACTTGAGTTCAGGATGGAGACCATAAGCTCCTGTTTATGTGTCCTGGGGCACTTTTTAGAATACCTACTTAGGGATTTCCCTGGTGGTCCAATGGCTAAGACTCCATTTCTAATGCAGGGGCCTCAGGTTCGATCCCTGGATAGGAAACTAGATCCTGCATGACAAAACAAAGACTGAAGATCTGCCACTGCTAAGACCTGTCACGGCCATATAAATAAATAAACATTTTTTAAAAAATTAAATACCCACTTAGAATTAAAGCCTGGAAAAGTTAGCGACCTCTGCCCCAACCACCTTATAAGCAACAGTGTGGTTGTTACCATGTCTCTATCTCCTGTGCTCTTGTGACAGATGGAGGTCTGCCTTCCACTGCTCATTATGCACCCTCACTTCTAGGATCTGTAAGTCACGAATCTTGTGGGTCCCTGGTACCACTTCATCAATTAGGGACTACCCTTATAAATCATGGATCAGGACCACCATTGGGGTGCTATACACTCTTAATGCAACAATATGATACTTTAACACAGTCTGGGATAACTGTTTAGCTCTAGATTACTTACTGGGCCAGGAAAGAGCTGTATGGGCTGTAAAGGGCACCGCATGCTGCATATATATTCACACTTCTGCACAAATGCAGACAAATTTACAAAAGGTGCTCAACAGGTACAAGTCTTCCATAATCTCACTGAAGTTTTTAATCAAATATCCTACCTTAGTTCTTACCCAAAGTCTTTTATTCACTTTCTTAACTGAACCCCAACAAATAGTGAGACGGTTATGGACAAGATTTCAAACTGTTGTTGGCTTGCTGATATTGTTGATTGCCATTTTTGCTTTGCTTAAATGTTTCATGTGCAGTGACCAAAACCCTGCTGGTGGCTTTTAATAGTTCCATTGTCCAAACAGAGTCTACGATTATCCCTGAAGATTAATGCATAGGCATCACAAGCTCAATTGTAATTGAGAAAAATAACTTTCCAGAAAAAAAAATATAACTTGGGTTTCTCTGAGTCGCTGCCCAGGTATGTTACAGTACAAGAGCCCTGTTTATACCAAGTCTGGGCATTTAGATAAGGACTTGAGTTCAGGATGGAGACCATAAGCTCCTGTTTATGTGTCCTGGGGCACTTTTTAGAATACCTACTTAGGGATTTCCCTGGTGGTCCAATGGCTAAGACTCCATTTCTAATGCAGGGGCCTCAGGTTCGATCCCTGGATAGGAAACTAGATCCTGCATGACAAAACAAAGACTGAAGATCTGCCACTGCTAAGACCTGTCACGGCCATATAAATAAATAAACATTTTTTAAAAAATTAAATACCCACTTAGAATTAAAGCCTGGAAAAAGTTAGCGACCTCTGCCCCAACCACCTTATAAGCAACAGTGTGGTTGTTACCATGTCTCTATCTCCTGTGCTCTTGTGACAGATGGAGGTCTGCCTTCCACTGCTCATTATGCACCCTCACTTCTAGGATCTGTAAGTCACGAATCTTGTGACTCGACTTCCTTGCTGTGGGTGTGCAGTACTGAAACTCTGTCTGCAATCAAAACCACCCTGTGTGCTTCACTTCGCCAAAGTGGGAGCTCGGATGCTGAGGGAGCTGCCTGCTGCCCCCATGCAGGTGGCTCTTGCCTCCTCACACAGCAGGTTGTAATCTGCACATTCTTAATTCAATACACCAGCTCTCGTTTAGCACAGCATACAATTTGGGGAAAGTCAGGGCTAGCAAAAGATAGGGTATCTGTGCAGCTGCAACCTCCATTTATTCCACAAATCATATGCTGCTAACAAACTAAATGTGTATAGGGGTGTGGTAAGGAGATGTGGAGGAGCGGACGGAAATAAAATTTATGACAAGCATTTTTGATTCACATGCCAAACTTAGTCTATTATAAATTATCTGCAGATTCACAATTATGGAATTTATATTTCTACATGATCAATAAGGCGACGGACAGAGAAAGCAGAATCAGGTAGGCTAACTTCAGTGGAACAGTCAGCATGCCTGGCTCTCTTTTCAACTTGTCCCCAGTGAGTTCTCTTGTGCATGAATTCCTTCTGGTTGAGCTCCTAAATTTTTACCACTCTGCTTTAAAGTCCACATGCCCAAGATACTAAAAATAAATTCCTCTAGGTGAGACCTTGCTCAATTTCGCTCCCCAATGCTTTCATACCTAGGTCTATTCATCTTTACTTATTCCCTGTCATAAGGAGAGCACTCTGTCTATTCTCCTTGGAATCCTATGGTACTGTAGGCCAGAAGTCCTATCTTCTAAACTCCTCTAGCAATTGTTTATATAGTTAGGTTCTTTCTTTGATATTGTCTCCTTTATCTCTGTCTCAATCTCAGTCATCACTTGAATTTTCATCTACAATTTGGTTATACCCAAATCTATCTCCACCGGTGCAGTCTCTTTATCAGCCAGCCAGATGCATCTCCAACAGCCTACCAGAAAAATCCATGTTCTCACTTGGCATGTCCTCTATGAAGTCATTATCCCTTCTAAAAAAATTACCTGCTTCCTTTATGCTTATCTATTTAAGTTCCAAAATAGCCAGGCCATACCTGTGCCTGGAGTATTTTTCCTCCCATTCTTTGTGAAACTAGATCTTTCCTGGGATGCTCCTCTTGCTTCGGTGAGACTCTCCTCATCACATCAACTGAAACCAGCTATGCTGTTACTCTGACACAGCCTCTCACAGCATCGTGCAGTGTGACAACGATCTACAGAGAACCACCATCACGGGACAATGTCACTCATGTGTTCTGTTGTGTCTATCCCCTCCCCCGTAGAAAATAAGCTCCTAGGAAATAATAATTCAGTGCCATTTATTGCTGACATATTATTAGCATTCAATAATATGTATTAATAAATGAAGATGACCTGATTCCACTAGATACACAATCAAGAACCAAATTTTGCTGATCCTAGTCAGAAATCATTTCTCCCCTGCTTGTTTTAATTCAGATTCTTAGTATACTTTCTCAGATTATTTGAAATGGTCTGAGATTCCATTCCTGTTTTCAGGTAAAACGTCCTCTAAATTACAGCCAAAATCATAACTATTATAAAACAAGTGATTTGATCATGATACTTGGTTTTGTACATAAAAACCTCTGTTTTCTTATTTCTTAAGAAGTAAAATCCATTTCTTTTTTTAGATAGGAATACAAAGCGTTGAAAACCTGGCCCACATTTTTCTCTTAGCCTTGAATTCCTACCTTTTTCATCTAAATGCTATATTTAGGCCATATAAAATTTCTCACTCTTTCTCTAAACATACCTGACCCTTTCATGAACCTCAGTTTTAATATATACTGTTTCTTCTACATAACCATTTTCTTTCTTCATTGGAGAAATTGTAACAATTTATCTAGAACTCAACCCAGCTGTTATATAGTTAGGTTCTTTCTTTGATATTGTCTCCTTTATCTCTGTCTCAATCTCAGTCATCACTTGAATTTTCATCTACAATTTGGTTATACCCAAATCTATCTCCACCGGTGCAGTCTCTTTATCAGCCAGCCAGATGCATCTCCAACAGCCTACCAGAAAAATCCATGTTCTCACTTGGCATGTCCTCTATGAAGTCATTATCCCTTCTAAAAAAATTACCTGCTTCCTTTATGCTTATCTATTTAAGTTCCAAAATAGCCAGGCCATACCTGTGCCTGGAGTATTTTTCCTCCCATTCTTTGTGAAACTAGATCTTTCCTGGGATGCTCCTCTTGCTTCGGTGAGACTCTCCTCATCACATCAACTGAAACCAGCTATGCTGTTACTCTGACACAGCCTCTCACAGCATCGTGCAGTGTGACAACGATCTACAGAGAACCACCATCACGGGACAATGTCACTCATGTGTTCTGTTGTGTCTATCCCCTCCCCCGTAGAAAATAAGCTCCTAGGAAATAATAATTCAGTGCCATTTATTGCTGACATATTATTAGCATTCAATAATATGTATTAATAAATGAAGATGACCTGATTCCACTAGATACACAATCAAGAACCAAATTTTGCTGATCCTAGTCAGAAATCATTTCTCCCCTGCTTGTTTTAATTCAGATTCTTAGTATACTTTCTCAGATTATTTGAAATGGTCTGAGATTCCATTCCTGTTTTCAGGTAAAACGTCCTCTAAATTACAGCCAAAATCATAACTATTATAAAACAAGTGATTTGATCATGATACTTGGTTTTGTACATAAAAACCTCTGTTTTCTTATTTCTTAAGAAGTAAAATCCATTTCTTTTTTTAGATAGGAATACAAAGCGTTGAAAACCTGGCCCACATTTTTCTCTTAGCCTTGAATTCCTACCTTTTTCATCTAAATGCTATATTTAGGCCATATAAAATTTCTCACTCTTTCTCTAAACATACCTGACCCTTTCATGAACCTCAGTTTTAATATATACTGTTTCTTCTACATAACCATTTTTCTTTCTTCATTGGAGAAATTGTAACAATTTATCTAGAACTCAACCCAATGCAGCCTCTTTTGTGACAGGTTTCCCATATCTTCTTAACAAAATTGGTTCTGTCCCCTGTGTTTTATTTTAGTACTTACTTAACATCATACTTCATATATATGTAGACAGTAGGCCTCCCACTAGACTGCCAATTCCTGTAGGGCAGAGAAGATCTTTATCATAACTACTTACTTATAGCATAGTATCCGCCTACAACAGAGTTTGTTGAACGAATGAATACACAAATGTGTTAATTCAAACACATGAGAAACTACAGCCATTTTCTTGGGAACTGTATATTTTCTCAAAGAAATCAAAACTGAGGCATGAAAGTATTATTTCTACGCAGAGAGAGAAAGAGGGAAGGGAAGAAAAGTAGAATGTACTTCAGAAATAAAATGAATCTTGAGTCCTGAGGCCTTTTTCATTGTTTTCTTTCACTTTTCCCTCCATTGTTCACACTTATAAATAAATAAATTAATTAATTAATTTAATTTTAAAGTACACACATAGGCTGAAAGGTAAAAAGGTGGCCTGAATTATTGTTTTATTAGTTTGCATAGAAATATCTAATCAAATAAATCAGAAGTAGTAAAACATCTTAGCAATCACCCAGTCCAAATTCTTTACTTTTCCAGTGAGAAAAACTCTAAGTCAAATAGGTTTGAATAGTTTAAAGTTACCCAGTTAATAAGTAGTATAACCTTAATTTGAATAAAACCAAGATTAATGATCCCTTCATCACCTCATATTTTTCTTTTCGATATTTGTTAGTTCCGAGAATTTAAAACATAAGTCTAATTCTTTCTGCCACCATTATTATTTCACCCTTATTATTTCAAACATACTCTACATGCTTAAATGCAATTTTCTGACACATCACTGCTCAAGAAGATTTATAGGAATACTAGGAAGCTAAACACAAAAAACCCAGTCATATATAAAATTTTCCCTAATAAAGAATATCAGAAGTTCAACCATGTTATGTGCACACAACAAGAGCGTATAATATTTAAATGCATGTAATTTAAAATCTCAATGCCTTTTCCACAAAAGCACCTTGTTTTCATTGTTCTGTTTTGCTGTGGATGACTACAGCAGGCAAATGCCAGTATGCGCAGTCCTAGTTCTAGTTTGTCTGAGAAAATTATGCCAAGCATGCAGTGCCATCTGCTCCTGTAGCGATACCATCCTTCCATTTTTCAGAAGGGTGATAAACAGCCCAACTGCATGTCGTTCTCTGAGCTCCATAAGCACCTTGGGGCAGGAGAGGGGAGGGGATGTGGGCCTCCTATGTCAGATGCAAAATGACGCATATAAAACAGAAACAGACTTGCAGATACAGAGAACCAACTAGTGGTTACCAGTAGGGAGACAAATCAGGGCACTGACAAGACAAGGGAATGGGATTAAGAGGTATAAACTGCTATGTATAAAATAAGATACAAGGATATATTGTACAGAACAGAGAATGAAGACAGTATTTTAGAATAACTTTATTCATTTTTGTTTAGTTGTTTTCGGCTGTGCTAAAGGCAGATGGGATCTTAGTTTTCCAACCAGGGGTCAAACCTGTGTCACCTGCAGTTGAAATGTGGAATTTTAAAGACCAGACCGCCAGGAAAGTTCTTAAAATAACTCTAAATGGAGTATATGAAAATATTGCATTGCTAACTTGAACACTTGAAACTAATGTAATATTTTAAATCAGCTATACCTTTTTTAAAAAAAAGTGATACAAATGGCAGAGTTGGGGAATTCTAAAAGAACCCCAGAACAGAAAGATTCTCTGCTACTTTTCAAGTGTCCTGGAATGGGTGATGGTAGAGCAGAAGAGACTGAGTAGGGAGGAGGGTGATACTCATCTCAGAACATTTTGAAATCAACAAGCCTCCTATCAGCTTGTCCATTCTCAATTATTTTGTGACTCTGGTCATCTTCTCACTAATAAAGAAATGGTCATGAAATGGATATATAATTAGAAACTAAGCTGGTGGAATTGAACAGAATGGGGTGGTGTTGACCATTCACGCAGGGCTCACATATCATTTTCAGTAAGACATGAAAGTGAAGTTATAGAATTATGATGTCAACAAAATGATGAGAGAATGGCCAGTCTGAGACTGAACATTATCTAATATTCAAATTGCTTTTGCTATGTCCCTACCTCTGTATTGAGCTGTCTTATGTTTGTCCATAATCAGTGATAGGAAACTTATTACTTCATTGTATCAGATCAGGTGCTTTGTATTTATATTCAAGACTTCCCAGACCTTTTTCAATATGTATCTGTCATGCAGTTTCTTAGTTTGTAAATAAAGCAAATTATTATTTGATAACAATGTCATCCTCTAAGACACTATAAGTTGAACACAATTTGTTAAGAAAGGTAACATGTCCAGAGAGATTTTGCTGACTTAAGAATCAAAATCCGGGCTTCCCTGGTGGTGGGTAGTGAGTAGAGAGTCCGCCTTGCAGTGCAGTGGGCACTTGTTTGATCCCTGGCCCAGGAAGATCCCAGGTACTGCGGAGCAGCTGGATGGGTGTGTCCAATTATGAGCCAGAGCTCTGGAGCACATACACCCAGAGCCCGTGCTCTGTGGTAAGAGAGGCCACTGCAATGGGAAGCCCACACAGGCCAAAGAATAAAGATGGATGAAAATAAATAAATAAATAAATAAACAATAAAAGAGGCCAAAATTTTAAAAACATTAAAGAAAAAGAATAAAAATCCTATACATATGACATAGAAAACCAAAATTGCAAAGGTATTTCAAGAATTTTTTTGAGAAAGTGCAGGGAAGAAGTCTATACTTTTGGAAAGGAAGAAGTTTGGGAACTGGGATGACCTTATGGCTGTACTCAAGAGAAAATGTGTCTCTACGAACAGAAACCAGGAGGAAATATGAAAAGGAATTTTGTCCTGGAATCAAGTATAGGATCCAGAAAGAAGGGTCTTTAGTAACTAATGCATACACATGGGCTTCCCTGGTGACTCAGATGGTAAAGGGTCTTCCTGCAATGCAGGAGATCAAGGTTTAATCCCTGAGTTGGGAAGATATCTCGTCTTTGTCTACTTAAAGTAGAGATGAATTATGTAGTTAAACTTAAGATGACAAACCAACCAATGGAGGATTTTATAAGGCCAATTTGACCCATCTGTGAGAGTTTAATGTGATTTATTTATCTTTTCCTCAAATTATAATGAAATAGCACCTCGAGACCTCAAGAACATGCTGGTTCTGAGTTCACACAATATAGTAGAGAAATCACAGAAGAATAAGAAAAAAGAATGATGACCTCAAGGGCATATTCATTAAAAGTGACACCTTAAGAATTAATCACCTGAAGAATATAGTTGCCAAACTCTACAAAGGAATCTGAAGATACAAAGATGAAGCATACCAACGTCCTACCTAAAGAAGCTCATAGATTAGAAGGAGGTCTTGATGTGCGCATAACTAATTCACTTGGGAGGAAAGATGAATGCCTGCCTTCTGGGGTTAATTAGAAATGGCTTCAGAGAAGAGATGGGATTTGAACTCAGAATTTTGAAGGGTGAGTGTGGTGTTTTAATAGTTATAACTGGAGAAAAGTGCACCTACCCAGCTGTGATACATGGATAAGAACGATAGGGCACAATAAGCTGTTTGCCCTACATCATCCATTATGCAAACAGTAGCTTGACTTGACAAAAGTCAGGCAAAGGAGACAGGGCTGTCTTCCATATCATGGCCAACCTACTCAGCTTTAAGGCCAGTCACTTTGGACCCTTTTGATTTCGAGCTCTCCTCTGCTCTATCCTGCTCATACTTCATCAGGGCTGCTTGAGTAAGATGTCAGGCCAACCTGGAGAAGGAAACGACAACCCACTTCAGTATTCTTGCTTGGAGAATCCCATGGACAGAGGAGCCTGGTGGGCTAAAGTCCATAGGATTGCAAAGACTCAGACATGACTTGGCAACTAAACAACAACAACAACATAGCACTAGGCTCAGAAAAACAGACAAAAAAAAAAAAAATCAGGCCAAAAATGCCTGTGTATGTACAAAAGGCTGGCATTTGTTTTTTAGGCTGATACAATCCCTAATAGAAGAGTCCTTAATGGACCAAAGTTTAATAATACATTTGATACTAAGAGAATCAGGGAATGTGTTAACCTTAAGGTATGTCCACGCTAATACATCTGGACTTCAGTCATCAAGTCCCTTTAGTATGATATTATTTTTGCTTTGGTGCCTGAATGACACCGCATTTTTTTGTAAATTTCTGCTCTTAGGTTTGCTTCTGGAGATCGACACCTGCATTATAATGAAATAGCACCTCGAGACCTCAAGAACATGCTGGTTCTGAGTTCACACAATATAGTAGAGAAATCACAGAAGAATAAGAAAAAAGAATGATGACCTCAAGGGCATATTCATTAAAAGTGACACCTTAAGAATTAATCACCTGAAGAATATAGTTGCCAAACTCTACAAAGGAATCTGAAGATACAAAGATGAAGCATACCAACGTCCTACCTAAAGAAGCTCATAGATTAGAAGGAGGTCTTGATGTGCGATAACTAATTCACTTGGGAGGAAAGATGAATGCCTGCCTTCTGGGGTTAATTAGAAATGGCTTCAGAGAAGAGATGGGATTTGAACTCAGAATTTTGAAGGGTGAGTGTGGTGTTTTAATAGTTATAACTGGAGAAAAGTGCACCTACCCAGCTGTGATACATGGATAAGAACGATAGGGCACAATAAGCTGTTTGCCCTACATCATCCATTATGCAAACAGTAGCTTGACTTGACAAAAGTCAGGCAAAGGAGACAGGGCTGTCTTCCATATCATGGCCAACCTACTCAGCTTTAAGGCCAGTCACTTTGGACCCTTTTGATTTCGAGCTCTCCTCTGCTCTATCCTGCTCATACTTCATCAGGGCTGCTTGAGTAAGATGTCAGGCCAACCTGGAGAAGGAAACGACAACCCACTTCAGTATTCTTGCTTGGAGAATCCCATGGACAGAGGAGCCTGGTGGGCTAAAGTCCATAGGATTGCAAAGACTCAGACATGACTTGGCAACTAAACAACAACAACAACATAGCACTAGGCTCAGAAAAACAGACAAAAAAAAAAAAAATCAGGCCAAAAATGCCTGTGTATGTACAAAAGGCTGGCATTTGTTTTTTAGGCTGATACAATCCCTAATAGAAGAGTCCTTAATGGACCAAAGTTTAATAATACATTTGATACTAAGAGAATCAGGGAATGTGTTAACCTTAAGGTATGTCCACGCTAATACATCTGGACTTCAGTCATCAAGTCCCTTTAGTATGATATTATTTTTGCTTTGGTGCCTGAATGACACCGCAAGTTTTCTGTCTACTTCTGTGAGACAGTAGTGCTCAAATGCTTCTGGAAACTAGTACAAGATCCTCCAATATCAAGTCTTCTGGGCACTGCATACCCAGGAGACTTCCAGAACATACTGCTATAACAAGTCCTTTTAGATCACATTTAGCCAACAAAATGGACTGTAGGCTTTCCAGATGGTACTAGTGGCAAAGAATCTGCCTGCCAATGAAGGAGACACAGGAGATGTGTGTTCCATTCCCGGGTAGAGAAGATCCCCTGGAGGAGAGTATGGCAACTCACTCCAGTATTCTTGCCTGGAGAATCCTGTGGACAAAGGAGCCTGGTGGGTTATATTCCACAGAGTCACAAAGCATCAGACACGACTGAAGCACCTTTGTATACATATATACATACTACTCTGTGGTATAAAATTATTAGTAATATTATAACTTTACCAATGATAATATCATACTTTTGACAATCATTGCCATTAAAATGATCATTTATAATTTACAAAATACAACTAAGGACATTATCTCACTTAAGTTTCCCCTAAGCCCTAAGACTGAAAATTGTTATGAACCCCATTTTATAAACAAGTAAGCTAAGATCCAGAGGAATAACTGACTTTCCCTGAATCACTCAGGTATTTGGTATTGATAACACAAGAAAACCAAACCAAAACAAATGAACAAAATCTCAAAAGATCTCCTTCCAAATCCTACACCTTTTTGTTTGACCCAGAATGCTCAGTGTCATTCTGTACCACACAGAATTAAATTCAATAAAATTAATGATAGGGTGCTTGGCATTGAAACCCATACTGTATTTCTTCCCTAGTCATAAACAGAGACTATGGCACTGTTATTTTGCTATGAACATGTGCTTTGAAGGAAGTAACACCTATTTTACTTTGCTGCCTGAGATATGATGTCAAATTCAGAGTACTAGAAATTTCAGGAACATTCTATCAACTCTAAATGAATACAGTCTACTACTGACTATGCATTTGGTTCTGCTTCCCTTACTACAGAGTTGGCCCCTTCACTCTGAGTTCCATTCATCTTCAATCCATCCCTCTCAAGAAACTATCCAAAGAAGACCCAGATCCCTGTAGAGATTAAACATAAATTAATATTAACACTGGAGCCGCCATTTCCTACCTCCTCCTGTGGATGCTCAAAATTGTGACAAAAAAATTAGAAAGACAAAGCAAAGTAAGGAAGAAAAGAGATAGAATAAAATGAAAAGAAAACATTGCTGTCACTGTGCCCCCTTCTAAATTAGAGGTGGGACAAAACAGTCAAGCAGATAATGGGTGACCAGCTCTTTCTTCAACTGGGATTCCTTCAAAGGACAGGAGGTTAGATGTCCATGTGCCCACCTCCATCCTGTCTCCATACATTTGGTCCCCTCCTTGTTAAGACACTTTACCCTCCTTTCAAACATGTGTGGCCCTAAGCAACGTTTTCTTTCCATTTTATAAAATATGCCCCTTGCCTCTTATATAGATCAATGGAAACAGCAAACTGTTAGAACAAATTACTATTAATTTAAGGTAGAAACATCTGACTTGACCATCCATTAAACTTATTTCTCTGACAAAATCCTCATTCAAACGATTTTATAGGCTGTAAAATCTAAAATGACCAATTTAGCTACAAAGTTTAGTTTTCATTTTTTAGGAGGGCATGGTTTGACAGAAGGTAAAGATGAGAAAGAGGTAGCAAACACATGAATATCATGAGAACCTTTCTAACCATTGTGGACCTCGGGGGCCAAAGCCACCCAGCAGGTGCTTTACCCATAACTTCAATCACACAGAATTCAGGGGGATTCATCAGCAAAGGAAAAGTCAAACACTGTATTTCTTCCAAAAAAAAAGTCTTGGCATTGAAACCCATACTGTATTTCTTCCTAGTCATAAACAGAGACTATGGCACTGTTATTTTGCTATGAACATGTGCTTTGAAGGAAGTAACACCTATTTTACTTTGCTGCCTGAGATATGATGTCAAATTCAGAGTACTAGAAATTTCAGGAACATTCTATCAACTCTAAATGAATACAGTCTACTACTGACTATGCATTTGGTTCTGCTTCCCTTACTACAGAGTTGGCCCCTTCACTCTGAGTTCCATTCATCTTCAATCCATCCCTCTCAAGAAACTATCCAAAGAAGACCCAGATCCCTGTAGAGATTAAACATAAATTAATATTAACACTGGAGCCGCCATTTCCTACCTCCTCCTGTGGATGCTCAAAATTGTGACAAAAAAATTAGAAAGACAAAGCAAAGTAAGGAAGAAAAGAGATAGAATAAAATGAAAAGAAAACATTGCTGTCACTGTGCCCCCTTCTAAATTAGAGGTGGGACAAAACAGTCAAGCAGATAATGGGTGACCAGCTCTTTCTTCAACTGGGATTCCTTCAAAGGACAGGAGGTTAGATGTCCATGTGCCCACCTCCATCCTGTCTCCATACATTTGGTCCCCTCCTTGTTAAGACACTTTACCCTCCTTTCAAACATGTGTGGCCCTAAGCAACGTTTTCTTTCCATTTTATAAAATATGCCCCTTGCCTCTTATATAGATCAATGGAAACAGCAAACTGTTAGAACAAATTACTATTAATTTAAGGTAGAAACATCTGACTTGACCATCCATTAAACTTATTTCTCTGACAAAATCCTCATTCAAACGATTTTATAGGCTGTAAAATCTAAAATGACCAATTTAGCTACAAAGTTTAGTTTTCATTTTTTAGGAGGGCATGGTTTGACAGAAGGTAAAGATGAGAAAGAGGTAGCAAACACATGAATATCATGAGAACCTTTCTAACCATTGTGGACCTCGGGGGCCAAAGCCACCCAGCAGGTGCTTTACCCATAACTTCAATCACACAGAATTCAGGGGGATTCATCAGCAAAGGAAAGGTTGCAGATATAGTTACAGGCAGGTGAGATGAGACAGTTCAGATCTGGTGGGCCACTCCTTTCATCTCAAGACTATGAAGGGCAGCTCTTTTGAAAAAATTGAACTAGATAGGACAAAATGATCCAGCATGAATAGATGACTGGCCCCATTCCTCAGGAAGGATTGCTGTGAGAGGCTGAATGACATTTAAGAACAATCCCAGAGCTAAGATTCTATGAAAGACTTGAATTTGCAAATGCCTAATTCTATCTTAGGGAGCCTTGCTGTTTTTATCAAAATTCAGAGCTTATCACTTAAATCATGTTGTACCTTTAAATATAAATGGATGGTAAACAGTATTATTTGTTAAGCTTAAATCCTCAAAGCTGAAAAACTCATTCTGCTTCTCAGCGTTTGACCAATAGTGACAAATCACCAGCTGTAGGCAGCCCAAGCGGCCAATGTTTATTAAATGTCTCACTCAACCCCAAACCTCATGAATTGTTTAACATACAAGAGAAACAAAAAGCCAGTATTTTTCCTTGTGTCAGCTCTCGTTAGGAACGTCTTTGCTCTGCTCTTCTCCCTGCTGGCTAGCAACAACATTAACATTCATTGTTCTTAAACACACGGGGGCTTTGGGAGCCTCTGTATACACAGCCAATCCCGTGCCAAGTGTCTATAAATGCACGCCCAATATGCAAGCACAGAGAGGCAGATGTTAGGACCACAGTGATGGTATACATTCAGGAGGGCAGGGCAAAGTGGGACAGAAAGTGCCCGATTTTTTTTGATATAGATCAATGGAAAAAAATGTTAGAACAAATTACTATTAATTTAAGGTAGAAACATCTGACTTGACCATCCATTAAACTTATTTCTCTGACAAAATCCTCATTCAAACGATTTTATAGGCTGTAAAATCTAAAATGACCAATTTAGCTACAAAGTTTAGTTTTCATTTTTTAGGAGGGCATGGTTTGACAGAAGGTAAAGATGAGAAAGAGGTAGCAAACACATGAATATCATGAGAACCTTTCTAACCATTGTGGACCTCGGGGGCCAAAGCCACCCAGCAGGTGCTTTACCCATAACTTCAATCACACAGAATTCAGGGGGATTCATCAGCAAAGGAAAGGTTGCAGATATAGTTACAGGCAGGTGAGATGAGACAGTTCAGATCTGGTGGGCCACTCCTTTCATCTCAAGACTATGAAGGGCAGCTCTTTTGAAAAAATTGAACTAGATAGGACAAAATGATCCAGCATGAATAGATGACTGGCCCCATTCCTCAGGAAGGATTGCTGTGAGAGGCTGAATGACATTTAAGAACAATCCCAGAGCTAAGATTCTATGAAAGACTTGAATTTGCAAATGCCTAATTCTATCTTAGGGGAGCCTTGCTGTTTTTTATCAAAATTCAGAGCTTATCACTTAAATCATGTTGTACCTTTAAATATAAATGGATGGTAAACAGTATTATTTGTTAAGCTTAAATCCTCAAAGCTGAAAAACTCATTCTGCTTCTCACGCGTTTGACCAATAGTGACAAATCACCAGCTGTAGGCAGCCCAAGCGGCCAATGTTTATTAAATGTCTCACTCAACCCCAAACCTCATGAATTGTTTAACATACAAGAGAAACAAAAAGCCAGTATTTTTCCTTGTGTCAGCTCTCGTTAGGAACGTCTTTGCTCTGCTCTTCTCCCTGCTGGCTAGCAACAACATTAACATTCATTGTTCTTAAACACACGGGGGCTTTGGGAGCCTCTGTATACACAGCCAATCCCGTGCCAAGTGTCTATAAATGCACGCCCAATATGCAAGCACAGAGAGGCAGATGTTAGGACCACAGTGATGGTATACATTCAGGAGGGCAGGGCAGTGGACAGAAAGTGCTGCCACCACAGAGGACAATTCAGATATGCCTGAGAAAGAACTCAGTAAACTCACACTAAGAAGAAACCCTCATGAAATATAGATGAAATGAGACTTTTCAAGTCACCCTTTTAAAGTTAGTCACAGAGGACCTGGATTAGGTAGCTGGAGACCTGCAAGACAGTAACTCTAGCCTCAGGACTAGCTAAAGAATTTCACCATTGTAGATGTTTTCCCATGCTGCTTCCCTCCAGAGTTTGTGGGAAAGAATGGTGGCACTAGGGGTAAAGAACCAGCCTTCCTATACAAAAGATGTGGTTCTCGCTGAGCTGGGAAGATCTCCTGCAGAAGGAAATGGAAATGCACTCCAGTATTCCTGCCTGGAGAATCCCATGGACAGAGGAGCAGCTATAGTCCATGTGGTTGCAAAGAGTCAGACGAGACAGAAGCAATTTAGCATTGTTGGGGTTGTAGGTAGCTTTTCCAAAAAATCTCCAGAGGCCCTTGTAATCACAAACCTCTGTGATTCAAAGTAGCTAAATGATTCTAATAAATTGAATTTTTCTCTGAGAATACAAAATTTTAAGAGTACAGATATGAAAAGTTCAAGGAAAATTTGATTTCAATGAATGTTTGCTTACCGGTCATTTGAAGTGACCACTTCTATAAATAGGTTTTAGCTGGCCACACCAATGTGACCATTAAATTAATCTGAAAGGACTTTTTGTTTTATGGCTGCTTTGTAAGCCTCCAGGAAGGCCAGTTTTAATCATGACTACGGTCAATTTACTAGTGACAAATCACCAGAGCAGCCCAAGCGGCCAATGTTTATTAAATGTCTCACTCAACCCCAAACCTCATGAATTGTTTAACATACAAGAGAAACAAAGCCAGTATTTTTCCTTGTGTCAGCTCTCGTTAGGAACGTCTTTGCTCTGCTCTTCTCCCTGCTGGCTAGCAACAACATTAACATTCATTGTTCTTAAACACACGGGGGCTTTGGGAGCCTCTGTATACACAGCCAATCCCGTGCCAAGTGTCTATAAATGCACGCCCAATATGCAAGCACAGAGAGGCAGATGTTAGGACCACAGTGATGGTATACATTCAGGAGGGCAGGGCAGTGGACAGAAAGTGCTGCCACCACAGAGGACAATTCAGATATGCCTGAGAAAGAACTCAGTAAACTCACACTAAGAAGAAACCCTCATGAAATATAGATGAAATGAGACTTTTCAAGTCACCCTTTTAAAGTTAGTCACAGAGGACCTGGATTAGGTAGCTGGAGACCTGCAAGACAGTAACTCTAGCCTCAGGACTAGCTAAAGAATTTCACCATTGTAGATGTTTTCCCATGCTGCTTCCCTCCAGAGTTTGTGGGAAAGAATGGTGGCACTAGGGGTAAAGAACCAGCCTTCCTATACAAAAGATGTGGTTCTCGCTGAGCTGGGAAGATCTCCTGCAGAAGGAAATGGAAATGCACTCCAGTATTCCTGCCTGGAGAATCCCATGGACAGAGGAGCAGCTATAGTCCATGTGGTTGCAAAGAGTCAGACGAGACAGAAGCAATTTAGCATTGTTGGGGTTGTAGGTAGCTTTTCCAAAAAATCTCCAGAGGCCCTTGTAATCACAAACCTCTGTGATTCAAAGTAGCTAAATGATTCTAATAAATTGAATTTTTCTCTGAGAATACAAAATTTTAAGAGTACAGATATGAAAAGTTCAAGGAAAATTTGATTTCAATGAATGTTTGCTTACCGGTCATTTGAAGTGACCACTTCTATAAATAGGTTTTAGCTGGCCACACCAATGTGACCATTAAATTAATCTGAAAGGACTTTTTGTTTTATGGCTGCTTTGTAAAAGCCTCCAGGAAGGCCAGTATTATGACACTCATTGTTAACTATTAGGGGACAACTCAAGAGAATTGGAACCATAAATCGTGATCAAAAAGGCAGAGGTCTCTTTGGTCTATAATACTTAGCCATATTAAAATGGACCCTACACACTGAATAGGTCTATCTATTTCTGGAGTTCGTTGATCAATATGCTCATGAGCTAAACCAACAGCCCGAGAGCCCTTCCCCCTTTCAGGAACACAGCACATGGCCTCGCTCTTTCCCTCCTCCTTTTGCCTGAGGGGAGAGCCAGGGATCTTCCTGTTACATTACTATTGCAAAAGGGTCTCAGAAATGGATACATTTTTCAGATTGAATAAATACAGAAATAAAGCAATTTACCATAAGCACATACCAACCAACCGTAGAACACAATTTGGGGTAATCAGAGGTCATTCATGGAAATACAGAAAATTGGAAGTGGTATTTTCCACTTATGACATCCAATCCACAAACAAAGATTTTCTGTGGTGACAGTAAACAGCAGCTGAACTCCCTGGAGAAACACATTTTTCTAGAACACAGCATATATGTGGCTCACACGGCATGTTTTTATTACTATTATTTGTCTCCTATCTTTCACATATCTTTGCAGATGAGAAGTCACAAACACCCAAAATAAGACCACAAAGGCAAGGAGAAAAGAGAATCCTAGATAATGGTAAATGCAATAAACCATAATAATTCTCTCTTGCTTGTTCATATAGCTGAAGCTAATCTTCAGGAGGACCTAGACAGGTTATTTTTGCAAATGTAGAAATTTTTCATTTTTGTTTTACCTTGAACATCAGCAGCCATTGCGCTTCAGGTAACTCAGAAGATTTAGACTGGCAAGAAATAAAACTAACAAAGCTAGAAATTTAAGAGTGGAGGACAACGCCAGGAAAACTGTAGAGTGGCATGATACAAGCTGCCATACAGGTCAGGCTGATAGTTCTTCTTCCTCAAGATTGTTATAAAGAGCTCATTTATTTTCAGACCATCAAATCTTTCCAACTTAAACACTGTGTGAGTCTTCCCACTTCTTCCTTCCCTTACAATTCCATGATGATTCTCCTTCCTCTCCAGTCCAGTAGCATTGACTACGCATATCCTTCATGGGGAACGTTTAACATGATAACCTGTAGTGTCGCTTTTAATACACTCTCATTATACATGAAATATTCCCTAAGGACCAAAACCATGATATATCATCTTTGGTATCTCCAGCTCCTATACCATCCAACACAGAGACAGAGGTAAAACAATCACTTATGGATGATAAAAGTTTCAGTATTCATGTTATAACCAGAAGTCTGTCCATTACTTAGAGCTGGATTCAATATTTCTTATATTCATTCATGCAACAAACAGATTTATATAGAATTTCACTCACCACTGCCTACTTGCTTATCAGCAAAGGACAAAGACATAATGTGGCGAGAGAAAGAATGAGAATGCAATAGGCTATGGAAAACAGAAAAAAAGATTAAGAGAAGGCACCCAATGTGTGATGGTAAAAACTTCTGTTCTCTCCACCTCTGCCTCCCGTGGGTAAACAAAACCAGTTCCCCTCTTCACACCTTCTCCTGTCAGCAGTGCCATAAGCATAAGCCTTCTGGACTCAAATTTTAAGCAAGTGCTATAACTTCATCAGGGCTAGAAAAAAAACCAGCCTGTGGTTTTACACAAATTTCTGACTACAATTTGTTTAGTGATTTGACTTGTTAGTTTCAGTCTATCTGGAAGAAACTCTAACAGTTGGCACCATTTCCCAAGACACTTCCCAGAATCCAAAAATTGCTCCATAATTTATTTTTTACAAACCTCTCTTGATAAAATCTCATAATTTTTGTTTCCAAAAATATTCACTTTTGCACTGGGTGCTACCGAGTCTTTCTGACCTCCCTTTTCTGTTTCCCTGGAGAGAATTTCTGACAGGAAATTTACCCCCCTGCTTCTTTCAAGTGGAGGGGGCTCTTTACCAATCGATGAATTGGATATCAGGAAAGCACCTTTCTCCTTGGCTCTGTGGTCTTAATATGCCTCTCTTTATAAAATACTTCTGCATGAAACTGCATTTTTCTCTCTGTTTCCATCTCTTTTTCAAGAACAGCTCTATTCTAGATTTTTATATGCATGACTTTCCTCTTCTTGATCCACCCACAATCACCGGTGGTGACGTTTGTTTCAATAACAAACATGCTTATGTACAGACATGATGATTATGGGTCTGAAATGAACAAAAAAACAGCATAATTGAGTGCACTAGATGTGCAAAGAAAATCTAAAAGTGTAATCATACTTTACTACATAAATTAAGAATAGGAAAACTGGCCAGAGAGATGTAAAGGGATTCAAGAGAGAGAAAAGGTAGGATGCTTGAAACATGGATTTATTGAAGAGATTGCTACAGGGTAAAAGTCTTCAACTGGAGCAGACACAATGTGGGAAATATACATGCTAGAACAGTTTGGTTATGTGCCAGAAGTCTTTTTCAACAGTCACTTTGAAACATGTATATTTATAGACAAAGAGAACCATAAAAATTGCATATGTTCTTCTGACCACTTGAGCACTTAACTTCAAATAGAGAAGTGAAGTGGAAGCCAATTTAATCTTTACTCTCCCATTTTTTAATACTTTGGCGGAACAATATTACACCTACTGTTACAATTTGCTACTCTTAGTTAAATCTCCGAAGGCCATACTCTAAGATCCCTAAAACAAGAAGTTGAAGGGAAGGGTTGAGCTTCCATGACAATTCAACAAAAAAATCCCTCTAGGAATTCGGATCAGGTTGGATTTAAGGGGAAAATACATGCTTTCAAGAAAAAAAAAGAGATCTGTAATATGAACATAGCCTAGGGGTGAAACCATACTTAAACAGGAAGTGTTGTTTGAGAGGTTTGTGTGTTTATTTATTTTTTGGTGACACACAGAATCATAATGGAAATAGTCAGACACCAATGGGTTGTTGATATTATGACCATTTTCCTTCTTTCCTGGTTTTCCTTGTTCTTGTTGGTGCTTCCCTGTTTATCCAATCTAATGCAATAAAATGCATAATTAATTTCTAAACGCTTCTGTTGAGCGGTGCAATTTGTCAAGTCAAGTTGTTAATAGAACTCCTTGGCTCTGTGGTCTTAATATGCCTCTCTTTATAAAATACTTCTGCATGAAACTGCATTTTTCTCTCTGTTTCCATCTCTTTTTCAAGAACAGCTCTATTCTAGATTTTTATATGCATGACTTTCCTCTTCTTGATCCACCCACAATCACCGGTGGTGACGTTTGTTTCAATAACAAACATGCTTATGTACAGACATGATGATTATGGGTCTGAAATGAACAAAAAAACAGCATAATTGAGTGCACTAGATGTGCAAAGAAAATCTAAAAGTGTAATCATACTTTACTACATAAATTAAGAATAGGAAAACTGGCCAGAGAGATGTAAAGGGATTCAAGAGAGAAAAGGTAGGATGCTTGAAACATGGATTTATTGAAGAGATTGCTACAGGGTAAAAGTCTTCAACTGGAGCAGACACAATGTGGGAAATATACATGCTAGAACAGTTTGGTTATGTGCCAGAAGTCTTTTTCAACAGTCACTTTGAAACATGTATATTTATAGACAAAGAGAACCATAAAAATTGCATATGTTCTTCTGACCACTTGAGCACTTAACTTCAAATAGAGAAGTGAAGTGGAAGCCAATTTAATCTTTACTCTCCCATTTTTTAATACTTTGGCGGAACAATATTACACCTACTGTTACAATTTGCTACTCTTAGTTAAATCTCCGAAGGCCATACTCTAAGATCCCTAAAACAAGAAGTTGAAGGGAAGGGTTGAGCTTCCATGACAATTCAACAAAAAAATCCCTCTAGGAATTCGGATCAGGTTGGATTTAAGGGGAAAATACATGCTTTCAAGAAAAAAAAAGAGATCTGTAATATGAACATAGCCTAGGGGTGAAACCATACTTAAACAGGAAGTGTTGTTTGAGAGGTTTGTGTGTTTATTTATTTTTTGGTGACACACAGAATCATAATGGAAATAGTCAGACACCAATGGGTTGTTGATATTATGACCATTTTCCTTCTTTCCTGGTTTTCCTTGTTCTTGTTGGTGCTTCCCTGTTTATCCAATCTAATGCAATAAAATGCATAATTAATTTCTAAACGCTTCTGTTGAGCGGTGCAATTTGTCAAGTCAAGTTGTTAATAGAATTAAGCTTTTTATCAGCGATTAGCAAAAGAAGGTTAAAAAAAAATTAATTACGGAATTGTATGCCTCCCTGGTTCAAAGCCAGGTTTTGGATTAAATGTTCAATAAAGGTTTCTTGACACGTTATAAAACATTTAGCAAAAGCTGCTTTATTCTAGTGCATTTAGACCCTGTCTTTGTGCAAAACCAAACAGGAAGGAAAGAGCATTTTGGTAGACTTTTGTGCACATCAAGGTGGAGAGAGAGAAAATCACCCACACAACCTACTGCACAAGAGAAGATACTTGCAAATCCCATATCCAAGAAGGGGTTAATACCTAAAATACATAAAGAACTCATACAGCTCAACAATAACAAAACAATCTTCTCAATTAAAAAAAAATGAGCAGAGGATCTGAACAGACATTTTCTCAAAAACCAAAAAACAAAAAAAACCAGATGGTCAACAGTCACCTCAAATCAAAGATGTTTAACATCACTAATTATTAGGAAAATGCACATTGAAATCACAATGAGGTACTATCTTACACCTGGTAGAAAGCCCTTCCTCAAAATATAAGAAACAACAAGTTTTGGAAAGGATGTAGAGAAAATAGAATCCTCACATATTATTGGCTGGAATTAAATTTTAGTGTAGCCACTACGGAAACAGTATGGAGATTTCTCAAGAAATCAAGAAGAGAACTGTAATATAATCCAGTAATTCCACTTTCAAGTACTTATCCAAAAAATTTGAAAATAAAGATTTGAAAAGTCATGCTTTAATTGACTGCAATTCAACAAAATCCCTCTAGGAATTCGGATCAGGTTGGATTTAAGGGAAAATACATGCTTTCAAGAAAAAAGAGATCTGTAATATGAACATAGCCTAGGGTGAAACCATACTTAAACAGGAAGTGTTGTTTGAGAGGTTTGTGTGTTTATTTATTTTTTGGTGACACACAGAATCATAATGGAAATAGTCAGACACCAATGGGTTGTTGATATTATGACCATTTTCCTTCTTTCCTGGTTTTCCTTGTTCTTGTTGGTGCTTCCCTGTTTATCCAATCTAATGCAATAAAATGCATAATTAATTTCTAAACGCTTCTGTTGAGCGGTGCAATTTGTCAAGTCAAGTTGTTAATAGAATTAAGCTTTTTATCAGCGATTAGCAAAAGAAGGTTAAAAAAAAATTAATTACGGAATTGTATGCCTCCCTGGTTCAAAGCCAGGTTTTGGATTAAATGTTCAATAAAGGTTTCTTGACACGTTATAAAACATTTAGCAAAAGCTGCTTTATTCTAGTGCATTTAGACCCTGTCTTTGTGCAAAACCAAACAGGAAGGAAAGAGCATTTTGGTAGACTTTTGTGCACATCAAGGTGGAGAGAGAGAAAATCACCCACACAACCTACTGCACAAGAGAAGATACTTGCAAATCCCATATCCAAGAAGGGGTTAATACCTAAAATACATAAAGAACTCATACAGCTCAACAATAACAAAACAATCTTCTCAATTAAAAAAAAATGAGCAGAGGATCTGAACAGACATTTTCTCAAAAACCAAAAAACAAAAAAAACCAGATGGTCAACAGTCACCTCAAATCAAAGATGTTTAACATCACTAATTATTAGGAAAATGCACATTGAAATCACAATGAGGTACTATCTTACACCTGGTAGAAAGCCCTTCCTCAAAATATAAGAAACAACAAGTTTTGGAAAGGATGTAGAGAAAATAGAATCCTCACATATTATTGGCTGGAATTAAATTTTAGTGTAGCCACTACGGAAACAGTATGGAGATTTCTCAAGAAATCAAGAAGAGAACTGTAATATAATCCAGTAATTCCACTTTCAAGTACTTATCCAAAAAATTTGAAAATAAAGATTTGAAAAGTCATGCTTATTCCTATATTGACTGCAATATTATTTGAAATATGTAACATATGAGAACTAACTAAATATCCATCAATGGATAAATGGTAAGGAAAAAGGGGCATGTGTGTGTGTGTACATGGGTTTCCCTGGTGGCTTGGTTCATAAAGAATTCACCTGCAATGCAGAAGACCTGCAGCAAAGGTAGACCAGGATTCAATCCCTGGGTCTGGAAGATCCCCTGGAGAAGGAAATGGCAACCCATTCTAGTACTCTTGGCTGGAAAATCCCATGAACAGAGGTACAGTCCATGGGGCTGCAAGAGTCTGATAATGACTTAGCAACTAAACCACAATCACCACTACATATAGGCATGTACATATATGTGTATATATATACATATACACACACAAACATACACACAATGGAATACTACTTAGCCATAAAAATAATGAAATTGGAATATTTGCAACTACCCAGATGGATCTCAAGGATATTTATGTTAAGTGAAATGAGTCAGACAGAGGATAGACACTGTATTATTTCATTATATATGGAATTTAAAAATAAAACAAATGAACAAACAAAGAAACAAAAGCAAACTCATAGATACAGGGAACAGACTGTTGATTACCTGAGGGAAGGGGTGGGAGGGGTAAACTGGATAGTGGATGGTAATTAGACCTTCAGTGGTACCAGTTTGGAGTGCATACAGATGATGGATTATCATGTTGTAGACCTAAAACTTATATAATATTATATACCAGTTTTCCAGTGATTCAATAAAATGAATCACTTTTACAAAATGCTAAGCAAAACACTGGATTCCCTCACACTGCTCATGAAAACAGACAAGCTATGACCTCAAAGGGATAAAGACCAAACATCTTTAATGTTCAACAGTGCCATCTGCAGCTGGAGCAAACTTGAAGAATTGCTTGGGTTGAGTAGTAGAACAGTGCATTGATGACATGATTAATATAATATGCTTTTACTTGTAGTTATATACCATATACCCACCAACAGTATTATGTAAAGGGTCCAAAGTGAAGAACTCAAAGGGAACTCAGAATATCAGATCATCTCTAAGTCTCTAGGTTATCAACTTCTCCTATGCTTGGTACTCACTCTAGTCCCTCTCCTGTGGACTCGTCACCTCATTTTCCTATGAATTTGAATAATTCCATCACTTTCATTCTCTCACTATCTCCAGTCCAAGTGAGAAGGAAGGCAAGAAAGGATGACTCTGATGTTTCAGGCCTTGACATCCATTGAGCCACTTTTATGGACTGACACAAGCTTCTGTTCCCCAGTTGCAGGAGATGAGCCCCACTTTACCTTGATTCAGCTACTGCCACTCTAGGGCAGCAAGCACTTCTGGCCTGCTCTTCCACATCTGGAGCTACCATGCTCAGGTTGTCTGCTTCCAAGTTGCATGCTGCGGGCACCTTGAGGAAAGGTCAGGGCATGGTTTTCATAGGAAAGTTTGTGCTCTTCAAAGAAGGCACACTCACTGTGGAGATCCCAAGTTCAAAATTCAGAATGGAAGGTCAGTGGTGGCCCTCCAGCATCAGTGAAGTCATGTTCTCTAATCCCTCTTAGATGAGCAGAGAGGCAAGCACTGGAGATAAGGGAACTTCTACAGACTAATTAAATGGACACACATTTACACACAGAGTATATGCAATATACACATGGTATATATGTCCATAGATAAACACCGTCCCTCAGAAACAAATGAACAAACAAGAAACAAAAGCAAATTTGGAATTGATTACCTAAGGGAAGGGGTGGGAGGAGTAAACTGGATAGTGGATGGTAATTAGACCTTCAGTGGTACCAGTTTGGAGTGCATACAGATGATGGATTATCATGTTGTAGACCTAAAACTTATATAATATTATATACCAGTTTTCCAGTGATTCAATAAAATGAATCACTTTTACAAAATGCTAAGCAAAACACTGGATTCCCTCACACTGCTCATGAAAACAGACAAGCTATGACCTCAAAGGGATAAAGACCAAACATCTTTAATGTTCAACAGTGCCATCTGCAGCTGGAGCAAACTTGAAGAATTGCTTGGGTTGAGTAGTAGAACAGTGCATTGATGACATGATTAATATAATATGCTTTTACTTGTAGTTATATACCATATACCCACCAACAGTATTATGTAAAGGGTCCAAAGTGAAGAACTCAAAGGGAACTCAGAATATCAGATCATCTCTAAGTCTCTAGGTTATCAACTTCTCCTATGCTTGGTACTCACTCTAGTCCCTCTCCTGTGGACTCGTCACCTCATTTTCCTATGAATTTGAATAATTCCATCACTTTCATTCTCTCACTATCTCCAGTCCAAGTGAGAAGGAAGGCAAGAAAGGATGACTCTGATGTTTCAGGCCTTGACATCCATTGAGCCACTTTTATGGACTGACACAAGCTTCTGTTCCCCAGTTGCAGGAGATGAGCCCCACTTTACCTTGATTCAGCTACTGCCACTCTAGGGCAGCAAGCACTTCTGGCCTGCTCTTCCACATCTGGAGCTACCATGCTCAGGTTGTCTGCTTCCAAGTTGCATGCTGCGGGCACCTTGAGGAAAGGTCAGGGCATGGTTTTCATAGGAAAGTTTGTGCTCTTCAAAGAAGGCACACTCACTGTGGAGATCCCAAGTTCAAAATTCAGAATGGAAGGTCAGTGGTGGCCCTCCAGCATCAGTGAAGTCATGTTCTCTAATCCCTCTTAGATGAGCAGAGAGGCAAGCACTGGAGATAAGGGAACTTCTACAGACTAATTAAATGGACACACATTTACACACAGAGTATATGCAATATACACATGGTATATATGTCCATAGATAAACACCGTCCCTCAGAAACCTGGGTGGAGGAGTGAGTGGCAGGCACCATCACATTCTGCTTTTATTAAAGGCTCTCTTCGTTCAGCCTGTGGTAACAAAAATACAACAGACTGGGTGTGTTAAGCAATAAACATCTATTTCTCAATAATTCTAGACTTTGGGAAGTCTAAGATCAAGGTACCAGCAGATTTAGTGTCTGGTGAGAGCTGCTGGTTCATAGTTGGTTATCTTCTTGCTGTGTCCTCATGTAACAGAAAGAGTAAGGGCTGCTGAGGTTTCTCTCTTATAAGAGCACTAATCTCCTGTATGACAATCACATCCCATCAACTAATCACCTCTTAAAGATGCTAGCTACCTCCTAATACAACACATTCGGGTTTAGAATTACAACTTATGAATTACAGAGGGAGTAGTGAAACACTCAATCTGTAACAACGGTTTCTGTGTTCTTAGTATTCTTTCTTTCCTTTTATCCTCCTCTCTATTTTCTGCTTTTAGCATTCTTTAGATTTGAGTACACATGCAGGACTCAATTTTCAAGAAGCATTCAGAGTAGCACAGTATGACTATCTTATATAACAAATTTGAATTGTATGAAACAATGTTATTCTACTTTTCTATATAAATCATAAATTTTTCTAGATAATTGCTACTAATTATAAACAATAACAAAACAACAAAGAATCAGCTTAGATACCTGCCTGAGAACTGTAATGATCAGTGTGATTTTTCTGGTTGTTTGAGCTCCATGAACTATGTAGATATTTTTAGTTTGCTTATTGATATTATCAATGTTACCTCATTACCTAGAGTTTCTGATTCATAGTAGATTCTTCATAAGCATCAGTTAAATCAATGAATAGTTAAGTGATTATTATTCTTTCTGTCGTTTCTTATTTCAACTCTCCTACTGAAATGATTTTACAAACATTTCTTTGCCTGCTTCCCCAGTAAACATGGAGACATACTTTGACTTTCCCTAATAACTCAGAATTTTGCAGTACCTCATTAAGTACTAATAATATTAATTAGTACTATAAAATTAATAGCATGACAGCTATAGGTGAAATGGGAGAAATGAAAACAAATTTTCATTAACCCTATCTTGTCAACCTGCCTGGTTTTATTTTTTTTTGGACTGATTCTTTGATTCCAATTTGTTTTCCTATACTTCATCTCATTGCCATAAAATAATGAAAAATGTGCAATTCTATGGCCTTTTGTTTTTTGTTTTTTTTTAAATTTATTTTTATTCTTTATTTTAAAGGTTTTACAGTTTTGTTGTTCACAGACATGTATGTTCCCAGATCAGTCATATGCATATCCATGGTCCCCACCCGCCCAGATCCCCCCATCCCACCCCTCCAGACCTCCGCCCCAAGCCATTGTAAGCACTCCTATTCTTCTATGGCCTTTTTAACCAAATTTAACACAACTGCTTTTCTACAAAATTAATGAGTAAATCTAAGGAAGAATCTATCTTCACCCAAATTTGTTTCCAACTCTCATTGTCTTTCTTACCATTTGCATGTCTTCTTTGAATTTTCAGTGAGCTTTAAAATATTTTTATTTGCTAAACATTAATAGCAACTCTGTTAAATATGAAAGCTTTACTCCACTCTGTTTTTTAATTGAGTAAGAATCTTCTATATTTAAACAATTAGAATATTTGAGAATATTAATCCTTACTAAATACTGTCAGGGACAATATTTTTCCAAGTTTTTTTTCTTATTAAAATTTAGTAGAATTCTAGAAGAAAGCAGCATTGTGAAAAAGTCTTATACTATAATGAAATGATATAAATCTTTTTATAGAAATGTATCATATTCTAACATATAGGTCCATAGTTTGAATTAAGAAAGTAACAATCAACAATAGGAAAATGATAAAATGTTATCACATCTTAGCTCTGCTTCTGAAAGTGAGCACAATCTCCTTACAGTAAAAGAGTATTTTCAGTCTAGCATATGCTGCTACAGTGGTTCCTGTGCGTGAATATACAGTGACTGCATGTACAGCAATGCAAAGGGAGCACTCATTAGAAAAAATAATTCCATTTATGTATAAATTTGTACTTTATTGACAAATGGGTTATATGTAAGACCCTTGAAAACTATTGTATGCTTTTTCATCCAGAATTTTTCTTAAATGTAGTTGTCTGCCTTTATTTAACCTAATCTTTAGATATTTGAATTTGGCTTGACCTTACACAAGAATCACCTTTTTTTACCAAAATATATGAGTTCCTTGATGCTCTATTACTATTCAGCATATTTAGTAATCAGGATAGCAGAAATTTGAAATCCTGCAAAATTGTGCAGTTGCTAAGGAGTCAGCTGATGAATTCCCACAACAAATATTTATCTATCCAACACATCAATCTTAAAATGCCAACACTATCTTCCCAGCGATGCACATGCCTCAATCAATTGTATTTAGTCAAAATACTTATTTTTGTTTATTCAAGACACATTGCTCTACAAAGAGCAGTTAAAAACACTCAAAATACGGTCTGTATGTTCTAATCTTATTCTATGAGTAAAAGACCATATACAATAGTTACATTTGCTCCCAAATGGTAAAGAATTTAGATTGGCTCATTTTTCCTCCTGACAGTCTTCACTATAAACTAAAATTGGAAAATGTTGTCCAAGCTTTTTCTTACCTTCATTATTCCTTAAAATTATATGTGTATTTTCTTATTTTAAGGCTTATCTCACTTTGATTACTTTTCAGTCTTTCACAACTAGAAGCCAAAATAATAGTGATACATGTGGAACTGGCCCTTTATTAAGAACACACTGCATCAACATGTGTAGTTGGTTGTGACATGCAGGGATGTGGTCCTGTCACCTGCAGTAGTTGTTCATCTTCCAGTGGTTGAATATATAGGTAACTGGGAAATTCTTCTGGTAACAAAAACCTCAGATATAAAAGAGTGTTTGATTCTGCAACTTCTTCACTCCTGGCCACCATAACTACTAGCCATAATCCCCACAATAACCCACTGTGCTGTATCCTTTTTCTCATTTTGCTTCATCTCACAATATCTTTTCTCCTGTAGTTTTTTCCCTCAGTTTCTCCTCCATTTTCTATCTGCAATTGCCCAGGTATGGATTGGTATATGAGAAGTTATACTTTCAAGTGTAAGGATTTTCCTCAGAAATAGGTTCACTTCTCTGGCTTGCATTCAGGAAAGGAAGAGGTTCTCAGGTGATGGATAGAATCACCAAGGAAAACAAGTGTCCTTATGCTTAAAAAACTCATTTAACCTAATCTTTAGATATTTGAATTTGGCTTGACCTTACACAAGAATCACCTTTTTACCAAAATATATGAGTTCCTTGATGCTCTATTACTATTCAGCATATTTAGTAATCAGGATAGCAGAAATTTGAAATCCTGCAAAATTGTGCAGTTGCTAAGGAGTCAGCTGATGAATTCCCACAACAAATATTTATCTATCCAACACATCAATCTTAAAATGCCAACACTATCTTCCCAGCGATGCACATGCCTCAATCAATTGTATTTAGTCAAAATACTTATTTTTGTTTATTCAAGACACATTGCTCTACAAAGAGCAGTTAAAAACACTCAAAATACGGTCTGTATGTTCTAATCTTATTCTATGAGTAAAAGACCATATACAATAGTTACATTTGCTCCCAAATGGTAAAGAATTTAGATTGGCTCATTTTTCCTCCTGACAGTCTTCACTATAAACTAAAATTGGAAAATGTTGTCCAAGCTTTTTCTTACCTTCATTATTCCTTAAAATTATATGTGTATTTTCTTATTTTAAGGCTTATCTCACTTTGATTACTTTTCAGTCTTTCACAACTAGAAGCCAAAATAATAGTGATACATGTGGAACTGGCCCTTTATTAAGAACACACTGCATCAACATGTGTAGTTGGTTGTGACATGCAGGGATGTGGTCCTGTCACCTGCAGTAGTTGTTCATCTTCCAGTGGTTGAATATATAGGTAACTGGGAAATTCTTCTGGTAACAAAAACCTCAGATATAAAAGAGTGTTTGATTCTGCAACTTCTTCACTCCTGGCCACCATAACTACTAGCCATAATCCCCACAATAACCCACTGTGCTGTATCCTTTTTCTCATTTTGCTTCATCTCACAATATCTTTTCTCCTGTAGTTTTTTCCCTCAGTTTCTCCTCCATTTTCTATCTGCAATTGCCCAGGTATGGATTGGTATATGAGAAGTTATACTTTCAAGTGTAAGGATTTTCCTCAGAAATAGGTTCACTTCTCTGGCTTGCATTCAGGAAAGGAAGAGGTTCTCAGGTGATGGATAGAATCACCAAGGAAAACAATGCTCCTTTCTTTCCTTCCTTCTGATCCTTATGGTAAAGATCCTTCTTTACATGTAGAGCACATTGAAATTTCCAAAGTGCTTACACAAACACACTTTATTTCACATGATATTTACTGAGACCTGCTAGTGGTCAGGAGTGCTCTAAGTCCTAGCCATCTCTCTCCTTTCCAGTAACATAAAGAATTAAGAAATAATAATTATTAAAGCACCTGATCTCAATGTGTGCACATTTATTTGTTTTCAAATAATATACCAAAACCGCTTTACTATTATAGGCCATACTAATATAAGAACTTGCCAAGTGTTTTAGCGGTAAAGATCTGCCTGCCAATGCAGGGGATGTGGGTTCCTGTGGGGCTCTGAATTGAAAGAGGACCGTTGCAAGCATAAGCAAGCTTAAGCACATTGTTGCAGTTTGGAGCTAAGATGGCGCCTACAGGAAGAGACAGGGCCTGATCTAAATTGTTAATTGACGGTCAAAATTTCTGATTGGTCCCCCTGGTTTCCACGCTCATGGATGATTGCTTGACCTTTAGCTTGATTGGCGTAATCTATAGGAAGTCCCGTGCAAAACCCCCTTCACTTGCCTACAAAAGCTGTGAGTCTTCACTAATAAAGCAGAACTGCTTTGACGGAACCCCTGTAGCATCTGATTGTCTCCCACCTGCCGGGGGGCTGGGTGGTGGGCACCAAGACCCACCTCTCTCTGAGATCTCCCGGTTCCCGCTGCCTTCCTTTCTGCGAAAGGTCCCCGCAGGTTCCAACCCTCGGTCGGAAAGATTCCCTGGAGAAGGAAACGGCAACCTAGTCTAGTATTCTTGCTGGAAAACTACATGGAGAGAGGAGTCTGGAGTTCATGGAGTCTCAAGGAGTTAGACACAACCGACTGACTGAACAACAATATTATAAATGTAAAATATATTAAAATAGAAATTTAAATGACCAAAATAAAAAATATAGAATCTCTAACATTCTTTCAAGACCTCACTAAATGGTCTTGGGGCCATCTCTGACCACTGCATGATCTGTGGGGCTAGTAATAACTGCATTTGGAGACTTAGAGGGAGCGCTGATCACTGGGGGAGGCTCTTAGAAGGCAGGCAGGGTATAACATTTGTAATGTTACAGGAGCATAACCCTGGGGTTCCTAGCTATTTCCATATTTTCTGGTCTGAGCCAGATGAACACTTGTGAGGCTTAGAGTACTGGAAACCAACTGCGTGCATCTGTGCCCTGGGGAGGGAAAACCTGGGCCCAAGGCCTGAAGTCTAAGGCAGAATTTCCTGCGGAAGATTCAGCCTTGGAGAGGGTTCTCCCTGAGTGTTTGTTCGTGGGGGCAGAGGTGTAAGGGACTTCCCCAGTGACTCAGTGGTGAAGAATCTGCCTGCAGGGTGGATGCTGCAGGAGACTTGAATTCAATCCTTGGGTCAGGAAGATCCCCTGGGGAAGGTTACAACAACCCACTCCAGTATTCTTCCCTAGAGAATCCGATGGACAGATGTGCCTGGGGGCTACTTGGAAAAATTCACAGACAGGGCCTGATCAAAAAATTTCTGATTGGTCCCCCTGGTTTCCACGCTCATTGATGATTGCTTGACCTTTAGCTTGATTGGCGTAATCTATAGGAAGTCCCGTGCAAAACCCCCTTCACTTGCCTACAAAAGCTGTGAGTCTTCACTAATAAAGCAGAACTGCTTTGACGGAACCCCTGTAGCATCTGATTGTCTCCCACCTGCCGGGGGGCTGGGTGGTGGGCACCAAGACCCACCTCTCTCTGAGATCTCCCGGTTCCCGCTGCCTTCCTTTCTGCGAAAGGTCCCCGCAGGTTCCAACCCTCGGTCGGAAAGATTCCCTGGAGAAGGAAACGGCAACCTAGTCTAGTATTCTTGCTGGAAAACTACATGGAGAGAGGAGTCTGGAGTTCATGGAGTCTCAAGGAGTTAGACACAACCGACTGACTGAACAACAATATTATAAATGTAAAATATATTAAAATAGAAATTTAAATGACCAAAATAAAAAATATAGAATCTCTAACATTCTTTCAAGACCTCACTAAATGGTCTTGGGGCCATCTCTGACCACTGCATGATCTGTGGGGCTAGTAATAACTGCATTTGGAGACTTAGAGGGAGCGCTGATCACTGGGGGAGGCTCTTAGAAGGCAGGCAGGGTATAACATTTGTAATGTTACAGGAGCATAACCCTGGGGTTCCTAGCTATTTCCATATTTTCTGGTCTGAGCCAGATGAACACTTGTGAGGCTTAGAGTACTGGAAACCAACTGCGTGCATCTGTGCCCTGGGGAGGGAAAACCTGGGCCCAAGGCCTGAAGTCTAAGGCAGAATTTCCTGCGGAAGATTCAGCCTTGGAGAGGGTTCTCCCTGAGTGTTTGTTCGTGGGGGCAGAGGTGTAAGGGACTTCCCCAGTGACTCAGTGGTGAAGAATCTGCCTGCAGGGTGGATGCTGCAGGAGACTTGAATTCAATCCTTGGGTCAGGAAGATCCCCTGGGGAAGGTTACAACAACCCACTCCAGTATTCTTCCCTAGAGAATCCGATGGACAGAGGAGCCTGGGGGGGCTACAGTTCACAGGGTCACAAAACGTTGGACATGACTGAAGTGATGTAGCAGGCACACAGTCAGAGGTACAGGCAGAGATGGTGCATCACCTGGGGAGCCTGCAGCTGATTATCATTCTGGGCATGTGAAAGTTTGTGCACAATTACCTTCTCTGAAGCATATCCCAGAGCTTTCAAATTATGTTTTGTGTGGTGTAATTCTATCCTGTTACCCTTAGCCACACACACCTTGGTATCATGGTACAGTAAATTATTCCTTTGCCTCCATAGTGTGTACAACTTTCTGATATACCACTTGTAGATAGTGATCATGCATATTCCATCCTAGTTACCACAGTGCAACAAGAGCTGTTTTATTCTTTTAATCTTTCTTCATGTGTCCTAAAGTTCTTTAATCATTTTTGTTGCTGGTTTCGTCTTTCATTTCACGTTATCAGTATCTTTCTGATCCTGGGGCACTCAGGCTTAGAAGGAAGATGCCAGATAGAGTCTCACCTTACCATATAAACAGGAGCCATGGGCTACAGCCTTCCTGTTCTGTGATAGTCTGTTCATGAAGCCAGTGCTCTTATACATTTTTATTATCTTAGCATCAGGTTGAATTACCAGCATGTCACCTTGCTATTTAGAAAGCTGTCATGTGATTTGCTCTTCTTCATGGCACCCTCTGCTTTAGCTCAGTCTTTCTCATAGATTTGAATTCCACTTCTTCCAGTTTTGTTTTGCTCAATATACTGATGTATGGTTTGCCCCATATCCTGCTTCATAAACAATTGCCTACCTAGGCAATTAGCATACTGTCTTGCATCCAATTGTTCAGAAGATAAGCTTCTTCAGAAAATTCTTAGTCAACTGTGAGCAGGTTTGTAGAAAGTTCTGATCTTGGAAATTTCCTTTCCAAAATGTGCTATCTTTGATCAGTCTCTTTATACCCCTAGAATGTGTTGCTAATCTCCATTTGGATATGTATATTTACATTCACATATTTTTCTAAATTAAAGGAAGAGAGGGTTAGGAAAATATTTTAATACCCTATTTGGTTGATGTATACAACAGAAGAATTGTCTGAGAATGTAATAAATACGAAATCACTTCCCTAATGAGCCTAATGAATCCTCCCACCATTTTCTTATTACTTTTCTGACCCAAATAGAGGTTGAAATATGCACAATTTATTTGCTAGTTTAGATGTTTTCACTCAAGCGTAAGGACTTGTGCTAAAGATATAGATAGATAGATAGATAGGATAGATAGATAGATAGATAGATTCCAGTATCTCCCACTGGCTATGCAAGCAGAACCAACAATTATCACCTGTTGTTATGCTTTTCACTTGGTGATATTGAATCCAGAATTTGATTTTAATCATCAAGAAGTAGCAAACATAAACTATAGTTCCTACATTGTGCATTGGGAAGATTTCAGTCTTCTTGGGCTTCTAGATTTTAGGGGATAAATGATGTAAATTCTGATAGGTTTCCTCCTGACTCCATACTGAGGTCCATATTAAGTCCTCCCCCAAGTGCATCTTTTTGTGGTACTCTTTTGGTCACTTTTGACTATCGAAATGTTCATGATCCTTTCTGAGAGTCTAGGTATTGGGGCTGAAGCCTCATGACTTTCTACACACTCTGATATCCTCTGTGGGTACCAGATAAGTGGGTGGTACTTTTTGATGCATGCAGAATACAGCTACTAAAACTTGTTTAGACTATTTTATCAGGAAGGCTGCCATGGCAAAGAAATGAATGCAGTATGTTTCTGATCAGGAATCACTTAACACATCTTGCTAAAGGAGCAAGGAGAGAGTTCAAAAGAAAACCATGTGGTTAAAAGGGTAATGAGAAGAAGGAAAAGGACCGTTACTGAGGGAGCAAGAATCACCAAAGTCAAAGCAAGCCACATAATTTCCAATCTTCTGTGCTTGGCAGCCTCTTCTACGTCCCTCATGACACAGGTGCAGGGGTTCAAAGAAGCTGATATGGTGAGTTCTCAGTGAGTATAAAGCACATTAACCTTGTTTTGAAGCCCCTAAAGCAATAGCTTGGTTAGGGAGATGTTCTCAGGTTGGGCTCCATCTCCTCAGCCATCCTCACTAGGGAAAACTGTCTATTCTCAAATAAAGGAAGAGCGGGTTAGGCAAATATTTTAATACCCTATTTGGTTGATGTATACAACAGAAGAATTGTCTGAGAATGTAATAAATACGAAATCACTTCCCTAATGAGCCTAATGAATCCTCCCACCATTTTCTTATTACTTTTCTGACCCAAATAGAGGTTGAAATATGCACAATTTATTTGCTAGTTTAGATGTTTTCACTCAAGCGTAAGGACTTGTGCTAAAGATATAGATAGATAGATAGATAGGATAGATAGATAGATAGATAGATTCCAGTATCTCCCACTGGCTATGCAAGCAGAACCAACAATTATCACCTGTTGTTATGCTTTTCACTTGGTGATATTGAATCCAGAATTTGATTTTAATCATCAAGAAGTAGCAAACATAAACTATAGTTCCTACATTGTGCATTGGGAAGATTTCAGTCTTCTTGGGCTTCTAGATTTTAGGGGATAAATGATGTAAATTCTGATAGGTTTCCTCCTGACTCCATACTGAGGTCCATATTAAGTCCTCCCCCAAGTGCATCTTTTTGTGGTACTCTTTTGGTCACTTTTGACTATCGAAATGTTCATGATCCTTTCTGAGAGTCTAGGTATTGGGGCTGAAGCCTCATGACTTTCTACACACTCTGATATCCTCTGTGGGTACCAGATAAGTGGGTGGTACTTTTTGATGCATGCAGAATACAGCTACTAAAACTTGTTTAGACTATTTTATCAGGAAGGCTGCCATGGCAAAGAAATGAATGCAGTATGTTTCTGATCAGGAATCACTTAACACATCTTGCTAAAGGAGCAAGGAGAGAGTTCAAAAGAAAACCATGTGGTTAAAAGGGTAATGAGAAGAAGGAAAAGGACCGTTACTGAGGGAGCAAGAATCACCAAAGTCAAAGCAAGCCACATAATTTCCAATCTTCTGTGCTTGGCAGCCTCTTCTACGTCCCTCATGACACAGGTGCAGGGGTTCAAAGAAGCTGATATGGTGAGTTCTCAGTGAGTATAAAGCACATTAACCTTGTTTTGAAGCCCCTAAAGCAATAGCTTGGTTAGGGAGATGTTCTCAGGTTGGGCTCCATCTCCTCAGCCATCCTCACTAGGGAAAACTGTCTATTCTCAAATGGCCAAAGAGGAGATAACATGAGGCAGAGGAGGGAGAAAAAATATATTGGTGTAAGGCAGCTTATTTAATTTATTAATGATGAAGACAACAAAGAATGTGCTCATGACAGAGATAGGAAAGTCATCATAAACTATGTATGCTCTCCATTGCAGGCACTGATTAATCTGCTATATAAAAGGATGGATTTTTTTGTAGTCATATTTTTGGTAAGAAACTATATATCGATTTTAAACCATATTGTATGCATTACTTCTAAGAAACGAAGCATACTTCTATACAATATATATTAAAATCATAACAGTTTTTATATTGCTTCTCATTAGATCAATGGTTTTATGTTTTTAGGTACAGAGTTTTACAAGTGTGAGCTTGTATTTATAAGACTCAATACCATTAATAACTTGATTCCCTAACATCATTAATATTTACCTAAAGGGACAAATGCATTTTGTTGCATCTCTGGCTCCTAAGGATTTACGACAGCATGGTTTTGAGGCCAGGATTCTTACTGGAAGTAGAAAGGAGTCACCGGCTGCTTCTTTGCTTAGATAGGAATGGAGTGCACTCAGCCGCTTGGGGGAATAAGAAGCAACAACAATGTGCAGATCAGTTCCAAGAGATTTCCCCTGAAAGTAGTGGTGTGTAGCGACCAGGCTGGATGCCAGTGGAACAGGTCTGTGCATCAGTCTGTCCTTAGCTAATACCACCTGCCTGTCTTTAAGGGGAAGGGTCCCCCTTAGTACTAAGACATATGCTGGCTCTGCAGAACGCCTCATTAGGTATCCCAGCTCTGCAAATTTAAGTCAAAGTTGCTTAGTATATTCGGCTGCCTCCTTGGTCTTCTTCTCTGTATTTGGTAGAACCCTAAAATTTCTCTCTTTTGGGATGAAGAGATAGGAAATTTTTTCCTCTGTTTTTTGTGTGTGTGTGTGTGTGTGTGTGTGTGTGTGTGTGTGTGTGTTTCAGATTTTATTTTTAATCTGGACCTCCAATCTGGATTTCACTGGAGGCCAAGATGGAGAGTTATCTGGAACTGACTGCCTGCCAAACTTGGGCAGTTCTGAAATGGCCTTGTGATATTTCCCAAAGTCAGAGAAGGGGGTGGATTTGGAGACACTAAATCATAGCTCTAGTGCAGCCCAGCTGAATGCTGACACAATTCTAATTCTGACATTGAACTCTGGGAGGTTCAGAGAAGCTAAGGGAGATTGTTCAGTGCTTCTGCTTTGCTGTGAATAACAGGATAGAGATGAGTTAGAGGGGGATAGGTAAGCATTAAACCCATCAGCCTTATTTTATTTATGTTTAATCCACTTATTTCCCAAGTCTCTACTTTAGAGTCATCCATTTGACAATCTCTCTAGTGAGGTGACAACTGTTTTCTAATGTCCACGTACTACAAGTGCATTATTATATCTCTCTATATTGATTTTCAGTTGAAAGAGACTGGTTAGAGATTACACTCTCATGTTAAGCAGATTTATAATGCTGCACATACCTTACTGAAAACCGTCTTTGGCATGAAAAAGTATCTGCTCAGGTGCAACAGAGCTGTCTTTTTTTCTTTTTCTCTATGAAGAAGGGTCAGAAAAAGCTAAAAGTTTGTGTTAGAAAAAAAGTTTGTGTTAATTGGCACTTGGCTATGGTAGTTATGATTTCCAAGAGATTACAGGACTGCATTACTGTTAAGGTTCAATATGGAATTGCATTTGCTACTTTATAACAGGTTTACATCTGTCTTTTGATCCTATGGTAACTTCAAATCCACGTACAGAGGGCTCATAGGGCTGCCATCTGCTTCTCCACAGAAGAAACACAAGTTTATACTTTGCCAGAATATGGCTCTCGTTTATGTATCCTCAGCTCCTGCAAAGGTCCTTAAAGACATATGCTGGCTCTGCAGAACGCCTCATTAGGTATCCCAGCTCTGCAAATTTAAGTCAAAGTTGCTTAGTATATTCGGCTGCCTCCTTGGTCTTCTTCTCTGTATTTGGTAGAACCCTAAAATTTCTCTCTTTTGGGATGAAGAGATAGGAAATTTTTTCCTCTGTTTTTTTTTTGTGTGTGTGTGTGTGTGTGTGTGTGTGTGTGTGTGTGTGTGTGTTTTTCAGATTTTATTTTTAATCTGGACCTCCAATCTGGATTTCACTGGAGGCCAAGATGGAGAGTTATCTGGAACTGACTGCCTGCCAAACTTGGGCAGTTCTGAAATGGCCTTGTGATATTTCCCAAAGTCAGAGAAGGGGGTGGATTTGGAGACACTAAATCATAGCTCTAGTGCAGCCCAGCTGAATGCTGACACAATTCTAATTCTGACATTGAACTCTGGGAGGTTCAGAGAAGCTAAGGGAGATTGTTCAGTGCTTCTGCTTTGCTGTGAATAACAGGATAGAGATGAGTTAGAGGGGGATAGGTAAGCATTAAACCCATCAGCCTTATTTTATTTATGTTTAATCCACTTATTTCCCAAGTCTCTACTTTAGAGTCATCCATTTGACAATCTTTTAGTGAGGTGACAACTGTTTTCTAATGTCCACGTACTACAAGTGCATTATTATATCTCTCTATATTGATTTTCAGTTGAAAGAGACTGGTTAGAGATTACACTCTCATGTTAAGCAGATTTATAATGCTGCACATACCTTACTGAAAACCGTCTTTGGCATGAAAAAGTATCTGCTCAGGTGCAACAGAGCTGTCTTTTTTTCTTTTTCTCTATGAAGAAGGGTCAGAAAAAGCTAAAAGTTTGTGTTAGAAAAAAAGTTTGTGTTAATTGGCACTTGGCTATGGTAGTTATGATTTCCAAGAGATTACAGGACTGCATTACTGTTAAGGTTCAATATGGAATTGCATTTGCTACTTTATAACAGGTTTACATCTGTCTTTTTGATCCTATGGTAACTTCAAATCCACGTACAGAGGGCTCATAGGGCTGCCATCTGCTTCTCCATCAGAAGAAACACAAGTTTATACTTTGCCAGAATATGGCTCTCGTTTATGTATCCTGCTGTTCTGGTCACAGTAATTTAAATAACTGTTCCAGGATGATGGAGTCCATATGAGGGGAAATTTATCCCCCCCTACACCTTTGCCTCACAACAATGTCATAATAACTATCCAGAGAATAGGTACATTATCTTTCTGCAGGTAAGAACAACATATTATAGTCAATAGCATGACTGTAATTCTTGATCATTCTTTGGGGCTTACATATAGGCCTTCTCAAATGTGTCTGAACAAATAAGACTCCATTAAGGCTCCTTTGTCAGCTTGTGATTTGGACAGTTATTTTCCCCTTGTCCTTCTCCCCTCCCTGGGCTGTGCCCATATCAAAATCTCATATCTTTGGTTTAAATTCCTAAATTTTTTTCCTTCGAATATCAACATGAATAGAGATAGAAAAGCTTTTGTCAGTTGATTTTTTTTTAAAAAAAAGGAAGAATTTTATTCTCTCCTTTGGAGAGTTTGCTATCTGTTTTCTCCAGGGTCACAATTACCGAAAACTTTATTCTTAGTGTTTAGGACCCCTTCCACCACAGGCCAACCTCTCCCCTCCCTTTTTCCCCCACACAAGGGGAAACTGCAGAGAAATACTACTTAATTATCATACCACGTAACTAATTAAAAGCAGGATGCTCATGTATGGTATGCTAATCAGCTATTAGAGATCCAGCATATTTTAGTGACAAGATATGGGTTCCTATTCTGCCCTTCACCTGCCTGTGGGTTTCCAGTTGACAGTTAATGATGATGAGATGGGAATTTATTATGCCACTTGCAAGCCAAGAACTTTGGGAGAGGGCAGGGAGGTCAGGCAACAGAACCACTCAGAGGAAATAACACCTGAGCTGAAACCAAGAGACAAGAAAATTCTGAGGATTTCATTTATAGGGAACCATGGGGTATGTAGCATAAGACAAAGGGTGTACAATAAATAGGGAACTTTTGCTATTATTTGGGGGAGCCCAGTGGTGGAAGATGAACACATTAGAGGTGAACTATGTATGCTCCTTGGAAGAAAAGCTATGACAAACATAGACCGTGTATTGAAAAAGCAGAGACATAACTTTGCTGAAAAAGGCCCATATAGACAAAATTATGGTTTTTCCAGTAATTGTATATGGATGTGAGAGTTGGACTATAAATACGTAAAGAAGACTGAATGCTGAAGAGTTGATGCTTTCAAACTATGGTGTTGGAGAAGACTCTTGAGAGTCCCTTGGACAGCAAGGAGATTAAACCATTCAATCCTAAA
The DNA here is from genome assembly GCA_022376925.1 of Tragulus kanchil. Taxonomy (NCBI): domain Eukaryota; kingdom Metazoa; phylum Chordata; class Mammalia; order Artiodactyla; family Tragulidae; genus Tragulus; species Tragulus kanchil. The sequence continues at coordinate 181,476,778 of JAIOJX010000028.1, forward strand.
GGAAATCAATCCTGAAAATTCATTGGAAGGACTGATGCTGAAGCTGAGACTCCAATATTTTGGTCATCTGATGTGAAGAGATGACTCATTGGAAAAGACTCTTTTGATGGCAGAGTCAAGACAGGAGGAGAAGGGGACAATAGAGGACATGATGGCGAGATGGCATCACTGACTCACTGATGTGAGTTTGAGCAAGCTGCAGGAGATGGTAATGGACGGGGAAGCCTGGTATACTGCAGTCCATGGGGTCACAAAGAGTAGGACATGACTGAGTAACTGAACAACAACAACTGATTAGTTACTAGTATGTATGCCATCAGTCCAGATTTGAGTATATTAGCTTCAGAGTCCTTCAAAGGCTCCCTGAAAAGATTGGCATTTCACTCAAGGGTGAGGTCAGAGGCATGCAGAGACACATATAGGGAGGAGAGAAAGAGGATGCAGGGGAAGAGGGGGAATGGAAAGTATAAGTATTTATAATGACTTTAGTCTGATTGCGATGAAGAGATTACAAATGGAAGAAGCAGGAATGTTAGCAGGAAGATGACCACACTATTGCTAACAATAACGATAATCAACACTGGGTGTTTCTTTCCTGGAGGCAGGTACCTGCTAAGCCCTTTAAAAGCATTATTTCATAGATACCCCACCCTAGAAATGACTATGGTAACATCAGTATAGGCATCTGAAGCAGGTGTCTCTAACCACTACCTCTAAATAGAGTCAAAACTAAGAACTTCTACAGTATACCAAGGAGAATGGATTCCCACGGTATACACTCAGCTGGAATGCAAGGCAGATGTTGTATCTTTAAAATGTCCATATTATCCAGGTCCAGGATATAATATTTGATCAGAAGTAAACAGTATAACTTTTAACAATGAATTTGGAGGAGGCCCACTCCTTTATGTTAATGGAGATTAATAAAGGTCTGAGAAGAAGAAATGACTTTCATGAGTTGCTGCTGGTGCCACCACATATTTGGGGTCTACACCTCAACCTCTATTAAGAAAAATGCATTTTGAAGCAATAGAATTAACATAGCTAGTATTTTGCTGTCTCCCTGGTGTTTGGACAATGTTACTAATGTACTTCTGTTGCTGTTTCCCTTAAGTCAGAAAGAACTACTCCCATTCTATTTAAGTCTTATTAACAACTCAGAAAGCAGTGATCAGAATTCAGAGGGAAGTCCCTTCCCTGCAAAAGGAAGAATACAATATGCCAGACCCATTTCTGCCCCCCTAGGAACCCCAGAGTTAAGTTGACAGAGACAATCACTAGAGTAGCAACTCCCATAGGGAAGTGCTCATTAGGTAAGGAACCTCTGTTTTTCTGTCATTGTGTGTGCTTCAATAATAAAAATACCATCTCTGTGTTCTCTCCAATACTTATTGTTCCCACCCTCCTCCATAAGAAAATACTGATATTACTGTCAATTAGTTCAGCTAAAAACCTCCATTCTACAGCTTCCTTAGCAACTGGAGTGGCACCTAGGAGACATAACTAAAAGTCATTGGGGCTTCCCTGGTGGTCCAGTGGGTAAGGACACCACCTTGCAGTGCAAGGGGTACCAGTTCGATCCCTGGCCTGGGAAGATCCCACGTGTCACGGAGCGGCTGGACCGATGTGTCCAATTACCGAGCCAGAGCTCCAGGGTGCATGTGCCCAGAGCTGCTGCTCTGTGACAACAGAGGCCACCGTGATGGGAGGCCCACACAGGTGGAAGAACAAAGATGGATGAAAATCAGTAAATGAAAGACCAATAGAAGTGGCCCGCACGTCCCCCTCCCTCCACAACCCGCCCTCTCCCTCAAAAATAAAAAATAAAATGTAAAAAAAAAAAAAAAGGTCAATGGACAGAGGCTCCAGAATGTTCTCTGAAGGAGGGATAAAAATGTTAACAGATGGCCCTGCAAAAATGCCCTTGAAACTTGAGGATGCAAAGAAAAAAGGAAGAAAGTCTTGGTCAGTTGTGCCTGACTCTTTGGAACGTCATGGACTGTAGCCGGTCAGTCTCCTCTCTCCATGGGATTCTCCAGGCAAAAATACTGGAGTAGGTTGCCATTCTGTCCTCTTCGAGCTCTTCCTGCTGGTGCCACCACATATTTGGGGTCTACACCTCAACCTCTATTAAGAAAATGCATTTTGAAGCAATAGAATTAACATAGCTAGTATTTTGCTGTCTCCCTGGTGTTTGGACAATGTTACTAATGTACTTCTGTTGCTGTTTCCCTTAAGTCAGAAAGAACTACTCCCATTCTATTTAAGTCTTATTAACAACTCAGAAAGCAGTGATCAGAATTCAGAGGGAAGTCCCTTCCCTGCAAAAGGAAGAATACAATATGCCAGACCCATTTCTGCCCCCCTAGGAACCCCAGAGTTAAGTTGACAGAGACAATCACTAGAGTAGCAACTCCCATAGGGAAGTGCTCATTAGGTAAGGAACCTCTGTTTTTCTGTCATTGTGTGTGCTTCAATAATAAAAATACCATCTCTGTGTTCTCTCCAATACTTATTGTTCCCACCCTCCTCCATAAGAAAATACTGATATTACTGTCAATTAGTTCAGCTAAAAACCTCCATTCTACAGCTTCCTTAGCAACTGGAGTGGCACCTAGGAGACATAACTAAAAGTCATTGGGGCTTCCCTGGTGGTCCAGTGGGTAAGGACACCACCTTGCAGTGCAAGGGGTACCAGTTCGATCCCTGGCCTGGGAAGATCCCACGTGTCACGGAGCGGCTGGACCGATGTGTCCAATTACCGAGCCAGAGCTCCAGGGTGCATGTGCCCAGAGCTGCTGCTCTGTGACAACAGAGGCCACCGTGATGGGAGGCCCACACAGGTGGAAGAACAAAGATGGATGAAAATCAGTAAATGAAAGACCAATAGAAGTGGCCCGCCCGTCCCACCCCTCCCTCCACAACCCGCCCTCTCCCTCAAAAATAAAAATAAAAAAAAAAAAAAAGGTCAATGGACAGAGGCTCCAGAATGTTCTCTGAAGGAGGGATAAAAATGTTAACAGATGGCCCTGCAAAAATGCCCTTGAAACTTGAGGATGCAAAGAAAAAAGGAAGAAAGTCTTGGTCAGTTGTGCCTGACTCTTTGGAACGTCATGGACTGTAGCCGGTCAGTCTCCTCTCTCCATGGGATTCTCCAGGCAAAAATACTGGAGTAGGTTGCCATTCTGTCCTCTTCGAGCTCTTCCTGACCCAGGGGTGGAACCCTGGTCTCCTCCACTGCAGGCAGATTCTTTACCAACTGAGTCACCAAAGACAGCAGACCCAAATGACAGGCCCAGAGTAGTTCTGATATAATTTCAGCCCTGGATATTGCTTCTGGACTATTTTACATGAAAGAAAACTCAAACTCCTCATTTATTTAAGCAGCTTTATTTGGGATTTCTGGAATATACTAATAAATCCAACTCTAACTAATCTTTTCTTTTTCTAGCCTCCTCTTACTATTCCTAGACTAATAAGAATGGCCATTTCCAATTTTTCTTTGTGGTAGGCAACTACCCCCATTACTCTAGTTTAGAAAAAGGACTCCTTTTACTAGGCAGAGTAGTCATGTCGAGCTCAAATGCATCTCTTACCTAGTTAATTAAAACTCATTTTCATTGCTATAATTCAAAGGCTAGGCATAAAGCCATACCCTATCCTTCTGTGGGCTTCCTAGTGGCTCAGTGTTAAAATAACCCATCTGCCTGCCAATGCAGGAATCTCAGAAGACGCAGATTCAATCCTTGGGTCAGGAAGATCCCCTAGAGGAGGGCATGGCAACTCACTCCAGTATTCTTCCCTGGAGAATTCCACAGACAGAGGGGCCTGGTGGGCTACAGCCCATAGGATTGTGAAGAGTAAGGCATGACTGAAGCAACTTAGCACTCATCCTTCCTGTAAAGCAAGACTTTTTCTTCTTCTTCTTCTTTTTTTCTTAACTATATTTGAGGAATTTGTTGGTATGGGAGAAGGTTTGGAAAGAAAAGATAACCAATTTGTTTATATGCTGGTATTGCCAGATGAATTCCTTAAAAGTTCATGGCACCTCTTTAATATTCTTAGGACCCAGTAATTTGTGGGAGTACTAGAAAGAAGCACTGGTTTTTGGAAACTTTACAAGTGTAAAATCCTTTTGTTTTTGGTTTGACTTCAATATTCTATGTGTGTTATATTTTGTGTGTGTTTCAAGATTTCTAAAGATCTTTCTTTTCTCTTTTTACTGGTTTTTTTTTTTTTAATTCTTAGATTTTTGTTTTGTTTCTATTGGACTTTTACAATTTTAGAAACTGTAGAATAATTAAAGAACTACTCTTCTTATTTTGAAAAATGAAAGAACTCAGTTGTTAAGACAGCAGGAGGGATTCCATGAAATAAAGAAAAGGAATTTACTTTTGAGGGGATTGAACAGAAAATAAAATATAGTCCAACTAGATGGAAGAGTCTATGGAACAGCATATCTCTCTGTGGGCTGGACAACCATGCTGTCTCTGTGAGGGTATCCACATGGGTCCCAGTTTCCTTGTGTTGGTGGGACCTGGACATGCCCTCCCCTTGAGTGGTCCCAACAGTTCAGGAAGCAGCTGTATTAAGGAGTCTACCCATTATTTTTTCATCATCGTCTCTGTCTGTTCTCTCTCATATACTAAGCACAAGGTTATTTCATGCATCTCTCATTTAAGCCTAAAAGGTAAAATAATGGTCAGATGAATACAAAATTTTAAAAAAGAGTGGCTATAAATCCAATTTAGCTACACATGAGTTGGGTAGTAGTAAGCAGGATATAAAACCCCTGCAAACCCATTTCCTCATTTATACAGTATGAATTGCTATCTCTCTTATTAAACATTAAGTGAAATATACAACCATATTTTATACGCTTTGCCCACTTACAAATCACATTTGAACCTTTGGCATCTTACACACAAGGCTCAATAAATTGTTCAAAAATATTTATTGGCACACAATGCCCAGCAAATATTTGCTTAAGTTTGAATAGTACATAATGAACCAATGAATGAATGTCCTGACACTGCTTGGAGTCCTGGCTGAATTTATGCATAATGTCACCCTGTACTTAAGCTAACCATGACCTATTCCATAGTACCATGACCCTAACATTAAGGTGACCATGTACTTAAAACCAGGACATGCCAGAGGATAATGGGAATCACTATTAATAATTAGTTCAGAACAACTGATATAAACTAGGTCTGTCCTGGATAAATACAGACATATACATGATCACATTCTTAAATCACACATACCTCTTTGCTTGATCCTTTGGTCAGAATTACAAGTGAATTTGTCATTGTGAAAGTGAAAAGGTTTGATTCTCTCCAAGTTTAAAGCTGAGAGAAGTCCCCAACCATTGTACAAGCATGTCTTATTCTGCATAATGGACTGCTTCCTGAACAATTCTATTAGATTATTTTTTACTATTATTAATTTTTTGCCTCTAAGTCATCATTTGTTTTCATCCATCTTTATTCTTCGGCATGTGTAGGCCTCCCATTGCAGTGGCCTCTCTTGTTGCAGAGCACCAGCTCTGGGTGTATGCACTCCAGAGTGCTGGCTCATAATTGGACACACTGGCCCAGCCGCTCCATGGCATGTGTGATCCTCTTAGGCCAGGGACCCAACCAGTGCCCTTTGCACTTCAAGGCAGACTCTCTACCCACTGGACCACCAGGGAAGCTCCTCTGTTAGATTTTTAATAAATGAAAGCACACATCCATTCCCATGAGTGCTTTATAGAGAACCTAAGTATTGAACATTTTTAAAGTGATAAAATTCTAAAATCTGAATAATCAATCCTTACTGATGATAAATTGCTTATAAATTGAGGTTTATTTTGTTTAGTTTTATATTGAGTTTTCCAAAGTATGGCACGCTTTCAGAGAGTCTTGTATAAAGCTTATCATAATAATGTGTGATTCATCCATCACACAGCACATTTTCAGTTGTACAGCCCATTACTGTCATGAAAGTTGCCCACTTAATGGGGTGATAGACAGAAATGGTAGAAGACTGTCACTGAGCAATATGAAAAGACAATTCCCTCCAAGATAGCACCCCATGTCTCAGATGGTCACAGAACTAACCTCCGTCTGTCCCACAATATTCAAGCAGGGTTGACTGTAATTGAGGTTGTGGAATTAGTTGACCGTGAAATGTCTTTATTGCATTTAAGATCTAGATTTTGATTATCTTAGCAACTGAGTTTTTCTGAACGATTTTAATAATATCAGAGATGACTCTGGGGCCACCAGCAGTAGCCTTGGCCCTTCAGTGGCCAACAAGGACTAATTAAGAAGTGAAACATTGGTTAAGTTGGGTCTCACTTAGGTCCAAGATTAACTATTGCTGGAAGTATCCAGGTACTGTAATCACTAGACTCTGGATACCTTTGACTTGCTAAGGGAGCTTTAATGTTTAACATATGATGGAGGGTTATAGAAAACCTTTCAGGTGTGACTTTTAAGAAGGCTCCCAGTTTATTCTGTTTGAGCTACAAATACAGAATCATCAAAAAATCTTACAGTACAGACTGCAAAATCCCCAACCATTGTACAAGCATGTCTTATTCTGCATAATGGACTGCTTCCTGAACAATTCTATTAGATTATTTTTTACTATTATTAATTTTTTGCCTCTAAGTCATCATTTGTTTTCATCCATCTTTATTCTTCGGCATGTGTAGGCCTCCCATTGCAGTGGCCTCTCTTGTTGCAGAGCACCAGCTCTGGGTGTATGCACTCCAGAGTGCTGGCTCATAATTGGACACACTGGCCCAGCCGCTCCATGGCATGTGTGATCCTCTTAGGCCAGGGACCCAACCAGTGCCCTTTGCACTTCAAGGCAGACTCTCTACCCACTGGACCACCAGGGAAGCTCCTCTGTTAGATTTTTAATAAATGAAAGCACACATCCATTCCCATGAGTGCTTTATAGAGAACCTAAGTATTGAACATTTTTAAAGTGATAAAATTCTAAAATCTGAATAATCAATCCTTACTGATGATAAATTGCTTATAAATTGAGGTTTATTTTGTTTAGTTTTATATTGAGTTTTCCAAAGTATGGCACGCTTTCAGAGAGTCTTGTATAAAGCTTATCATAATAATGTGTGATTCATCCATCACACAGCACATTTTCAGTTGTACAGCCCATTACTGTCATGAAAGTTGCCCACTTAATGGGGTGATAGACAGAAATGGTAGAAGACTGTCACTGAGCAATATGAAAAGACAATTCCCTCCAAGATAGCACCCCATGTCTCAGATGGTCACAGAACTAACCTCCGTCTGTCCCACAATATTCAAGCAGGGTTGACTGTAATTGAGGTTGTGGAATTAGTTGACCGTGAAATGTCTTTATTGCATTTAAGATCTAGATTTTGATTATCTTAGCAACTGAGTTTTTCTGAACGATTTTAATAATATCAGAGATGACTCTGGGGCCACCAGCAGTAGCCTTGGCCCTTCAGTGGCCAACAAGGACTAATTAAGAAGTGAAACATTGGTTAAGTTGGGTCTCACTTAGGTCCAAGATTAACTATTGCTGGAAGTATCCAGGTACTGTAATCACTAGACTCTGGATACCTTTGACTTGCTAAGGGAGCTTTAATGTTTAACATATGATGGAGGGTTATAGAAAACCTTTCAGGTGTGACTTTTAAGAAGGCTCCCAGTTTATTCTGTTTGAGCTACAAATACAGAACATCACTTTACAGAAGAGGTTAAGTGACATCTTACATGTTAAACCCAGACTTTTCATACCCAAACACCCACCTGAATAGTTCTATATTATAAGTATCAACAATGCAATAACTTAGTCAAGAAAACTTTAAGTGCAATCCAGATTGTAGTCATTAGCTCTGAGATCTAGATAAGCCTATTTACTTATTCAAACTAATTAATTCATGTGTAAAATCAGAGGACTTGAACCATATATATATTAAGATTATTTTTATAACTATTAATTTAGTAGTAATTCCTTGAAACCTCAAATAGATAAAAAGCTAGGATGTTATAGACGGTATAATATTTTCCATGGGTCCATGGGAAAGAGAGGAATTACCTCAAGACCCACCCAATAAAAAATAGAATTCAGCCTCCCTGATATGAGATAGCTTCAGCATGTAAAGATAAGATATCCTACTATTACTACCATAATATGGTTTTAATTTTAAAAATTATTTTCTAATATATAACTGTACTCCTTATCTTACAGAAGAGGAAATAGACTTAAAGGAGTTTAGTATCTTCTCCAAGTTTGCTAGAATTTTAAATAGTCCAGATTTGCTTAGTCCCAGTTTACTTTCTATTTTAGATTTCTTTAGGAGGAAAATAACAACAAAACTGGATTATGCTAATAAACAGTTGGCACTGGAGCCGCGGAGCCGCGCGAGAGCCGCCGCGCGAGCCGCGGACGCCGGAGCGGGACGCCGCGAGGCGAGGAGCGGGGATGCACCTCTTGTTCCTCAGATGCTAGTGTGTGAACTAGTATCACAGAACACCATAGCAAACCAGACATAGAGCCTACACACCCTGACCAATCATCAAACCAAGGATCCTCGAAGCGGAAGCCCGGATTCCAAGACCCCACACTGATTATCAAAGAACATACAACACTACAGATTATTCACCTGTAAACAAGGTCTATCACCACCCAAGACACAAGCCACTGAACCCTTCTACAAGGACAAAAACCCAAAGGAAGGGAGAATTCAACCAAGAAGCCTGGTGGGAATAAGAACTCCATACACACAGACACACACAAAGAAACAGAAATTAACCTAATAATGAAACGTCAGAGAAACACTGTACAAATGAAGGACCAAGCTAGAGAAACACCACTTCAAATGACAGAGGAGGAGATAGACAAGCTATCTGAAAGAGAATTCAGAAAAACTATACTAATGAGGATGCAAAACACCGAAAACAGAATATTAGAGGAAATTAGTGCATTGAGAAAAGACATGCAGGAAATGAAAAATAAGCAAATAGAGACCACCAACTCAATTGCTGAACTCAAAAATACTATAGAAGGTCTCAACAGTAGAGTATCAGAGGCTGAAGAACGGATAAGTGAGCTGGAAGACAGAATGGTGGAAATAAGTGCTGAAGAACAGAACAAAGCCCAAAGAATTAAAAGAACTGAGGATAGCCTCAGAGACCTATGGGACAATATTAAACGCACCAACATTAGAATTATAGGAGTTCCAGAAGAAGAAGAAGAGAAGAAAGACTATGAAAAATTCTTGAAGAGGTTATAGTTGAAAACTTCCCCAGCATGGGAAAGGAGATAGTCAGCCAAGTCCAGGAAGCACAAAGAGTTCCATACAGGAGAAACCCCAGAAGAAACACACCAAGGCACATACTAATCAAACTAACGCAGACTAAATATAAAGACAGATTACTAAAAGCAGCTAGGAGCAAACAACAAATAACATATAAAGGAAACCCCATACGTTTAACTGCGGATCTCTCAACAGAAACCCTGCAGGCCAGAAGAGAATGGCAAGATACATTTAAACGGTTAAAGAGAATAACCTGCAACCACGAATTCTCTACCCAGCAAGAATCTCATTCAAAATCGATGGTGAAGTCAAAAGCTTCACAGACAAGCAAAAACTAAAAGAATTCTGTACCACAAAACCAGCCCTACAACAAGTGTTAAAGGACCTGATATAGCCAATAAATACAAGAGTAGGAGAAGCCTTACAAATCAAACCCCAAATTTCTAAGAAGATGACAATAGGAACATTCGTATCAATAATTACTTTGAACGTAAATGGACTAAATGCTCCAACCAAACGACACAGGCTGGCTGAATGGATCCAGAAGCAAGACCCATATATATGCTGTTTACAAGAGACCCACTTCAGACCTAGAGACACTCATAGACTGAAAGTGAAAGGCTGGAAAAAGATATTTCATGCAAATGGAAATCAAAAGAAAGCTGGAGTAGCAATCCTCATATCAGACAAAATAGACTTTAAAGAAGATTCTAAGAGACAAGGCAGGTCACTACATCATGATTAAGGGATCTATCCAAGAGGAAGACATAACAGTCATGAATATCTACGCACCCAACACAGGGGCACCTCAATACATAAGACAGGTACTTTCAGACATAAAAGAAGAAATCAACAATAACACAATAATAGTAGGAGACTTTAACACTCCTCTCACACCAATGGACAGATCAACAAAACGGAAAATTAATAAAGAAACACAAGCCTTAAATGCTACACTGGAAAAGATGGACCTCATCGATATCTTTAGGACGTTCCATCCAAAAGCAGAAGAATACACTTTCTTCTCAAGCGCTCACGGAACATTCTCCAGGATAGACCACACTTTCCTCCAGGATACCCAAGTCCAGGAAGCACAAAGAGTTCCATACAGGAGAAACCCCAGAAGAAACACACCAAGGCACATACTAATCAAACTAACGCAGACTAAATATAAAGACAGATTACTAAAAGCAGCTAGGAGCAAACAACAAATAACATATAAAGGAAACCCCATACGTTTAACTGCGGATCTCTCAACAGAAACCCTGCAGGCCAGAAGAGAATGGCAAGATACATTTAAACGGCTAAAAGAGAATAACCTGCAACCACGAATTCTCTACCCAGCAAGAATCTCATTCAAAATCGATGGTGAAGTCAAAAGCTTCACAGACAAGCAAAAACTAAAAGAATTCTGTACCACAAAACCAGCCCTACAACAAGTGTTAAAGGACCTGATATAGCCAATAAATACAAGAGTAGGAGAAGCCTTACAAATCAAACCCCAAATTTCTAAGAAGATGACAATAGGAACATTCGTATCAATAATTACTTTGAACGTAAATGGACTAAATGCTCCAACCAAACGACACAGGCTGGCTGAATGGATCCAGAAGCAAGACCCATATATATGCTGTTTACAAGAGACCCACTTCAGACCTAGAGACACTCATAGACTGAAAGTGAAAGGCTGGAAAAAGATATTTCATGCAAATGGAAATCAAAAGAAAGCTGGAGTAGCAATCCTCATATCAGACAAAATAGACTTTAAAGAAGATTCTAAGAGACAAGGCAGGTCACTACATCATGATTAAGGGATCTATCCAAGAGGAAGACATAACAGTCATGAATATCTACGCACCCAACACAGGGGCACCTCAATACATAAGACAGGTACTTTCAGACATAAAAGAAGAAATCAACAATAACACAATAATAGTAGGAGACTTTAACACTCCTCTCACACCAATGGACAGATCAACAAAACGGAAAATTAATAAAGAAACACAAGCCTTAAATGCTACACTGGAAAAGATGGACCTCATCGATATCTTTAGGACGTTCCATCCAAAAGCAGAAGAATACACTTTCTTCTCAAGCGCTCACGGAACATTCTCCAGGATAGACCACATCTTGGGCCACAAATCTAACCTCAGTCAGTTCAAGAAAACCGAAATTATATCAACCATCTTCTCGGACCACAATGCAATGAGACTGGAGATCAACTACCAGAAAAAAAACCCTAAAAACAGAAACACATGGAGATTAAACAATACATACCTAAAAAACCAACTGATCGTTGAGGAAATCAAAGGAGAAATTAAACAATTCCTAGAAGAAAATGACAACGAACACACGACAGTGCAAAACCTATGGGATACAGCAAAAGCAGTTCTAAGAGGGAAATTTATAGCAATACAATCCCACCTCAAGAAACTAGGAAAATATGAAGCAGATGACCTAACCCTCCACTTAAAACAGTTGGAGAAAGAAGAACAAAAACATCCCAGAGCCAGCAGAAGAAGAGAAATCATAAAGATCAGAGCAGAAATAAATGAGAAAGAAACAAAAGAAACAATAGTAAAGATAAATAAAACAAAAAGCTGGTTCTTTGAAAAGGTAAACAAAATTGACAAGCCACTGGCCAGACTCATTAAGAAAAAGAGAGAAGAACCAGATCAACAAAATCAAAAATGAAAAAGGAGAGATTACAACAGATAATGCAGAAATCCAAAGGATTCTAAGAGACTATTATGAGCAACTCTATGGCAACAAACTGAACAACTTGGAAGAAATGGACAGTTTCTTGGACAGGATTAATCTTCCAAGACTGAGCCAGGAAGAAACAGAAACTTTGAACAACCCAATCACAAGCTCAGAAATCAACTTTGTGATTAAAAATCTACCCAAAAATAAAAGCCCAGGACCAGATGGCTTCACAGCCGAATTCTACCAAACATTTAAAGAAGAGCTAATGCCTGTCCTTCTAAAACTCTTTCAAAAAATTGCACAGGAAGGAAAACTCCCAAACACATTCTACGAGGCCACCATCACCCTGATACCCAAACCAGGCAAAGACAACACAAAAAAGGAAAACTATAGGCCAATTTCACTGATGAACTTAGATGCCAAGATCCTCAACAAAATCCTAGCAAACAGAATTCAACGACATGTCAAAAAACTCATACATCACGATCAAGTTGGGTTCATCCCAGGCATGCAAGGCTTCTTCAACATCCGCAAATCAATCAACGTGATACACCATATCAACAAGTTGAAAGACAAAAATCACATGATCATCTCAATAGATGCAGAAAAAGCCTTCGACAAAGTACAACATCCATTTATGATCAAAACTCTTCAGAAAATGGGCATAGAAGGAACCTATCTCAACATAATAAAAGCCATCTATGAGAAACCTACAGCGAACATTATTGTTAATGGTGAAAAACTGAAAGCATTCCCTCTAAGATCAGGAACAAGACAGGGGTGCCCACTTTCACCACTGCTATTCAACATAGTCCTGGAAGTCCTAGCAACAGCAATAAGACAAGAGAAAGAAATCAAAGGAATCCAGATTGGAAAAGAAGAAGTCAAGCTCTCTCTCTTTGCAGACGACATGATATTATACATAGAAAATCCCAAAGACACGGTTACAAAGCTACTAGAACTAATCAATGAATTCAGCAAAGTTGCAGGATATAAAGTCAACACACAGAAGTCACTGGCATTCCTATACACAAACAATGAAAAATCAGAAAATGAAATCAAAGAGGCAATCCCCTTCACCATTGCAACCAAAAGAATCAAATATCTAGGAATAAACCTACCCAAAGAAACAAAAGCATTGTACACAGAAAATTACAAAACACTCATGAGAGACATTAAAGAAGACTTAAACAGATGGAGAGATATTCCATGTTCCTGGATTGGAAGAATCAATATTGTGAAAATGACCATACTTCCAAATATCATCTACAGATTCAATGCAATACCTATTCAACTACCACTGACATTTTTCACAGAACTAGACCAAATAATAACACAGTTCATATGGAAACACAGAAGACCTCGAATAGACAAAGCAATCTTGAGGAAGAAAAATGGAGTTGGAGGATCAGCCTCCTAACTTCAGACTCTACTACAAAGCAACAGTTATCAAGACAGTATGGTACTGGCACAAAAACAGAACTATAGATCAATGGAACAAGATTGAGAACCCAGAGATCAACCCACGCACCTATGGGTACCTTATTTTTGATAAAGGAGGAGAAACTATAAAATGGGACAAAGACAGCCTCTTTAACAAGTGGTGCTGGGAGAATTGGACAGCTACATGCAAAAAAATGAAATTGGAACATTCCCTGACACCATACACTAAGATCAACTCAAAATGGATTAAAGACCTCAATGTAAGACCAGAAACCATCAAACTCTTAGAGGAGAATATAGGCAAAACCCTCAAGGACATCAATCAAAGCCATCTATGAGAAACCTACAGCGAACATTATTGTTAATGGTGAAAAACTGAAAGCATTCCCTCTAAGATCAGGAACAAGACAGGGGTGCCCACTTTCACCACTGCTATTCAACATAGTCCTGGAAGTCCTAGCAACAGCAATAAGACAAGAGAAAGAAATCAAAGGAATCCAGATTGGAAAAGAAGAAGTCAAGCTCTCTCTTTGCAGACGACATGATATTATACATAGAAAATCCCAAAGACACGGTTACAAAGCTACTAGAACTAATCAATGAATTCAGCAAAGTTGCAGGATATAAAGTCAACACACAGAAGTCACTGGCATTCCTATACACAAACAATGAAAAATCAGAAAATGAAATCAAAGAGGCAATCCCCTTCACCATTGCAACCAAAAGAATCAAATATCTAGGAATAAACCTACCCAAAGAAACAAAAGCATTGTACACAGAAAATTACAAAACACTCATGAGAGACATTAAAGAAGACTTAAACAGATGGAGAGATATTCCATGTTCCTGGATTGGAAGAATCAATATTGTGAAAATGACCATACTTCCAAATATCATCTACAGATTCAATGCAATACCTATTCAACTACCACTGACATTTTTCACAGAACTAGACCAAATAATAACACAGTTCATATGGAAACACAGAAGACCTCGAATCGCCAAAGCAATCCTGAGGAAGAAAAATGGAGTTGGAGGGATCCGCCTCCCTAACTTCAGACTCTACTACAAAGCAACAGTTATCAAGACAGTATGGTACTGGCACAAAAACAGAACTATAGATCAATGGAACAAGATTGAGAACCCAGAGATCAACCCACGCACCTATGGGTACCTTATTTTTGATAAAGGAGGAGAAACTATAAAATGGGACAAAGACAGCCTCTTTAACAAGTGGTGCTGGGAGAATTGGACAGCTACATGCAAAAAAATGAAATTGGAACATTCCCTGACACCATACACTAAGATCAACTCAAAATGGATTAAAGACCTCAATGTAAGACCAGAAACCATCAAACTCTTAGAGGAGAATATAGGCAAAACCCTCAAGGACATCAATCAAAGCAAGATCTTCTCTGACCCACCAACTAAAATAGCAGAACTGAAAAGAAAAATGAACATATGGGACCTCATGAAACTTAAAAGCTTTTGTACAGCAAAAGAAATTACAAAAAAGTTCAACAGACACCCCACAGAGTGGGAGAAAATCATAGCAAATGAAACAACAGACAAAGAATTAATCTCCAAAATCTACAAGCAACTCAGACAACTCAGCACAGGGAAAAGGAGCAGCAAAATCAAAAAATGGGAAAAAGATCTAAAGAGACGCCCCTCCAAAGAGGACATACAAATGGTCCAAAAGCACATGAAACGATGCTCAACCTCGCTTATTATTAGAGAAATGCAAATTAAAACCACAATGAGATACCACCTCACACCCGTCAGAATGGCCATCATCAACAAATCGACAGACAACAAATGCTGGAGAGGGTGTGGAGAAAAGGGAACCCTCTTGCATTGCTGGTGGGAATGTAAATTAATACACCCTCTATGGAAGACAATATGGAGATTCCTTAAAAAACTAAAAATAGAAGCACCCTATGACCCAGCAATCCCACTATTAGGCCTATATCCTGATGAAATCAAAACTGAAAGAGGCACCTGTACCCCAATGTTCATTGCAGCTCTCTATACAATAGCCAGAACATGGAAGCAGCCTAGATGTCCATCGACAAATGAATGGATCCAGAAGCTCTGGTACATATATACAATGGAATACTACTCAGCTGTTAAAAGAAATGCAGAAGACTCAGTCCTAATGAGGTGGCTGGCTTTAGAACCTATCATAAAAAGTGAAGTAAGTCAAAAAGAGAAAGACAAGTATAGTATACTAACTCATATATATGGGATCTAGTAAGATGGTCATGATAACACACACAGTGAACTCATGAAAAAACAGAGAATAGACATAAAGACATTGTGGAGACCGAACAATGGGAGGGAGTAACATGGGAACCTATACTGTCATGTGTAGAAAAGATAGCTATTGTCATTGTGCTAGGGGAATAGGAGTACCTACAACCACTTGGAGCAATGGTCTGGAGGGATGGGGAGGAACCTGGGTGGGGGGAGGGCCGAGGGATATGCATCTGATTGATCTGGGAACATACATGTACAAAAATAAATAAATAAATAAATAAATAAATAAATAAATAAAAAAAAAAAACAGTTGGCACTAGGTACTCTAGAATTTTGAACAGGAACATTCTACTTTACCAACAGAAGGAGACAAGTGGAAACATTTTTCTTTAAACTTCCTCTCTTATACCATAGAACAACTTTGTAAACACAGAATAAAATGCAATTTGCTGAGAAATCATAAGCCAACTCGTAGTTAGTCTAAAAGAGAAACTGGACTTTTATTGCTGTTCTGTGGGGGAAGTAATTCAGTAATGATACACAGACTCATTCCTGGGTTCCTTTCTGTTGCAGGGAAGGACAGCTAGAAAGTACAATGGAGTATTTTCCTATAGGTCCAAAAGCACATGAAACGATGCTCAACCTCGCTTATTATTAGAGAAATGCAAATTAAAACCACAATGAGATACCACCTCACACCCGTCAGAATGGCCATCATCAACAAATCGACAGACAACAAATGCTGGAGAGGGTGTGGAGAAAAGGGAACCCTCTTGCATTGCTGGTGGGAATGTAAATTAATACAACCTCTATGGAAGACAATATGGAGATTCCTTAAAAAACTAAAAATAGAAGCACCCTATGACCCAGCAATCCCACTATTAGGCCTATATCCTGATGAAATCAAAACTGAAAGAGGCACCTGTACCCCAATGTTCATTGCAGCTCTCTATACAATAGCCAGAACATGGAAGCAGCCTAGATGTCCATCGACAAATGAATGGATCCAGAAGCTCTGGTACATATATACAATGGAATACTACTCAGCTGTTAAAAGAAATGCAGAAGACTCAGTCCTAATGAGGTGGCTGGCTTTAGAACCTATCATAAAAAGTGAAGTAAGTCAAAAAGAGAAAGACAAGTATAGTATACTAACTCATATATATGGAATCTAGGAAGATGGTCATGATAACACACACAGTGACCTCAGGAAAAAACAGAGAATAGACATAAAGACATTGTGGAGACCGAACAATGGGAGGGAGTAACATGGGAACCTATACTGTCATGTGTAGAAAAGATAGCTATTGTCATTGTGCTAGGGGAATAGGAGTACCTACAACCACTTGGAGCAATGGTCTGGAGGGATGGGAGGGGGGGAACTGGGTGGGCCGAGGGATATGCATCTGATTGATCTGGGAACATACATGTACAAAAATAAATAAATAAATAAATAAATAAAAAAAAAAAAAAAAAAAAAACAGTTGGCACTAGGTACTCTAGAATTTTGAACAGGAACATTCTACTTTACCAACAGAAGGAGACAAGTGGAAACATTTTTCTTTAAACTTCCTCTCTTATACCATAGAACAACTTTGTAAACACAGAATAAAATGCAATTTGCTGAGAAATCATAAGCCAACTCGTAGTTAGTCTAAAAGAGAAACTGGACTTTTATTGCTGTTCTGTGGGGGAAGTAATTCAGTAATGATACACAGACTCATTCCTGGGTTCCTTTCTGTTGCAGGGAAGGACAGCTAGAAAGTACAATGGAGTATTTTCCTATATATGACATGTGAGACCTGAGTGTGCAGGTGCAGGGAATGGGCTAAGATTCAGTGGTGAAAAGAAAAAAAAAAAAAAAAGGAGCAGTGAGGATGTGGAGACTGCACTTTAGAAAAGCAAGTAGAATGAAGGAGGAGATAGATATGCATCTATCTATGTGAATCTATGTGTATAGAGTGAAGGAGGCGATAGAGGAGTTCCCAAAGACTTTATTGATCTTTGTCTTTGCATTGACCATTTACACATATGCTTTGTGATTTATAGAATCACAAATAAAAATACACATAAAGAAAACAAAGAAACCATACACGTGTCAATAACTTTTCTGTGTACTGACACATTTGTGCGTGGACACAGGCTTACCACGAGTTCCATTATAACACAGGAACAGAAGCCACTAACTATTTGGAGAAAGGTAAAAATAATACTAGAAAACAGAAACTAAAACCTACCAAGATTTCCCATTTACATTCTTTCACTGGTCAAGATAAGTCCCACTGTTTGATATAGAAACCATCTGGATTCGTCTTCTTGAGTTCACTGAATGATTATTCCCAAGCTAACTGTATGATAATGGCCATAGGTAGTCCAGTATACATCCTCAAACTTGTCATATGATGGCCTTCTGCCTGATGAGGAGATGCATTTTCTCGAGGAATTAACCTAATTTTTGTCAGTTTTCTATTTTGAAGCAAAGCCTCTGGATTACATTGATGTTTCATGTTTTCCTTGGTCATATTTTCTTATTTTTTGCTTTGTTTTCATTCAAAGACAACAGGAATAACTATTTATCTCTGAAACAGCCATTATTTTCTGCATGATTTTGGCCTCTACAGATGCAAGGCACAAACACATAATAGCATCCTCTCTCTATAGAGATCTGTTCTAAATATAAGAGGTGATAGAAAAGTTGAGTAATATGAAAAAAAGTTTAAATATTGGCTTGCTATTTAAATGTCTTACCTATCATAAACTTGCTTGATTTTCCATTCTTTCATGGAAGCAGCACTGTGAGTATAAGTAATGTCTCAAAACCAGATAAATTATTTCTGGGGCTTTATGACGTGCCAATGTGTTCCCTTGGATTTCCTGAGTCCTTCTGGTGTTCTTAAGCACTGTCATTCATTGTCGGAAGACTAATTAGAATTGCACATTTTTCCCCTAAAGGTCATCAAAGAACTTAATAATTTTGGAAAGAGGTAAGGAAGACCTTATCTGTATATCAAATGTGAGTTCATGTGTGATCCGCTCTACCAGCCACACCTATCAATCCTACCTCCACCTCACCCTACCCTGGACTAACGCCACACTGGAGAAGGACCTCACATTCCCTTGCTCATCCTGGCATCTGAATTGACATGTTGCTAACCTCTGACCACTCACAGATGCAAAGCTATCCTTTTGTTCATGTAAAAAGAAAACTGAGAAGAGTGCAATATTCATGGAAAATGTATTCAAGAGAGAGAACTGGCACTTTTGTCTGTAAAATAAAGGTTTTTAACTCCAAATTTTGGGGGGTTGTACTTTCAGTTTCAGATAGAAATTGATCACCTCTCTCTGGAGAAACCTAATTAGAATGTGGAATTATGAGTTTTGAATATTGAATTACATATCTGTTTAATGCATTTTCTCTTTCTATCTCTGTGTCGCCATCTCTTACTGATTCTGTGTGTGTGTCTGTTTCTCTCTCCAAAAGCCTAGATGACCACTTATCTTGGATTTATTAAAGGTATTTGATCATGAACTAGAAGAATAGCCCCAGATAACTAGGATCCCTTTCAAATTTAAGATCTCCACTGGGTAACCTAATTTTGTCAGTTTTCTATTTTGAAGCAAAGCCTCTGGATTACATTGATGTTTCATGTTTTCCTTGGTCATATTTTCTTATTTTTTGCTTTGTTTTCATTCAAAGACAACAGGAATAACTATTTATCTCTGAAACAGCCATTATTTTCTGCATGATTTTGGCCTCTACAGATGCAAGGCACAAACACATAATAGCATCCTCTCTCTATAGAGATCTGTTCTAAATATAAGAGGTGATAGAAAAGTTGAGTAATATGAAAAAAAGTTTAAATATTGGCTTGCTATTTAAATGTCTTACCTATCATAAACTTGCTTGATTTTCCATTCTTTCATGGAAGCAGCACTGTGAGTATAAGTAATGTCTCAAAACCAGATAAATTATTTCTGGGGCTTTATGACGTGCCAATGTGTTCCCTTGGATTTCCTGAGTCCTTCTGGTGTTCTTAAGCACTGTCATTCATTGTCGGAAGACTAATTAGAATTGCACATTTTTCCCCTAAAGGTCATCAAAGAACTTAATAATTTTGGAAAGAGGTAAGGAAGACCTTATCTGTATATCAAATGTGAGTTCATGTGTGATCCGCTCTACCAGCCACACCTATCAATCCTACCTCCACCTCACCCTACCCTGGACTAACGCCACACTGGAGAAGGACCTCACATTCCCTTGCTCATCCTGGCATCTGAATTGACATGTTGCGTAACCTCTGACCACTCACAGATGCAAAGCTATCCTTTTGTTCATGTAAAAAGAAAACTGAGAAGAGTGCAATATTCATGGAAAATGTATTCAAGAGAGAGAACTGGCACTTTTGTCTGTAAAATAAAGGTTTTTAACTCCAAATTTTGGGGGGTTGTACTTTCAGTTTCAGATAGAAATTGATCACCTCTCTCTGGAGAAACCTAATTAGAATGTGGAATTATGAGTTTTGAATATTGAATTACATATCTGTTTAATGCATTTTCTCTTTCTATCTCTGTGTCGCCATCTCTTACTGATTCTGTGTGTGTGTCTGTTTCTCTCTCCAAAAAGCCTAGATGACCACTTATCTTGGATTTATTAAAGGTATTTGATCATGAACTAGAAGAATAGCCCCAGATAACTAGGATCCCTTTCAAATTTAAGATCTCCACTGGGCTTCCCAGATGGTGCAGTGGTAAAGAATCTGCTTGCCAATGCAGGAGATGCAAGGGACCTGAGTTCAATCCCTGTGTTGGGAAGATACCCCAGAGAAGGAAATGGTAACCAACTCCAATATTCTTGCCTGGAAAACTCTATGGACAGAGGAGCTTGGCGAGCTACCATCAGTGGGGTCGCAGAGTCAGACATGACTGAGCATGTACACACACACACACACACACACACACACACACGCACACATCTGGCTCTTCTCTGTTACATTCTATCTACTTCCTTTCTGTTTTCTCATTAAATTTCAGCTCTTCATTGTGAATCATCTCAGAAGACTTTTCCTGCCTGGTCTGCCTCACGTTTAGTATATTAGTTTCAAAATTTACATGTTCCCTTCTGATTGCCTTTGAACTTTGCTCTGAGTTTCCATTCTTAGTCCATGTATTAGAATTTGAAAGACATAGAGGTTGCATTGGAATATGATTAAAAGTAAGTTGTGTCATGTGTACTTCTGCTTCATTTTTTCATTATTATCTTTCTGTTCCTTGAACTAGGATTTACATAATGAAAGAATAAATAATTATCAGGAGTTTTGAAGAAGTGGGAATATAGAGGGAAGAATGTTAATAAAACTGATGCTTTTCTATGTAGTCAATGTTCTATGACTGAAATATATACCATTGTTTTGTTTACTTTTTAACGGTTTTTTTTTCTTACACTTAAACATATTGATTTACATGAAATAATTCTCCTCGATCCATATATTAGAATTTCAGTAATTAATTCAGAACGTATGTACTGAACACTTACTAGATACTGAACAAGTCATTTGTTCTCATATCTCGAGCACTTAAAATCCTAGCCTACATAAGGTTAAAACTGATGAAGCAGTGAAGCAAAAGATACTTGTCACTAGAGTCGACAAAGAAGTTTTTGTTTGCTTGTTAATTTTTTGTTTGTTTTCACCATTTTCTAATTAAAAGATTTTTACAGGAAGGGATGACATTTATTTGCAAGTTGTAATCTTTTTTTCTTAGCATTAACACAAAATGTGCAAAATTCAGTTAACTCATCAGGTTTCTGAGCATTGAGCGTATTTTTCTATGTTAAATCACAACAATCTGCTTGCCAATGCAGGAGATGCAAGGGACCTGAGTTCAATCCCTGTGTTGGGAAGATACCCCAGAGAAGGAAATGGTAACCAACTCCAATATTCTTGCCTGGAAAACTCTATGGACAGAGGAGCTTGGCGAGCTACCATCAGTGGGGTCGCAGAGTCAGACATGACTGAGCATGTACACACACACACACACACACACACACGCACACATCTGGCTCTTCTCTGTTACATTCTATCTACTTCCTTTCTGTTTTCTCATTAAATTTCAGCTCTTCATTGTGAATCATCTCAGAAGACTTTTCCTGCCTGGTCTGCCTCACGTTTAGTATATTAGTTTCAAAATTTACATGTTCCCTTCTGATTGCCTTTGAACTTTGCTCTGAGTTTCCATTCTTAGTCCATGTATTAGAATTTGAAAGACATAGAGGTTGCATTGGAATATGATTAAAAGTAAGTTGTGTCATGTGTACTTCTGCTTCATTTTTTCATTATTATCTTTCTGTTCCTTGAACTAGGATTTACATAATGAAAGAATAAATAATTATCAGGAGTTTTGAAGAAGTGGGAATATAGAGGGAAGAATGTTAATAAAACTGATGCTTTTCTATGTAGTCAATGTTCTATGACTGAAATATATACCATTGTTTTGTTTACTTTTTAACGGTTTTTTTTTCTTACACTTAAACATATTGATTTACATGAAATAATTCTCCTCGATCCATATATTAGAATTTCAGTAATTAATTCAGAACGTATGTACTGAACACTTACTAGATACTGAACAAGTCATTTGTTCTCATATCTCGAGCACTTAAAATCCTAGCCTACATAAGGTTAAAACTGATGAAGCAGTGAAGCAAAAGATACTTGTCACTAGAGTCGACAAAGAAGTTTTTGTTTGCTTGTTAATTTTTTGTTTGTTTTCACCATTTTCTAATTAAAAGATTTTTACAGGAAGGGATGACATTTATTTGCAAGTTGTAATCTTTTTTTCTTAGCATTAACACAAAATGTGCAAAATTCAGTTAACTCATCAGGTACTGGCATTATATCATGTCTATGTCTGTATCTGAGCGTATTTTCATGATAAATAGGAACAGTATCAAGGATTAATGGTATCATCCAAGAAAATGTTGCTCACAACATGAACTTTTCTTTTGCAACTTCTTACAACACTTGTTGGCTGTTTAATAAGCAAGGTCACAAAGGAATTGTTTCCTGTCTTCTTCTTCATAAAATAACATCTGGAAAACATCTATGTTTAACACCTCAGTCATTTTTGTGGAAAAATCCAGTGTGTGTTTGTAGACGGGGCTGAGGGGAAGCATTTACAAGTTAAATAAATGTTATTTATCTAGCTAGCTATTGAATAGGACAACAATAGAACTTAAGAAAATCACATAGCATGTCACTGCATTTTCTATTTTTTTAGCCGCATTTGAGGCTTTTAGACTAATGCAGAAAAATCTTATATAAAATAATAATAAAATAATTTTATTATTTTCTTTTATTATTGTTAGATAAAATAAAAATCTTCCTAGACCTTTGAAAAAGGAATTATGGGTAAAAGTTCAAAATTTGCTTCTTAAGAGAATGAAAACATCAATTTCAATACTAAGGAGTAAACCTTCCTCGCTTCCTTCTCTGTATGTACATCTCATACTTTTACCTCCATGATTCCAATGTGGGACCTATATATCACTTAATTTTATTCCCATGACAAGCAAACAGGAGGAAATCAGGACAAGTCATAGGATCACCCTTCACTTGCCTGAACACAACCAAATTGGGCAAAAGCACAGAGGTGAAATTATGTGAATTTTAAAGTTCTTGAACTATTTATGAGCACATGCTCAAGGAGATTTAAAAAAAAAAACAAAAAACCTGAAGATTACAGGCATTAAGAGCAACCAGACTTAGAAAGGGTCATTTTTTAATATTCAAACTAATTGATTTGATGGATCCAAAAAACTATTCCTTGGAAGCATAAGTGATGGATATTTTCAGGGAAATATTTCTTATACAGTCATACCTGCAAAATTGCAGGCTCCACAATGCAAATTCAACCACAAATCAAAAATATTTCGGAAAAAATTCAGAAAGCTCCAACAGCAAAAGCTGAATTTGCCACATGGGAACTCTTTATATAGCATTTACACTGTTTAAAGTATTGTAAGTGGTCTAGAGATGATTTCAGGCTTTACACAAACACCACAAATAAAAATTTTGAAGATATTGCAGGAGATCATTAATCATTCAGTCTGTATCTGAGCGTATTTTCATGATAAATAGGAACAGTATCAAGGATTAATGGTATCATCCAAGAAAATGTTGCTCACAACATGAACTTTTCTTTGCAACTTCTTACAACACTTGTTGGCTGTTTAATAAGCAAGGTCACAAAGGAATTGTTTCCTGTCTTCTTCTTCATAAAATAACATCTGGAAAACATCTATGTTTAACACCTCAGTCATTTTTGTGGAAAAATCCAGTGTGTGTTTGTAGACGGGGCTGAGGGGAAGCATTTACAAGTTAAATAAATGTTATTTATCTAGCTAGCTATTGAATAGGACAACAATAGAACTTAAGAAAATCACATAGCATGTCACTGCATTTTCTATTTTTTTAGCCGCATTTGAGGCTTTTAGACTAATGCAGAAAAATCTTATATAAAATAATAATAAAATAATTTTATTATTTTCTTTTATTATTGTTAGATAAAATAAAAATCTTCCTAGACCTTTGAAAAAGGAATTATGGGTAAAAGTTCAAAATTTGCTTCTTAAGAGAATGAAAACATCAATTTCAATACTAAGGAGTAAACCTTCCTCGCTTCCTTCTCTGTATGTACATCTCATACTTTTACCTCCATGATTCCAATGTGGGACCTATATATCACTTAATTTTATTCCCATGACAAGCAAACAGGAGGAAATCAGGACAAGTCATAGGATCACCCTTCACTTGCCTGAACACAACCAAATTGGGCAAAAGCACAGAGGTGAAATTATGTGAATTTTAAAGTTCTTGAACTATTTATGAGCACATGCTCAAGGAGATTTAAAAAAAAAAACAAAAAACCTGAAGATTACAGGCATTAAGAGCAACCAGACTTAGAAAGGGTCATTTTTTAATATTCAAACTAATTGATTTGATGGATCCAAAAAACTATTCCTTGGAAGCATAAGTGATGGATATTTTCAGGGAAATATTTCTTATACAGTCATACCTGCAAAATTGCAGGCTCCACAATGCAAATTCAACCACAAATCAAAAATATTTCGGAAAAAATTCAGAAAGCTCCAACAGCAAAAGCTGAATTTGCCACATGCGGCAACTCTTTATATAGCATTTACACTGTTTAAAGTATTGTAAGTGGTCTAGAGATGATTTAAACTATACTGGAGGAACTGCATTGGTTATACACAAACACTACACTATTTAATAAAAGAGATTTTGCATCTCAGACTTTTGTATTGCAGGGAGATCCTGAAACCAAATCTTCATGGATACTGAGGAATAACTCTATAGTATATAAAAATTTAGTATAAATGTCCTACAGTTTAGAACTTTTTGTAATCTTGTAAGGAGTTGGTTCAAAGAAAACATTATCTATATCTTGGAAATACTTGGATTAGAGAGTCAATGCATACACCTGCTTTATTTATGCTAGGATTGGATGTGCCTTTCTTAAAGTCCTCAAAAAGACACATTCGAAATTTTAAAGAAATATGTTACTTTAGTCATGACTACTCAACATAAGAATTTAAAGACTACTTTCAAGATATAGTCTATGTTTGAAATAAAGATACCCTCCCCAAAATTAAGAAGCTTCATGGGTAATAGATACATAAGATATTATTAAGAGAAGAGGGTCTTTGTGGTAGATACTAAGCTTAAAGGATTTAAACCTGTAAATAAATTCCATGAGGTACATAACATTTCAGTCCAAACACACAGAACTGGGCTGGTGGAGCAATTCTTATTGAAAACATCCTAGATAACCTGCTGAGAAAGGCAGCCATGCAGTGTGTGCATTACTGAATGGGCTGATCACTAATGGTCAACAAAGAGGAACTCTGGAAAGAAAAGGATGTCAATGAACAGGACCTCATTGCACTCATGTTCCTCACATCTGTCCATGGTCACGGTCATGGCAGATGCTGTCCACATATTAATACACATGGAGCAGAAGACACGGAGTCAGGTGAATGGAAGAATACAGGCATTGCAACCAGACTTAAAAGGTCATTTTATATTCAAACTAATTGATTTGATGGATCCAAAAAACTATTCCTTGGAAGCATAAGTGATGGATATTTTCAGGGAAATATTTCTTATACAGTCATACCTGCAAAATTGCAGGCTCCACAATGCAAATTCAACCACAAATCAAAAATATTTCGGAAAAAATTCAGAAAGCTCCAACAGCAAAAGCTGAATTTGCCACATGCGGCAACTCTTTATATAGCATTTACACTGTTTAAAGTATTGTAAGTGGTCTAGAGATGATTTAAACTATACTGGAGGAACTGCATTGGTTATACACAAACACTACACTATTTAATAAAAGAGATTTTGCATCTCAGACTTTTGTATTGCAGGGAGATCCTGAAACCAAATCTTCATGGATACTGAGGAATAACTCTATAGTATATAAAAATTTAGTATAAATGTCCTACAGTTTAGAACTTTTTGTAATCTTGTAAGGAGTTGGTTCAAAGAAAACATTATCTATATCTTGGAAATACTTGGATTAGAGAGTCAATGCATACACCTGCTTTATTTATGCTAGGATTGGATGTGCCTTTCTTAAAGTCCTCAAAAAGACACATTCGAAATTTTAAAGAAATATGTTACTTTAGTCATGACTACTCAACATAAGAATTTAAAGACTACTTTCAAGATATAGTCTATGTTTGAAATAAAGATACCCTCCCCAAAATTAAGAAGCTTCATGGGTAATAGATACATAAGATATTATTAAGAGAAGAGGGTCTTTGTGGTAGATACTAAGCTTAAAGGATTTAAACCTGTAAAAAAATTCCATGAGGTACATAACATTTCAGTCCAAACACACAGAACTGGGCTGGTGGAGCAATTCTTATTGAAAACATCCTAGATAACCTGCTGAGAAAGGCAGCCATGCAGTGTGTGCATTACTGAATGGGCTGATCACTAATGGTCAACAAAGAGGAACTCTGGAAAGAAAAGGATGTCAATGAACAGGACCTCATTGCACTCATGTTCCTCACATCTGTCCATGGTCACGGGCATGGCAGATGCTGACCACCCACATATTAATACACATGGAGCAGAAGACACGGAGTCAGGTGAATGGAAAGAAATACCAGTAGCGGCAGTGGGGCTTTTAGTTTTGGATACTAGGTCTGTGCATCCGTGAACACTTGCATGATCATCAACCAACATACAAAATAACATGATCCCTGATAAGGGAGGTCAAACAATATTACACCTATAAATATAAATAAATAGTACATTCCAGAGTAAAGCCATTTATGGTTAACTTGTGGTTAATATTGTCCATTCAGATAGTAAACTAAACTTTCTAAGTAAGTAGATAAAAAGGATTTCCAGGGCTATTTGGTGCCAATCCTTGTTCAACATTTGCTTTGAGTGCAGTAATTCATTTGTCCTTCTTGTGTTGGTTTTTATACATCTGCAAAAGAATGTAACCACAAACTGCTTACCAATGCAGACATATGCCAGAGCAGTATCAGTCACCTGGTATATGGGTTGCAAATGTCCCAGGATAGATACTCCATTTGTTTAGACAGACATGATAGGCTCAACCTATTTTTATTGCATCACACAAAAGAAGAAAATCATGTTTATTGCTTCCTATGAGAAGTTATCCTATCTTTTGGACACCTAAATGATATTGGTACTGTGATGTATGAGATTTCACTGCCATGTTTAATAATCACCGTAACCCCATTTAATGTTATTTATCTGTATGAGATATTGTGCTGACAAAACTACACACTTAAGAGAGGGGCTGAAAGCAATAATCCTATAATAAAAAGTGAGGTGTATTAAAGATGGAAAGCACTATTACCACAGGTAAAAATCCTTTAAGGGCACTGAACATTTCTCTTATTTATAATTTAGTCCCAGCAGGACAAGTCTTGTGCTGAAACAGAGCAATAAGAAAAAAAAATTCTTTGTGGTAGATACTAAGCTTAAAGGATTTAAACCTGTAAAAAAATTCCATGAGGTACATAACATTTCAGTCCAAACACACAGAACTGGGCTGGTGGAGCAATTCTTATTGAAAACATCCTAGATAACCTGCTGAGAAAGGCAGCCATGCAGTGTGTGCATTACTGAATGGGCTGATCACTAATGGTCAACAAAGAGGAACTCTGGAAAGAAAAGGATGTCAATGAACAGGACCTCATTGCACTCATGTTCCTCACATCTGTCCATGGTCACGGTCATGGCAGATGCTGTCCACCCACATATTAATACACATGGAGCAGAAGACACGGAGTCAGGTGAATGGAAAGAAATACCAGTAGCGGCAGTGGGGCTTTTAGTTTTGGATACTAGGTCTGTGCATCCGTGAACACTTGCATGATCATCAACCAACATACAAAATAACATGATCCCTGATAAGGGAGGTCAAACAATATTACACCTATAAATATAAATAAATAGTACATTCCAGAGTAAAGCCATTTATGGTTAACTTGTGGTTAATATTGTCCATTCAGATAGTAAACTAAACTTTCTAAGTAAGTAGATAAAAAGGATTTCCAGGGCTATTTGGTGCCAATCCTTGTTCAACATTTGCTTTGAGTGCAGTAATTCATTTGTCCTTCTTGTGTTGGTTTTTATACATCTGCAAAAGAATGTAACCACAAACTGCTTACCAATGCAGACATATGCCAGAGCAGTATCAGTCACCTGGTATATGGGTTGCAAATGTCCCAGGATAGATACTCCATTTGTTTAGACAGACATGATAGGCTCAACCTATTTTTATTGCATCACACAAAAGAAGAAAATCATGTTTATTGCTTCCTATGAGAAGTTATCCTATCTTTTGGACACCTAAATGATATTGGTACTGTGATGTATGAGATTTCACTGCCATGTTTAATAATCACCGTAACCCCATTTAATGTTATTTATCTGTATGAGATATTGTGCTGACAAAACTACACACTTAAGAGAGGGGCTGAAAGCAATAATCCTATAATAAAAAGTGAGGTGTATTAAAGATGGAAAGCACTATTACCACAGGTAAAAATCCTTTAAGGGCACTGAACATTTCTCTTATTTATAATTTAGTCCCAGCAGGACAAGTCTTGTGTGTGCTGATTATCAGAGCAATTCTAGCTTTGGGGTGCAGAAAAAGTCACACGCACACCCAGAAGCTGAAATAATCTTTTCCCTCCGTGTGATTTAAGAGCTATTGTCACTCTGTGGAACTCTGCAAATTATTCCACTGGAATATAATTCCGCTCCTAGATTATATATTGTTTAGGTTTCCTCTTCCTGTTCTTTACTACTGAGGACATTTAAATAAAGCTATTAGCTGATTTAAAAAAAAAAATTTGCTGCTTATTCTTTACCTGAAGTTATTATCCTCAATTCATAATATCATACTCATCTGCAAAGCAACCAAACAGAAACGTGAATCTGGGGGGAGGAAGAGGACCAAAACGAATGAAGGGATCCGTAAGGCAGAAAGAGTCAGGAAGAGAGGGTTCCCTGGGGGACATGGGCACACATCTTTTCACTTCTAAGTTGTTGATTTAACTGTACCTGGGTTTGAAGTTACTGAGAATTTTTTTATTGTGATGTAGTAGTGGCCATGGATAAATTAAAAACAATTTTTTTTTCTGTTGCTTAAATAGCGACCAAAATGAGCTGAAAGAGAAAGTGAAAATGTTACTCACTCAATTGTGTCTGACTCTTTGTGACCCCATGGACTATAGCCCACCAGGCTCTTCTGACCATGGAATTCTCTAGGCAAGAATACTGGAGTGGGTTGCCATTTACTTCTCCGGCGGATCTTCCCAACCCTGGGATCAAACCCAGGACTGTTGCTTTACAGGCAGATCTTTACTCTCTAAGCCATGTCTACCAAAATTAGCTCCTAAAATGGCAACACTGTCCATGTTTAATATCAATCAAGTTACAACTCAACATCCAACACCAAGCCCAGCTAATGTTTGTTTTCCCATGTATTCTGGCTGACTAGACACTTGATCAACACATCTTTATTGAATTAGAATGGACATCTGCCAAACTAACTGCTTTGTTAATCCTTCTGTACTGTCTCAACTGCTTTAAACAAGACGGGTGGCTCTTTTGACCTAGGATCACCCTCCAGGGACAGCTGAGGAAACCTCTATTCTGCCAGTGCCCTTGGGAGGGTGTATGTGATGCTTCATTTTTCAAAACTGTCAGCAACTCTTTGCACCTATGTTTGGCTTTTACTGTAGGAGGGTTTCCATTAAGATTCATTTGGCTAGAACTCGCCACTTGAATACAATTCAGACATGGGTCACAGGAACATATTCACCTTCTTTTTGGTTCTATTTAAAATTATATTAAATTTTATGTGCCCTCAGGAAAAGAAAGGTATAGAGGAAACTAGAGAGTGGAAGAGCCTTCTGCCTTGCCCTCAGACACATATATGTCACTCCTTAGTAAATTTCTAATCACAAGAAGTCAGTCTTCTGGAAAAAGTAGAATCACACAAGAGCATCACCTAAAGCAGAATGGTCTTCTCACAAAAAGCCTGATTTCAGGGTGAGATTTTCCAAAATGATGGCATCCCTAATACTAGCTTTCTTGGCTGCCCAGAGAGCATACTTCCATCTCCAGACAAATTTCTCTTCTTTAGTTTAACTCTGGTCTAGAAGGGGACTTTCCTAGTGGTCCCATGGTTAGGAATCTGCCTAGATGTACAGGCAACACAGGTTTGATCCCTGTTTGGGAAACTAGGATACTACACACCTCAGAGTACCTAGGCCAGGGCACCACAACGATTGAGCCCACAGGACACAACTGAAGTCCATACACTGCAGTGAAATATTCTGCCTGATACAATGAGGATCCTGTGTGCTGCAACTAAGATCGGACAGGGCCAAGTAAGCAAATAAACAACCCAAATCATGGGTTAAACAGCATGTTAGTGTCTGTGTCATGTGAAAGATTCTCTGTGCTGATTTTTGCTTGTGCTAGTCTCAAATGGTGTAAAATAATGTAAACACTTCATATTTTTAAAAGAATTATGTGCTTGCGTAAAGAAAACATACTCTTGGTTATTATATTTTATTGTTTATAATTATCGAAGAAATAAAATTATGTTCAATAATACTGCTACTTGGATATTGCTGACAGCTGAATATATATTCTCTGCATTGAATTTTGGAAATTTGTGATATATAGAACACGAAGATTTCATCTAAAATAGTAAGCATTTCTGGAGACACATTTTCCCCAAATGCTACAAGTTAATGATTATTGAATTCTGTTGTAAATGAGTTTTGCATATACTATGATAGATTGGCTGCATTTACCCTTTTTCCAATCTCATCTGTTCTGGTAAATGTCAGGAATACATTCCAAACACTTACTATTATTTATAACCAGTGCTAGTTAGGAAAACAATAAACTGAAAATCAGAGGCCCTCAGGAAAAGAAAGGTATAGAGGAAACTAGAGAGTGGAAGAGCCTTCTGCCTTGCCCTCAGACACATATATGTCACTCCTTAGTAAATTTCTAATCACAAGAAGTCAGTCTTCTGGAAAAAGTAGAATCACACAAGAGCATCACCTAAAGCAGAATGGTCTTCTCACAAAAAGCCTGATTTCAGGGTGAGATTTTCCAAAATGATGGCATCCCTAATACTAGCTTTCTTGGCTGCCCAGAGAGCATACTTCCATCTCCAGACAAATTTCTCTTCTTTAGTTTAACTCTGGTCTAGAAGGGGACTTTCCTAGTGGTCCCATGGTTAGGAATCTGCCTAGATGTACAGGCAACACAGGTTTGATCCCTGTTTGGGAAACTAGGATACTACACACCTCAGAGTACCTAGGCCAGGGCACCACAACGATTGAGCCCACAGGACACAACTGAAGTCCATACACTGCAGTGAAATATTCTGCCTGATACAATGAGGATCCTGTGTGCTGCAACTAAGATCGGACAGGGCCAAGTAAGCAAATAAACAACCCAAATCATGGGTTAAACAGCATGT